>CAWUFW010006843.1:0-667500 GCA_963921515.1 Calotriton arnoldi | reverse complement strand
AAAAAAGAGAAAAAATTTTTTAAAAAAAAATGGAAAGGCCGGCCCCGGGGATGGGGTCCCCGGGGCCTTAAAATGGCCAGAGGAGGGGGCCACGCTGCCCCCTCAAAATAATAAATATAGAGGCCATGCCCGGGGGATGGGGTCCCCGGGGCCAATACAGGCCCAGGGAAGGGGGCCACGCGGCCCCTTCCCGTTTTTTTTTTTTTTTGTAATTTAAAAAGGGGTAAGGCCCTGGGGGATGGGGTCCCCAGGGCCCAAAAAGAGAAAAAAGGAAGGGGGCCACACAGCCCCCTTCAGGGGACACATTTTTTATTTTTTTTTTAAAACGATCGGGCCCGCAGGCCCCGCCCCTTCCTTCACCACTCTGCAAACGCGCCCTGGCGCGTTTGCAGAGGGGAACGAATCCCCTTGAATACTGGGGGTCCCTGGGGGCCAACTAGCCCACCAGGAACCTCCAGTATGCGCCAGGGGCTGCCTTGCAGAGAGGTGTACAGAGGCCACGCCCCTTTTACACCTCTCTGCAACGCAGCTCTGTGGCGCTTTTGGAGGTATATGGTGGGCTAGTTGGACTCCGGGGACCCTCAGGATTCAAGGGGACTTAATCCCCCAACTTAAAACGCGCCACGGGCGCGTTTGCACAGTGGGGAAGGGAGGGGGCGGGGCTTCAGGTGACATGTGTGCAAACAGGCCCCGTGGCGCGTTTTAAGATGGGGAATTAAATCCCCTTCAATCCTGAGTGTCCCTGGGGGCCAACTAGCCCAACATGTACATCCAGAAAGCGCCACAGAGCTGCGTTGCAGAGAGGTGTAAAAAGGGGTGTGGCCTCTCTACACGTCTCTGCAACGCAGCCCCATGGCGCATATTGGAGGTTCCTGGTGGGCTAGTTGGCCCCTAGGGACCCTCAGGATTCAAGGGGACTTAATCCCCCAACTTAAAACGCGCCACGGGGCGCGTTTGCACAGATGTCACCTCAGGCCCCGCCCCCTCCCTTCACCATTGTGCAAATATTCTTCTAAAATCATCCGAAATACGAATTCCGATTTACTCACCTGTTATAAGGAGAGACCTCAGTGCTGCATCTTTCAGCCCAGTACTGGTCCTGAAAAGTAATTTTAACCATACTTACCAGTAACTTGAATTTCCTTACATAGGATATCATTGCCTGCTTTTTGCTGAAAAAGTTTCTAAGTGTTGATTTTTGAAACATACAAATATTCCTCTAAAATCAGCTGAAATACGAATTCCGATTTACTCACCTGTTATCAGGAGAGACCTCAGTGCTGCATCTTTCAGCCCAGTACTGGTCCTGAAAAGTAATTTTAACCGTACTTACCGGTAACTTGAATTTCCTTCATAGGCTAACATTGACTGGTTTCACTTGGAAATTCTTCTAAGTGTGGAGTTTTGGAACTTTAAAATATTCCTCTAAAATCAGCCGAAATACGAATTCCGATTTACTCACCTGTTATCAGGAGAGACCTCAGTGCTGCATCTTTCAGCCCAGTACTGATCCTCAAAAGCAATTTTAACCGTACTTACCAGTAACTTGAATTTCCTTCCATAGGATATCATTGCCTGCTTTTTGCTGAAAAAGTTTCTAAGTGTTGATTTTGGAACTTTAAAATATTCCTCTAAAATCAGCCGAAATCCGAATTCTGATTTACTCACCTGTTATCAGGAGAGACCTCAGTGCTGCATCTTTCAGCCCAGTACTGATCCTCAAAATTAATTTTAACCGTACTTACCGGTAACTTGAATTTCCTTCATAGGCTAACATTGACTGGTTTCACTTGGAAATTCTTCTAAGTGTGGAGTTTTGGAACTTTATAATATTCCTCTAAAATCAACCAAAGTACGAATTCCAATTTACTCACCTGTTATCAGGAGAGTACCCAGTGCTGCATCTTTTAGCCCAGCACTGACCCTGAAAAGTAATTTTAACCGTACTTACCAGTAACTTATATTTTCTTCCATAGGAATCCATTGTCTGGTTTTCAGCAGAAAAGTTTCAAAGTGTCGATTTTCACAAACTACAAATATTCCTTAAAAATCGCCTGTATGACTTAAACGCATTCTTTCAACTGTTTACAGGAGATGCACCAGTGCTGGAACCAGGATCCAACACGGAGTAACAAAAAGTAACGATAACAGTTTTTACCTCCTAAGTGAATTTCCTTCCATAGGATAACATTGGTCATTCTATGAGAAAAAGTTTCTAAGTGTCAACTTTTAAAATACAATAATATTCCTTAAAAATCACGAGTGTAACCAAAACGCTTTTACTCAACTGTTTACAGGAGATGTGCCAGGACTGAATCTAGGATCCAGTCCTGTGGTTAGAAAAGTAATCCATAAAGTAACTAATTGCATTTAACTAGAAATTCACATTGAGCTGAATGTTGCATTGTGTTTGAAAATGTGTTGCCCATTGCAACAACTGTAACTACTGTACTTAAAAGTCTATTGCCTATGTGCAAAGTATTTAAACTAAAGTAATTCATTCTGAGAAAGTAATTTTTGTAATGTAATGTATAATGTAATTACAATGTAATTTAAAAAATAAAATATGTTATATAAAATTGTTTCTAAAAATGTAGTAAATCCGTATTAAAAAAATTTATATAACAATTAATACATTTAAAAATTGTCATTTACAAAACCTTAGAAATTCACTGAAAAAACCGTAGGTTTCAGACATGTGATAGTTACAAATTAGCATTTAAAAAACCTTTGAAATTCACTGAAAAAACCATAGGTTTCAGGGACGTTATAGTTACAAATTAGCATTTAAAAAACCTTTGAAATTCACTGAAAAAACCATAGGTTTTAGGGACAGTTATAGTTAGTTGGACATTGCACTCGTACAAAACCCGTGAAATTCCCCGTTATAGTTAGTCCAGCTAACTATAACTCGCGCCCGCAATGCACTGCTGATGACGTCACATATTACATCACTCATGACATGGTCAGTGACATCACTGATGACATCACTGATGACATCTCAAATGACATCACTGATGACATCACTGATGACATCATCCGTGTGATAATTTCATGCATCTTCTCACACCCTAATATAACCTTTGATACACCCACTCTAAATTACAGAATGCCATTCGCAAAACCATAGACACTCCAACACCAATAACTACATACCCACACACTGTTTCTTAGGTCTACGCACACATCCACTCACTCACCCGTACAGTCACTCATACTTACGGTCACTCAGTACAGGACTATCATATGCACTCATACTCCTATATAGACACTCAAACACCGCCACTCATCCATAGAGGTACTCACACACCTAGTCAGTCATGCAAATAATTAAACACACTACCATTTACTCACCTATACAGTTATACACACACCAGCTCACTTACTCATACAAATACTAGCACATTCTTACGCTCTTATACAATCACTGATACAAGCACACACTCATCCATACAGCCACTATCACAATCAGTCACTCTCGCTTATAGCTATTTATATACTCCAACACACATATATACTGCCTTTCACATATGTAGTTACTCACACATGTACCACTGGGACATACATTCACTCACTAACACTCTTACACACACTTACCCACCCATACAGTCTATCACAGATGCACTCTTGAAACCATCCACCCAGTGAATCACCCACTCGCACATCTATGCACAGAGTCGCACACACCCCTCCCACACAAACACTCAGGCACCCATACAGATACTCACACAAGCATTCAATAACTCAAATAGACACTCATGTAGCTATTCACAAACACATGCAGCCACTTACACAGCAACAGACAGACGGATACAGACATTCACCCAGTTTAGTCACTAACCCATGCATTCAGTAAGATACGTTAAATCACTCACTTATACAGTCAGTCACGCACCTACTAAATCATCCATACAGACACTTACACACCCACTCATTCTTCAATACGTCTTTTCATATATATATTAAAAATATTTAAACTTTAGAGAAACACAGTCACTGGATGATGTCATCAGTGATGTCATCAGTGATGTCATTTGAGATGTCATCAGTGATGTCATCAGTGATGTCACTGACCATGTCATGAGTGATGTAATATGTGACGTCATCAGCAGTGCATTGCGAGGCGCGAGTTATAGTTAGCTGGACTAACTATAACGGGGAATTTCACGGGTTTTGTACGAGTGCAATGTCCAACTAACTATAACTGTCCCTAAAACCTATGGTTTTTTCAGTGAATTTCAAAGGTTTTTTAAATGCTAATTTGTAACTATAACGTCCCTGAAACCTATGGTTTTTTCAGTGAATATATATATAATTATATCTAATAGCGTTTCTGTAACCTAGAACATGCACGCTTTCATGGTTTAAACATAGCCTTTATTTTCAAAGGAAAAGGCAAAGTAATAGAAGACATGTTAGCCCATAGCCTGCATAGACAAACCACAACAGAATAAAACTGGTGACGTGCCTTTAAGACCTCCAAGGCCTCCATGCTTCCATCATGCCCCACATGTGAAAGTTAGGTCAGGTCTTTTTTACGGCGTATTATCATGTGTAGTGAGTGCTACTATAAATGGTATTCGTCCGGGGAGGCGGTGGGTTGCTTATGACTTTGATGAGTATACCCCTGGAAGAGAACTAGTATTACAGGTAAGTAACTTATCCTTCTCTTCAAGGGAAAACTCATCTATAGTCATAAGCACTGAATAGAATAGCAAGCCCATCCCCAGAATCCTGCGGACGAACAATAGAACAGTTAATACACTCTAAGGGTACTTTATCCAAACAGGTTTCTTAAGGAGGCTTGCCCAAACTGGGCATCCGCCTGAGTGTCAGAATCTAAACAATAATGGCGAGCAAAGGTGTGCATCGATCACCATGTGGCAGCTTTACAGATTACTGCAATGGGTACATTTCTGAGAAGGGCCGTAGTGGAGGTCTTTACCCTTTTGGAATGAGCCTTCAGTCTACCAAGGAGTTGTTTGTTATCTAACTAGTAAGAGAAGGAAATGCAAGAGACTATCCATCTAGAGATGGTTTGTTAAGAGGAAGGGGACCATAATTTACAAATAAACCGTCAGATTTCCTTATGTCCTTGGTTTTTTCCAGATAAAATTTAAGCACCCTTTTCAGATCAAAAGAATGCAACGCCTTCTCTCGAGGGGTGGACGAGTTCGGGAAAAAAGAAGGAAGGGTAGTTTACTGATTAATATGAAAATCAGAAATAAGCCTCAGTAAAAAACTAGGGTGTGTTCTCAGGACCACCTTGTTGGAATGGAAAATCAGATAAGGCTCCTTAGAACACAGAGCCTGGTTCTCGCTAACTCTTTGAGCAGAGGTAATTGCCACTAAGAAAGCGGCCTTCCAAGTCGGGTGCTGCAGGGACGCTTTATGTATGGGCTCGAAAGGAGGACCCATTAATTTAGAAAGGACTACATTAAGCTCCCAAGGAGGAGAGGGAGACCTAACCAGAGGGCAGACCTTCAACCCTTCAAAGAAGTCTTTAACTATAGGCATCTGAAAAAAGGAAACCTGCGTGGGTGATTTCCGGTATGCTGTAATAGCCGCTAAGTGCACCTTTACAGAGGCGAACTGAAGACCTGATTTAGCCAAATACAACAATACCACAACAATACCACAACAATACCACAACAATACCACGATAGGTTTGGCCACCCTTTCCCAACTGTTTTCCAAAGTCAAATCAGGCTCGCCTCTGGACGCAGCCCCTATTCACATGTTGCGCAAGGTGGAGGATATCATACTGCCCGTACTTTTGGAAGTATTAAACTCTTCCATATCCACCGGCCAGGTGCCCAGGTCATGGAAACATGCCATGTTAAGAGCATTACTAAAAAAAAACAACCTTAATCCTGACCTGTGGGGCAACTATCGGCCGGTCTCCCTTCTGCCCGGGACTAGTAAAATTTTAGAGAAATATCTAAGCAAAATTCTTTCCAAGCACCTAGAAACCCACTCTATACTGCACACCTCCCAGACTGGCTTCCGACCAAATCATGGAACAGAAACAGCCCTGTTGGCAGTAGTGGAGGAATCGCGGAAAATCCTCGACCAGGGAGGCACGGTGGCAATCATCTTGCTCGACCTGAGCTCCGCATTCGATACGGTCAATTATAACATCCTGTTTGACAGACTCAGAAGGGTGGGAATCTCAGGCAAAGCCCTCACTTGGATCATATCTTTTCTAAAGGATAGATCCTATCAGGTCTTTGAGGGCAACTACACCTCAAGAAGGGTGCCTCTCACATGTGGAGTCCCACAGGGCTCCTCTTTGAGCCCTACCCTATTCAATGTTTACCCAAGACCTCTTGCGGAGCTAGTCCTGCCATAAGGGATCCATATTGTAACATATGCAGATGACACAGCTAGTGGTGGCATTAAGCCACCCCCAGAAGGCACCAGCGAACCTAGAATCCTGCATGGGAACGGTGGCCACTTGGATGGACCAGTCGTGTCTCAAGCTTAACAGAGATAAGACAGAGCTAATGATTCTGGGCAACTACTCCATTACTACATCTGGATTGAGTTGGCCCAATTGCCTTGGCCCGTCGCCAAACCCCAAAGAAAAGATTAAAAGCCTGGGAGTATGGCTGGATAGGTCACTTAAATTTGACCACCAAGCAGTACAACTTGCTGGCTCCTGTCACGGTATCATCAGACAGATGCGAAAAATTCTCCCTCTTCTTCCTGCAACTGCACGAAGAATCATGGTCCAGGCACTGGTGTTGTCCCGACTGGATTATGGAAACTCCCTCTATTTCGGCACTCCAAAGGCCACCACAAGGAAACTACAGGTTGTGCAGAATTGTGCAGCTAGATTGCTGCATAACTCTCCCAAATCACACTCTGCCAAGCCTGCACTGAAATCATTCATTGGCTACCAATACAGTAACGTATAATGTTTAAATCACTATGCATAGCACACAAAAACCTGTGGGGGACTGGCCCTTTTTCCCTAATGGCCTTTCATCGCCCAGCAAGATGCCTGCGCTCAGCCAACTTGCTCCTGGCAACTGTTCCTAAAATAAAAAGAGCATGATCCGGAGGCCGCATGTTCTCGTACAATGCGGCAAGACTATGGAATACTCTTCCCATATATCTCCGTGCAACGATTCACCACCTCTCGTTCCGGAAACAATTGAAAACATGGCTATTTCAGAACCTTCCTTGAAGTTCCTCATCTGTCTGCTGGCAGTTGTTAGCGCTGGGATGCCTAAGGGTAGCCATGTGTTTTACCAAATGCTAATTAATAATAACCTGATCCTGTCCTAGGATGGGATTATGGTCATTGCTGGTGCACCATAAATAGGAACGCTTCCAATTGAAAGTGTAAGACTTTCGCGTAGATGGCCTCCTTGATTCTTTCAGAATGTTCATTCAGTCTGATGGGAGACCTAGATGTCCATATTAGAGGACCTCAGTAGCAACGCCGTCAAGCTCAAAGAGGGGAGGTTGGGGTGGAACACCCTCCCCCATAGTTTGGAGAGTAGAAACGGATGGCATAGCAACCTCCTGTGTGGCGTCTCAGACAGGTGAAGAAGATTTAGATACTACCATAGGCAAGGCCACACCAGTGCAATCAGGACCATCCTGGTTTTGGCTCTGTAGAACTTGTTGATTACCAGAGGAATGAGCGGGATCGGAGGAAAGGTGTAGAGTAAAGTCTCTGACCAGTTGATCAAAAGCGCCTCTGGAGCACGGTTGGGGATACTTGGATGCGAAGAAGAGGCATTTTGCTTTTGTTGCCTCTGCAAACCGATCGATGACTGAAACGCCCCATCGTAGGAAAATGTCCTGTGCAACTTTGTCGTTTAACACCCAGTCATGAGCTTCAGCGAAGTTGCGACTTAGGATGTCTGCATGAACATTAAGGGTGCCTGGGAGACAGATCGCAGATATGGTCACCTTTCTCGCCAGTAGCCATTTCCATATGGCTTGGGCCTCTTACGATGGGGGTTTTGACCTGGTTCCTCCCTGTTTGTTCAGGTAATGAATGGTCGTGGTGTTGCCTATCTGAACTAACAGGGAGCATGTCTGGATGGAAGAGAAGAATGAATTGAGCACTAGATGTAGGGCCCTTAGTTCCAACATATTGATGTGATACCCCTTCTCCGCTTTCCGACCACAACCCCTGAACTTGGAGGGCCCATGTGGGCTCCCATCCCTTGAGGGACTTGTCCGTGATGAGCATCTGCTGGGAAGGTCTTGATTGCAAGGGACTCCTTTTAACAAATGAGGGCTTTTCATACACCATCAAAGGGAATCTTTGGCCATCTGAGGCAGTCACTGAGTCTTTCCAGCGGTTCAAGATCTGCGACCACTGATCCTCTAATGCCTGCTGGAGAGGCTGCATTTGCAGCCTGGCACTGGGAACAATGAAGATGCAGGAAGCCATGGATCCCAGTAGAGAGGATACCTGTTTGGCAGTGGGGTGAAGTGTGTGAAGGAGAGTGCGACACTTGTTGGTGATTGAGGATAACCTCTCCTCCGAAGGACACACACTTGCGTCTGCGGATTCCAGAGTCGCACCCAGGTAATGAATCCTTTGGGCTGGGTTGAAAATAGACTGTTTGTAGTTGATGTGAAGGCCCAAACGGCCTAGCACTCAAATGCAGGATTGAAGGGGTTTATGCAGTAGACAAGGTGATGAGCTCTTTAGCAACCAGTCGTCCAGCTAAGGGTAGAAAAAGATTTCTGTTTCCGTAGGAAGGCTGCTATCACCGTCATGCATTTTGAGAACGTGCGGGGTGCTGATTTGAGTCCAAAAGGGAGGGCCTTGTACTGGAAGTGCTCTGACGCTACCTGGAACCGTAGGAATTTCCAATGTTTTCTGGAAATCGGTACATGAAAATATACGTCCTGCAGGTCGATGGCGCACATCCAGTCCCCTTGTTAGCGATGAGGGGAAATCTAGTGCAGTGCCAGCATCCTGAATCTCTCCTTGCGGATGAACTGGTTTAAAAGTCTTAAGTCGAGTATGGGTCTGTACTCGCGGGTTGGACCCTTCTTTAACACTAGGAAGTAGCAGGAGTAAATTCCCTGCCGTTGTTGGGGCAAGGGAACTTTTTCGATGGCTTCTTTTTGTAGCAGAATAGTTACCTCTGCCTGAAGTAAGTCATGCTGATTGACAGACGTTCTCCGAGGTGGAACTGTCGGAGGTGGGGACTTGAATTCGATTAAGTAACCATTCTGCACAATATTGAGCACCCACTTGTATTTTATGATTTTTGCCGACATTGATGGTAGTGTGACCTGGATTGATTATGTTGTGTAGTCCAGTGAAGGGTTTGAACCCTCTTCTGAAAATGGTCATAAGGTCGATATCTGCCCCAGAAGTCTTTGCGATTTTCCAAACCGACTGCCTTCTGGGTGTCTAGCTCCGACGTCATCTTAGCCATTTCGTCATCAGCATGTGTGCTGAATAATGAGTTACCACTGAAGGAGAGGTTTATGATGATCATGCGCTGAGCTTCTGGTTTGAGCCCCATGAGTCGTAGCTAGGAGGAACACCGAGCACAGATACCATGGGAGTAACCATGGGTTACTATGTCCGAAGCATCAGCTGCTGCGCTGATAACCTGATTTGCTACCAAGCCGCCCTCTTGGAGAATTTCCTGGAAGTCTTGTTGATCTTCCTTGGGTAGTTTCTCTGTGAATCTAGATAGAGTCTTAAAGCACCCTCTCATATCTCCCTAAAAGAGCAGAGGCACTTGCAACTTTCATATAAGCCGCAGCGGTATTACACATCTTTTTACTGAGGGAGTCCATTTGCTTACTCTCCTTCTTGGGTGGAACTGAAGAGGAGGCGGCTCCTGGATGTGCCTTTCTGGCCGCTACCACTATGACTGAATCCAGTGGTGGATCCTCTCTTGGAAAAAGTGGATCCTGATCTGGCACTTTTTATTTTTAACTAATGCACGGTGGTGCAGACCCTACTGCGCTAGGTGTTAGAAATGATTGCAGAGCTGGCTGAAGCAGACCAGGGACCAGCGGAAGCATTGGCCTTGCAGAAGACCTGTGATGAAGAGACTCGAAAATAACAGATGCCAATGTCGTTGGTGTAGGCATCTCAATGTTCAATTTAGTGGCACCTCTACTCAGGACCTCATTGAAGGTGACAATATCGTCCACTGGTGACAGTCTGGCTGGAGGAGTCAACAACAAAGTAGGTGAATAGTCACGAACAGACAATCTAGATGTGGCTCAGGACCAAGAGGCGATCTACGCCTGTGTCTCCGAGATCTGGACGAACGAGAGTGGCGAGAAGGAAAAGAACGTCGAGAGGTGCTCTGAAATGTTTTCTACTTGTTGAAAGAGCCCTTGTTCTCCTTGCAGACCTTCGTGGAGATCTAGTAACAGCTGTCATTGGTGGAGGTGTACCAGCTGAGACTCTAAAAGGAGAGTAAGTTAGTGAGAAATTCAATCCTTGACTTCTTTGTTGAACCCTCCCCTCCTTGACGCTCTGCAGCCAAAAAGCTGAAAGTTTAACTGGTGCAGTCTGTTTCTCTGGAAACAGAGTCCTCCGGTGCGAACTGTACAATCTTGATTCCTGGGGAGAAAGATGTTCCTCTCGTCGTCAACCGTCTAGATCTCGAAGTCAGTCTGCGTCCTCCTATCGCTTGTACTTGTCGACGGCGAGGGGGGCCTCGACATCGTAATGGCTCTGGACACCACAGGGTTTCTCGACGGCAAACGAGCCACCCGCTTTCTCTTCGCTGGTTGTGAGAGGTATGGAGACGTAAGCCGAGACGTCAGGCCTCTCAATGCTGAACGTCTGTCTCAACATTGGCGATACCGACTGCTACTGTGCTGATTTACGCCAACTGTATTTCCTGACGTCGGCGGAGCTCTCGACATCGACAATTTCCGTCTGGACGACGGCGAGGTTCTCAACACTGAAAATCTATGTTCCGACATCGGTGGAGTTCTCGACTTCGACCATCGCTGCATCTGGGTTGTCGCTGACTGGCGTGGCAGAGAAGTTAGACGCCGATCCAATCCTGCTTTCCGATGTCGACTTACGTTTCGTCGCTTGAAATGAAGATCTTTGACCTTCCGCACATGGCACAAAATTAGTCAATCTTGACGTCGACTTGGTCTTTGTCGACGGAGGTGGCACTGATCGTCTCGACAGTGATGTCTCCTTCGGCGTTGCCACATGCTGGAGAGGCCTTTCTGATGTCGAACTTGAAGCCAATGGGGAGCAGAAAGGCATTTGTCACGACATCGACCTCCTTTCCATCTACGGCGAACCAGAGTGAAGTTTCCTTTTCTCTTTTCTGCTCCTGTGCTCAGATCTTTTATGAGAAGGGGGCTCTTTGAAAGGTTGATGGGTGCTTTCAAGGCCACATGTGGAACTCACCTTTCCTCTCTACTGCAAGGCATGCAGCTTGATCCTCTCTCAGTCACGTAGAGTCCGGTTGGAAAATCGCTGGCAGTAGTAACACGTCTGGCTTGTGGGAAGATGGTTAACACGCAATACAGACCGAGTGTGGGTCAGATTCAGCCACCTTTTGCCACACACGAAGGACAGTTATTGAATAATGTTGGCATTGCTGATCAACAAATTTCTTCCAAATAGTCAGAAATCGAGCTAAAAGTCTAGCCAGTAGTTAAAGACGCCGAATGCAGTAAAGAAAAAAATTCTACATAACAATTCTCAACAGAAAAGTCAAAAACTGACTAGCTCAATGCTCCAGGATCCTCACAGAAGGAGCCAGAAAAAATAAATTACCCGTCACCTGTGGGCCATGATGGGAGCATGGAGGTCTTTAAGCAGTGAGTCACCAGTTTTATTCTTTTGTGGTTTGCCTATGCAGCCTACGGGCTAACATACCTTCGATTACTTCGCCTTTTGTTTGAAAATAAAGACTATGTTTAAACAGTGAAATCGTGCATGTTCTATATTACAGAAATGCTATTAGAATATATATATATATATATTCACTGAAAAAACCATAGGTTTTAGGGACAGTTATAGTTAGTTGGACATTTCACTCGTACAAAACCCGTGAAATTCCCCCGTTATAGTTAGTTCAGCTAACTATAACTCGCGCCCCGCAATGCACTGCTGATGACGTCACATATTACATCACTCATGACATGGTCAGTGACATCACTGATGACATCACTGATGACATCTCAAATGACATCACTGATGACATCATCCAGTGACTGTTTCTGTAAAGTTTAAATATTTTTAATATATATAGGAAAAGACGTATTGAAGAATGAGTGGGTGTGTAAGTGTCTGTATGGATGATTTAGTAGGTGCGTGACTGACTAAGTGAGTGATTTAACGTATCTTACTGAATGCATGGGTTAGTGACTAAACTGGGTGAATGTCTGTATCCGTCTGTCTGTTGCTGTGGAAGTGGCTGCATGGGTTTGTGAATAGCTACATGAGTGTCTATATGAGTTATTGATTGGTTGTCTGAGTATCTGTATGGGTGCCTGAGTGTTTGTGTGGGTGGGGTGTGTGCGACTCTGTGCATAGATGTGTGAGTGGGTGATTCACTGGGTGGATGGTTTCAAGAGTGCATCTGTGATAGACTGTATGGGTGGGTAAGTGTGGGTAAGTGTGTGTAAGAGTGTGTGTAAGAGTGTGTTAGTGAGTGAATGTATGTCCCAGTGGTACATGTGTGAGTAACTACATATGTGAAAGCCAGTATATATGTGTGTTGGAGTATATAAATAGCTATAAGCGAGAGTGAGTGATTGTGATAGTGGCTGTATGGATGAGTGTGTGCTTGTACCAGTGATTGTATAAGAGCGTAACAATGTGCTAGTATTTGTATGATTAAGTGAGCTGGTGTGTGTATAACTGTATAGGTGAGTAAATGGCAGTGTGTTTAATTATTTGCATGACTGACTAGGTGTGTGAGTACCTCTTTGGATGAGCGGCGGTGTTTGAGTGTCTATATAGGAGTAAGAGTGCATATGATAGTCCTGTACTGAGTGACCATAAGTATGAGTGACTGTACGGGTGAGTGAGTGGATGTGTGTGTGTAGACCTAAGAATCAGTGAGTGGGTATGTAGTTATTGGTGTTGGAGTGTCTATAGTTTTGCGAATGGCAGTCTGTAATTTAGATTGGGTGTATCAAAGGTTATATTAGGGTGTGAGGAGCTGCATCAGATTATCACGTGGATGATGTCATCAGTGATGTCACTGACCATGTCATGAGTGATGTAATATGTGACGTCATCAGCAGTGCATTGCGGGCGCGAGTTATAGTTAGCTGAACTAACTATAACGGGGAATTTCACGGGTTTTGTACGCAGTGAAATGTCCAACTAACTATAACTGTCCCTAAAACCTATGGTTTTTTCAGTGAATTTCAAAGGTTTTTAAATGCTAATTTGTAACTATAACATATCTGAAACCTATGGTTTTTTCAGTGAATTTCAAAGGTTTTTAAAATGCTAATTTGTAACTATAACTGTCCCTAAAACCTATGGTTTTTTCAGTGAATTTCAAAGGTTTTTTAAATGCTAATTTCTAACTATAACATGTCTGAAACCTATGGTTTTTTCAGTGAATTTCAAAGGTTTTTTAAATGCTAATTTGTAACTATAACGTGCCCGAAACCTACGGTTTTTTCAGTGAATTTCAAAGGTTTTTTAAATGTATTAATTTTTATATTATTTTTTTCATACTGATTTACTACATTTTTAGAAACAATTTCTTTTACATATTTTATTTTTAAATTACATTGTAATTACATTATACATTACAAAAATACTTTCTCAGAATGAATTACTTTAGTTTAAATACTTAGCACATAGGCAATAGACTTAAGTACAGTAGTTACAGTTGTTGCAATGGGCAACACATTTTCAAACACAATGCAACATTCAGCTCAATGTGAATTTCTAGTTAAATGCAATTAGTTACTTTATGGATTACTTTTCTAACCACAGGACTGGATCCTAGATTCAGTCCTGGGACATCTCCTGTAAACAGTTGAGTAAAAGCGTTTTGGTTACAGTCGTGATTTTTAAGGAATATTATTGTATTTTAAAAGTTGACACTTAGAAACTTTTCCTCATAGAATCACCAATGTTATCCTATGGAAGGAAATTCACTTAGCAGGTAAAAACTGTTATCGTTACTTTTTCTTACTCAGTGTTGGATCCTGGATCCAGCACTGGTGCATCTCCTGTAAACAGTTGAAAGAATGCATTTAAGTCATACAGGCGATTTTTAAGGAATATTTGTAGTTTGTGAAAATCGACACTTTGAAACTTTTCTGCTGAAAACCAGACAATGGATTCCTATGGAAGTAAAGATAAGTTACTGGTAAGTACGGTTAAATTTACTTTTCAGGGTCAGTGCTGGGCTAAAAGATGCAGCACTGGGTTCTCTCCTGATAACAGGTGAGTAAATCGGAATTCGTATTTCGGCTGATTTTAGAGGAATATTTGTATGTTTCAAAAATCAACACTTAGAAACTTTTTCAGCAAAAAGCAGGCAATGATATCCTATGGAAGGAAATTCAAGTTACTGGTAAGTACGGTTAAAATTACTTTTGAGGATCAGTACTGGGCTGAAAGATGCAGCACTGAGGTCTCTCCTGATAACAGGTGAGTAAATCAGAATTCGTATTTCGGCTGATTTTAGAGGAATATTTTAAAGTTCCAAAACTCCACACTTAGAAGAATTTCCAAGTGAAACCAGTCAATGTTAGCCTATGGAAGGAAATTCAAGTTACTGGTAAGTACGGTTAAAATTACTTTTCAGGACCAGTACTGGGCTGAAAGATACAGCACTGAGGTCTCTCCTTATAACAGGTGAGTAAATCGGAATTCGTATTTCGGCTGATTTTAGAGGAATATTTGTATGTTTCAAAAATCAACACTTAGAAACTTTTTCAGCAAAAAGCAGGCAATTATATACTATGGAATGAAATTCAAGTTACTGGTAAGTACGGTTAAAATTACTTTTCAGGACCAGTACTGGGCTGAAAGATACAGCACTGAGGTCTCTCCTGATAACAGGTGAGTAAATCGGAATTCATATTTTGGCTGATTTTAGAGGAATATTTTAAAGTTCCAAAACTCCCCCCTGGAAGAATTTCCAAGTGAAACCAGTCAATGTTAGCCTATGGAAGGAAATTCAAGTTACTGGTAAGTACGGTTAAAATTACTTTTCAGGATTAGTACTGGGCTGAAAGATGCAGCACTGAGGTCTCTCCTGATAACAGGTGAGTAAATCAGAATTCGTATTTCGGCTGATTTTAGAGGAATATTTGCACAATGGTGAAGGGAGGGGGCGGGGCCTGAGGTGACATCTGTGCAAACGCGCCCCGTGGCGCGTTTTAAGTAGGGGATTAAGTCCCCTTGAATCATGAGGGTCCCTACGGGCCAACTAGCCCACCAGGAACCTCCAGTATGCGCCAGGGGCTGCGTTGCAGAGACATGTACAGAGGCCACACCCCTTTTACACCTCTCTGCAACGCAGCTCTGTGGCGCTTTCTGGACGTACCTGTTGGGCTAGTTGGCCCCAGAGACCCTCAGGATTGAAGGGGATTTAATTCCCCATCTTAAAACGCGCCACGGGGCCTGTTTCACACATGTCACCTGAAGCCCCGCCCCTCCCTTCACCACTGTGCAAACGCGCCCGTGGCACGTTTTAAGTCGGGGATTAACTCCCTTGAATCCTGAGGGTCCCTGGGGTGCAACTAGCCCACCATATACCTCCAAAGCGCCACAGAGCTGCGTTGCAGAGAGGTGTAAAGGGGCGTGGCCTCTGTACACCTCTCTGCAAGGCAGCCCCCTGGCGCATACTGGAGGTTCCTGGTGGGCTAGTTGGCCCCAGGGACCCCCAGTATTCAAGGGGATTCGTTCCCCCTCTGCAAACGCGCCAGGGGCGCGTTTGCAGAGTGGTGAAGGAAGGGGCGGGGCCTGCGGGCCCGATCGTTTTTGTTTTGTTTTTTCCCCCTGAAGGAGGCTGTGTAGCCCCCTTCCTTTTTCCTATTTTTGGCCCTGTGGACCCCATCCCCCAGGGCCTTACCCCTTTTTTTTAAATTAAAATTAAAAAAAAAAAACGGGAAGGGGGCCGCGTGGCCCCCCTTCCCTGGGCCTGTATTGGCCTCGGGGACCCCATCCCCCGGGGCCTGGCCTCTCGTTGGGGACTGTGGGGGGGTCCCCAAACCCCCCACAGTCCCGCCGGCTCCCCGTGTCCTACGGGAGCCGGCATTGCTTACACATGGGGAGCAGCTAACATGCTGCTCCCCATGTGAAAAGCTAATCAGCTTTGGATATTGGAAGAGAGCAGGTTTCCTGCTCTCTCTTCCAATATCCAAAGCAGTTTGCAATGACAGGACGGGAGCCGCGAGGCTCCGTCCTGTCATTACAAACAGCAGTGTCCCGAGGGTAGGCACCCGGGACACTGCAGGAGCCGGCCCTGGGGGTGGCGGTCCCCAGGAGCCACCACAGGCTCCAGGAGGGGCCGCGCGGCCCCCTCCTTACATTTAGAAAGCCCGGGGAGGTGGTGGTCCCGGGCGTGTGGGGCTGGAGCCCCCACACAGGATAATCAAAAATAAAAGAAGCCCCAGGGAGGTGGCGGTCCCGGGGCTGCGGGAGGGCTCAGAGCCCTCCCGCACCATTACACATAAAGCCCCGGGGGTGGTGGTCCCCGGGGCTTGGAGGACCTTAGAGGCCCCCACACATAAAATTAACCCCCCAGCACGCCCCGGGACTTGGCCCACCCGAGGCCAGTGCTATCGAGCGCGGAGACCGCGCTCGATTTCCGGCAGGATTCGCGCACCCTGAGCGCATCCTGCCGATTTTTAAAAAAATGTATTTATTTTTTGCCCAGGGGCTCCTTGTGGGACCCCCTGAGCAAACCTAGGGGTCAGGGTGTTTCTACCCTGCCCCCTTTGTGCGCTTTGCGCACTTGTTTCTGTCCCTCGGTTCTACCGAGGGACAAAATGGCTGCCAACATTTCCTGAATCGGAATGTTGACAGCCAGCTGACAGCCAATTAACATGCAGCTCGTGATCGGGACGGTGCGCGCAGGGTGCGCTGAGGAGTACGCGGACCCTACTCGGCCATAGATATCACTATCTTTTCACTTTTGATTTTCTCAGCAACTACTGAACGGATTTACACCATTTAACAAAAGGGTTCTTTCTGAACCAAGAACTACCTCTTTGCCAAATTTGGTGTAATTCCGTTCAGCAGTTCGAGCTGTAGCCGTGTCTAAAGTTTCCTATGGAAAATTGCATGGGAAAACGCGTTTTGGGACCCCCCTTTTCTCGGCCCCGCTTGCGAATCCCCCGAGACTTTCAGGGTAGGAGGCGGACCGGAGCGGGCCATAAAGTTTGAAAATTTTGCTAAGATACGTCAACCGGCAAGAGAGTTATTTCAAATAGAATGTCGCGGATTTCCTAAGGATAATAGGTTGTAACTATAACTATCTACTGGCGACCGCCAGTAGATAATATATATATATATATATTACCTACTGGCGGTCGCCAGTAGGTAGTTATAGTTAGGACCTATTTTCCATAGGAAATTCACAACATTCTATTTCCAATAACTTTGGCGCCGGTTGATGAATCTTAGCGAAATTTTCAAAACTCGTGGGGCGCTCCGGTCCGCTCCTATCCTGAAAGTCTCGGGTGATTCATCAAGTGGGGGCCGAGAAAAGGGGGTCCCAAAGCGTGTTTTCCCATGCAATTTTCCATAGGAACCTTTAGTTCGCAGCTACAGCCCGAACTGCTGAACGGAATTACACCGAATTTGGCAAAAAGGTAGCCCTTGGTTCAGAGTCGTGCCTTTTGGTTAAATGGTGTAAATCCGTTCAGTAGTTCCTGAGAAATTTGAAAAAGAAAACACATATATTCTGGGCGGAGCCTAACCACACATGTCATCGTGAGATCTGATTGGCTGTCAGCACTTCATCCTGGAATTGCTGGCAGCCATCTTGGGACCAATATAAATGATAGTACCCCATTGAAATGCATTGTAGTGAATCGAAGATTTTGAGGGTTACCAAAAGGAGAACTATAAAGGGTGATAACAGACTTTAGTTACATTAGAATTCATTTGTTGATGGTACCATACTAATTTCAGGAATTGTGGTGTGTTCTAAGGTGATTTTACCCTGTGAAAAACCTTCTGCTGGGATATCATGAATCATGTTTGAGAGAAAACTATTTTCACATGCTTGTCCCATACAGTTTTGGAAGGTGCTCCAGAAGCTAAAATGAGAGCATATTTTCTGTAAATTCACATTATCTTTCTCAGTCATGTGAGAATGAAGTCTGACATTCTCAGTAAAACATGTACATCCAACAAGGGCAGAGACTGTCAGTTGATTCCTTTGTGTTCTACTGCAGCTTCCCAGAGTGTTCTAAAGAACAACTAGAGTGCTAACAGCCTTACTTATGACAAAAGTATGGCACACCTGAAGCCATCTTGATTGGAATAAACTGGTAACACTTAAAACATTTAATTAAAAAGGAACAAAATGAGGGGTTCATTTTGCCATACAAATTATGGTTAGTGCTGCAGAAAGAAAATTTAGGGCATGTTTTAAGTGAGATCTCAAATCCTCTTCTATTTCATTAGAAAATTCTGACATGCAGACTGAAACAATCACTTTCAATACCAGCAGTAGACTTCCAGTTAACTCCCTGGTGAGCAGTAGCTTTACTACAGTGATCTAATGAACAACTAGAGTGCTAACATTCTGAATTTATGGCAAATGTGTGATAAATCTGAATGCCTTCTTGATGGAATCAAAGTAAAAAACTGAAAGCATTTCCTACTGAGGAGACTGCAGTAAATGACGAAATTAGGAAACTTCATAACAAATAAGTCTCCCGAGATGGCCACCAGAGAAAAAAGAGCCCAAATGTAGCACAAATATCACCCAGATAAAGCCCACATATAGCCCAATGACAGAAGTGTGCAAAACACTTTTTATTTTTAGTTTTTCTGCAGTTTTATATAGTGCAAACTGGTCAGGTATTGGAGCGTTACATCTTACTTGGACCCCTTATTGCGTATTTTGCACGAAGTACATGAGATTGATCTTGCGAAACATTGAACTTTACGATTCTTGCTCTGAACCGGGCTTTGTAACACCCGTTTTTACCTACTGGTTTTAATTAATTCTCACTGTATTGTATTAGGAAAGAGGATTTACTGTTTTTATGTACACTTTTATGATCTATGTTTCTAAATCAGATCAAATAAAGTTTAATGA
Source organism: Calotriton arnoldi (assembly GCA_963921515.1). NCBI lineage: Eukaryota > Metazoa > Chordata > Amphibia > Caudata > Salamandridae > Calotriton > Calotriton arnoldi. The sequence continues at coordinate 648,262 of CAWUFW010006843.1, read as the reverse complement.
ATTCTATGGCAGGACGGAGGCGAGGATTATGCATATCTTTCCTCACTTTATTTGCATAGCAGTTCAAAGAAAACGTAACACAACAATCATTAAACAAAAGACTACACAACCCATGAACCATTAGGGGTAGTCTCCAAGGCAACTATAGTCCAATCATATCACAGTCCATCGTATATAATATCGTGACGTCCCTTCCGCTTCCTCTTTCTTCACTGCTCGTCAGTTAAGTGCATTCCTTACATTCTTGGCTTAATCTGACGTTGTTGCTGTTTGTATAGCGGTTTCTTGAACACGTTATTAGCATTATTGCCTTGGTATTGTTTCATATTCCCTGCGCAGCAGGCTCTTGCCCGAGCGCGTTCTCCCCCTCGCAGTTTCTCCCGCTGTGTGCTCTGCGCGCAGTGAGATCCTGTCAGGCGCGTCTGGTCCGAGCGAGGCAGCTCCGTCGAGCGCTCCCGCTGGTCTTTACGCGCGTTTGGGAATCCGGTCACTCCTTTAGTGTCCGCTTGATTCCCGACCAACCCTCGCCTAATTTTGACACCGCTACTCGCTGATTTCCCCACACGGCCACGTTAGTGACCAGCGCCACCTGGTGGTGGTAATTGGTATTGCGCCTCAGTCTATTCTTATAACAGCTTCGGGGAAAGCCCAGCTGTTGGAGCATCGGCGAGGGGGCTGTCTTAAGGATTTTAAGGGCATTTGTTCTGTGCTCACACCCTCTGCTATCATGTCTTCTCCAGAAGACCATTTTTACTCCTCCTACCAGGAAGTGGAGGAGGAATGGCGCCCCAACTTCTCCCTCCAGCAGTGGACCAAGCCCTCTCTCTGGCTATTTCTAGGGCGCTGGCTCCTCTTAGGGATCAGGTTGATAAGCTGGCGAAAAGCATCCCTGGGGTGTTCAGTGACCCAGATCTGGTGGTGGCGGGTCCAAGTAGCTCCCAGATGGGGAACAAAGGGCCGTTAAGCATAACGCGGGGCACTTGGAAGGATTTGATAAACTTACGGAGACCTTCCTCAAGAGTGCGCGAATGCTAATACATGCACCCTGCCGGGAGGAGGAGGGCCCCGGAGAAAATTGCGACACTGTCACCACTATTGTAGACCCCGACGGCGGGTTTCCCTTAGAGGGAGAGGGTGTATCGGAGGACGATTTCTCCTCCGATGAGGATAAGGACTCGGGCGTCCCTGGCGTCCAGAGTCCCACTCCTCTCAGTCCCCGGTTGGGGACGGGGTCCACTCGGACATGTTCGAGCCTACCAAAATTTACCATCCTAGGTCGGCAGAGTGGACACCTGACGCCAAACTGGCAGAGTATGTGGTGGGGAAAATCCATCAACCCCTTGAAAGGGAGGTCAGGAATAGGATGAGGGGAGAATGCCCCAGGCACTCACTGAAGGGGAAGGTGGCACACACGCCTGAAATTGATGAGAAACTATGTACCTTTTTCTCCAAGTATATGAGGGATCCCAAGAAAGGAATTGATAGGTCTTGGACGTGATAGGGCCCTTGACCCAAATTATTCAATTGACGGAGCGTTCCAAAGAGTCAGGATCCCCTTTGTCCACGGATATTGTGGCTGGTTGGGCGCACTACCCTAAACCACTACCCCCTCCACTACCCAAACACCACTGCACTACCCTAAAGCCTAAAACACTACCCCCAGCACGACACACTACACTACCCAAACACCACTGCACTACCCTATACCCTAAAACACGACCCCCTACACTACACAAACACGACTGCACTACCCTAAACCCTAAAACACTACCCACAGCATGACCCCCTTCACTACACAAACACCACTGCACTGCCCTAAACCCTAAAACACTACCCCCAGCACGACCCCCTACACTACCCAAACATAACTGCACTACCCTAAACCCTAAAACACTACCCCCAGCACGACTCCCTACACTACCCAAACACCACTGCACTACCCTAAACCCTAAAACACTACCCCCAGCACGACCCCCTACACTACCCAAACATAACTGCACTACCCTAAACCCTAAAACACTACCCCCAGCACGACTCCCTACACTACCCAAACACCACTGCACTACCCTATACCCTAAAACACGACCCCCTACACTACACAAACACGACTGCACTACCTAAACCCTAAAACACTACCCACAGCATGACCCCCTTCACTACACAAACACCACTGCACTGCCCTAAACCCTAAAACACTACCCCAGCACTACCCCTACACTACCCAAACACCACTGCACTAACAAACCCTAAAACACTACCCCCAGCACAACCCCCTACACTACCCAAACACCACTGCACTACCCTAAACCCTAAATCTACCCCCAGCACGACCTACACTACACAAACACCACTGCACTAACCTAAACCCTAAAACACTACCACCAGCATGACCCCCCTACACTACCCATACACCACTGCACTACCCTAAACCCTAAAAGACTACCCCCAGCACGACCCCCTACACTACTGCACTACCCTAAACCCTAAAACACTACCCCCAGCACGACCCCCTACACCACCCAAACCACTGCACTACCCTAAACCCTAGAAAAGAAACCCCCACCCCATGCCCAATCCCCCTTACCTCACTCCTCATGGTTCCTCTCTCCTCATGGTTCCGGCTTCACGTCATCTGAGGGGCGGTGCACGTCGTTGTGAGGAAACGGAACAGCCTCCGTTTCCTTACAACGACATGGATCGATCTACATGTTTTTAGAGCGCATGGTCATTTACCATACATACCTTTACAACAAAATGCGTTGTAAAGGCATGCGTGGTAAATGACCATGCGTTCTAAAAAAATGCGTAGTAATGACTTCGTGATGTACAACGCATGCGTGGTAATGCATGCGTTGTAATGGTATCGCAAAGTAAAAAAGTCGTTGTAACGGCTGTTTACCGATCGAAGCTGGCCCCTGTTCTTCAGTGAGACGTTTATTTGATTAAGTTGGAGGAAGGAATGTGGTTTTTTTTAACCGAAAAGTGCATTCCCGGCTGTTGTATTATGAAAGTGTCCGCGTGGCCTGGTTTCACTTCCGGTGAGAGAGTGGAAGAGTCTGTTTGGATCTAAAGGAGTTCTGTTGGACGGGGCCGGCGCGACATGTCATCAGAAAACATAGCTAATGGAAAGCGTCCTCCCTGAAGTGTGGAGCAGTGCCATGAGAGGTCAAAGAGTGTGCGTCCCACCGCAGTATGACCGTACCGCGTGACCCATGTGCCGCCTCCAGGGTACGGGAGGCAGAAGCGACAGCGCAGGTCCTCTTGAAGACCGTTATAGCACTAATTCTACATTTTGGTACTAGGGCATTTTAACTTTGTTGTTCCTGCCAGATACAAAGAGAAGATCCTGTGTTATTCAGTGCCCTCGTTACCTTTTTTGTGGGTTGTGGTGCTTGTCACTTCGCTGCCCCGCCGGTGCACACGACTGGGCACCCCACCTCCTGTGCCATCTGCAGGGCCTCTGCCCTCGGATCACTGGTTTCGGTTTCTGGAGTGGCAACATAAACAGTTGCTCCCAAAGGACTAGCCTGAACACTTAGGTGACTATCCCCTGCACCAGCATTCCACAGAAATTCTTTCCTAGCTCTCCCACGTCAACTAGCACGGCTCCACTGGCGACACCGTATGACGTCATCGGAGCCATAAGAGGACCTCGTCGGCGTGCTGACGTCAGTTCCACCCATTTTTTCCGTGCCACCGAGGCAAACAGGGGACCGAGACATTTTCACATGTATACATAGTATAATAAATATATATATATTCACTGAAAAAACCATAGGTTTCAGGGGCGTTATAGTTAGTTGGACATTTTACTCGTACAAAACCATAGAAATTCCCCAGTTATAGTTAGTTCAGCTAACTATAACTCGTCGCATCCACAATGCACTGCTGATGACGTCACATATTACATCACTCATGACATCACTGATGACATCCAGTGAATGTGTGTTTTTCTGAAAATTAAATATGTTTTATATATGTATATCTCAAGGTCGATGGAAGAATAAATGGGTATATAAGTGTCTAAATGGATGATTTTTTTGTAAAATTGATTGTATAACGTACTAAGTGTATCTTAGTGAATACATGGGTTAGTGAGTAATGTTTAAATATGAAAATATCTGTATCAGTCTCTCACTTTGTGTATAAGTGGCTGCATGGGTTGGTGAGTAGCTACATGAGTGTCTATATGGGTTATTAGTTGGTTTTTGAGTATCAGTATGAGTGTGTGTATGGTTCGGTGGGGGTATTACTTAGTGCATAGATGCATGAATGAGTGACTCACTGTTTGTATGTGTTGAAGACAGCATGTGTGCAGGACTGTATAGGTGGATGAGTATGTGTATGGGTGTGTTAGTGAGTGAATGACTGTCTCAATAGTGTCTTTATGAGTAACTACATATGTTTTAAACTAGTATATGTGAGTATTGGTGTATATATGTGAGTATTGGTGTATATAAGTGAGTATATGTGAGAGTGAGAGATTGGAAGAGTTCCTGTACAAATAAGTAGGTGTTTCTATAAGTGATTGTTTAAGAGAGTAAGTATGTGTAAGTTTCTGTAGAAGTAAGTGTGGTAGGGTGTGTATAACTGTATATGCAAGTAAATGGATGTTTGATACTTTGTTTGCATGTGTGACTATGTGTGTGAGTAACTATGGATGAGTGGCGGTGTGTAATAGGATGTATAGGTGTATGAGTACATATGATGAGTGAATACATGTATGAGTGACTGTATAGGGACTGTTGGTGAATGAGTGGATGTGTGTGTAGATCTTGGAATTACTGAATAGGTGTGTTGTAACTGGTATTGGTATGTCCATTGTTTTGAAAATGTTAGTTTGTATTTTTGAGTGTGTGTATCAAAGGTTATATTAGGGTGAGAGGAGGTCTGCCACTCTATCACAAGGATGATGTCATCAGTGATGTCATCAGTGATGTCATCAGTGATGTCATTTGAGATGTCATTTGAGATGTCATCAGTGGTGTCATCAGTGGTGTCATCAGTGGTGTCATCAGTGATGTCATTTGAGATGTCATCAGTGATGTCATGAGTGATGTCACTGACCATGTCACGAGTGATGTAATATGTGACGTCATCAGCAGTGCATTGCGGGGGCGCGAGTTATAGTTAGCTGAACTAACTATAACGGGGGAATTTCTATGGTTTTGTATGAGTGAAATGTCCAACTAACTATAACGCCCCTGAATTTCTAAGGTTTTTTAAATGCTAATTTCCAACTATAACGTGCCTGAAACCCATGGTTTTTCAGTGAATATATATATATATTCACTGAAAAACCATAGGTTTTAGGGACAGTTATAGTTACTTGAACATTGCACTCGTACAAAACCCGTGAAATTCCCCGTTATAGTTAGTTCAGCTAACTATAACTCGCGCCCCGCAATGCACTGCTGATGACGTCACATATTACATCACTCATGACATGGTCAGTGACATCACTGATGACATCACTGATGACATCTCAAATGACATCACTGATGACATCATCCAGTGACTGTGTGTTTCTGTAAAGTTTAAATATTTTTAAAATATATAGGAAAAGACGTATTGAAGAATGAGTGGGTGTATAAGTGTCTGTATGGATGATTTAGTAGGTGCGTGACTGACTGTATAAGTGAGTGATTAAACGTATCTTACTGAATGCATGGGTTAGTGACTAAACTGGGTGTATGTCTGTATCCGTCTGTCTGTTGCTGTGTAAGTGGCTGCATGTGTTTGTGAATAGCTAAATGATTTTCTATATGAGTTATTGAATGATTGTCTGAGTATCTGTATGGGTGCCTGAGTGTTTGTGTGGGAGGGGTGTGTGCAACTCTGTGCATAGATGTGTGAGTGGGTGATTCACTGGGTGGATGGTTTCAAGAGTGCATCTGTGATAGACTGTATGGGTGGGTAAGTGTGTGTAAGAGTGTGTTAGTGAGTGAATGTATGTCCCAGTGGTACATGTGTGAGTAACTACATATGTGAAAGGCAGTATATATGTGTGTTGGAGTATATAAATAGCTATAAGCAAGAGTGAGTGATTGTGATAGTGGCTGTATGGATGATTGTGTGCTTGTATCAGTGATTGTATAAGAGCGTAACAATGTGCTACTATTTGTATGAGTAAGTGAGCTGGTGTGTGTATAACTGTATAGGTGAGTAAATGGCAGTGTGTTTAATTATTTGCATGACTGACTAGGTGTGTGAGTATCTCTATGGATGAGTGGCGTTGTTTGAGTGTCTATATAGGAGTAAGAGTGCATATGATAGTCCTGTACTGAGTGACCGTAAGTATGAGTGACTGTACGGGTGAGTGAGTGGATGTGTGTGTGTAGACCTAAGAATCAGTGAGTGGGTATGTAGTTATTGGTGTTGGAGTGTCTATGGTTTTGCGAATGGCAGTCTGTAATTTAGAGTGGGTGTATCAAAGATTATATTAGGGTGTGAGGAGGTGCATCAGATTATCACGTGGATGATGTCATCAGTGATGTCATTTGAGATGTCATCAGTGATGTCATCAGTGATGTCACTGACCATGTCATGAGTGATGTAATATGTGACGTCATCAGCAGTGCATTGCGGGCGCGAGTTATAGTTAGCTGAACTAACTATAACGGGGAATTTCACGGGTTTTGTACGAGTGCAATGTCCAAGTAACTATAACTGTCCCTAAAATCTATGGTTTTTCAGTGAATTTCAAAGGTTTTTAAATGCTAATTTGTAACTATAACGTGTCTGAAACCTATGGTTTTTCAGTGAATTTCAAAGGTTTTTAAATGCTAATTTGTAACTATAACGTGTCTGAAACCTATGGTTTTTTCAGTGAATTTCAAAGGTTTTTAAATGCTAATTTCTAACTATAACGTGCCTGAAACCTACGGTTTTTCAGTGAATTTCAAAGGTTTTGTAAATGACAATTTTTAAATGTATTAATTGTTATATTAATTTTTTTCATACTGATTTACTACATTTTTAGAATTTTTTTTTTACATATTTTATTTGTCAAATTACATTGTAATTACATTATACATTACATTACAAAAAATACTTTCTCAGAATGAATTACTTTAGTTTAAATACTTTGCAGATAGGCAATAGACTTTTAAGTACAGTAGTTACAGTTGTTGCAATGGGCAACACATTTTCAAACACAATGCAACATTCAGCTCAATGTGAATTTCTAGTTAAATGCAATTAGTTACTTTATGGATTACTTTTCTAACCACATTACTGGATCCTAGATTCAGTCCTGGGACATCTCCTGTAAACAGTTGAGTAAAAGCGTTTTGGTTACAGTCGTGATTTTTAAAGAATATTATTGTACTTTAAAAGTTCACACTTAGAAACTTTTCTCATAGAATCACCAATGTTATCCTATGGAAGGAAATTCACTTAGCAGGTAAAAACTGTTATCGTTACTTTTTCTTACTCAGTGTTGGATCCTGGATCCAGCACTGGTGCATCTCCTGTAAACAGTTGAAAGAATGCGTTTAAGTCATACTGTCGATTTTTAAGGAATATTTGTAGTTTGTGAAAATCAACACTTTGAAACTTTTTGCTGAAAACCAGTCAATGTTAGCCTATGAAGGAAATTCAAGTTACCGGTAAGTACGGTTAAAATTACTTTTGAGGATCAGTACTGGGCTGAAACATGCAGCACTGAGGTCTCTCCTGATAACAGGTGAGTAAATCGGAATTCGTATTTCGGCTGATTTTAGAGGAATATTTTAAAGTTCCAAAACTCCACACTTAGAAGAATTTCCAAGTGAAACCAGTCAATGTTAGCCTATGGAAGGAAATTCAAGTTACTGGTAAGTACGGTTAAAATTACTTTTCAGGACCAGTACTGGGCTGAAAGATGCAGCACTGAGGTCTCTCCTGATAACAGGTGAGTAAATCAGAATTCGGATTTCGGCTGATTTTAGAGGAATATTTGTATGTTTCAAAAATCAACACTTAGAAGAATTTCCAAGTGAAACCAGTCAATGTTAGCCTATGAAGGAAATTCAAGTTACCGGTAAGTACGGTTAAAATTACTTTTCAGGATCAGTACTGGGCTGAAAGATGCAGCACTGAGGTCTCTCCTGATAACAGGTGAGTAAATCGAATTCCTATTTCGGCTGATTTTAGAGGAATATTTGCACAATGGTGAAGGGAGGGGCGGGGCCTGAGGTGACATCTGTGCAAACGCGCCCCGTGGCGCGTTTTAAGTTGGGGGATTAAGTTCCCTTGAATCCTGAGGGTCCCTAGGGGCCAACTAGACCACCAGGAACCTCCAATATGCGCCAGGGGCTGCGTTGCAGAGACGTGTAGAGAGGCCACACCCCTTTTACACCTCTCTGCAACGCAGCTCTGTGGCGCTTTCTGGATGTACCTGTTGGGCTAGTTGGCCCCAGGGACCCTCAGGATTGAAGGGATTTAATTCCCCATCTTAAAACGCGCCACGGGGCCTGTTTGCACACATGTCACCTCAAGCCCCGCCCCTCCCTTCACCACTGTGCAAACGCGCCCCGTGGCGCGTTTTAAGTTGGGGGATTAAGTCCCCTTGAATCCTGAGGGTCCCCGGAGTCCAACTAGCCCACCATATACCTCCAAAAGCGCCATAGAGCTGCGTTGCAGAGAGGTGTAAAAGGGGCGTGGCCTCTGTACACCTCTCTGCAAGGCAGCCCCTGGCGCATACTGGAGGTTCCTGGTGGGCTAGTTGGCCCCAGGGACCCCCAGTATTCAAGGGGATTCGTTCCCCTCTGCAAACGCGCCAGGGGGCGCGTTTGCAGAGTGGTGAAGGAAGGGGGCGGGGCCTGCGGGCCCGATCGTTTTTTTTTTTAAAAAAAAAAATTTGGGGGAGGGGGGCCGCGTGGCCCCCCTCCCGGGCCACTACTTGCCCGGGGACCCCATCCCCCGGGGCTGGCCCTCTCGTTGGGGACTGTGGGGGGTCCCCAATCCCCCACAGTCCCGCCGGCTCCCCGTGTCCTACGGGAGCCGGCATTGCTTTACACATGGGGAGCTGCTAAGATGCAGCTCCCCATGTGGAAAGCAATCGGCTTTGGATATTGGAAGAGAGAGCAGGTTTCCTGCTCTCTCTTCCAATATCCAAAGCAAGTTTGCAATGACAGGACGGGAGCCGCGAGGCTCCCGTCCTGTCATTGCAAACAGCAGTGTCCCGGGGGTAGGCACCCGGGACAATGCAGGAGCCGGCCCTGGGGGTGGTGGTCCCCAGGGCCATCAAGGGCTCCAGGAGGGGCCGCGCGGCCCCCTCCCATTCAGTGCACAGCCCGGGGAGGTGGTGGTCCCCGGGGCTCTGAGGGTCCAAAACGGACCCCCATTGTAATTTTTCTTAGTGCCCGGGAGGTGGTGGTCCCCGGGGCTGCGGAGGGCTCAGAGCCCTCCCGCACCATTGCTACATAAAGCCCGGGGGGTGGTGGTCCCCGGGGCTTGGGAGGCCCTAGAGGCCCCCACACAAAGTAACCCCCCCAGCATGCCCCCGGGACTTGGGCCACCCGAGGCCAATTGCTATCGAAGCGCGGAGACCGCGCTTCGATTTTCGGCAGGATTCGCGCACCCTGAGCGCATCCTGCCAATTTTAAAAAAAATTTATTTTTTTTGCCCAGGGGTCCTTGTGGGACCCCTGAGCAAACCTAGGGGTCAGGGTGTTTCTACCCTCCCCCTTTGTGCGCTTTGCGCACTTGTTTCTGTCCCTCGGTTCTAACGAGGGACAAAATGGCTGCCAACATTTCCTGAATCGGAATGTTGACAGCCAGCTGACAGCAATTAACATGCAGCTCGTGATCGGGACGGTGCGCGCAGGGTGCGCTCAGGGTGCGCGAATCCTCCGTGCCCATAGATATATATGTACTTTTACTTTTGATTTTCTCAGCAACTACTGAAGGGATTTACACCATTTAACAAAAGGGTTCTTTCTGAACCAAGAACTACCTCTTTGCCAAGTTTGGTGTAATTCCGTTCAGCAGTTCGAGCTGTAGCCGTGTCTAAAGTTTCCTATGGGAAAATGCATGGGAAAACGCGTTTTGGGACCCCCTTTTTCTCGGCCCCCGCTTGACGTATCACCCGAGACTTTCAGGGTAGGAGCGGACCGGAGCGCCCACGAAGTTTGAAAATTTCGCGAAGATACGTCAACCGGCAAGAGAGTTATTTCAAATAGAATGTCGCGGATTTCCTATGGATAATAGGTTGTAACTATAACTATATATATATATATTATCTACTGGCGGTCGCCAGTAGATGAGTTATAGTTACAACCTATTATCCATAGGAAATCCGCGACATTCTATTGAAATAACTCTCTTGCCGGTTGACGTATCTTCGCAAAATTTTCAAGCTTTATGGCCCGCTCCGGTCCGCTCCTACCCTGAAAGTCTCGGGGATTCGTCAGCGGGGCCGAGAAAAAGGGGGTCCCAAACGCGTTTTCCCCATGCAATTTTCCATAGGAAACTTTAGACACGGCTACAGCCTGAACTGCTGAACGGAATTACACCAAATTTGGCAAGAGGTAGTTCTTGGTTCAGAAAGAACCCTTTTGTTAAATGGTGTAAATCCGTTCAGTAGTTGCTGAGAAAATCAAAAGTAAAAGATAGTGATATCTAGGGCCGCGGATCCTCCCGAGCACGAGCTGCATGTTAATTGGCTGTCAGCTGGCTGTCAACATTCGATTCAGGAAATGTTGGCAGCCATTTTATCCCTCGGTAGAACCGAGGGACAGAAACAAGTGCGCAAAGCGACAAAGGGGCAGGGTAGAAACACCCTGACCCCTAGGTCTGCTCAGGGGGTCCCACAAGGACCCCTGGGCAAAATTATTATTATTATTTTTTTTTTTATAAATCGGCAGGATGCGCTCAGGTAGCGCGAACCCTGCCGAAAAAAGAAAATCGAGCGCGGTCTCCGCGCTCGATGTTAATTGGCCCCGGGTGGGCGAAGTCCCGGGGGCATGCTGGGGGGTTAATTTTATGTGTGGGGGCCTCTAAGGGCCCCCAAGCCCGGGGACCACCACCCCGGGGCTTTATGTATAATGAGCGGGAGGGCTCTGAGCCCTCCCGCAGCCCCGGGACCACCACCTCCCGGGGCTTCTTTTTAAATTAAAAACTGTGTGGGGGCTCCAGCCCCACACGCCCGAGACCACCACCTCCCGGGGCACTAAGAAAAATTAAAAATGGGGGTCCGTTTTGGACCCCCAAGCCTGAGGACCACCACCTCCCGGGGCTGTGCTGATGTAGGGAGGGGCGCGCGGCCCCCTCCTGGAGCCCTTGATGGCCTTGGGGACCGCCACCCCCAGGGCCGGCTCCTGCAGTGTCCCGGGGTGCCTACCCCGGGACACTGCTGTTTGCAATGACAGGACGGGAGCCTCGCGGCTCCCGTCCTGTCATTGCAAACTGCTTTGGATATTGGAAGAGAGGCAGGAAACCTGCTCTCTCTTCCAATATCCAAAGCCGATGCTTTCCACATGGGGAGCAGCATGTTAGCTGCTCCCCATGTGTAAAGCAATGCCGGCTCCCGTAGGACACGGGGAGCCGGCGGGACTGTGGGGGATTGGGGACCCCCACAGTCCCCAACCAGAGGCCAGGCCCCGGGGATGGGGTCCCGGGGCCATAAGTGGCCAGGGAGGGGCCACGCAGCCCCCTCCCAAAGGAAAAAAAAAAAAAAGTGCAAGGCCGGCCCCGGGAGATGGGGTCCCCGGGGCCTTAAATGGCCTGAGGAGGGGGCCACGCAGCCCCCTCCAAATAAGAAAAAAAGAGGCCATGCCCCGTGGGATGGGGTCCCGGGGCCAATACAGGCCCAGGGAAGGGGGCCACGCGGCCCCCTTCCCGTTTTTATTTTATTTTAATTTAAAAAAAGGGGTAAGGCCCTGGGGGATGGGGTCCCCAGGGCCTAAAAATAGGAAAAAGGAAGGGGGCCACACAGCGCCCCTTCAGAGGGAAAAAAAAACAAAAACAAAAAACGATCGGGCCCGCAGGCCCCGCCCCTTCCTTCACCACTCTGCAAACGCGCCCCTGGCGCGTTTGCAGAAGGAACAATTCCCCTTGAATACTGGGGGTCCCTGGGGGCCAACTAGCCCACCAGGAACCTCCAGTATGCGCCAGAGGCTGCCTTGCAGAGAGGTGTACAGAGGCCACGCCCCTTTTACACCTCTCTGCAACGCAGCTCTGTGGCGCTTTTGGAGGTATATGGTGGGCTAGTTGCACCCCAGGGACCCTCAGGATTCAAGGGAGTTAATCCCCCGACTTAAAACGCGCCACGGGCGCGTTTGCACAGTGGTGAAGGGAGGGCGGGGCTTCAGGTGACATGTGTGCAAACAGGCCCCTGGCTCATTTTAAGATGAGGAATTAAATCCCCTTCAATCCTGAGGGTCCCTGGGGGCCAACTAGCCCAACAGGTACGTCCAGAAAGCGCCACAGAGCTGCGTTGCAGAGAGGTGTAAAAGGGGTGTGGCCTCTGTACATGTCTCTGCAACGCAGCCCCTGGCGCATACTGGAGGTTCCTGGTGGGCTAGTTGGCCCGTAGGGACCCTCATGATTCAAGGGGACTTAATCCCCAACTTAAAACGCGCCATGGGGCGCGTTTGCACAGATGTTACCTCAGGCCCCGCCCCCTCCCTTCACCATTGTGCAAATATTCCTCTAAAATCAGCCGAAATCCGAATTCTGATTTACTCACCTGTTATCAGGAGAGACCTCAGTGCTACATCTTTCAGCCCAGTACTGATCCTCAAAAGTAATTTTAACCGTACTTACCGGTAACTTGAATTTCCTTCATAGGCTAACATTGACTGGTTTCACTTGGAAATTCTTCTAAGTGTGGAGTTTTGGAACTTTAAAATATTCCTCTAAAATCAGCCGAAATACGAATTCCGATTTACTCACCTGTTATCAGGAGAGACCTCAGTGCTGCATCTTTCAGCCCAGTACTGATCCTCAAAAGTAATTTTAACCGTACTTACCAGTAACTTGAATTTCCTTCCATAGGATATCATTGTCTGGTTTTCAGCAGAAAAGTTTCAAAGTGTCGATTTTCACAAACTACAAATATTCCTAAAAAATCGCCTGTATGACTTAAACGCATTCTTTCAACTGTTTACAGGAGATGCACCAGTGCTGGATCCAGGATCCAACACGGAGTAAGAAAAATAACGATAACAGTTTTTACCTGCTAAGTGAATTTCCTTCCATAGGATAACATTGGTGATTCTATGAGAAAAAGTTTCTAAGTGTGAACTTTTAAAGTACAATAATATTCTTTAAAAATCACGACTGTAACCAAAACGCTTTTACTCAACTGTTTACAGGAGATGTCCCAGGACTGAATCTAGGATCCAGTAATGTGGTTAGAAAAGTAATCCATAAAGTAACTAATTGCATTTAACTAGAAATTCACATTGAGCTGAATGTTGCATTGTGTTTGAAAATGTGTTGCCCATTGCAACAACTGTAACTACTGTACTTAAAAGTCTATTGCCTATGTGCAAAGTAATTAAACTAAAGTAATTCATTCTGAGAAAGTATTTTTTGTAATGTAATGTATAATGTAATTACAATGTAATTTAAAAAATAAAATATGTAAAAAAAAATTGTTTCTAAAAAATTTGGAAATCAGTATGAAAAAAATTTATATAACAATTAATACATTTAAAAATTGTCATTTACAAATCCTTTGAAATTCACTGAAAAAACTGTAGGTTTCAGACATGTTATAGTTACAAATTAGCATTTAAAAAACCTTTGAAATTCACTGAAAAAACCATAGGTTTCAGGGACGTTATAGTTACAAATTAGCATTTAAAAAACCTTTGAAATTCACTGAAAAAACCATAGGTTTTAGGGACAGTTATAGTTAGTTGGACATTGCACTCGTACAAAACCCGTGAAATTCCCCGTTATAGTTAGTCCAGCTAACTATAACTTGCGCCCCATAATGCACTGCTGATGACGTCACATATTACATCACCCATGACATGGTCAGTGACATCACTGATGACATCACTGATGACATCTCAAATGACATCACTGATGACATCATCCACGTGATAATCTCATGCACCTCCTCACACCCTAATATAACCTTTGATACACCCACTCTAAATTACAGACTGCCATTCGCAAAACCATAGACACTCCAACACCAATAACTACATACCCACTCACTGATTCTTAGGTCTACGCATACATCCACTCACTCACCCGTACAGTCACTCATACTTACGGTCACTCAGTACAGGACTATCATATGCACTCATACTCCTATATAGACACTCAAACACCGCCACTCATCCATAGAGGTACTCACACACCTAGTCAGTCATGCAAATAATTAAACACACTACCATTTACTCACCTATACAGTTATACACACACCAGCTCACTTACTCATACAAATAGTAGCACATTCTTACGCTCTTATACAATCACTGATACAAGCACACACTCATCCATACAGCCACTATCACAATCACTCACTCTCGCTTATAGCTATTTATATACTCCAACACACATATATACTGCCTTTCACATATGTAGTTACTCACACATGTACCACTGGGACATACATTCACTCACTAACACACTCTTACACACACTTACCCACCCATACAGTCTATCACAGTTGCACTCTTGAAACCATCCACCCAGTGAATCACCCACTCACACATCTATGCACAGAGTTGCACACACCCCTCCCACACAAACACTCAGGCACCCATACAGATACTCAGACAAGCATTCAATAACTCATATAGACACTCATGTAGCTATTCACAAACACATGCAGCCACTTACACAGCAACAGACAGACGGATACAGACATTCACCCAGTTTAGTCACTAACCCATGCATTCAGTAAGATACGTTAAATCACTCACTTATAGAGTCAGTCACGCACCTACTAAATCATCCATACAGACACTTACACACCCACTCATTCTTCAATACGTCTTTTCCTATATATATTAAAAATATTTAAACTTTACAGAAACACACAGTCACTGGATGATGTCATCAGTGATGTCATCAGTGATGTCATTTGAGATGTCATCAGTGATGTCATCAGTGATGTCACTGACCATGTCATGAGTGATGTAATATGTGACGTCATCAGCAGTGCATTGCGGGGCGCGAGTTATAGTTAGCTGGACTAACTATAACGGGGGAATTTCACGGGTTTTGTACGAGTGCAATGTCCAACTAACTATAACTGTCCCTAAAACCTATGGTTTTTTCAGTGAATTTCAAAGGTTTTTAAATGCTAATTTGTAACTATAACGTCCCTGAAACCTATGGTTTTTCAGTGAATATATATATATATATATATATTATCTACTGGCGGTCGCCAGTAGATAGTTATAGTTAAAACCTATTATCCATAGGAAATCTGCGACATTCTATTTGAAATAACGTTGGCGCCGGTTGACGAATCTTCGCGAAAGTTTCCAACTTGTTGGGGCGCTCCGGTCCGCTCCTATCCTGAAAGTCTTGGGGTGATACGTCAAGCGGGGCCGAGAAAAAGGGGGTCCCAAAACGCATTTTCCCCATTCATTTTTCCATAGGAACCTTTAGTCGCAGCTACAGCCCGAACTGCTGAACGGAATTACACCAAATTTGGCAAAGAGGTAGCCCTTGGTTCAGTGTCGTGCCTTTTGCTTAAATGGTGTAAATCCGTTCAGTAGTTCCTGAGAAAATCAAAAGTAAAGTCACATATATATCTGGGCGGAGCCTAACCACACATGTCATCGTGAGATCTGATTGGCTGTCAGCACTTCATCCTGGAATTGCTGGCAGCCATCTTGGGACCAATATAAATGATAGTACCTCATTGAAATGCATTGTAGTGAATAGAAGATTTTGAGGGTCACCAAAAGGAGAACTATAAAGGGTGATAACAGGCTTTAGTTACATTAGAATTTATTTGTTGATGGTACCATACTAATTTTAGGAATTGTGGTGTATTCTAAGGTGATTTTACCATGTGAAAAACCTTCTGCTGGGATATCATGAATCATGTTTGAGAGAACACTATTTTCTCATGCTTGTCCCATGGAGGTTTGGAAGGTGCTCCAGAAGCTAAAATCAGAGCATATTTTCTGTAAATTCACTTTATCTTTCTCACTCATGTGAGAATGAAGTCTGACATTCTCAGTAAAACATGTACATCCAACAAGGGCAGAGAATGTCAGTTGATTCCTTTGTGTTCTACTGCAGCTTCCCAGAGTGTTCTAAAGAACAACTAGAGTGCTAACAGCCTTACTTATGACAAAAGTATGGCACACCTGAAGCCATCTTGATTGGAATAAACTGGTAACACTTAAACAATTTAATTTAAAAAGGAACAAAATGATGGGGTTCATTTTGTCATAGAAATTATGGTTAGTGCTGTAGAAAGAAAAATTAGGACATGTTTCAAGTGTGATCTCAAATATCTTCCTGTTATATTTCAACAGGAGCAGCCTGCCAGTTGATGCCTTTGTGTTCTACTGCAGCTTCCCAGAGTGTTCTAAAGAACAACTAGAGCGCTAACAGCCTTACTTATGACAAAGGTATGGCACACCTGAAGCCATCTTGATTGGAATAAACCGGTAACACTTAAAACATTTAATTTAAAAAGGAACAAAATGAGGGTTCTTTTTGAAATAGAAATTATGGTTAGTGCTGCAGAAAGAAAAATTAGGGCATGTTTTAAGTGAGATCTCAAATCCTCTTCTATTTCATTAGAAAATTCTGACATGCAGACTGAAACAATCACTTTCAATACCAGCAGCAGACTACCAGTTAACTCCCTGGTGAGCAGTAGCTTTACTCCAGTGATCTAATGAGCAACTAGAGTGCTAACATTCTGAATTTATGGCAGATGTGAGACATCTGAATGCCTTCTTGATGGAATCAAAGTAAAAAACTGAAAGCATTTCCTACTGAGGAGACTGCAGTAAATGAAGAAATTAGGAAACTTCATAACAAAGAAGTCTTCCAAGATGGCCACCAGTGAAAAAAGAGCCCAAATGTAGCACAAATATTACCCAGATGTAGCCCACATATAGCCCAATGACAAAAGTGCGCAAAACACTTTTTATTTTTATTTTTTGCAGTTTTATGTAGTGCAGACTGGTCAGGTATTGGAGCATTGCATCTTAAAACATGACCCCCTGCACTACAAAAACACCACTGCACTACCTTAAACCCTAAAACACTACCCCCAGCACGACCCCTACACTACACAAGCACCACTGCACTATCCTAAACCCTAAAACACTACCCCCAGCACGACCCCTACACTACCCAAACACCACTGCACTACCCTAAAACATGACCCCCTACACTACACAAACACCACTGCACTACCCTAAACCCTAAAACACTACCCCCAGCACGACCCCCTACACTACACAAGCACCACTGCACTACCCTAAACCCTAAAACACTACCCCCAGCACGACCCCTACACTACACAAACACCACTGCACTACCCTAAACCCTAAAACACTACCCCCAGCACGACCCCTACACTACCCAAACACCACTGCACTAACCTAAATCCTAAAACACTACCCCCAGCACGACCCCCTACACTACCCAAACACCACTGCACTACCCTAAAACATGACCCCTACACTACAGAAACACCACTGCACTTTTCCTAAACCCTAAAACACTACCCCCAGCACGACCCCCTACACTACACAAGCACCACTGCACTACCCTAAACCCTAAAACACTACCCCCAGCACGACCCCCTACACTGCCCGAACACCACTGCACTGCCCTAAACCCTGAAACACCACCCCCAGCACGACCCCCTATACTGCACGAACACCACTGCACTGCCCTAAACCCTGAAACACTACCCCCAGCAAGACCCCCTACACTGCCCGAACACCACTGCACTGTCCTAAACCCTGAAACATCACCCCCAGCAAGACCCCTACACTGCCCTAAACCCTGAAACACCACCCCCAGCAAGACCCCCTACACTGCCCGAACACCACTGCACTGCCCTAAACCCTGAAACACCAGCCCCAGCACGACCCCCTACACTGCCCGAACACCACTGCACTGCCCTAAACCCTGAAACACCACCCCCTGCACGACCCCTACACTGCCCGAACACCACTGTACTGCCCTAAACCCTGAAACCCCACTCCCAGCATGACCCCCTACACTGCCAGAACACCACTGCACTGCCCTAAACCCTGAAACACCACCCCCTGCACGACCCCCTACACTGCCCGAACACTACTGCACTGCCCTAAACCCTGAAACACCACCCCAGCACGACCCCCTACACTGCACGAACACCACTGCACCGCCCTAAACCCTGAAACACTACCCCCAGCAAGACCCCCTACACTGCCCGAACACCACTGCACTGCCCTAAACCCTGAAACATCACCCCCAGCAAGACCCCCTACACTGCCTGAACACCACTGCCCTAAACCCTGAAACACCACCCCCAGCAAGACCCCCTACACTGCCCGAACACCACTGCACTGCCCTAAACCCTGAAACACCACCCCCAGCAAGACCCCTACACTGCCCGAACACCACTGCACTGCCCTAAACCCTGAAACACCACCCCCAGCACGACCCCCTACACTGCCCGAACACCACTGCTCTGCCCAAAACCCTGAAACACCAGCCGCAGCACGACCCCTACACTGCCCGAACACCACTGCACTGCCCTAAACTCTGAAACACCAGCCCCAGCACGACCCCCTACACTGCCCGAACACCACTGCACTGCCCTAAACCCTGAAACACCACCCCAGCACAACCCCTACACTGCCCGAACACCACTGCACTGCCCTAAATCCTGAAACACCAGCCCCAGCACAACCCCGTACACTGCCCGCACACCACTGCACTGCCCTAAACCCTGAAACACCAGCCCCAGCACGACCGCCTACACTGCCCGAAAACTACTGCACTGCCCTAAACCCTGAAACACCACCCCCAGCAAGACTACCTACACTGGCCGAACACCACTGCACTGCCCTAAACCCTGAAACACCACCCCCTGCACGACCCCTACACTGCCCAAACACTACTGCACTGCCCTAAACCCTGAAACACCAGCCCCAGCACCACCCCTAAAATGCACTAACACCACTGTACTGCCCTAAACCCTGAAACACCACCCCTGCACTGCCCCTTACACTGCCCGAACACCACTGCACTGCCCTAAACCCTGAAACACCACCCCTGCACCACCCCCTACACTGCCCGAACACCACTGCACTGCCCTAAACCCTGAAACACCACCCCTGCACCGCCCCCTACACTGCCCGAACACCACTGCACTGCCCTAAACACTGAAACACCACCCCCAGCATGACCCCTTTACTGCTCGAACACCACTGCACTGCCCCAAACCCTGAAACACCACCCCCAGCATGACCCCCTACACTGCCGAACACCACTGCCCTAAACCCTGAAACACCACCCCTGCATGACTGCCCGAACACCACTGCACTAAACCCTGAAACACCACCCCTGCACGATCCCCTACACTGCCCGAACACCACTGCACTGCCCTAAACCCTAAAACACCACCCCCAGCACGACCCCCTACACTGCCCGAGCACCACTGCACTGCCCTAAACCCTAGAACACTACCCCCAGCATGACCCCCTACACTACCCGAACACCACTGCACTACCCTAAACCCTAAAATACTCCCCCAGCACGACCCCCTACACTACCCGAACACGACTGCACTGCCCTAAACCCTAAAACACTCCCCCAGCACGACCCCCTACACTACCCGAACACCACTGCACTGCCCTAAACCCTAAAACACTCCCCCAGCACGACCCCTACACTACCTAAACACCACTGCACTGCCCTAAACCCTAAAACACTACCCCCGCATGACCCCCTACACTACCCAAATACCAATGCACTACCCTAATCCCTAAAACACTATCCCCCGCACAACCCCTACACTACCCAAAGACCACTGCACTACCCTAAACTCTAAAACAATACCCCCGCACGACTCCCTACACTACCCAAAGACCATTGCACTACCCTAAACCCTAAAACACGACCTCCTACACTACACAAACACCACTGCACTACCCTAAACCCTAAAAACTACCCCCAGCACGAACCCCTACACTACCCAAACACCACTGCACTACCCTAAACCATAAAACACTACCCCAGCAGTACCCCCTACGCTACCCAAACACCACTGCACTACCCTAAACCCTAAAACACTGCCCCCAGCAGTACCCCCTACACTACCCAAACACCATTGCACTACCCTAAACCCTAAACCACTACCCCCAGCAGTATCCCCTACACTACCCAAACACCACTGCACTACCCTAAACCCTAAAACACTAACCCCAGCACGACCCCTACACTACCCAAACACCACTGCACTACCCTAAACCCTAAATCTACCCCCAGCATGACCCCCTACACTACACAAACACCACTGCACTACCCTAAACCCTAAAACACTACCCCCAGCATGACCCTCTTCACTACCTAAACACAACTGCACAATTTGTTACAGGCGTTGCAACGCAGGCCTGTGGTGCTTACTGGAAGTACCTGGTGGGCTAGTTGGGCCCCAGGGACTCTCAGGATTCAAGGTGACCTAATCCCCCAACGTAAAACGCGCCACGGGCGCGTTTGCACGGTGAAGGGAGGGCGGGGCTTCAGGTGACATGTGCGCAAACACGCCCTGTGGTGCGTTTTAAGTTGGGGAGTTAATTCTCTTTGAATCCTGGGGGCCAACTAGCCCACCAGGTACCTTCAGTAAGCACAACAGAGTTGCGTTGCAGAGAGGTGAAAAAGGTGCGTGGCCTCGGAACGCCTCTCTGCAACTCAGCTCTGTGGTCCTAACTGTAGGTACCTGGGGGCTAGTTGAGCCCCAGGGACCCTCAGGATTCAAGGGGACTTAATCCCGCAACTTAAAAGCGCGCCACGGCGCGCTTGCACACATGTCACCTCAGGCCCCCTCCCTTCACCACTGTGCAAACGCGCACTGGCTCTGGTTAGTCAGAGTCAGTTACCACCAGTACCCGTCTGAAAAAGTTGTGGGCACAGGATGATTTTGCAACAAGGCCTCTTTCTGCTCCTCTGTTGGTTCTTTCTGCACATCTTTTGCTTCTTTCTGTGCGTTTTTCTTCTTTCTTCACATGTCCTACCTCTGTTGGCATAGTTAGAAACTAGCATTTAAAAAACCTTTGAAATTCACTTAAAAAATCATAGGTTTCAGGCACGTTATAGTTAGAAATTAGCATTTAAAAAACCTTTGAAATTCACTGAAAAAACCATAGGTTTCAGGCACGTTATAGTTAGAAATTAGCATTTAAAAACCTTTGAAATTCACTGAAAAAACCATAGGTTTCAGGCACGTTATAGTTAGAAATTAGCATTTAAAAAACCTTTGAAATTCACTGAAAAAACCATAGGTTTTAGGGACAGTTATAGTTAGTTGGACATTGCACTCGTACAAAACCCGTGAAATTCCCCTGTTATAGTTAGTTCAGCTAACTATAACTCGCGCCCCGCAATGCACTGCTGATGACGTCACATATTACATCACTCATGACATGGTCAGTGACATCACTGATGACATCACTGATGACATCTCAAATGACATCACTGATGACATCATCCATGTGATAATTTCATGCATCTTCTCACACCCTAATATAACTTTTGATACACCCACTCTAAATTACAGACTGCCATTCTCAAAACCATAGACACTCCAACACCAAAAACTACATACCCACTCACTGATTCTTAGGTCTACACACACATCCACTCACTCACCTGTACAATCACTCATACTTACAGTCACTCAGTACAGGACTATCATATGCACTCATACACCTATATAAACACTCACACACCGCCACTCATCCATAGAGGTACTCACACACCTAGTCAGTCATGCAAAAAATTAATCACACACCCATTACTCACCTATACAGTTATACACACACCAGCTCACTTACTCATACAAATACTAGCACATTCTTACGCTCTTATACAATAACTGATACAAGCACACACGCATCCATACAGCCACTCTCACAATAACACACTCTCACTTATAGCCATTTAAATACTCTAACACACATATATACTGCCTTTTACATATGTAGTTACTCGCACATGTACCACTGAGATATACATTCACTCACTAACACACCCATACACACACTCACCCACCCAAGCAGTCCATCACAGATGCACTCTTGAAATCATGCACCCAGTGAATCACCCACTCACACATCTATGTATAGAGTCACACACACCCCACCCACACAAACACTCAGGCAGCCATACAGATACTCAGAGAACCAATCAATAACCCATATAGACACTCATGTAGCTATTCGCAAATCCATGCATCCACTTACACACCAACAAACAGACGGATACAGACATTCACACAGTTTAGTCACTAACCCATGCATTCAGTAAGATACGTTTAATCACTCACTTGTAGAGTCAGTCACTCACGTACTAAATCATCCATTCAGACACTTATACACCCACTCATTCTTCAATACGCCTTTCCCTAAATATATTAAACATATTTAAACTTTACAGAAACACACAGTCACTGGATGATATCATCAGTGATGTCATCAGTGATGTCATTTGAGATGTCATCAGTGATGTCATCAGTGATGTCACTGACCATGTCATGAGTGATGTAATATGTGACGTCATCAGCAGTGCATTGCGGGGGCGCGAGTTATAGTTAGCTGAACTAACTATAACAGGGAATTTCACGGGTTTTGTACGAGTGCAATGTCCAACTAACTATAACTGTCCCTAAAACCTATGGTTTTTTCAGTGAATATATATATATATATATATATATATATATATATATATATATATATATATATATATATATATATATATATATATAGTAGGAAAGTAGGGTCTGCTTTCATGGTCACTCCCACTTTTTGCCTGGTGCTATGCTGTTTCGGACTAGTCTGACTGGGATCCTGCTAATCTGGACCCCAGTCTCTGTGCTTTGTCCCCTAAATTGGCTATGGTAAGTAATTAGGTACACCCCAGATTGACTACTGGTGTAACCTTATAAGTCGATAGTATATGGTACCAAGGTACCCAGGGCATAGGTACACCAGGGGTCTCTCATGGGCTGAAGCATGTACTATGCCACCCATGAGAGACCACTCAAATTGTGACTCCAGGCCTGCCACTGCAGCCTGTGTAAGTTGGTGATAGCACCATTTACGACAGATATAGGTTTCCCTATAGTTGAGGTCAATACACTGTTGCAGGGATTCTGCACAAACACAGAACTATGAGCAGAATTATGGGACCTTAGTGTATAGGGACTACCACCTTAGTACCCAAGAACCCAGTACCAACTAGCTATAGTGTCTCACTTGCTCTCCTACTCACTCACAGAGAAGTAAATGATTAGACACCCTAGAACACAACACTCCCAGATCTCTCAGGAATCGCAGTAACAAGACACACCCTTTCGCTCACTCTCTTGTAATTGTCCACAATAAAGTCTGACAGAGACACAAAATAGTTTAAAGGAAAATGCTACTTACCAGTATGCATCTGTTCTTGGCATGTAGAGCTGTAGATTCATATACTTGCATAGATCGCCATCTGGTGTTGGGCTCGGATGTTTGCACTTTGTTTTTGTCTTTGAAGAAGTCTTTGTAGTCACGAGATAGGTGACTCCTCCTTATGGTGATAGTGCGCATGGGCATCGACTCCATCTCCAGATTGTTTTCGCCATAAAGGGTGATGATGGAGTTAGTAAAAAATAGAAAGAGATGTCCATGTGTGATGTATCCAAGTAAGATAGCACTGGAACAGATAGAGGGTACCCGGGGAGGCGGGTGGGCGTATATGAATCTTCAGCTCTACATGCCAAGAACAGATGCATACTGGTAAGTAGCATTTTCCGTTCGAGGCATATGAGCTGTAGATTATATACTTGCATAGACTATACAGTAGTTATCTCCCAAGCGGTGGCTAACCTGTATCTGTTGCAGTGGTCTGAAAAAGTGTTCTTAATACAGCCTGGCCCACACTAGCTTGTTTTTTTGCTTCCACATCTACACAATAGTGTGTTGTGAAAGTGTGTGGTGTAGACCAAGTCGCTGCCTTGCAGATGTCATCTAGGGGAATGTTCTCTAAGAAAGGCATAGAAGCCCCAAGTTTGCGTGTGGAATGAGCTCTAGGGGGAATGGTTAATGTACGTTTGGCTTTAAGATAGCATATTTGGATGCACTTAATCCACCTTGCAATCCCCGCTTTTGAGATGGGATTGCCTTTATGAGGTAGGGAGAAAGCCACAAAGAGTTGTTTAGTTTTCCTAAAGGGTTTTGTTCTTTCAATGTAGTAGAGTACTGCTCTTTTAATGTCTAGCGGTTGAAGAGCTCGTTCTGCCACGGAGTCTGGTAGAGGGAAAAAAACTGGTAGTTCTACAGACTGGTTAAGGTGGAAGGCAGACACGACTAGGTAAAAATTTGGGGTTAGTCCTAAGAACCACTTTATGATGATGGATTTGCAAAAATGGTTCTTGTATGGTTAATGCCTGGAGTTCACTAACTCTTCTAAGAGATGTGATAGCAACCAGGAAGGCTACTTTCCAAGTGAGGAACTGTAATTCGCATTTGTGTAGAGGTTCAAATGGGGGACCCATGAGTCTGGTGAGGACAATATTTAGATTCCATACCGGGGAGGGTGGAGCTCTGGGTGGAATTATTCTTTTAAGTCCTTCCATAAATTCTTTGATAGCGGGTACTCTAAACAAAGACAAGTGTTGTCTGTTTTGGAGATAAGCTGCTATTGCAGCGAGATGTAGTCTTATGGATGTATATGCTAGGTTACATTGTTGTAGGTGCAAGAGATAACAGATAATGTTTTGAATGGAAGCATCTAGTGGATTGATTTTGTTATTTGTACAGTAGATTACAAATAGTTTCCACTTTGCGGCGTAGCATGCTCTGGTGGTAGGACGTCTAGCCTCTTTAATAATGTTCATGCAGTCTGGCGGGAGATTGAGGTAGCCAAACTCTAAGACTTCAGGTGCCAGATCGCAAGGTTGAGTTGACTGGGATCTGGATGCCTTATCTCTCCATGGTTCTGAGTGAGAAGCTTGGGTGAGAGGCGTAACTTTTGATGAGGAACTACTGATAGTTCCAAGAGGGTTGTGAACCATGGTTGTCGGGCCCATGTTGGAGCAACCAGGATCATTGTGAGGGAATGCGGTTTCAGCTTCCGAACCAGTAACGGAATGAGCGGGAGAGGCGGAAAAGCGTAAGCAAATTTGCCTGACCAGTTCATCCATAGCGCATTGCCTTGGGACAGTGGGTGTGGATACCTGGACGCGAAGCTTGGGCATTTTGCGTTTGTGTGTGGCGAACAGATCTATTTCTGGGTGGCCCCACATTTGAAAGAATGGAAGAAGAACTTGAGGATGAAGTTCCCATTCGTGGATCTGCTGTCTTTGACGACTGAGCAGATCTGCAATCTGATTGTGTACTCCTGGGAGGTGTTCTGCAAGGAGATCTATGTTCTGTGGAATGGCCCATCTCCATATGCTTTGAGCTAGGTGTGAAAGCAGTAGAGAGTGTCCCCCCCCCCCGTTTCTGTATGTAGTACATTGCTGTCATGTTGTCTGTACGTACCAGGACAGCTTTGCCTACGAGATGGAGTTGAAAGGATGTTAATGCTACAAAAATTGGCAGTAATTCCAGGTAATTTATGTGGAATTGTTTTTGCTGAGGGGTCCATATGCCCTGAATGGTATGGTTTTGAAGATGAGCTCCCCAGCCGGTGAGCGATGCGTCTGTTAGCACTATCTGTGGAACCGGGTCGAGGAACGGCCGCCCTTTGGAAAGGTTTTGTGTGTTCCACCACTGCAGAGAGCGATGTGTGCGGCTGTCCACCAACACCAGATCTGTTAGCTGACCTTGAGCCTGGTTCCACTGACGTGCCAAACACTTTTGTAAGGGACGCATTTGGAGTCTTGCATAAGGGACGATGAGAATGCAAGAGGCCATCATCCTGATTAACTGCATGAACACTCGAGCTGGTAATGAGTGTTGAGGCTGAAATTGTGATATTAGAGCTTGCATGTTGCGTATCCTGACTGGGTTGGGGTATGCTAGAGCTTTTGAAGTGTTTATTGTAGCTCCTAGATATTGTTGTGTGCTGGACATTTGGAGGTGGGACTTGGTGAGGTTCACCGTAAATCCCAAGTAGTGAAGCAATTGGATTGTTTTGTGTGTGTGTTGCACACAGCTGCTGTGTGACTTGGCTTTTATGAGCCAGTCGTCCAGATAAGGGAACACGTGAATATGTTGTCTTCGTAAGTGAGCTGCCACTACTGCGAGATACTTTGTGAAGACTCTGGGTGCTGTGGTCACCCCGAACGGGAGGACTTTGAACTGGTAGTGTTGACCGTCTACTACGAACCTGAGATATTTCCTGTGAGCGGGGTGAATGGGAATATGAAAGTAGGCATCCTTTAAATCCAGAGTGGAGAGAAAGTTGCCTTGTTGAAGCAGTGGTAGCACCTGTTGGAGAGTGACCATGTGGAAGTGGTCTGACTGAATGTAAAGGTTTAACGGTCTGAGGTCCAATACTGGCCTGAGAGCCTTCCTTTTTTGGAATTCGAAAATATAGGGAGTAAACCCCTGTGCCTTGATGAGGCAAGTGGACTGGTTCTATTGCATGTTTTTGTAATAGAGAGAGAACCTCCTGTTTTAGAAGAGTCAGATGTTTCGAGGAGATTGGACGTTGTCTGGGAGGGATGTTTGGGGGAGTGGAGGGGAGTTCCAGGCAATAACCATACTGGATAATTTGTCTTACCCACCTGTCTGTTGTGATGGAATTCCAGAAAGGGAGGAACTGTGAGAGACGTCCCCCGACAGGAGTGGAATGATCGAGGGGGAAGTGAAGGGAAGTCACTGCTTGGTGGTAGGGGAGCTGCGGGTGTTGTTCCGCGGCCTCTTCCCTTATTGTTGTTACCCCTGTATCCTCCTCGAAAATATTCTCTGGAGGAGGTAGTTTGATTGGGACTTTTATATGATGAAGGGGGATGCTCGGAGCCAGTAGTTTTGGAGCCAGCCCTGTAAAAGGAGCGACGAAAAGAGCCTCTAGGGGAAGACAATTGCAAGGCCCCGATGGACTTGGCAGTTTCAGTATCTTTTTTCATCTTTTCTAAAGATGTATCGACTGTGGGCCCAAAAAGATGTTCTTGGTCGAAAGGCTGATTAAGAATAGTGTATTGCACCTCTTGCTTGAATCCGGATATCGGAGCCAAGCGTGCCTGCGTAGTAAAACGCTGGTATTAATAGCACGAGATGCTGTATCAGCCGCATCGAGGGCACATTTTATAGATGTGTTGGTTATTAGTTTACCCTCCTGTATAAGGTCATTAGCTTTGTTTTTATATTGCTCAGGAAGATGTTGCATAAGCTTTTCAAGCTCATCATAGTGAGCACTGTCATATCGGGCTAACAAAGCTTGGGCATTGGGTATCCGCCAATGATTTGCAGCCTGTGACGCAATTCGTTTGCCAGATGTGTCTATGAGTTTTACTTCCTTATCAGGAGGAGGGGCGTCGCCTGTGCTCTGTGAATTAGCCCTCTTGCGTGCATTGGACACCACAAGAGAATCTAAAGGGACCTGACCTCTGATGTACATTGGGTCATTGGGAGCTGCCTTATATTTTTTGTCCACCCTGGAGTTGAGGATCCTGGCTCTGACAGGGCCTTTAAACACTTCTGGTGCATGTTTTAGCATGCCTTTTAGCATTGGTGGGGTGTGTGTAGACTTTTGTGAGGGTGCAAAAGTTTCTAATAAGAAGTCTTCTTCTAAGGGACCAGAGTGTAATTGCACCCCGTGGTATTGGGCAGCCCTATTAATTAGTTGCGCAAACCTAATATCATCTGGTGGTGATGGCCTAGAGGGGTAGAGGTCCGGGTCATTGTGTGGATCGGGATCAGTATTATAATCATCCCAAGGGTCTGTATCATGTGGGATAGTATGTGCGTCATCATCCCTATCTGGATCTCCGTTCCCATCCCCATCGTTCTAATCATCTTCATCATCCTGTGGTTGAGGTGAAAATGTATGTTGTGGGGAGTGTGCTGGGGAAATTAACAAATTATGATCAGCTGGAGAAGGAGAGGAAGGTAGAGAGGTATTAGTGCCCATTTCCTTCCGTTTAATGGGTATTTCAGAGTCTTCTGAATGGTCCAGTTTCCTCTTTTTAGGAGGCTTGGCTGTAACATGACCAGTTTCTGGGTCAAAGTGTAGTGTCTTTTGCTTTGGATCTGAAAAATCTGGCACAGACTGTTATTTTGGGTACAATGTCCTTTTTCGGTGCCGAAGGCTTAGGGTCAGAATGTTCCTTTGACTTTGCCTCTGAAGCTTTGTGCGGGGTCTTGGACTCTTTAGCTTTTGGTGTAGGAGTTTGTGGCTCCGAGACCTTTTTCGGTTCCGAAGGTTTTGCTGTAACCTGTTTCGGCTCCGAAGGCTTGTCCGTGGTTTGTTTCGACACCAAGGGTGTTGGCGTGGAGGTTGTTTTCGGTGCCGACGAAGAAAGGTGGGGCACAGATTTAGTTTTGGGCTTCGGTGCCGAAGGTGCCTTTCCGGCACCGGAATCGGGTTGGCTTGAGCCTGAGCCGGAAGGCTTTCCTTTCGGTTTCATAGCCGGGTCTGAGGGGGGGGGGCGTCTGAAATGTGTTGCCGGTGTCGACCTGAGCCTGAGGGCGGAGGTGTTACCGGAGCCTTTTGTTTGGGATTTGTTAGGAGAGGGGTCTCGGTACTCAAGGACCGTTGAGCCGGGGTGACTGTCTGGTCCTCAATGTCGGAGTCGTCGGCCTCGGAAACGGAGATCTCTCCTTCATCAGCTTGCTGTTCTGGATGGACGTTGGGATCTGCTCTGAAGATGTCCGGAACCGAGCTGCTTCCGCTCAACATTTCGTGACGTCGAGCCCGAAGGTCACGGATGGCTTTCTTCGACCTGAAAGATGCACAGGCCTCGCAGTTCTCGTCTTCGTGCTCCGGGGAGAGGCAGAGATTACAAACCTGGTGTAAGTCCTTGTGTGGGAACTTAGCACCACACCCGGGGCATTTTTTAAAAGGAGTCCTTTCCATTGACTGCTGGCGTGGTGGGCACGGATAGGCCCAACGGCCCGCGTCGAAGAACTAGGTCGAGGATTTTTGTATTTGCCGAAGATGCACGTCGAAAGGGAAACGCGATCGAAACAATACCGTGGAGTGGTGAGGAATTGCGCGTCGAAGGGGGGTTCGAGAATGACACCGACCCGGAGCGCAGCAAATCACATCCGAACCCGATGGCGGAAAAAAACAATCTGGAGATGGAGTCGATGCACATGCGCACTATCACCCTAAGGAGGAGTCACCTATCTCGTGACTACAAAGACTTCTTCGAAGACAAATACAACGTGCAAACATCCGAGCCCAACACCAGATGGCGATCTATGCAAGTATATAATCTACAGCTCATATGCCTCGAACATATTTATTTGCCCTAACATGCAGTATACGTGCCACAACGAGCAAGAAACTGTATAGCACAAATATTGTCAGCATAGCAGCTAGTCCATATATCATGAGGGAGATGTCATCATAGAAAGACAACGGAGAAAGGACTATAGTGCCTAACCTCCCTCACCTTGCTAACAAGAAGTATTATTATATAATAGAAGATCTCTGGGCTTTGTCAGCAGACCCCGTACCTCAGCCGATAAATGGTAGATCTACATCATAGGTGCTGTCTCGCTCTTCTCCCTGGAAAGGTCCCTCTCCAAGTGTGTGTCACCTATTCGTGTACCGCACTAAAAACCAAAGTATGCTGTCCAAACAACAGCTGAATCAGTATGTTTTGTCTAAGGGCCAAGGTCTGGCCGGAACAAACCAACAAGGGGCATTGTTGTTCGACCTTGCACATAATGTTCAGTCAACATCCCAGGAACATGCAGAAGTGAACACAGCGATGAGTTCTCATGTGAAAGCAATCATTGAAAGTATTGCAAAAATAAAGACGTGTAGTAACGTGCGCAAAAGTAGCAGGCATGCTGCAACGTGCTCATGCTAAGTTAGTGAAAAACGACAATGTCCCTATGGGCCACGTGACACCCTCCCCTTGGCCAGGGCGTTAGCCCTATGCGAAAACAAAATCAGAGGTAAGCAGAGTCAAAGCGTCTTAGGCGTAGTCCAATTGGTGTCATTTTGAAGCCCCAAAAAAATATTTACGTACTGCTAGGGGAACATTTTTCCCCAAAAGTTTTGCCAATTGGGCGCTCAAAAATGCTATCCATTCATCGTTAGTCGTCAAAGACAAAAATGTAGCGGGAAAACCGGAATGCCATGAATTCCAGAATGTTGTCTGTCCCTTCCATTGTAAAAGGTATGCCATCCAGTTGAGTAGGTCAAACGAGCACACATGCTCCTCATATCCAGAAGCTGTTAGGAGCATCTCAGGGCAACCTGTGTTAACCTCGATGAACTGCGGTCTATGAGGGGCTGTGCAAGAGCACAGGTATTCAAGTCTGTCGTCGGTCCAAGTAGAGGGTCGCACACCAAACGCCTACCCAAGGAACATACCCGGGCATGGGCATTCAACGGACCCATTAACAGATCGTATTCCAGGGCAGCGTGTGCGGTATTGGACAGGCAGACATCCATGGCCCATTGAAAAGGGCACCGGAGGAAGTGGAACACAGGTTGCACGCAGGTGAAGTAGGCATAACGAAAGGTCAGCCAGAAGTCAACGGCAAAAAACTCCACTGGCATAGAACCAAAGAGCTGCCGCATTCAATCACGGTACAGGTGCATTTGGACCTGGTCTGGAAGCTCCACAGATTGAGCATCCATTGTGAAGCAATAATAGGAGAACCAGCACGCCGCAAATCAACAGGAGCACCAGGGGAAACACTCTGAAGGCGCTAGAAAAAATAGAATGAATAAAGGCCGGAATTACTCCAAAAATAGTCTGAAAGGAAGAAACAAGGCCGGATCCCACAAGTTTAAAAAAGTGAGCAAGGCCCTCCGTATCAGACGCATTAAATATTTGGTGCATTAATTCTCCAAAATGGAGTGGGAGATGTGTTTAGCAGCGAGTATCTCACTTGCAGTTCTTGCCACGTGCAATTCGAAGGTCTCTCGAGCTGATGCGAGAGCTGTAGGAAGCTGGGTTTCTGCTGCAGTAACCCCCCCACTTTTTGCCAGACTACTGATGCACTTTGACTTGATGTGCCCTGGGTCCCTGCCAATCAGGTTCCCAGGGCCAGTGTTCTTTCCCCAAAACTGTACCTTGTACACCCAATTGGCACTCTCTGGCCACAGGTCAGCCCCTGATAAATGGTACCATAGGTACCCAGGGCACTGTGGCCAGGGAAGGCTGCAGCACTTATTGTGCCACCCTTAGAGGTCCTGTACCTTTACACCCACACACTGTCTTTGCAGGCTGGGTGTTTTGGTGCAGAACAAAATGAAGAGTCGACATAGCACACATCCCTGTGTGCCATACCTACAACCCACTGCCCTGGCATAGATTAGTCACCCCTCTAGCTGGGTGCCCTATACAAGTGGTGAGGGTACAGGTGCATGAGCCATTCTTAGAGATTGCAAGTGCAGTGCTGCCATTAAGAGTATATGGTGCTGGGAGTTTGTCATTACAAGCTCCACAGCACCATAATGACTACACTGAAAACTGAGGAGTTTGGTATCAAACTTCTCAGCACATTAAACCCACACTGATGCCAATGTGGGATTTAATGAAAAATGCACTCAGAGGGCATCTTAGAGATGCCCCCTGAAAAACAACCAGCCTCTGGTGGGTTCCCTAACTGGTACACACCAGCCTGCCACCACGAGACAGGTTTCTGGACCCTTAGGGTGGGAGCCTTCGCTCCCAGAGCCCAGAAACAAAGCATTTCCTGGGCGGAGGTGTTCACACCTCCCCAGGACAGGAAGAGCCATCAGTGGCAGGGGAGCTTCAAAGGCCTGGCAGCCTTTGTAACGCGACACCCAGCCTCTCCTGCTACCAGGAGCAGGCCCCCTTCCTGTCTCCCCTCCTTTTCGGCGGGAAAAATTAGCCAGCCCAGAAGGTGTGCCCACCTCTGCCAACCCCAGCCCTCAGGTGGGGGAAGCGAGGTGAAGCCCACTCTTCAGTGCCCGCCATCTTGCAGATGGCAGGCACTCCACAATCAGGATTAGGGATTGTGCTCACTCCCCCACGTGGGTTGAGCACACTAAGGGTGTAGTCACCCTAAGGTCAGTAGCCCATTGGCTACTGACCTAGAGACCCCTAAAACGCCCCCTAAATACAGTATTTAGGGGGCAGCCCTGAACCAAAAAGTCAGACAAGAACCTACAAGAAGAAAAGAAGAAGAAGGACTGAACAGCCGTGCCGAAGCTAACAAGAGGAGGATGCCCACTGGCTTGGCCCCAGCCCTACCGGCCTGTCCCCACCTCGAACCTACTCCAGCGAAATCCCAGTGTGGCCTGCAGCCAGCAACCTTGAGAAACCCGGAGGACCTGCCTGCCTTCAATCCCAAAGACTGTCTCCCGTGAATTTGTTCGAACAGACTCCTGCTTCGCAAGGATCCGCAAGTTTGCACCACTCTGCACCCGACGCCCACGGCCCGAGCTCGAGTGGTCCAACACCAAGAAGAGGTCTTCCCGGCGATCCTAAACCGAGATCCGGTGACCCCTGACCTGCCTCAAGCCTCCAGCCGACGCCTGCAGCCTCAAACTGGAAGGCCCCCGAACCGCGACTAGGAGCTGGTTAGAAGATCCGACCCTAAAAGCCACCCCTGCACCCGACGCCCCACGGCCTTGGGTGGCCCAACCGACTGTGCCTAACCAACCCCCAATATCTCAACTTACCTCTCCAAGTGGTGATCGCACCCAGAAGACCTTAATCCCCGAGCCTGCAGTGTTTGTGCAAACCGGAAACTCCCCATTGAAAGCTACTGGGCTTCCGACGCCAAAACAGCACTCTGCACCCTTGCCGCCCCAGTGCCGCTGAGGGTGCATCTTTTGTGCTGGCCTAAACCCCCATTTGCCCTGAGCTTAAGTCCAGGAGCTTTGCTCCCACAACCCAGTGGCCTGCTCGTCAGCAGCCACCAACCGGAGGCCCCCCTATCCCCCATTGGATAACATTGGGCCTCAGTACTCTGCACCCGGCCGCCCTAGTACCGCTGAGGGTGTAACAAGAGTGCATCCTTGACCCTGGGGGACCCCCGAGTCTAACCCCAGAACACAAACTCCCCCAACAAAGTACTTACCTTTAAACCGATAACACTATTTTCCTCCATAGGATAACATTGACTGCTTTTCTAAGAAAAGTTTCTAAGCGTGGAGTTGGAAAATCTTAGAAATCCTTTAAAACTAACTAAATAATCAAAACACTTTTACTTACCTGTTTACAGGAAATGTCCCAGTGCAGTATCCAGGTATACTACACTGTGTAAGAAAAGTAATCTGAAAAGTAACTTGCATGATATATTCTACTAAAAATCCTATAGAAAGTATATGTACTGTATTCTGAAAAGCATTGCATTATCAGTAACACTACTGTAATCAAATCAAAGTACATTTACAATTAGGGGCGCTAGAGGGCGCGCTGCGGTATGGCTGCACGTTAGTGCCGCTCCGCCGGTCGGGGACATAACCCGGCAAATATACAGCAATTTTGGCGAACTTTAATAAGCACAACAGGTAAAATCCTGCATCGGAACTCAAGCGCAACAAGAAACCAGTGCTGGAGGTGACAGCGGCTGCACTAGAGCGGAGAAAATCGCTGCTGAAAGTGAGATGTATTGGATCATCGTGCTGAGACAAAATGGCGACAGACGTGAAGATCTAGCTGGCAGTGTAAATGAGTGCTTGTTCATTACTGGGACCCCGGCGAACTGGTAAACGACCCCGCTGCGCAAATACAGGCTGCTGGTTGTAAGAAAGACCGCTATAGACGCTGTGAAAAAGTGAAAACCTTGCCGATCGCTGGAAACTGCATGCAGGAGAAAATGGCGGCGGCGGCGTTCGAGGATTGACCCGCGGAGGTACCTTACCTGAGGGGAGGACCTCGCATCATCCAGAAACTCACCCAGCTGTCAATAAGTGGCATCGATCTCCCTGGGGTGCCTCGGTGGATGAAAAACACTGCTCAGACGACTTCGAAGATCCCAACTGCTACATAGCGCAGCGCTGCACATCGGGACGCAACGACCGTGAGGACGAGCCGCGCCTTCCCCCAACTGCGGGCTGCTAGAGGTGAGAGGGCACGACCAAGACTGCGGTGCTCCGGGGGGGGGGAGGGGGGGAGTCCAGTCTACGAGGCCGGGCCTGCGTGGATTGCGTCCCTCCCGGCCGGAGGTCTTGCAGATAATAGCCGGAGAGCGTGCCCTGCGGGGAAGGTATGCTCCCGAGAATAGCAGACATAAAGAGACACTGCCCTGCTGTCCAAGCGTGGCCTGCTTTGATCATCGCTCACTGCCGCACCACTTGCATGTGACCCCTATCTCTCTCACTGCGGGAGGCCACGATAACATTGAGAGAACACGGCGGCTTCTCTGTGGAGGGCACATGTACAAAACTGTGAATTGTATAGATGTCCTTAATGGGCAGATGATGGTGTTGACCCACAGGAAGGCCCGCTGCGGATAAATTGCGTGACAGCTGGAGGGTAGCGGTGCCAACGAATCTCATACAGGAAGCTAATTGTAACGAAACCTGGTTGTTCTATATCGTGATCGCTGCCTTGGACGGCCATCCCCGGGTCCCTTCGCTGAGAGGCTGTGGATGACGCTGCAGATTAAGCATATTTACCGAAACTGAGGCAATTACCATTGGTGAGAATGAACGGCGCGCTGGGTGCTAACTAAAGGGCCACATATCGAGGATACGCTGTAAGAGACGCATTCGAATTTGGGACAAAAAGCCGCGACTCCGGCAGCTGTACCCGACTGAGCTCGCGAGGGCAACGGGCCCCTGATCAAGACAGCCCGAGATCCCGGTGGCGTGCTGGGGACTCGGACCGTACACCACACATCGAACTGAGCCCCCAAGGCGGACAGCGACATGGGTAAAACGGACAGACAACAACCAAAACTCTCTTTTGACACCCGTCGCACACCTAAAGTAACAACGGCGCTTTCGGACACCGAACTGGAGGTGGACCACACGACAAGCTCCACTATGGAAGCCGCGTTACAGGCCATACAGCAGAGTCTCCAAGCCATCAATGGCAAGCTGGACACGCTCACCCACAGAGTCGATAACATATCTGCCAAACTGGATAAACAGGGAGTAAGACTGGACGCAGCGGAAGCGCGCATATCTGCTGTGGAAGATGAATCCACTGCAACAACACGAAAATGTACAGAACTAGAAAAGCTCCTGGAAGTCATCAAAAACAAAAGCGAAGATTTGGAAGCGAGGTCGCGTCGCAATAATGTACGCATAATGGGCGTACCAGAAAGTACCAATACAGGTAAAATGGAGACATATGTGGAGGGAATGCTACGTGAGATCTTTGGCGCCGAAAGCTTTTCCCCTGTGCTAATTGTGGAACGTGCGCACCGCTCGCTGGCACCTGCACCCCCGCCGGGCGCACCGCCGAGACCCATCATTTCCCGTATTCTAAACTACAGGGATCGAGATGCGATTTTGCGCTTGGCAAGAGAGAAACAGCAAATCTCCTATCAGGGCAACAACATTTCGTTTTACCCTGACTTTACGATAACAGTACAAGCGGCACGTAAAGAGTTCAACCCTGCAAAGAAAAAGCTGAGAGAGATGGGTATAGAATATGCGATGCTCTACCCAGCGAAGCTGCGAGTAACCCACGGAGGACGAGTGAAACTACTACCGACACCAAAAGCAGCCCACGACTTTATAAAGCAGACGCTCGCCAGCAGAAAGACACAAAACCGTATGAACACCGATCCAGAATCTGACTAAGCGGACATATGTTGGTGGTAATGTATATGGCATAGGATACATCATCAGATGTTGTAAGAGACTAGGTCTGGATGGGTGTGGATATGCCTTACTAACTGCTTTACCAATAGGCGATTACCTAAACGTGCACGTGCACCATTACATGCATAGACGCTGGGACTCTATACAGACTTATGGGTGGAAACCTGCAGTGAACTTATGAAAATGCAATTCCCCCATTGGAAAGGGTGAAAATGGATAGTATCTATATAAGGTCATGGGCATCTATAACTGACAAAACAATATATTATTACACTGTGTGGGAAGGATGAAGAAGATATGTGCATTGTTGTATAACAGAACGGTAGGAAGAGAAAGAGAAACAAGGCCTAAGTTGCTACTGCTGTAATAAGCACACCTGCTTTATTACATATATAGAGCCAAACTACTAAACTGATACCCGACCGCATCCAATTGATTGGATGTTGATGTGAGCACTCGGCGACCCCCTGAGGGTGCTCCCCGTAACTGTTTTCACATTGTTAATGTTGTTGTTAAGGGCATGTCTTTGGCATAATTGGGATGCCGAAGTGGGTGGGGGATTGAGGGACTGTTCCCTGATGGTTTATACAGGCAGCTGCATACAAAGCATGCAAAAAACACCCATAGCACAAGCAACCATTTATATACAACCATACTAATGATATACAAAACACGAGCTATGTTTCTAAGAAGGTCTATCGTCAGAATGGAAATATTCCATAATATAGCAAAATGAACAGACTAAAGCCATCGGCAATTAAATTAGTATCCTGGAATGTTAGGGGTCTAAACAACCCCAAAAAGATACGTCAGATATTTGCCTACCTCGATCGCCTACACATTGACATAGCACTATTGCAGGAGTCTCATCTGGCAAAAGCAACCAAATGTACATTAGGGGGTAAATGGGCTGAGACAGTTATAACATCCTCATACTCCTCGTACTCTAGAGGAGTAATAATACTCGTGAAGAAAGGAACACAATTCCATATAGATCGCACCATAACGGATGATCTGGGACGTTATATTATTGTTACTGGCCATATTAGGGGACATAACATAGGATTAATTAATACATATGGACCAAATATAGATGACCCAGAATTTTTTAAGACCATATGGCGGAAACTGAGGGAACTGCCTGAAATGGAATTGTTATGGGGCGGTGACCTAAAAATCTGACCCTAAATGAGAACCTGGATAGGTCAGGGATAACTAAGGAGCCACATAAACGGGCGGTGAAGGCAGTCATAGATGCTATGACCGAGTCAAAAATGGTAGATATCTGGAGGCTGCGACACCCCCATCAAATGGAGGCCACACACAACTCTACAGTTCATAACAGTTGGTCGCGCATTGATTACTGGTTAGGGACGGAGGGAGCCGCTTCGTGGACACGACACATACAACATTTACCAAAAACATTGTCAGACCATAAACCAGTCCTGTTGACTATCGAGCTCCCACACTATACGCCCCCGCCATATATATGGCGTTTTAATGCCAAAGCGCTGTTAGATTCCATGTATAACGACACTATTAGACAGGCCATCATAGAATATTTCCAGTTTAACAAAGCCTCAGTGGACGACCCTAGCCTACTATGGGAAGCATTTAAAGCCACCCTGCGTGGAGTTTGTATTAGCACAAATTCAGGTATCCTAAAAGATATCCGCAATCAACTTACCCAACGTGAGGCTAAGTTAAAAGCCCTAGAACAGGAATATGAGCGCACACAAAACATAGCTACACTGAGTGATATAAGAACGATAATGACTGAATACCAAGAATTTGCAGAAGACGAACTCAAATATATTTCAAAGAGACATATAGCTCGTACATATGGCGAGGGGGCAGGCCGGGACGTGTACTGGCACATAAAATATGCAACGGACATACCGTACATGCTGTACTTAAGATAAAAGACAATAATGATATCCTACATTATGATACAGAAGGCATATTGAACGCATTTATGGACACATATGGGGACCTGTATGCATCACGGGACACAGCAACCCCACCGGCGATTCTATCATATCTGGAAGACATTGCGATAGCCTGGCTTTCAGATAACCAAAGAGAATATCTATCACAGGCAGTGACAGTCGAAGAAGTTACAGAAGTGATCAAGACATTACCAAATGGTAAATCCCCTGGCCCAGACGGATTCACCAGTGAGTTCTACAAAGAATATGTCGACTTACTGGGTCCGCACCTCGTGGAGATGTATGGAGATGCCCATAGTAAGCAGATACTCCCCTACACTACGAGAAGCCATGCTCATCGCTCTTTTAAAACCGGACAAGGACCCGGAGAAATGCGAATCCTACCGGCCCTTATCTTTAATAAACACAGACACTAAAATACTAGCCAAATTAATCGCTAAACGGTTACAACCACTAATGCCCAATATAGTACTTCCAGACCAATCAGGATTCATACCGCAGCGCTCTACCGCCCATAACATTCGCACCCTGTTCGCGCTGTCACATTATTTGGCCCCAGAATTCCAAGCGGCCGCAGTCCTGCTAGACGCAGCGAAAGCGTTCGACTCGGTCGAATGGCTATATCTTTTCACAGTACTACAGAAAATGGGCCTCCCCCGATCTTTATACAATGGATCAAAATACTTTATGTTGCGCCCACAGCGCGGATAAGAGTGAATCAATATGTCTCTGATACGATAAGCATTGGGAGAGGCACACGCCAGGGGTGTCCACTTTCCCCCTCCTCTTTGCGATTGCCCTTGAGCCACTAGCATGTAAAATACGTCAATGTCATAAATATGCGGCCCTGCAATTCCCCAACGTCCTCTGAATATATCACTATACGCAGATGACATGGTGCTCTATGTTAGAAATCCCACTGAAAATCTCGCCCCTTTACTACGAGAGTATATTAAATTTGGTCGGCATTCAGGACTCCAAATAAATTGGAGTAAATCAACCATTGTCCCTTTAACAGAAAGCACCCAACCATACCCTGCGGAGTTTCCACTTGAATGGCAAACAGATCCGATTAAATATCTCGGTATCTGGTATCACCGTGACCCTGAAATAGTCATCCGCACGAATTATGGAAAAGCCACCAGTAAACTCGAAGAGAAAGTAGATCCAACTGCCACTATCCCTAGCAGATCGTATGGCCATTGTCAAGATGGTCATCTTACCTAAATTTCTCTATCTCTTTAATAATATCCCTATAACCCCACCAAGCACTGTATTCCAGAGATTAACAACTAACATCACCCGCCTCATATGGGCAGGCAAACAAGCACGCATCGAGCTACGGGCCTTGACATTACCTTATTCCAAAGGCGGCTTTAAGGTGCCGGATTTCCTTCTGTATTATCTATGCGCTCAAGCGCAATATGCCCACTATTTGTATCACCCAATTCGCTACCTACCCCATATGGCAGTCGAAGACGGAGATGCACATCCAATTCCGTTACAAAGTATATTACCAACGCACTCACATACCCAAACACGAAATAAACACGATAGATACCACCAACGCAGCTTGGTTGCGTATGGGGAGATTGGCCCATAAACTGCCCCTATATGGCACCCGCAATGCCACTACAACACCACCCAGCGTTATCAGTCACTCAAGAAAAGGTTGGTATGGAGTTACTACAGCGAGTGGGTATTGTTAATATGGAAGATCTATACAACAATGGCACTTTCATAGAAGCTGAGGATCTTACTTATATTAATAACCAAACTTTGCTCTTTAAATTCACATATCATAGACTAAAAGGGGCCATTAAACAGTTATAACCTGCGTTTCCCAGTGAACCACCTCAGATGAAAACACTACAAATGGTCATAACTACTCCCCGCAACATCCATTTGGTAACGAAACTATATGCACAACTCCAAGACGATATAGGAGACAATACACATAAAGCATTAGGAAGGTGGAACGCATTGCTAGATGGGCACCTCACGGATGAGGAGTGGTCTGCCAGCTGTGCTTTGACTGGTATGCTCACTCCAAATGGAAATCTGCGCATATTACATTATAAATATCTACATCAAACTTATCATACGCCTACTAAGTTACATAAATATGGGCTCCGATCTGACGCGCGATGTCAACGATGTGGTATGGACAATGCCGACTTTATACACCTGGCATGGCAATGCCCTCAAATTAGAGATTACTGGATAGTAATTACTAAAATACTGAGTGAAATGTTGGGAACCACAATAGAATGTACAATTCGGATATGTCTATTAGGCTTGGTAACTAATGTACGATCTGTCAAGCTTAAATTCTGTGTGATAGCGCTACTATTGGCAAAGAGAAGAGTGTCAATGTGTTGGGGGAGTAAGCAATATCCACAGGGTAAACAGTGGATTAGAGATATGGCATATTGTAAAGATACACTGCGAACATATGAAGAAGAACTCCCCACTGGGTCTAAGCCTAAGGACTACTGGATACCTCTGGTTGATTACCTTCAAACTCATCAAAATGTATAGGCGTGGTTAACTGTATAAATCATGGTACTAGAGTTGATAATAATGCAAATGTAGTGTGCTGTACTGGGTTAATTATTAATGACTAACAGAAGCCTGTATGGTTGTTGTGAACTGTGCGAGATTAATAAAATACTAAAAAAAAAAAGTACATTTACAATTGCAATTCAAACGGCTTACCAACTGCATTACTACTGTAAAGTATTTATTGCTTACCTGTGCCAGGCTTGCTTGGTTCTAGAAAATAATTTCTCTTTATCAAATTAAACGGCAAAAACCAATGCAGGAGCATTAAAATAATCCCATGGTACTTTTCCATTTTTAAGTGTTTGCAACGTCCAAGCAAACTGCATTACAGAGCGTAACTGATTTTGACCATGATACAAAACAGACACTTCATGTTGAACAATGTCAATGACAGAAGATACAATATTATTTAAAGTATATATACGGCAAGACAGTGTATTAATGCCATCAACAACTGCAAGAACTTTTTCTAAATTAGCTTGATCAATTTGGCGCAGACGCACCGCAGCCTCCATCTGCGACAGTTTCCAAAATTCATTATAAGCTGAATAAATAAAACGTTTTGTAAAAGGGGATTTTGGACCTAAAAGAAAATCAGCCAAATCGATGTCACCTGACAAACGAGAAAGGTATTGTTTCACAGACAGTGTGGAATGTTCCAACTATTGCTGACATAATTTACCCATTGAATACATGGTAACTGTATGCGAATGATGGAAGGGTGGATCAGGTCTACTTTGTGTAAAACCTTTAGTAGAATTCAAAAATCATTATTGACATGCATTAGAAGTTGTCGGCCACACTAAGCATCCTGTGCCATTTTGAAATAAGACAGCTAAGTCTTCAATTGTGTAGTTAGTATGTGCTTGCCATGTATTATATGTAGCCAATAATGGAATGGAGGGAATATTTAGATTTTTATTTGATTTTGCCATGGCTAAACCAAAACAAGTTGTCTGTTGTACCGTGTCATTTAAAATACATTGAGATGGTATCAGACATGCACGATGCAAAGCCTCAGTGCCTTGCACTTGCCAATCTCTAGTATCCCAAATGGATTTTAAATCAATTGTGTCCTTCCAATATTCATAACCCTTCATGGATAAACCATTCCTGAAGGACATGGAGTATACCAATTTAGTGTGTGATAACATAAATTTAGACTGTGGAGGCATCTACAATTTATAAAAATAGGACTGTGGGTCAGACAAATTGTAACCAGAAGAGTACAGAAATTTACTTTGTTGAGGTCTTCAAACTGCCATGTAACGGTGTAGGACAATGCTCCCATTGGGTAAAATTAAAAATGGATCTTTGATTTTTAGTCTTGTGTAAAAAATGATGTCCATAATGTTGATAGCAGAATAAATCTGCGTAATTAGCCGAATTCAAATACAAATCTTCAGTGTCAAATGCAGCATAATATTTTAAATCAGAGAACAATGAAAGAACAACATGAACATCCCAGTCATCTGAATACATGTTGGACAAAACCACATCTCCTAAGGAAACACAGAAGACTATATGGAATGTTCAAAAGTTCGGTCGGGCCATGGACATCGTATGATACTTTATCCCAAACAATGCCATCAACAACAGGGAACGCTAATATATTGACACGGGCTTGGTCTCTTTTCATTATATGGGACGACGTGTGAGAGGCCAGAACTCTGTCTACAAAGTTCACAGCAGAACGTTCAGGTAAATAATGGCCATTAATGAGTCAGGAAAAATCCAGTCCACAAATCTGAGTCCACATGAAGAGGAATATCATCATAAGCACCATCCAGATATATGTCCAGGGCTGGACCAAGTAAGTCTTTTTGAACCAGGAGATGAAAACACTGGCATGGGTAGGGGTCTCTGGCACAGAAGATGACAAGGACGTGTGCAGAGGAAAAGCTATTACGATCCATATAATAACCACTGGACCCCAGCTGAAACAACGGGGAATGATGCTGCATCGGATGTTGCAGGTATGGTACTCTCAGGAATGTCAATTATGACTTCAACTGGAGGAGAAGCATACTCAATATCCAAAGATGTGGATGTAGTAGGAAAAACAGGCAAAAGATCTATTGAAGATTTCCATCTCCCCTTCTGATTGCTGGAGAGCAGTCTAAGAAACAGAAGCCATCGGATTCAATGAAAGATCTCGACGTGGAATGCTTGGAGGCATACTATTCAGTATCGGCCATATGGTGTAGCTTGACATGTTCAATGGAAATGTAATGGTTCTCCTTACGACCAGGTAAAGGAGGCAGGATCACAGTACGAGTGCCTTTCAAACCAAGGACTCTGACCAGTGCACAGTAGGATGGACCAAATTCTTTTGTTCTCCACCTTTTCTCGGACCAGATCTCCAACTTTAGGAAGCCAGCCAGAAACAGGAATCAGCACCGCTGGATCCGCGGAAGAGGGCAACTGGGCTTTCGCTTGGGAGTCACGAGCTTTTTGTAGATCCTGCAACATGGCACAATGATTATCTACGTCAGTTGCAGCAGCCGCCACAACGTCTAGACCATCAAGGTCTGGCACAAACATTTTAATGCCAAAGAGCATTTCTGTATAGGGTCCGCCCACCCAGAGATATTCTAGGGAGATTATTTAGTGCACGTTTGACTCCATACAAATGAGTCAGCCAACCCCTGCCAGTACCTAAGACCCTAGCAGTAAAAGATTGCTTTAAGTCACGGTTCATTCGATCCACAACTGAATTGCCCTCAGGCAAGTATGGAGACGAAAATTGCACCTGCACCCCCAGAGACTTCATCGCATCCCGGTAAGCCTTAGAGGCAAACGGAGGACCTTGGTCAGAATGGAAGGTGCCACAGGCAACTGTCCCGACAAAGACACGCAAATCCTTAATAGCAGTTCGAGCGTCAGCACTACTTTGCGGCCAAACCCAAAGGAATCTAGTGCACGAATCCACTGCAACCAAAATATGTTTGAAAGCAGTGTCTGATGTCAAAGGACCGCAGTGGTCAAGATAAATACAGCCAAATGGCTGATTAGAGATGTAAAGCTGAGTGTGAGGTGGACGTGCAACAGTAGAAGGCTTAATTTGTTGACAAATGTCACAAGAAAGTACATATTTATGTGTCTGTTGATAACGCCACCAGAAACGTTGCTATAAAAGAGACACTGTCGCAGACACTCCGGCATGCACAGATGCCACACCTTCATGAGCGGCAATAATCAGAGAAAGTCTGCGATCCTCGTTGGGAATCAGCCGATCCCCAATGGACAGGATAGTTGCAAATGAGATTTGATCAGTCGACAAGTGGTATGTGTAACATGAAGGGAAACCTTGGGGATACTCCGTTCCCTCCTTTGTAGCTGCAATAGCTGCCAGAATGTCATCATCAATTTTAGTCACAGACCTAGTGACTGCTGCTACTGAATAAGTGGCTACTGCAGATTTGGCTGCCTCATCAGCCAGTGAATTACCAGTAGCATGTGCTCCCACACGTTGATGGCCCAAAGTATGGATAACATGTGTGAGTGGCAGGCACTCCTTAAGAGCGGCCACTTTAACCCAAGGCGTTTTATGCTTAATTGTGCTACTTTCAGAATCATGGAAATCCTTTTGTGTCCAGAAGAATAAGTTGTCATTGAAGTATTGTACACAGTAAAACGAATCGCACACTATAAGCGTAGGAACATCTCGATCAGCAAATTCAAGAGCCAAAACCAAAGCATGTAGTTCCGCCAATTGAGCCGTGCAGTCACCAAGAGACTGTGTGTGTAACAAGGAGGATTTAAAATCACCGTCAACAATCTCACCTGCCACAATTGCGCAGACTGCGGAATAAGCATGTTTAGATCCAATGGCGGGCTGCGCAGATCCATCAGTGTAAATAATGCATTTGTACTGATCAAGAGGAAGCAATGACAGAGGAGGCGGGTGAACATGTTCATATTGTAAAAACTCCTGTGTCTGCAAAGATGGGTCAAAGATGAAGTTGACATCAGCCGACGTCAAAGAACTAGCCCATTGTATCCAATGTGGATGCAAGGCTTTAGAATTTGGAACACTAGCCTTTGTAACTGCTTCCAAAGCCGGTTCAGGCGAGACCATGAAGATGCGTTTACCCTGAGCCAGAGAGCATTCTTTCAGGATCGCCATCTGGACAGTGGTCAACATTTTTTCTGTAGAAGAGAAACGCATCTCTGCCGAAGTGTACAAGTGTGATTTATGTGGAACTGGGACCGGTCCCCCTCATTGAACGTCAAGT
Organism: Calotriton arnoldi; assembly: GCA_963921515.1. NCBI lineage: Eukaryota > Metazoa > Chordata > Amphibia > Caudata > Salamandridae > Calotriton > Calotriton arnoldi. The sequence continues at coordinate 603,508 of CAWUFW010006843.1, read as the reverse complement.
AAGTGAAACGTAATGCACCAGGTACAATCCTTATGACCAGATTTGTAGAATTGTCTCGTGTTAACAAGAAGTTGGTCGCAAGCAGGTCAGATTGCAGAGACTGAAGAATTGCAGAATGTTCCGGAAGCCAACACGAAACCGAAAAAGAAGGTTTTATCAAAGAATAAAGTGGTTTGATACGCTGGGCATAATCAGGAATGTAAGTCCTCCAGAAATTAAAAAAACTAGCAAAGATTGTAATTTGTAAAGAGTAGATGGAGGTTACAATTGAGTACATTTCTCCAGAAAGTAGGGGGGCCAACCCCCTACCTTCATTGGTGAGTTCGTAACCCAGAAAAAGAACTGCCAAATAGGCAATATGTGACTTGGCAAAGTTGAATTTGTATCCCAAGTCTGCAAACGACATTATGATGTGGTCAACTCGTACAAGATGCGGTATCAATTCATCATCCGTCAAATAAATGTCATTGACGTATGAGAAAGCATCAGGGTCAATTTCATGTAAAACAGACACTATGCGTGCCGCAAAAGCGCCTGGATTATCTTTATATCCCATAGGCAAGTGCATATACCTTTTATGATTGCTGAGGGCGCTAAAGGCTGTCAAATCACGGCTATCAAGAGCCAAATTGTGAATATAAAAACCTTTGGAGATATCAAGAGTCGTTTTATATTTTTTACGAACAATGGAATCCACTAACGCAGAGCTGTGAGTGTTTTGTACAGCAAAGGTATGAACATGACTGTTCAAATGACGGTAATCCAAAACAGTACGATATGAACCGTCCGGTTTCAATATCGGAAAAAGAGGATTATTCATTGAAGAAACACAGGGTTCAATTACACCCTGATATTCCAATTGGGCCAAGATTTCACTTACGGACACTTTCGCGTCACGCTTAATTGGATATTGTGGTTGGGGTTGTGGCATTGATCGCAAAGGAATTTCATGTGCTGGTGAATCCTTATCCCAACCCACTTGATTACGATACACAGCTGGGGCAAACTCTAGTGCCCACTCCGATGCGTAAGCTAGTTTGGCCTCCTCCGAGACATAACGTGAAAAACTAGGGAAAATAACATCCTCCCCTTTAGAGGAAGACAGAACAAACGGGGGAGGCCAATCAACCTCCGCCAACAAAATATCATAGGAAGAAGTAAGGTTGTCCTAAAAGACCACCTTAATCGTGCGTTTAATATCACCTTCAATTTGGAGGCCTATCTCATAAAGCCGATCCGGGGGTGCAACTCGTGTATCAGCTGTTTCCACTGTAATGAATGTGTCAGTTGCTTTCGCCTCCAGATACTGGTGGAGTGCCTCCGCACTATGGTAACTTCCGCCGCACTGTCGAGGAGTGTTACCGCCCATCTCCAATCTAGGAGCAGGGTTCTCACCGTCTGAGGCATACTTTGCAGTCAAAGTGGCAACTTTTTTCTTCTGAAACGGGGCAAGATATTGAGGTGGTCCCTCCAGTTTGACTTTTACATCAAACTGGCGCTGCGGGTCACGTTGTGGTTGCCCAGACTCGCCTTCTCTGCGATCCTGTCATCCTCCACCGCCGAACTGTTGATCAGGAACCTGAAACCTCTCTGGGGATTTAATTTTACAGCGGTCACGCAAATCCTATCTACGGTCAGAAGCGTCCGGTGGTGGCAAACCAGCACGAGAACCAGGCTTCTGTTGTTGCTGACACAGATTTTTATTCCAAGTGTTTTTAGGAAAGACCGGACAACCCTCCTTTTCCGGAGGGGGCTTATTTTGTACCTGAGTATATGGTTTTACTCCCAAACTATTGCCACCTAGTGATGTATACACATCCGCAATATTAATCGGTAACTGCCGCTGCCGATCAACGTCCGCCACCGCCGAGAGGCGTTGATGCACTTGCAAGCTATCTGCCTCACCTTTGACATTGGCCAGAATCATATCGGAGACAATAGGGAACATGCCCACTAATCTCATCCCCAATTCCAGGGCTGGACCAGCCCCGTGTTCATCCTGAACCTTCTTTAGAATGCTCGGAAGAACGCTCATGGAGGGGGTGCCAAAGCACATTGTATACACTGCAGCAAACACCGTCCCCCAGGTGGTGCAATCAGCTAAAGTGGGAACAATACCACTCGGTAAACTCATCGTAAGGATCCTGTGTTTCTCTCACAGGAGTAGTATGCGGAAAAACAGCCTCAAGTTGCTAAAATTTCTCAGCCAGCCAATTTGGGAAATCATCTCTATTCTGAGGACGCTTGCCCATCACTGAATTGATCTTGATGGGACTAATGACAAGACCACCATCATGTCCAGGTGGTTGTGGAGTGGCTCCAGCAGGAGCCACTTGAATATTAAGTAACATAAATTGTATGACACTTCTGTGTATATGAATCAGTGTTGTATGTAACTGACGCAGCTCTGTGAGTGGAACACTAAGATAAATAGGATGCGGTGTAAAACCAGCCAAAACGGGCCACGTGGCCCCATCGACTGACAAGGGGCCTAAACGGACCACATCAACAAGGTGAGGAAGGGTGCAATTAAACCAAATGGTATGCTCCCAGGCTGTCAAAGGAACTTCAAGTAATCGATAAGGACGATAATTCCGCGGAACCGCGGCCGCTGTATATTCATGAAACAAATGATCATTTCCATCCACTGCTGGAAATGTAACCCAAGAATAGAAAACTTCGAAGCGGTAGCTGCATCCTCCTCGACAACAAAGATAATATCAGCGCCCGCATTAGGGACTCCATGTTGAGTCAAATGGGCTGTGACCACAGCACGGTTATGAGCTGCAATAGCGACCCCCATAACAACAACAAAAAAGGAAAAACCAGTAGAACTGTAGCGCAAACCGGGTAAGAGAAACAAAACCTTTTAAATTCCAAGCTTGAAAAACCTATACAACAACAATATAGGAGGCTACGCCCTCACACTACGGACGTCTCCGGAAACCAGTGTGAGAGAATTGTGGACAAGCACAAGCTCTACTCAGGGGTCTTGTGAATAAGAACCAGACCAAACATTGGTGGCGCCATGTTGCAGGGATTCTGCACAAACACAGAACTATGCACAGGATTATGGGACCTTGGAGTATAGGGACTGGGTCTTCCTACCACCTTAGTACCCACGAACCCAGGACCGACTAGCCATAGATGTCTCACTTGCTCTCCTACTCACTCACAGCGAAACAAATGATCAGACACCCCAGAACACAACACTCCCAGATCTCTTCGGAATCGTGGTAACAAGACACACCCATTCGCTCACTCTCTTGTACTCTATCCACAATGAAGATCTGACAGAGACACAGAACAGTTTAAAATATTTATTTTAACTAACGTGCCCTAACATACAGTATACGTGACACAACAAATTGGAAAATGCATAGTGCGAATGTAATCAGCATAGCAGCTAGTCCATAAATCATGAAGGGAGATGTCATCATAAAAAGACAATGGAGAAAAGACTATAGTGCCTAACCTCCCTCCCCTTGCTAAGAAGAAGTATTATTATACAACAGAAGATCTCTGGGCTTTGTCTGCAGACCCCATACCTTAGTCTAGAGATGGTAGATCTACATCATAAGTGCTGTCTTGCTCTTCTCACTGGAAAGGTTCCTCTCCAAGTGTCTATTACCTATTCGTGTACCCCACTAAAAATCCAAGTATGCTGTCCAATCAACAGCTGCATCGGTATGTTTTGTCTAAGGGCTAAGGTCTGGCCAGAACAAAATAACAAGGGGCATTGTTGTTCGACCTAGCACATAATATTTAGTCAACATCCCAGGACCATGCAGAGAGTGAACACAGCAGTGAGTTCTCATGTGAAAGCAATCATTGAAAGTATTTAAAAAATAAAGACGTGTAGTAACGTGCGCAAAAGCAGCAGGCAAGCTACAGCATGCTCATGCTAAGTTAGTGAAAAACGACAATGTCCCTATGGGCCACGTGACAGCAGAGAAAGCCCTAGACAAATAGCTCTTGCAGGGGGATGTTAACTCTGGAATGTTCCATGCCACATCCTCCTCTACACACAAATCTTGTGCTATATGATTGGGCTTTAAGGCTAAATGTAAATCCCCTGTGATGATGTTGTGGTGGGAGGCTGCATACGAGGATAGTATATTGTGTCCAACAAGGCAATATTTCTCGATTCTTCCTTCCTACCCTTACCTCTATTGTAGATGTTGATTAACAGAGTGAGAGTCCTAGTGAATTGCATTAGAACAAGCTCCTGCAATTCAGGGGAAGGAGGTGACAGCTCTGTGGTGGAACACTTCAGTATGATGTACACCCATATTAATAAACCCCCCGAGGATCTCCCTGCAGGTGAAATAATTTCAGGTGTGAAAAAACCTTTGCAACCATTCCTGTAAAAAGTTTCTACTGCCCGTGTCTTTTGGAAGAGACAAACCCCATGGTCGTCGATAAACCTCCCCCACTCAGTGTCCTCAAGATTGGCCTTGATCCCTGCCACATTCCAGCTTAACAATGATGTTGACATTTGCTGATTAGGATAAGATCCTAGGAGTAGTGGTGTAGCAGAGGGGGAGCAAAATTACTGAGTGGAATAGGATTAGGAAAATACCATACATGCCTTGTGGTGTTTTGTGCAGGTGGGAAGGGGGGTATAGACCTTGTCTGGATGACAGTGGGAATGGCTCTCTCAGATTCAACACTAGCTAACTCTAGGGCCAAGTCATGCCTCGTGGGGAAAATAATATTTGCCCCTTCTTCACTAGGTACCAATTCCTCACTGAGTGTGTCAGCGCTCCCGGCCAGTGTACATTGTGCATGGGTGCTGGCAGGAACAGTGGAATCAGCTTGACCATTGAAGGGCCAGGTAATGTCTATGGCCCAGTTGTTATAGTCTGGCGAGGAAGGGAATGGTTTTGCTTCATTAACAGCGGGGTGCTTGACTTGAACCCTTTGGTTTTCCCCAGACGCAAGATGGGTATATCCCAGGGTGCATTCTCTACCATCAGGAGGTAGTCAATTGTTATCATTCACACTTGCAAGGGGTGCAAACCTATTGGCAGTGAAAATATGGAACTGAGTTGGAATAGAGTTCTTGCTAAAATCATTATTCAGAAACACATACTGATAATGGTTGTAGAATAGTCTAAAGGTAGTAGCTTTATGCCACACTTCTGCTTATTAACTTGACCTTGTTTTAAAAGAAGAATCTTGACTAGCCATGGATGCCTAAAGTTGATTATCAGACAATCTACTTCTAAGTTTTTCTCTAACAGGCCCACCCATCTTACCCTGTGCACCATTAAAATGTCATCAGCATTTGAAAAGGGGAAGTCCAATTTAAAGTTTGACCAGTGCAAAACTTTGTTCCTAAGCTATTGAAATGATTCCACTGCATGCTGGGGAAGGGAGGGAACATGAGACATTACTGCTACGTAAGAGCAGGCAGCTAAAGGAAGTTTAATTTCATCTCTAGTTGGAGGCTGAAAAGTCACAGTTTGGTTCCCTTGGCACTCAATTGCCCTCCCTGGGGTCCTATCGATCGTGCTCTTGCGAACCGGGTTCTCTTCGGAGGCAACATCTCCATACACCTGGGACCTCCCAATGCTGGCTGCTCCCTGGCTATCCTGTTGAACAAGCAGGGAGGTCAAAGGGGAGCTATTAATAGCCATTGCTTCCATTGCCACCAGTAGTGACATTGTAGCAGACTGGTGGCCTACCAAGCCAGTGTGCACTGGAGCTAAGTCATCTCATGTTGTTCCAGGTGGAAGGTGTGGCGTCAACAACCATGGGGGTTGTGCACACAATCTCCGTTCAACAGCCTCAAGCTGTTCCCCCAACAGGAACAGAAGCAATTTAACAGTAGCAGTAAATTTGTTCAGCAATTTTTCACAAAACAAGTCCTCTCGGTCAGATGACTGAAGTAGCTGATCAATAACAGAGGGCTGTGAGGGTGCTCAGGTACCAGCATTAGTAGCTTAGGGTGTGGTTGCATGGGCGCACTTTTTTCTTTTGACTGAAGGGTTATGTCAGAGAAAACACTTAACTTCTGGTCCTGGTTTAAAGCAAGAATGGTATCAGGAAGTATTACCACTGTCGAATTTATAACTGACATTGGGGGTACCTGGGGCAATATTTAAGGGGTATTGGGACTTTCCGGTGAAAGGTGTATGAATTCTGAAACAGCTCAGATGTGAGTGAAACGCATCGTTCAGTCAACTCTATCTCTATGTTAATCACTTCCACTCCCCTTTGTTTGAACCCGTCAATTGAGGAGTTTAAGGGTATTTTGGGTAGAGAAGGTGGAACTTTATGTTTTTTCATGATGTGCCAGTCAAGGTTCAATTCTGTGACAGGTGGAATAAAAGGAGCCTTCTTAGAAGAAAACCTTTTCGTTTGTTAGTTGGGCTAGCAGGAAAGGAGGCAATGCCCGCTTTAAGCATGGGGGTTTAAGTGTGTTCCTTACTTGATAGAAGCAGCAAGGAACGAGTCCATGATTGAAGAAGTTAGAGGGGGGAGCACAGCCCAGCCTCCTCCGGTGGTGTTCGGGTCTTCCCTTGGCCTCGCCTTCGCCCGGGTGCAGGCCGTGCATATCCTGCGCTGCGGAGGACAAAGCACACTTCTATAGCAAGTGTCACTCTCAACCCTCCTCCTCAGGTTGGAGGGAAAGCTAGGACATGCAGTCGCCAAAAGGTCCACAACGGGAGCGTTTCCCACGCCATTGTGTTCAAAGAGCGTTTCTATGGAGTGCTTGTGACTCTCTCCCCTCTTACCCTCCTCCTCATGACACAGGGAAAGCTGGGACATGCAGTCCCCCAAGAGTCCAAACAGGAAGGTTTTATATACTGTTTTGCTAACTAAAATTGTTATACCTATTTGTAATTGGGCTGACTGTTTGCTGTCCTGTGAGAAATCCTATGCTAGATATAGTAGGCATGAGTTTGTGATGGTTACAAGCCAACAATAAATGTTATAGGCCTGATTGGTTCATTTGAGAAAATTATGTCAGCTGTTCATTATGAGAAGTTATGATAAAGACTGTATGCCGGACTTATTTATTGTGAAATGCGAATGTTAAAATCAATAGGCCATTAGGGGTGGATTGTCAGTTCCCATTACACCAAGTTATAGCCTGTAGTTAGGTATTTTGTTGCATGGAACAATGAATAAAAGGACAACATATCAAGAGGTTTCTGGAGGCCTTTGGGAGTCTAGCAAGACACAATTCTCTGCATAAAGGAGTGTACCGAAAGGATAGAAGCCTATTTTTGGGGTATCCCCAGCAACCTTACTCAACACATCAGGCAGATCCGCAATATACAGTGAAAAAAGTAGGGGCACCAACAGGCATCCCTGTTTCAAACCATTTCTGGTAGGGATTTTCAGAGTCATACCCCGCCTACCTCCTAACATAACATGACACCAGGCAGCGGTGTGAAGAGCAATGATAAGTTTTAAAAGACCAGCTGGAATTCCCGTAGCACTCTGCTTTCTCCAAAGGGTCTGCCTGTCTACGCGATCAAAAGCAGTTGAGAAATCAAGATAGGCTGCATAGACAGGCACCCCCCTTCGTTTCACATGTTTCTCCATTATAAGATGAATTACAATTATATTATCCAGAGTCGAGTGACCAGCTCTAAACTTTGCCTGCTCCAATAGTATATTTTTTCCTCCACCATTCTAGTAGATTAAATAAAGACACATTTAGAAAAAAATCTTTCCTGTGGCGTCCAACACGATAATCTGTTGATAATTGCTAGGTACGTTTGTAGGGCATTTTTTATGTAAGAGCAAGATAACACTACCCCTCCATGAACTAGAGTCAACCCCAGTATAATAACAGTAGAAAAAAAGCACCACTAAGTAAGAGGCCCATAGTTCCAGGTCTAATTTTATAATAGTAATGGGTAGTTGGTCTGGACCTCTTGCCCCGGTATTCCTAGCAGCCTTAAGATAGTGCAGCACCTTCTGTCCAGTAGGAGGAGAACATCTCCCAAATTATACCTCATCTAGGGACTCTAACACTGCTGCTGGATATCTGTGTATTTAAAGCATAGAGAGAGAGGTTATGTATTCTTGCCATTCCATGCTAGTAATAATATTTATCTTAGGTTTATAGATATTAGAAAAAGCCGCTATTTCACCCTATAATTTTCCAAAAGGCTTTTTGATTTTTACAATTTACTGCTTCTGTTACTTTTACCCAGATATTATTAGAGGTATATTTTGTTTTGGATTCTAACCCACCAAGGGCATTATCTACAACAAAGTAACACCCCACGGTGCCGCAAGCCATTTGGCTCTGCCGCGCTGCGTTACTTTGGAACCAAAGGGATGCATCATAATCTTCAACGATATGACGGATCCCTTTGCTCTTCCCAGCGCTGGCACACAATGGGCTGCCATGCGCTGACACAGGCACCCTTGCACCATGGTGCAAGGGTGCCTGCGTTGTGGGGATGATTGTTTTTGTGTAGGAAGGGACGCCTTCCTCCACAAAAACAATCACAAGAGAAGCATTGCTCCTCGTTGCACCTCCCTATGCCTCCCTGGGGAGGCACAGCATTCTGACGCATTTCCAGGTTTACTGTTTCTCGTAAATCGGAAATGCGGCAGAAGCCATGGGTGTTGCGTGGGAACATCCACAGCAACACCCATAGCACGCCCCTTTCACACAAAGTGCTGCATGTAAAGGGGCCGTATTTACAAGGACACGAAAAGCCACGCAGGGTGGATTTACATGTCCTTGTAAATATGGGGCAGCAAGATGCGACGCCGGTGCATCACAAAAAGTGACACACCGGCGGTGCAAGGGGCTTGTATTTAAGCCCCCTAGTTCTCCTTCTTTTCAAACGAGAGATGCACTTATTACGTTCCTTAGAATAAAAGGTGAATATCCTTCTTTGCAAGTGATTAACAAGCTTATTAAAAACAAACAATTTATTAAAAGCATTAGATTGCCTTATGGATTTTTTGCATGGGCTACCTACAAAATTCGGGGTTACCCTCACAAATTTTCCCACATGCTCTTCAAATATATCTGCAGGTAATTAACCTAATGATGGAAAGATATTCAGTAATTTTCCTTAATTCTATTGATTGTGACTGCTTATCTTTCTTAGTCCATAAAATCTTCCCATTCGCAATGCTAAATAACACATCATCACTATCAGGGATCAGCCATGAATGTACATCATCAGGTTTCCCATTGATGGTAAGAAGGAGAATATTATGGTCTTTCCAAATACTATTAATCACCTTTAAGTAGGATAAATAAGGGAAAACCATATACGAACTAATAGCGTAGCCAATTATCATAGTTGATTTTACTATAGTATGAGTGAAATGAGTTGGGATATCACTCTGTAATCTCCCATTGAGAACAATTAAACCATGTTCCTTGCATGCCTCCAGGAGACAAGACCCTCTTTTGTTTGTCCTGCAGCAGGGAGGGAATATGGAGGCCGGTATATTAACAGACTCTTCCCATTCTGTGTCTGCAAAAAGTTGGAGTGAATGGTTAGAGATAGTAGCATTAAGATTTCCCATAATTTGGACCTTAGAAATACCTACTTTACACATAATCATATTAATGTAATGAAAGAACTCACTTAACAAATGAATATTTTCTTCACCTGGTAAAATATAAAGAATAACCAAAATAAAAGGAAAAACAGAGTAGTGGCCCGAATGCTGTTCTGGGAATACAATACAATGTAATAGATTTGATTGATGACAATACACCTGATATGTCCAAGTGAAGTTTGTGGACAATAGTGTGGATATAACACAACTAGCATGGTCTCTCTTTGTCTTAATAGCATGGCAGCTAAACACAAAGAGATTTTCAACCTCAAACCCCAAAAGCGGCAGGAGCTGACGTTTCTTACAAACAGATTACCAAGATTACATCCAAATTCCGAATTTTCCCCCGGTTATTCCGCCAGCCAGCAATATTCCATGATACAATTTTAACGAAGTTGGACACACTACTAAACACCCCAATTTGACACATTTGGGGCGGGTGAGTTTCCACTATTTGACCAACCAGCTAACCAGGCCCATTGAGATATATCATCATTTCTTGACATCAGGTCCAATTTGTAATCATTGCCTGAAACCACCCTGGACCCAGCAAGAAATGAATGTCAATTCTGCATTAGTGGCAATCTCTTCCTGTGAAACAGAGCATTCCTCAATGGGATGCAATATTGGCAAATCATCCTCCCCCCCACAGACAAGACCTTAGTTTTTAAATAGGGGAGGGACTATTGTCAATTCCCTGAGACATAAAAAAGCCACAGTTGTTCAAAATCAGATTCACAATAACTGTCAGCTTAAATGTAACTCTATTTTTCTTCTCTAGTAGTGTGTCTATAGTTCCACCAATTCCAGATCACTACTCCTTACCAACTTAAGTTGGTCTACCTGGGCCAAGAGATTCAACAAGGGAGATCTGTTCAGAAAGGTAGAATTATCCTCAAATAAGACAAGAAAGCCCAAAGTTTTATTTCCCCCATTCTCTTTTATATTTTAGTCTGGTACGTTTGAAGAAATTGAGGGCCATTTTCCAAATCATCAGACAATCTCTGAGGCACAAAGGCATTTGAAGTCAGTTTCAGAACAACTGATGGGGCTAATGTTTCCTTTTTCAAGTCTTTCAAGCCCCAGTATGGATAAACGTATGTTACAAAGTTCTTCAAATCAAGGGACATCTTTTCTGCCTCCTTATCTAAGATAGTGTCTTTTTTTATCACAGACTCCGGCTACTTTGATGGCATAACCCTATTTAGACTGCTTAAACCACAAAGGTTCTCAGAAGCAACTGTTGTCTTTGGATTCTTGGTCACCACAGTAAACTGTGCTCTTTCCCCCGGGTCTGCTGAGGGCCTAATAGAAGAAGCTTTCTCAGGTAAATTCTTTTTCCAGCCCCTCTTTTGTTTAATCTTCTCAGCTTTCTTTTAGATTTTTCTGATCTTTACTTTTTTTGGGAGTTATGACTGGAATTGGTGGCATTTCAACTGCCACTTCCCTTTATTCTTTTGTTTTAAAAATGTGAAAAACTTCAGATCCCTTGGGTTGCACTGAAGAAGGGCAATATTTGCCTGAAGTTGCCTTAGGTAAAACCTGTAGAGGAGAGTCCTTCTCCGTAAAGAGAAGCTCCAATGAAGATAGATCTACCTCCAGCATTGATTTATGCGTAATTGTTCGCAATTTTCATATGGGACAGGCCACTTGTAGCCCATCATTCTTTTGAATAGAGTTAACTTTGACAGTCTGCTTACCAACCGGTATGTCGACCCCCTCAGATTTAATTGGGATCTCTTTCAGAATATTGATAGAATGTCCAGAATATGATCTGAGCCTTGTTATTGTTCCAACACTTAGAAAATAAGAATTCTCTCAAGACCCTGAAGAGTTCTAGAGAAGCGGACATAGTCACCAGGGGGATTCGCTGATGGATTAAATAATAATTCTGATGCCGCAGATAGATTTATCCCGGACGAAAGATTTATGCTGGGTGTACTACAAAAGAATTCCATTGACTTTCTCTTTCTCTGTGATAATGGTACAACTCTTTCTGGGATACTTTTACTTGATAGAGAAGAGGCAGCCTGAAACTGCAATATCTCTGGTAGAGTATACTCTACCATTAAGGAGGCTTCTCTGGGGTAGTTCCCCGTTGAACTTTGTGGCTTTTCTCATGCAGACACTCAGGTGGATCTAAACCCAGAGACCCTTGGTTTGAATGCTTTTTAAGAATTGGGCCTGGATCGTTATCAAGAAGGAGCAAGGAAGTATCAGGAGCTTTCTTGCTATGCAAGGAACCATGGAAGTTAGTCTCAGAGTCCTCCAAAGGGCCATCCAATTGTGATTTTATTTTCATTACATCTTTCTTAGGTAACAAATCAGCTTCCTTCTTAGATGTTGTTCGCCAGATCAAAAAATAAATAAGTTGGGATCATTCACTTCTCCTTTAAAAAACCCAGATGTGGTACCTTATTCCTTAATGGATTTGATTTGTTTTTTTGACAACACCTTGAGGAGATTAGTCTCCCTAATCTTAATCTTTTTCTGTCATGGTGTACACAAGCAGGTATAAAATAAATATAGCAAAAGATAGCCAAACTAAACAGCTGAATTTGGCTTTTCCCAGACTTCTTCAAGATAGAGATAACAGCACAAATCGTTCAAGAGATTTTAATCAATTGCTGATCAATCACCCTCTGCTCTTCCCACCTGCCACGCATGAACAATCTTCCACTGCGGCTACTGGCAGGTGAGAAATAATTCGGTTCCAACTCACAGTCCATAGAATTTTGGAGTAACAAGGTCCTTGAAAGGGATGGGCATGCAACCTGCAAGCCACACCGGCACCTAGGCCTACCGCTTCTGCAGGAGAACACCCCCCTTTCCTGCCCCTAATGCAATGCTATGTAGTTCTCCGGAATCAATCAGGCAATGGCAATAGTTATAACTGTGACTATGCGGACGACATGGCTTTATATTTAGCAGCCGACAGGGACAATATTTCTCGTGCTTTTACAAAAATAAGTGAGTAAACGTCAATAGGGGATACAAAATAAATCGCTCAAAATTGGAGGTACTACTTTTTAACTGTTCATCAGAAATACTACCACTTGATATGCAGGCACATCATTCAACAATCACTGCTATAAGAGACCTGGGGATATTTGTGACCAAGAGAATAGAAGATTTATTTGCACTCAATTTCATTTAAACATTTAACAAAAAGCACAAACCTTTAAAACAATGGCACAATCTTTCCATATCAATTATGGGGCGGGTGGCACTTATTAAAATGAGCATTCTCCCATTATTTCTATTTATATTTTCAAGTGAAATGATTAAGGTTCCTCAGACTTTCTTCGATGCTATCAATTCAGAAATTAGGCATTTTATATGGCAAGGGAAAAAGCCGCAATTGAGAATCCACGCCTTGGAGCTGGATGTAGAAGTAGGAGGCTGGCTCTCCCCAATCTCAGAACATATTATTAGGTGTCACTCCTTAATTGGCTAAATTATACCAGTTCTGGAGGTCTGCAGGCAGCAAACTTTGTTTTAAATATAAAGCCAAAGGATTCAGGAATTGACCTACCCCCATTTTAACGAGTCCTTAGGCTACCTAAGAAATCAAGATATAAGACTCCTCAGATTATAATGACCCGATTTCAAAGAATCTGTTTCCTTGGCTTCATCCACAGTTAAGAGTTTCAGAATGTGTCCCACTGGGATTGCAGTGGTTCCAACAAATATGCCTTGAGTGGACCAGTTTAGGTTTTCATGGAATACAGGATTTCTTCGGAAATGGGAACTTTTTATCATGGCAGGAAATAATAGATTGAAATATTAACATGAATATGCATCTTTTTTTTTTGTTATGCCCAGATCAAACAGTTTTGCTTAGGAATAACAGGCAGAAAAGAAACTAATGGAATGTATCTTGGGAAAGCGCATTTTGTACTAAGAATTAAAGGGCTGGGGAACTGGTTTAGACTATTTAAACTTACAGCTAATAAGCAGGAGATCTTAGATCATCTAGAAATAATTCAAAAGTCCACGGGGTGTCACTTTAGCATCAGAGTGTGGCAGGGATATAATAAATGGAGCTGTAAGGCAGTAAGAGCAGCTAATCCAAGGATGATGGCTCTATTTAGCAAATGGATGATATACTATACCCCCGCCAAACTTCACAAAATCTATCCCAGCGTCGACCCCAAATGCTTTAGATGCAGACAAGCAATTGGAGATTGGCTACAAACTGTTTTTACATGCAGCCACTTAATGGATTTCTGGCAAAATATTTTTTCAGAAATTAGTAAAAAAGCTATCAATTAACTTCCCTCCAGAAGCTCCGGCGGCTCTTTTCGGTATAGTAGAAACAGCAGAAGAATTAACTATAGGTCCGCGCCAATGGATTTTTATTTCCACATTAGTGGCAAGATCATTAATTCTGACAAACTGGAAATCAAAGACGACCCCGACAGTTTCTCAATGGCTTATTAAAATGGGAAGAGTTTTTACGTGAGAAACTTTGTATGCAAAAAGGATAGGCTCTTTAACAAAAATAAATAATATGTGGAAGAGCTGGAATTGAACATCAGAAAGGGATAGCAAATGGTCTATGTCCAAAAATATAATAAATCAGCTATGAGCTAGAACAGGAATTGGATAATTATATAATTTAATGACCCACTACTAGAATTCCTTCGCCAGGAGGCTTAGTTCAAGTCTTGGAGAAGCCCTTTAACATCAATAGATAACTGTGCAACCATTTTACTAGCAAGAGCTCCTAAACTTAGTATAAAGTGGACTATATTAGTTTTAGGATAGCTGGGTTAAAGTATTAGGATGCACTTATTTGTCAACAACTAATCACGCAAGCACTTTAGAAGTAATTGCTCTTATTTATTGGATTAGGGAATCTTCTTGATGAATTTTGGTTTTAAAGTGAAAGCGTAGGGGGCGACTGTCAATAATGAGAAGCACTCATCCTTTATATAGAAAGCGTAAAATGAATTTGGGGAAAGGAATTTGGAACAAATTTTAAAAGGGTACTGTACCTTTGGCTTGTATTTTTCTTTCTCTCTCGCTTTTCTTATGTGTGCTCTGTTTTTTTTTTATTTCGAAAAGCAAAAGTGCAATATGATATGTATACATTATATTTTTCTGCTGCCACGTCAAAAAAACAAAAAGAAACACACAAAAACGGTGACTTACCCCAGCCATCAGGTGTACAGTCTGGTGTCTGTTGAAGCACAAAAAATAAGTGATATAGCAGGAGCCAAGAAGCCCCCCCACCCACCGGCGGCCGCAAGTCGTACCCGAAGCTCGTTGGTCCGCTTCTGCTAAAACAGAGGTCTCGCTTCAAGTGTGATTTAAGGTATGGCTCAGAACCCCCCAGCCAATCGCTAATCACACATGTCTGGCCCCGCAATCTAGGGGAGAGCCAAAGAGAAACCTAAAAGGCAAAAGAAAATGGTACTGAAGTTGAAGTGGGGGGAGGGGGGAGCTATGCCTAGAGCTGAGGCTCAGGGCTATGGCTCAAGGATTCATCAAGAGGTCCTAAATGCTAACATTAGCATGAAAGTAATTGCTTGGCATTGCTTTGCTGCTTTGCTTTTGCTGCTGTTTAACACTTGCACACTTGCCGCTCACCTGGGGGCATATT
This sequence comes from Calotriton arnoldi, assembly GCA_963921515.1. Classification (NCBI taxonomy): domain Eukaryota; kingdom Metazoa; phylum Chordata; class Amphibia; order Caudata; family Salamandridae; genus Calotriton; species Calotriton arnoldi. Next base: position 588,345 of record CAWUFW010006843.1, on the reverse strand, counting down.
ATCAAGAAAAGGCGTTAAAATTATCGCCGGTTTAGCGGCAGAAAACTGCCGCTAAAGCGGCGATAATGGGCTTGATAATATGCCCTGGAGAATTCCAATAGAAGCCCATGTTCTGGTGTCAACATGGGCTTCTATTGGAATTCTCCAGGGCATATTATCAAGCCCATTATCGCCGCTTTAGCGGCAGTTTTCTGCCGCTAAACCGGCGATAATTTTAACGTCGTGCTTGATAATATGCCCCCTGCTCACTTGCTGCTTATCCGCTCTAGCCACTGGCAGCGGCCCATCGCCTGGATGCCTGGAAGGGTGTTGGATGTGCTGGGCGTTGAGGAGCGCAATTACCTGACCCCCACTAGGAGCGTTGAGAGCGCCGATACCAGCATACCAGGTCCTCCTCGTTGGTGTGTATGGGTGCCAAAACAAATGGGCGGGCAGGTTTTCATGCGAGTCTTCACACCTGGGCACACTGCGAGCCACTGACTCACAGCTCATGGCACACTTTTGCAGCTCTCTCTGCATCTCGCCTCGCTTCCTCATTTCTTCCTCATCCGTGAACACACTGAACATGCAGCATCACAGGTCCAGGTCACCACGGAGTGAAAACTACTTTTGAGTGGGTTAAGAGGCATTTTGGTGCATGCCCCTTAAAATATATGTTTTGGACTTGGCCTTCTCTGCAGGGCCATCCCAACCTCAGAAACCTCAGAGGCCAGAGAACCCTGAATACCCTAGGGCCTGACTCTTGACACTGACAGCTGTCAGTGGCCTCTGCTGGTTGCCATCCTTATGTGCAGAGATTTCCTTGGGTTGGGGACAGAAGTCTGATCCAAGGGGTGAAATGGGCCACATGACTTTGCTGTCCATTGTAGTACTGTCTGCCTACTGGGATGCATCTGTGAGCAGATTGAGGTTAGGTGCCACCCACTTAAGTATCTTATTAAGCATGTCTCAGGCTGCCACTGCAGCCTGTGTGTGTAGTTTTATACAGCCATTTCAACCTGGCAAAATAAACCTTTTGCCAGGACTAAACCGTTATTTTTAATACATATAAGTCCCCCCTAGGATAGGTCCTAAATAGTCCATAGGGCAGGAAGCAGTGTATTTAAAATGTTGGGCATGTACTTTTACATGTCCTGGTAGTGAAAAACTCCTAAGTTCATTTTTCAGTACTGCAACACATACCTCTCCCATAAGATAACATTGGGTTACCTTATTACACTTAATAAGTGATAACTTTCAAGTGGGAGCCAACAGGAAAGGCGGGTTTGGTGTTTAAAGAATTGTAATTTAAAACTCTCTTTAATGCTAAAATCAGGTTTTGAGTCGCAATTCAGAAAACTTCACTTTTAGAAAGTTGGCATTTTCTGGTCCCAACCATTTGGTGCCTGCAGTCTGTATCCTGGGCCTCATGACTAGTTGTAGCTGGCAGTTGGACTTTGTGTATTACTCCCAGACAGTGAGACAAAGGGGGAATAAGTGTTGGCAGGATGGTCCATCTCTGACTTGATAGGGGGCAGAGCTGCCACTTACCACACTTGTACATCACAAAGACCCTGCCTCAGCACACTCACAAAGGGTTTCTCATTAGTCTTTGTTGCTGCCAGACATGCTGGGGCCAGGGCATAAAGGTAAGAAATTCCAAACACCTCTGTAGGCGGAGGACTCTGGAAGCTTCTTCCACTTCAAAGCTGGCACCAAGTATAAATATTGGTCCCTCAGACCCAACTCTTCAGTATACCTCTTAACCTATGGAAGACTTAAAAGGGCTGCTGTGCTGCTCTGCTGAAAGAAGGACTTCTACTCTGTTGCCCTGCTACTCTGCTGCCCTGCTGCCTGAGTGAGAAGGACTGAACCTAAGAGCACCAAAGTGACTCCAAGGGCTAGTTTGCTGCCCTTCTGATCTGAGTCTCAGAGGCAGAAAAGGCTTCAACCACCTTGAACCCTGCTTTGGACTCTGCCTGTTGTGAGCATTGCACCCCAAGTAGTGCCACTTCAGTTGTGAACCCTTAGAAGTGAGCCTGAAAGTGCAAGCCCAGCTGTGGACTTGAGCAGAACCAACGCACCATGACACACCTCTTCGTAGCTTCGCATTGGAACAGCCACTTCGTGACACATCTCCAATGCAGGGCCCCGCAGCACCTCGGAACCGTCACTACACGATGCATCCTCTATGCAGGACTTCGCATCGCAGCCAAGCGGCTTCTCAGAGCTGCTGCTGCGCGACGTAGTCTCGATGAAGCATGCTGCATCACACCCTGCAGCTCTTCGGAAACTGCCGCTGCGTGACGCACCCTCGGCACGGGATCTCGCAGCACTCGGCAACCAGGATTTAAAGTATTTGGTTCAGCAGGCCTAACTTGGTTCCTGTATCCAGCCATTCTCCATCGGGGTTGGCCTGAACTTAGAACTTTGTCTCAATCCGGTGTAAGCGCATTTGGCGCTTTGTGCTTTTAAGATCTATTTTTACCTAATTCTTTAGAATTACATATCTCCGATTATAGTAATTAGACTTTTGTTATAATCGTGTCAAATAATTTATTAAATTTTACTCTATTTTTGTAAATTGGTGTGGGATTTTTTTGTGCTGTGTTTTCATTTTATTACTGTTTGAAGTGCTGCATAAAAATTGTACACATCGTCTCTAAGTTAAGCCTGACTGCTTTGTGCCATGCTACCAGAGGTTTACTTGTGTTACCAAATTTCCTACAGTATGATAAACATTTCGTAGCCTGCTCTGTGTGTGTGCAGGCCATAAGCTTACATCAATTACCAACTGGGTTATTCCAGCCCTTAGAGATTCCAATTGAGCCTTGGTCCTGTATATCAGCATATTATATTATTGAATTACCCATGCCTGATGGTTGCACAGTGATCATGGTAACAGTAGAAAGGTACACTCAGATGGCACATTTTAGACCATTGCTAGGATTACCTCGAACTCCGGAGAAATCGTAGGTCTCCCTTGGAGATACCTATTTTCTCCACTACTTACCTCACTGCAGAGATGCATAGCTAGTGCTGGGGTACCAGGTCTGTTTGGTGATGTGAGCATTGCAAACATGGACAAAACTGTTTTTCTGTTAAAAGGCAAAACTGAGCAAGTCACTGTAGATGAGAGGATGAAGCGCACCACATTTTAATTTGTGAAAAAAGGTACTTTCTCCCTGATAAAGGTTTTGGGGTTCTGCTCTGAACTACCTCCAGGTGACAGCAGTCATTTGCTAAGATGGAGATATACGTTCTCTTGTCCAGTTACGTCCTTTACATTGATGCTGCTGGTGTTGTTTCATCTGTGGGTTGAGTTAGGTTGCACTACTTAACATTGGCATTGTGGGCAGTGTGTCATGTGATCAAGACTGTGTCTCTAACGGTCGAAACGCGTCATGGCAGGCACTGGCCTGAGCAACACGATATGCCGTGATTTGAATAAAGCACTTTATTGAACATTTAAACGTCTTGTGGTCCGTACCTTGCGTGCCCTGCAGCTGAGGGCTAAGGATTGCTGTTACACATATATATATATATATATATATATATATATATATATATATATATATATATATATATATATATATATATGTTGAGGACTTCGCTGTTGAACTCCATGTGTGGCTGGAACAGATTTATGCACATTTATATATCTAATTTTCTTAGAGCCCTAACAAACAAATAGAAATTGGGTATGTATTGCTTTTGATGGATTGTTTTCTGGTTCTGACTGCCAATTTAGTTATACAAATTAAAGGTATTCTTACAAAGATCATTTTCACCAATTAATAAAGGCAGTTTTCTCATCCTTAAGTAAACTAAGAATTAGTCTCACCAAAAGCTGTATTTGGTTTGATACCGCTTGTTGCACCCTGTTGATCTTGAGGTACATTTAATTAGGCATGAGCAACATTTCAATACCTCGGTGTAATTGATGTAATGTTGATAATTTCACGTAACAAAACCTACACGTCATTCCAGAGATTACGACATTGTGCAACGTTGTGTAATGAAACTCCCATTCAGGAACAGCAGATCTGTAACACAGGCGGTGAAACAAACATTTCAGGGTGATTTTTTTACCCGAGCGGACCGTTTTAATTGATAACTACACTTCCAAATTAGAGCAGCAGTTCTTTCAATGCAAATAACTGGAAAATCAACTTATAATTACATTTTCTAGTTGAATTTTTACCCACATTTTCTTTTTTTGGTAAGGAAGAAAGTGCCAAAGAGACTGCTATTTTACTCACAGTAACAACTTCTTCTTCTTGTCATGAAGAGTTCTCCCTTTGCTTTTATAGTCCTTAGTCGTTTAGATTTGGATCTTGGAAGGAAAACTTCACTCTATTTTTGTTTTGAGTCACTGCTGCATCCTCACCATTGGAATTTTTACTTTTTGGGCAACATCGAGTAAGTTCAATGCATTTCTTTGCAAAAAGTTTGTGTATTGAGGGAGGGCATGAATTTTTTATCCTTTTTTGGTTTTGTTTCTTGTTGTACTGCCTTGAATTAGGAGTAATACTAAAGTCGAGGAATGATTTAACTCAGAGGACTCAGCAATGGCAGTAACATTGACAAGCCATGGCTGATGGAGGATACTTCAGAGTGCCGTGCTTAGCACATTACATTAACCTAATTGTGCAGGACTTCCTTAAAGAAGAAGACATGATTGAGAACATGCTGGTCACCTGTCTGAGAATTTGCTCTAATTTTAGTCATTTGGTCAAAGCGCAGAAGCAGTTAAGGATCATTCTACATGCTAATGATGACCCTGTAAAAGCCCTCATGCAGGAGGTGCCGAAACATTGGAACTTCACCTACTAGACGCTGCAACTCCTCTTTGAGCATTACAGGCCTATCAATGATAATGTAATTAAAAGAAGAGGGGATGGAAATGCCAAAGCAATGACAATGGTGGTGCACAAATGTGGCTACTGGAGTGCCTGGTCCAAATGCTGCTCCCTTTTGAGATTATGAAGGGGGCAGTCAGCAAGGAGGAGAGTACAATAAGCCAAGTAATCCCATTGTTGCACAGGAATATTTCCAAAAGGTGGAACACACATTTAGCAATGTAAATTAAGAAGCAACTGCTTTGGTGAACAGCGTAACCCTTCACTAGAACACTAATCAAAGGCTGCTGCAAAAAGAGACTGTGTCCTCCCAAGAGTATATTTCTGCCCCAGTACTGGATCCACGTACAAAAAAGCACTTGTCACTTTCATTCCATTCAAGGCTTAGACAGAACAGAAGTGCAGATTTCAAACACCAGAGAGAGTGAGGTGCTTTTGGCTCTCTGTGTCTGTAGTAGCAACCAACATCATCACCAAGTACTAAACTGTTAGCAACAATAGTTTCAAGTTCCCTGCCAACCTCGGCAATGAGTTAGTTCCATATGGCAGGACTTCAGTCAAGTGCACTGGCAGCGCAGGCACAGCAAGTGTCAACACCAATGACAATTGTGAAGATGGTCCAAGAATATCTAGATGACCCAACAGAGGTGTACCTGGGTCAAGATCTCTTGATTGGTCTATTGGCATGAGAAGAAGGAACGGTGGCCAGAGCTCAGCAGGCTGGCAATAAAGTATATAGCATGTCCAGTAGCCAGTGCAGTGGCGAGTGGTGAATTTGGAAACTGGCAGGGCTTACATTGGTAATGTGAACTGCAAGAGTAGCAAGCAAATCCAATGTTTAGGTGGTTCTGCAGGGGTTCGGGTTCTACTTTGCTTTTCAAAAAGACATTTTTGAAAAGAATGGGACCAAATGGTACATTATACAGTACTATTTTCCAAGTAAGTTTGCAAAATTGCCACGTTTTTCCAACAGCCCCAAAAAGACGCTCAAGAAAATAATCACTAGAGGGCTTCTGTCTCTCAGTTTATATTCCTCTCACCTCAATTCTCGCATTCTCATTCATCTCTTTCACCTCACTCCCCTGCCAACATCTTTCCATTTCTCACAGTTTTCCCTCACTCTCCAGTCCCTATTGCCATAAATTCTTCTCTAAGATCTTCTTCTCCTTACAGCGTGTGTATCTATCATAACTAGGGCTGCCGGTTCTATGGCATTTATTTTTTCAACATTTCCATCTATATTTATCCATATTTATTTTTTGGTTAATTTATCTGTATTTATCCACATTTATTTTTGTTGCAAGCAAAAGAAGACACTGCAGCTAGTGTTCTTTCACATTTATTTGAATAGACAATGCACATTTGCACTCGGTTGTTTGAGGTTTAGATATATTTATATATATACCAAATTAAGTAAAAACAATACACTCATCTGAAAACTTTGCCATTGACGCTTCTGATCTAAACTAATATCACTTGCTGTCCCAAAACGTCTGGCTTCCCTGATACCAGCATCAGGGGTGTTAGCTCGAGCTAACCTGGAGGAAGCAGAGGCCAGAAGGGCTACATAGCCTGCAATGACAGCCTCCAAGTCTTAAAAAAGTAAAGCAAACCTGGGAGTGTCTAAGTAGCCCTTCAAAAATAAACAGGTGACCCTTTAGGTCAAACGGGTGAGAAGCACAGCTTTAGAAAGTGAACAGCTACTCTGTGGGGAAAACTATCAGGAAAGCTATCAGGTCGCAATGTGCCATTATGTTTGAATGTGCCTTAATTACTTATATTGTATTCTCTGCTGAACAGGAGAATGAGGGAACACTCTGTAGAAACACCTCAGCCTGTACCAAAGGGCTGCTGAAACCAAAAGAATTGCATGCATTGAACTGGAATTTAAACACACACAGACACTGATGCCTTTCACCCCGAGAAAACTTTACAGGTCATAAAGCTGTGTGTGTCATTCTTTCTGCCATAAGTCCAACATCAAAAAATATAACCCTTTAATTTCACAAATACTCACCTCTTTACTAAACGCACAAAACATTACACACAAAGTCTGCTCTTGACTTTTTAAAAAACCACGTTTCTCAGGAAACGCAGATCAGCACTGAACATAACTATACCAGCATACCATTTCTTGTAAATGCTAAAACTGCTATTTCCCCAGCCCTTCCGACTTCTTTGAAATTATCTTCATTTATGGCCCCTCTCACCAGCCACACTGATTTGCATCCCAAAAGTATTCTTGAAACTTTTTTGGGCACATTTTGAAAGTTCCCTCTGCTTTCAAAAGAGCCCTGAGGTCACTTCAGCCTAACCCGCCTCACATCTCCACTCCCCATGAATGAACAGGGGATGGGCATGCTGCTGCCTCCAAGGGAAGAAAATGCAGAAAGTCCCCGTTAACCACACTTAGTAACCCTGCTACTTTCTCACCTTGCAGCGCTCCTGTCACTTGTGATCACTCATCTTCTCCTTTGTTCTTGTGACCCCCAGTCGGCTACTGGCCTTTTTTTGTAACTGTGATGGGGGAGAACAGTGGTCTTTGCAGTCAAAGCCAATTAGAGAAGACCTGCTCAGGTTTGTCAGAATCTTTCCGTTTCTATTATTACAGACAAAGGAAAATTGTTTTCCATCTGTATTTATATGTAAAAATCAGTTTAAATGGAAAACCAGGAGCCTTAATCATAACTCTTCTGCTCCCTAACAATTATATTCTTTATCACACTATTAATGTAATTCTTCCTCATCCTCTTTTGTGAATGGGGCTTGATGTCCTGGACTGCTGTTCAGGTACTGAGCCACAGGAAATGCACTGTGCAGGAAGATGTACTGATGCTTATGTTCCAGGAAAACTGAAATAAAGACAGACAAGACAAAAGTAGGTTTACTCGTCTCGGCCGGGAGAAAAGCTGCAGAGGTAAACAGCTGAACTCAATTTGCTATTCGCAGACAGGTGCTTATATAGTTGAAAAAGTAATGACTTAAACACAATTATCTAAAAAAGCCAATAACAGTTCAAAGAACACATTATTTAATTATATAGTTTTACATAAACATCACTTTTCCTGTGTCCTTTAAACTCGTAACCTTTCCTCTACATTTTCTTATCGTAAGTCTGACAAGCTTTGATGAAACATTAACTTCCCCTCAAACATGTGTGTGTGTTTATCACTCTGCTCCCAGGACTTCTTATCTGACTCTGTATACTCTTAACTGAAGGTACCTTTTACCCATATTCTCCAGGTCACGTTTCCATTAACTAGGAGAATGAGATACATGCTTGTGTGCTGTGATCATAAACACTTCAGGGCTTGTTTATACAGGTGTTTCCATTTAACTAACTAATTCCCTTAATTTTGATTCACAGACTGCTGCAAATTAATTCTCTATGCTCCATGGTTAAGTGCCTTGACAGCCTCATTGTAGGATCAGGATTGTTCCACCGCCATCCCTCTTAGGATGTCATCACACCGATTGAGGCTTATGTTAGACATTTTTTAGTCTCAGGCTTATACAATTAAGTCCTGATGATGATCTCCATATTATTAAGCGGGATCGAAACGTCGTCAACACAAAGTACCATGACTATCGTGAATGTCTTTTTGTTTTAAAAAAAGGCTAGCATTGGTACTTTAAAATAAGATGTGACAAAATTTGTTCATTACTTTTACAGTCACTAAGAAAATGTCTGAGCTGTAAAAATAAATTCAGTTTCTTTGTTGTTACCCACTTTTATTATGTCTCCTTGTGTTATATGATGGAATAAACACCTGTATTTTGCTATTTTGATTTTGTTTACATAGAATTTATTAATCTTCTGTTTTCATTGTTTAGTGTGAATTCGCAGTAAGGGACCAATTGTTCCTTTAGAATTAATTGCCTTCAGGCATTCCCATGTAGTTATTTGCAGCCATCGAGCAGTTGCTTTTGCCTGAAAAAACGGTATAACACTTCCAAAGAACAACTGAGCATCATCGAACAGCCTGCTTTCTTGGAGAACATCTTCCCAAGTGGTAGTACCATAATATTATGCAGCTCTTCTCCTTGTAGCCATCATGCAGATGCTTTTGCCTGATCAAACGATAGAACACTTCCAAAGAACAACTGAGCACCATTGAACAACCTGTGTTCTTAGGGAACATCTCCCCAAGTGGTAGTACCATAATGATCTGTAGCTCTTCTCCTCCGGTGATGATGTAACAAAGTCATTGGACGGCTTATGGGATGATCATGGAGTCTAGAAATATTAATTCTTAGAACGACCAAGACTGATGTGTGCAAAGTAACCAAAGAACAGATGTCATTCCACTTAGGTGGCAACTGGGTGTATAGCAGTTCTCCACACTGTCAACAATAGTCCATGAGGCTGGCAGTGCCCCCCTGCATGTCAGCGTTATCTATCGTGATATTCCCTACATTGACTGTGCCATTTGAAATTTCCTCTGAAACATAAAAAAACAGACATTAGTCTCATGACTGTCTGAAGACTCACTGTACTATTCATCCAGGTGTATCGTGCAATGTTATCATCCCATACATGCACACAATTTCCTACCATATCCTGACTAATATCAGTACCATTGCATATGGATATTGCTCCACAGGAAACACAATATATGAATGCCATTGGTCATGGGCATAAACTGATCCAGTAATTCTGAGTCCTGGCCTACGCACACAATCCGGGGGTAAGGGGTTTACTAAGTAACTATCACACTAGGTGGGCGGGCGTGTCACTCCTAAAAAGCCTAAGCCTAGAACCTTTTCTATCCATTCTGTAGTGTTAGGATGACCTGTTTTCTTCATTCATGCTATCTCATTCTTAATGTGCTGCATATCTGTAAAGATATATAATGTTTCTACTAAGGAGTCATATTTGGTGGCATTAACTAAATTATTTGCTACCCTAACATGTGTCGGCTGCATTGGGGCCTTAATCCTACTGAGATAGAGGTGTAGGAGACATAAAGCTGTTCTTGGGGGTACATCTTTATTTGACTGTAATCCGGTGGCGTGAGGTACCAATGAGCAAACAAAACATGATTCATTGGTGCTTTCTTATCCTATTTCTGACATATGTTGATACCACATGTTCTCTAGCAGGCTAGCATGAATATTATGAGGCACATTGGTAAAAGTAGACAGTTCTCTTTGGAGGTGTGTGATATAGTAAGTAGAGCTTAAACATGCATCACTATAGAAAAGCAACAACAGAAATAACAGCATGAAAAGACAAAAAGGAAAACAAAAATATCTATCTTTTCATTCGTGGAATCGAAAAATTGTCCCAAAACAGAGGAGGAGGGGGGGATTGTTACTGTCACAGTCTTCTTCCAACCTCTTTTCCCAATTATTTCACTGGCAGTGCTTGGCGTAAAGCAGGGTTCATCCAAACATCTGACAGGTGGATCCAAAGCTTCCTGCCATTGCCTTTGATAGCAGTAGGGGTGCTCATCAATACAGAAATAGGGCCATCGAACTTGGGATCTTTCCATTTCTGAACAAAGTTCCTGACAAAAACTTGATCTCCTATTTGCACAGCTGGGAGGTCGACCTTGGTGGTGGCATGCTTCTCCTTTCCTCCAGTTGCCTATTTGGAAATGAACTTTGCAGCCTTCGTTAACTCAGAGAGGTAGTTATGTAAGCCAAATCCGAATAGATCATGATAACCTTTCCTATTCCATGCTTGAGAGCCGCTATCAATTCTGCTGCTTGCATGGATCAAAGTGCTGGTGTTGTTAGCTGCTCAACTATATGAAGTGCGTCTGAGGAATCGTGCTGCTGACTAGATTCATTAGGGATATACGTAGCCCAATCATGTGCATCATCTTCAGAGTCCATTATAGGATAAGCAAAAAATATAATGATAGCAAACACTGCAGGCTCTGCCTAGAGCATCAGGGGTGCCCCATGACAATGGGGGTGCTTTTCTGTACCGCAAAGACTGCAGTGGTGAGAGTTTGCTCGCAGGGGTGATGTCTTTTTATTACTGAGTCCAACAGACCTCTGAAGTATGCAATGGGTTTGTGTGCTAAAGGATATTTTTGTGTGAGGACAGCCGTCATCACTTGACCATTGCAGTGACAAAAGAGGTAAAACTCTTTAGTGTAATCAGGAGTCTTCTAAACAGAAGCGTTTGTTATCTCAGTTTTCAACTTTTGGAAGTTTTCTCTCATTTCTGGTGTCCATGTTATCTGTCTTTTTTCCTGTTAAATAGAGGTCGGCAGAGGTGCTATTAATGTACTGTAATCAAAGACCTGTTGCCTCACATAATTACAGAGGCCAAGAAACTGCATTCCATTAAAAGTCTCTGGCTCAGTCATTTGGCATATAGATGCTGCTCTTTCAGGAGTTACTTGCCGACCAGAAGCTGACATTAATTGCCCTAGATAATGGGCCTTTCCGGACAATGCTGAATTTTGTCTTTTTCCACTTTATATCCTCTATGTGCGCGAGCAACCAGAAGAGACACAGTATCTTTTCACACTGTTGTTTTGTGGGACTGCAGACTAATATAATACAAAAGTATAAGGTCTTAGCAAACACCACACTTAAAGAAGCATTGACAAAGCCAATAGGTCTCGCCTATGCGAGAGCTATTGTATTTGCCAATGTGTTTTAGTCATGCTGTACACCAGGGTGGCTGCTGTTTAGCATGGCTAAAAGTTAGTGGCATAGAGGAAAGTGGTGTGGAGTGTCGCTGAGTGGAATGGCAAAGAGTGGAGTAGAGTGGAGTGGCATAGAGTGTTGTGTACTGGAGTGGCATAGAATGGAGTAACGTAGAGTGGCCTACAGAGGAGTGGCATTGAATGGGCTGGTGTAGAGTCCATTGGCGTAGAGTGTTGAAGAGCGTAACGGAGTAGAGTGCAGCGGTGTACAATGCAATGTCGTAGAATGCAGTGGCGTAGATTAGTATGTTCCCTAGTAAAGTGCAGTGGCGCAGAGCGCAGTGTAGACTGGAGTGGTGCAGAGTAGAGTGCCGTAGAGTGCAGTGATGCAGAGTAGAGTGGAGTGGCATAGAGTGCGGCAGCATAGAGTGGGGAGAGGAGTTGGCCTAACGGCTAGGGCGGTCGACCTCGAATCTGGGGAACTGGGTTTGAGTCTCGGCAATGATGCTGAACATCCTGTGATTCTGGGCAAATCACTTAATCTCCCCGTGTCTAACAAAAAAATGAATGTGTCCTCATGTAATGCAACTGGTGCTATGTAAAGCGCTTTGATACCCGATTCGAGTCAAGTTCGCGCTATATAAAACGCTGTAAAATAAAAATAAAAAATATGTAGTCAGTATATTGCAACAACATACTGTCACACTGAAAGTTTGACTGATCATTTTTCATTACCATGTTGAAAATACTAGGGGATTCACAATAACCTTGGGGCAAACGAGAATTCAAATACTGAGTCCCACGTTAGGAGAACACTGTCAAATAATGACTGTCTGGGTGAAGAGGGATGCTAAAGGAAGCAATCTTAAGATCTATGACAGAGAAATATTTAGCATCCTGAGGAATATTTGTCAAAATAATGGAAGGTTTATCAGGAATTCTGGTACAACTACACCGTTCAGGGGGTGCAGGTCTTGAACTAAACGCCAAGTATTACCCTTAGATTTCTTAACTGGGTAAATTGGGGTGTTATATGGTAAATTATTCCTTGCTCTAGTAGCGCATGTATGGTGAGGACGATGCCCTCATTTGGAAAGGGGATACTGTCTCACCCTAGGTAAGACAGCACGCCCCTTTAATGTTATTCTGAATGGGGTGGCAGTGCGAATATGGCCGACATCATGGGAACCCTTGGTCCACAGAGTATCCGGTACTTGGGAAAGATCTGCATCCCTAACAGAATGAAAGACTCTACCTTGTGTGGGTGTCCTTACTTCCAATACTGTCCTTAGCGATATGTCTTCCTAAAAAACCATAACTGTTTTCTTAGGTTCATCATCAAACAACTGATTATCCAGTTTTTCCTTAACTGTTTTACCTGGCTCAATGAATATAACACATGCCCATAGGGCATGGTTATGATCACATACTGTCAGAGCACCATAGGTTGGTGTTATTTCTAAGGCCTCTATTTGTAATATCAGTTCGCTATCAGGTATCAAAGAATCTTGCCCCTGTCGTCCGAAAAGGAGCTCCTTGGGTAGCTGGACCTCCCTTCCCAATAGTTATGGCAATTCTGCTATTATTGTATATATTGCTGTGGTAAATGCCTCTATGTCATTAGGTCAAGCTCTGATCTGGTCTCCAGTAAAAGATTCTACTGTTACAGCCATGATCCTGGAAGGAGGGACTCGAGGTTTAGAACAAACCGTAGTACCATCAGGCTCAAAATGGATAGTCATGATTAGTTTAGCCTTAAGCTCTCTCGCCTATAAATTAGCTAGGGCAGCAAGAGAGAATACTAAACAGCCATCAATATACTTCCCTCCTATCTCCATCTTCACTTGTTTAGTAAACTGAACCCTTATTACCAGCCCAGAGAATCCTTTTGTGTCTATCCATTGATCTGTTAGAAATTGGAAGATCTCCCTCTCGGATGCAAGATCAGGTTTGCTCACGTATCTATGAATAATGCATGCTTCTTAGTATTGATAGTTACTGTCCAAATGGGTTTCTCATGTGGCCTGTGCATCACTGACAATACTTGGCACATGGGACTACTCTGTAGGCACCTTCAGTGTGTATATCCTCCCACATAATTTATTTGGAAGTGGTTTACTCCTCTCACAATCACACCTCCCTGTCCACCTTGGGGTGAGTCGCCATTGGGGGTGCTTGGTAGCTTTGCTGTGGCGGCATTTGTTGCACCTTTAGAATTACTGGATGCTGTGTATTTTGTTATGGTGTCTGAGTTACATATATTATTTGCGGGTTTGACTGTGGTTGTATTACTGCATTCTCTGTCCTTCCACCTTGTTCATCCCATCTCTTGGTCCTGCAATCTTTAATAAAATGTCCATATCTGCGACAATAATGACATGTCTGATACATCCTCTGGGGTCCTCCCCTGCCGTATCCTTTGCCTCCTCGTCCCCCTCTGCTACTTCCTTGTATCCTTGCAGTATCCTGCTGAAGCGGGTACTGTTGCGGGTACAGACATCGCAGCCATCTGAGTAGTGGCTGCTACTACAGCCTCTTCTTTGCCAACTTTTGCCGCACCAACTTGGCTGCTGCTTTCTCCATTATCTCCTGCTTATTCCTCTCTTTCTCATGTTTATTTTTTACAAAAGTTTATTATGTGTGCTTGTATCTCCATCTAGGATGTGGCCTCTAATGCCTCTCTATTGTTGAGATTTCCTGCACATCGGAGTGTAAACCCTTCTTTACTACATTATAGAGCAACACAGCATTTCTCCCTTTTCTTCCCAACCCTGGTCTACTTTTTGAGTCCATTTCTCTTTCATCTTGCTGAGAAAATAAGCGAAATCCTCATTTCGCTGCATTGATTGAGCCATGAGAGACCCATTGTCTGGCATATCGGGATACATTTTCCTCAGCTGGTCCCAGACTACTGTCCGGACTAAGGTAAATGGGGACCCATCATACCTAGTTTCAGTAAGAGTGACATTTCTTACTCCAGCCTTTTGGAAGACTGTATCTGTCTTATCTCTAATTAGAGAGCTAAATTGGCTTTTTATGTCCCCTATTGCCAGGGTGAAACCAGCAGCTTGTCTTTCAAAGGTCCGAATCCATTTCCCTGCTCCCTCTGAAAGAGGTGGTAACATCTTTTTGAGGTTTTCCTTATCCATTTGTGGCCAGCAAGGTTGGCCAGCACGGCTCACGGTTAGGGGGGCGGGCATGGAGAGGGGGGGGAGGGGCATGGCTCGCGGACTGCTTTAAAAATGAAAAAATGAAAAGAAAAAAAAACTTACCTTGCCGCCACCGCCAGGTCCCGTGTCTTCTCTCCTGCTCACCTGTGTCCGACTCCAGGTCAGAACAGGAAGCGAAGCAGGCAGCCAGGCTCTCACCCCTAAGCCAATCACAATGCTCCAATGGAGCGCTGTGATTGGTCTGAGCGCTGTGACACGGCACTCAGCCAGGGGCTGTAGGGGTGGGCATGTTCTCCATGCAGGCTGTAATATATCAGTGCAACTGGGTGACCCTATTGATCCCTCTGTATGATTGAGGTCGATGAGGGGTCTTTTTCGAATGCTACTGTTATAAGTAGGGCATTTAGCTTCTGGAAATGAAAGTATTTGACCCATGTTATCTGCATCAAAAAAATTGGAGCAACAGAGGGAGCCAGAGTATAGCCAGGTCGCCCTCCACTCACAAAGTCCATACACCATTGACCTGGTTACTTAGAACACTGCAACTTTTTGATTTTACATCAACAAAAAGGGATATTTGTATACTCCTAGGTTAGGCTACGCTTGTTTATCAGTCGTGCCCACCTCCAAGTGTTCTTTTCTAAAAGTTTTAAGTTTGTCAACCAACCACACACAAGGTCACATCAATTAAAGAAAAAGGGTGAGGAAAGTCAGAAAGTACCTCACGTAAGCACCATCCATAGAGCTACTGGTTGGTACTCACCAGTCTGCTCACGTTGTCATCATCGGTAACTTTCATGACAAGAAAAGAAAAGGGGGAAAAAAGAGAGAATTTTTTCGCCCAAGTCTTGAAATTGAAAAAAGGTGAAGAAAAATAAAGTGTAGATGATCATATCATCCATCAGCCATCTGGACCCCATAAAGTGCGAATTTTTTTTTTTTTCTAAGCTAAAATGAGTTGTGCCCCACTTTTTTCATACATACTTTAATATCCACAGTGTCCACACTCAGATTAAAAAGTACGGCATGTTTAGACCATCTTAATTGAAACGGCCGACATGTTTCATTGCCTCGCACATTTTATGGCAATTTCATCAGGGCTCGGGGACGCATCTCCACCTCACTGATGCTTCTAAAAAGATCTGTAGTGGTTGACAAACAAGTTAAAAGAAAGATAGTGCAAAAGACATAAAACACACACACCAGTTGTTGTTCTGTGTCGACATTACCACACTTTGTTTGAAGTGTGTATATTTTGTGCCATAATTACCAAGTGGTTGCCAGGTGGACTCCTATCAGCAACTCACTAGAGGGGTTTTAACAACTTTTCCCCATGAGGTAAAACGCAGCCACCAGCAGTGTACCTGTGAATACATACACGCATTATTTAGCCATCATGAAATATTGATACTGACAACATTTAGTCATCCTTCTCATGTGTGCCAAATAGTATCCTAATGCCTTCTTCAAATCTTTAGAACTCTTTAGAAAGCGAGTGTAAGCATTAGCCAAGGAACCGCAGCACGACCCGTGCACAGCGCGTCAAAGAACTTTCTTAATAAAAACACGGCAGCCCGCTCACCCGCTTTGAAATACCAGGACCCTGCGCTTTGTTTGTGCATCTAGAAGTGGAGCGAGAGTCACACTACTCCCCTTTGCCTCCCATCTCCCCACTCACCGCTATACCGGAGGTCTGAGTTTAACAACTCCCTGGATGCCGAGGAGACTTGTGCGCAGAGTGAAGTACTGGTCCGTGACCCGGAAGAAGGACATTAGACCCTCCCTCTCACCTGGATCGGAAACAGTTGTTAACCAATCCGGTGCCTCGAATGGAAGTGGGGGTTTTTTTTTGCCACCATAACACTAAACTTTGAATGCAGGGAATCCGCGAGCACCATCTTTCAATTGTCATTGGCCGTCTGCGCAGCAATTGGTGTTTCCTACACAGTGCAGCGGCCGGATTTTCTACTCTGTAGGTGTTATAGTACTACATCTAAATTTGAAGGTGTTCCCAAATCACGTATTACAGCGGCCAATTTTGTTACATTGTAGGTATTATAGTACTTCGTCTACATTTTATGATATTCCCTAGATTGCACAGCGGGTGACATAATCAACCCAGGACTATCATGTCTCAACCCCATAAATTTGATTAAAGGAAAACGTGTTGCTACGCTCATATATACCTGATGTCGGTACAAGAATATAAAAACACCCCATATTGTTTTAGCCCCTCAAAGGGCCCAATTCTCGTCTGAATTCTCTGCGCCAGCACCAGGATCAGGCTACCCTTGCCTTCACGCTTTCAGGGCAATTGTGTAGAAGGTGTGTGTATGTACATATACGACCAGTTATTCCAAATATGGCACCATTGCCCATATATCCTATTATGTGTCACATCCTATGGCGGATCAATAAGGGGGCATGACCTTACTTGCCCATCCTATTCCATTCAATGGTGTCATTCAGACCCATTTGATCTACTTTCTCTGAAAAAATCCAGCGGGCCTCTTTCCTGACCAGCACATCTTCAATAGTATATGCATCGCCCATTACTCTCTCCAACACTGTCCACTTTAAGTCCCTGTGATTGTGTTGCGCTTCCTGGAAATGCCGGACCAGTCGTGTCGTCAACGTCCCTGCTTTAAGGGTGCTGATATGTTGGGAGGTGTGGCTAGCTGGCCGAGATGGCGGACGCGCTCTAAGGCGGCTCCGCATTGATTCCTGATTATCCGCATTAATATCAAAGCCATTGTAGCCATCGAGACACCAGAGCCGGCGCCACAGGCAGACATCACCGAAATACATCTTCCAGCTGAAAATCTGGGAGAAGAGGCACAGTACGGACCTGGCGTGAACTCCGTTTGCTCTGGTGTGAGCTGCAAGCGGCGGCTATCTTGCCGCAGCCGGCGGAGTACACCCAGCACTGATACGGCCAATGGCCCGGATATCGCCGGTAGCGGTCCAGCACCATACCCCTCTGGACATTGGGTGAAGGCTGCCAGCGGCACAGGGGGCGTAACTACATCCAGAAGCCGGTAAGGAGCGGCGGAGAGGAGGGGGAGGCGCAGGTGGAGGCAGGACACGCAGTGAAGGCCTAGACGCATGAGTCCCTGGACGGAGACCCCAACGAGTGCGACTCGGCCTGCGGTGCTTTGGGGACACAGCTTCACATGATCGCAGAGAGCATAGTGCAGTGGGGACCCGGGGACTATCTCGAGCCTATGCCAAGTGGCGGCTAGCAGTCAACAAGGACACCGAAGCAAACGGGAACTACAAGATCCCACGCCAGAGGGGACACAAGCAGCAAGACGCGCTGACAGAACCCAAGCGCAGTAAAAACTGACGGGAAGAGGCAAGGCAAAGATATACCGGGACAGTGGGAGCACACAGTCGCCATATATGCCACGCCAGGAAAGACCGGGAGCTGGACTGTGCTCGAATACGAGGCCATGTGACTGCAGTGAGTGCTGTGCAGCTGGGGCCTGGGGGCTACATCGAGTCTAGGCCCGGAGGCAATTAGCGGCCAACAAACTTATCCAGTAGAGCGGGAATTGCCAGCATCCACGCCGACGGCACCACAGGCAGCAAGGCACGCTGATACGACCCGGACACAGCAAAAGCCTAGGGGAAGCAAAAGGAGGCACACAACCATACTAAAGCCGAAGAGGAACTAGGCTAATAGAGTAAGGCAACCAAATCACTGAAAGCGCGGAACAGGGCCTTGCCTAGTGCGAACGCAATACCTGTACCTGGTTCCTACGCCTGTGACAATACCAATGGGCAGACAACGTGCAGGGACAAACATACCGGCCACGCCAGCCACAGCGCCTTCCAAGCAACCGTAGCAGGAGAAGGAGTCTGAGGAGACCGCAGAGAGCCCCACTCTGGAATCTAAAATAGATACTGTACTACAAGCGGTGGCACAGATAGGCGAGAGAGCTTGATATAAAGTACTCGCTCCTATTCCCGGCTCATCTCCGAGTGTTCAAGGATGGTTCCACTCACTTCTTCAATATGACAGAGGAGGCATGGGACTGGCTCGAAGCTGCAGGTCACCACACGCCGCCCAGTAGGCGAAACAACACTGCTGATACTAACCCGGGTACCCGTAGACACAGGCGGAGACAAAGGAAACAAATCAAAAAAGGCACGATGCAACTCAGGGCAGTCCCCAACTTGGAACAGAGGTTCCAGGAAAGACGCGTTGCACTGGTAGCGGCAGCGACCATGCGAAGTAGCCAAGATAGTAGAGACACAGACGCTTCTTCAGAAAGATCCATGAGCGCAGGCGCGATATGGCCGCTGGGCGAGGACTCGCAGACATTACCAGATGTGACACCCCAGACAGCAGATGATATTGCATTGACACTGGAAGAAAGCTGTAGTAACTTTTATACAAATCTGCACGCCTGTACGCCTCTCATACTGTTCCTATGTATACCAACGAAACGCAATGTGGCAAGGGCCCAACTGCGCGACCTGTGAGATCGAACATGAGCGCACTTTGACCCCCTTTCCCCTTCCCCCCCCCTCTTTCTCTCCCCCCTCCATTCATCTGATCACCTCCCCCCACTGGGGGACACCGAAAATAAGGATAAAGCACAGTGAGCTACACTAAGAATGGACACAGGGCCCGAGCTCCCTCTGACCCTCTACCAGCTCGGCTGAGCTTCCCCCCCTCTTTTTTCCCCTCCATATAGAGTTGAGCGGCGCAAATGGCCGACAGTTGCCATAAGGCAAAGTTCGTAGTTTGGGCAGACACATGTTGTCACTCTGCCCTGTCCCAGTTACACAACACAATGTTTACTTCCCCACACTATGGCTCACCAGCACCGCGGTCGGAATTACACACGGGCTGGCTAATATGCAGAGCAAGCCTGGAGATCATGCATACACTAACCGCTCTGCCTGTAGGACGATACGTCTACCACTTATTCAATGCTATCATATGATTGACGAATGCCGCCGACTACTATAATTACTTGGAATGTCAGGGGCATTCACACACCAGCATGCCGATACAACACATACGCGTACTTGAAGAGACATGCAGCCCATATAGCGTTCTTGCAAGAAACGCACATATCGCAGCCTGAGATATATAGGTTACAGAGCAAATTGAGAGGTCGGATATTTGCGACAGGGTATTCCTCATACACGAGGGGAGCCTTAGTATGGGTTAGACCGGGCACACAATATGTGTCAGAAGAAACAGAAATAGATACCCATGGCCGATTTGCATTAACAAAAGGCAAGCTAAACGGTAGACAAATCGCATTGGGCTCCATATACGCCCCAAATACCGAACAGGCTCCATTCTGTAATACTGTCCCGTTGGAGCGATATCCCCTGGTTGTTTGGAGGCAATTACAACACAGTGTTAGACACGAGCCTAGACAGGTCCTTCCCACCACTGCAACAAACAACAGCTGCGTCAAATGCCAGAGGCCTGCAAGAATGGATACACAGCTGGGGGTTAGTGGATATATGGAGGACATTAAATCCACAGACATGCCTTTAGTCACACTACTCACACCCACACGGCATGCATGTGCGCATAGACAGATTTGTGGGGAGTGCAACATTACTAGCTGAATGCACCAGCATGGACTATTTAGGTCGCACACATTCAGACCACAACCCACATGTGTTACAACTACGCGGTGAAGATATGACACACATTACTAAGCTATGGAGACTGCAGACAGCTGCACTAGAGGACCCCCCCTTTCGAGACTCAGAGGGCACGCCCATAACAAACTTTTTTGACACAAACGAAGGCTCTGTGACAGACCATGGTGTACTGTGGGATGCATGCAAGGCAGTGGTGAGAGGCCAATGCTTAGGCCTAAGCTGGAGCATTCGCCGCCAACTGGACCGTGAGGCACACAGATTGAGGACGCGCTCATAAAATTAGAAACTGACCTAGTAGGCAATCCTGGCGCACAGCGAGCGATGGATGACCAAAGACAAAAGCACGCTGAGGTCATGGAAAGACTGCGCTGCCTGAATTATGCTGCACACGCAGCTCACACCCATGCCTCAGCCGACAGAGCTGGAAGACTGTTGGCAAGACTAATTAAACAGGAGCATGCACAACAGCCGACATTACACCTGTAATCCAAGGCGGGTCAATTATTAACACGCCAACATGACATGCACAGTGAGCTCACCACACACTATACTGCAATATACCAGTCAGTGGTACTAACGACTCCAGAAGCGTTAGAAACATACCTGTCCCAACTTCCGATGCCGACAGTGACTGAATCTCAGCGAACTGAGCTAGACAAGCCAATCACGCTATTGGAAGTACAGCTGACGATCCGGGCGCTGGCTACAGGCAAGGCACCAGGCACGGATGGGCTGCCAGCGGAATTTTACACGGCGTATCAAGAAACCCTCGCCCCTAAATTTCTAGCAATTTATAGTAGTGCACAGGAGAGAGCTGCCTTGCCATTGTCATTATGCAAGTCTTTACTCGTCTCACTGCCCAAGCCAGACAGAGACACAGAACTCCTAGGCTCATACCGCCCACTAGCACTGCTAAACTCAGATCACAAAATATTAGCTAAATTGGTATCGAGCAGGCTGGCCCTAATAGTCCCACACTTGGTACATGAAGACCAAAATGGGTTTGTTGCTGCACGTTGCACATCACTGAACCTATGGCGCTTCTTTAGAGTGGCGCATTACTCTAGAGAGTACTGGCCGCATGCAGGCTGTTTAGTATTAGATTTGGAAAAAAGCGTTTGACACGCTAGAATGGGACTTCCTATTCGCCACTCTATCCAGATATGGATTAGGCGCTGACTAGTTCGTCAAACTATTATATACAAAGCCTACAGCCAGAGTGAAGACAGGGCCATATGTATCTCAGCCAATCCCAATAGAACATGAAACACGGCAGGGCTGCTCTCTCTCCCCCCTATTGTTCGCACTGGCCATCGAACCACTGGCTGTATCTTTACGAGGAACAATGAAAAACTGGGGTATCCCCCTAGGAGACGGCATACACGTGGTATCTCTATACGCAGATGACCTGTTAATATACCTGCAAGATGTCCGGCAGCCGTGCGACGCGATAGAAAAAGCACTCTCGGACTTCACTGCTCTCTTGCGACTGCTTGTAAACTGGGCTAAGTCTTGCCTATATCCATTCAACGAGACAACTCCTGATCCTGCACTATCATTCAATGGCACACCAGTACACTGGCAGCAGACAGCATATAGGTATTTAGGAATCAGAATATACCGGGAACCACTGGACCTGCTAGAGGGTAACTACACACGCGCAGTAACGGCAATCAGATCGCAAATGACATTCTGGCGCACACTACCTTTTGCAACAATGGGTAGGATAGCCCTGTTAAAAATGGTGGTGCTTCCAAGACTTTTATATTGTTTTACAAATGTACCCTTATATATTAAGCCTGCGTTGTTTCGGACATTCAAAGCCGACATGAGGCAATTTATTTGGCATGGCACTCGTAACAGAGTGGCATTGGCCAAGCTCTACTTACCCACCAACAGCGGCGGGTTGGCAGTGCCCAATATGGAGCACTATTATCTAGCAGCACAGCTGCAATGGGTGGTCCATTGGCTCAGTGATCGGCAGCTCACGGACACTGCCTCGTGTCAGCCGGGTTACACTCAAACGCAAATAGTGACCCTATTCCACCCTGGCAGGAAAGGAGCAGGGCCCACCCAACAGTTGGTGGAGGTCGCTTATACCTGTTTTTGGCACAGCATGTGGCTCACTAAGGCTGTCATCCCATACGCGCCATCCCTTCCAATACTGGGCATGCCAAGGCAATGGCAAGAAATTACAGCAGCGGACCTTCGTACATGGGAGGACACAGGTATCCAGACCCTAGGGGATTTATATCAAGATGGGCAGCTGATGCCGTTCGACACTCTCATGGTCGGATATGATCTTCCGCAGGGCCAATTTCTACTTCATGCTACTATAACAAGGGCAATGCGGGCAATCTGGGGGGATGTAGCAGAGGAGCCAGAAACACACTTGACAATGCAATACCTACACATAATGGGCGCTGGCCGACATCTCACTAGATGACTTGCAGAATCACTACGCACACATGCGGCAACAGCACTAACGACACTCAAAGGCCACTGGGACACAGACTTACAATGACAAAGTACAGACTGGGAATGGACAACAATTCTAGAAGGGCCCACCTACATCCCAAGGAACCCCAGTTTCCGACTTATCCAATACTATATAATATAGCGAGCTTATATGACGCCAGCTAAAATAAATAAACATTTTAGCCGTGAGGATGCCCAATGCCCTAGGTGCGGATTAGTATGCGGGAACCTCTTACACATGCTATGGGCCTGCCCCGCACTAACTACATACTGGGAGGCTGTCACATCACATTTGTCGCAGTGCACTGACCGCACACTAGAGTGAGCCTGGGAGGTATGCCTATTGGGATTATACCGTAGAACTAAGAGGCAAAGGGTGACAACCCGCTTCATAGATCTGGGTCTTATCGTGGCAAAGCACCTCATCACTAAGCGCTGGAAAGCTCCTGATCCCCCAACAGTGAAGGCATGGTTCCACTCCATGCTGTGCTGGGCGCAGGTGGAAAGCGTAGCACTCAGACGCGAAGACGCCACTGGCGTGCGCAAGATGCCAATGGCAACAGCATGGGACACAATACTTACAGACCTTCGGACCGCCTGGCAGGCGCGTCTGGAGATGCAGAAAACCTCCCAGGCAACAAGCATTTCACAAGAGCAAATGAATAGCACGCAATAAGAGCTGATACCCCCAGGAGATATCATCTTAGAGGAAAGTTATCGGCACAGGGCAAAAGTGCAACCCAAGCATATATCCAAGGCAAAATTAATTGAAGTCTACAACAACAAGTAAGGCGAAATTCAAATTTTACTGAAAACCGCAAGTGGTGACCGCAGCAGCAATACAGAAGGAAAACGCTATAAGTAAACAGCACACAGGCATAGAGCTGAATTGTAAAAAGCAATGTAGGCAATACACTAACACAGACATCTGCACCCAATTTGCAAAAACTGCATGGATGAGACCCCGCTCCCCCTCCCCCCATCACCCTACTGTTTACCCCCAAGAGTTCACATGTTGTTATAATCGTAAACGCAGGTGCATCTCGCCAGGCGTGGCTTGAAGTGACAGCATGCTGTTAGAGCTGGCAGAGTACATACTGCTAGCCAAAATAATCCAAATTGCTGTAAAGTCATTTAATGTTTGATGTACAATTCATCTGAGCATGATATTGATGTATATTTTCATTATTGGCAACTGATGCAATTCATGTAAAAACTCAATAAAGAAATGTAAAAAAAAAAGGGGTGCTGATATGTTCTTGGACTCTCATTTTTAATTTCCGTGAGGTGAGGCCGATATAATGTAATCCACAGGCACATGTCAATCTGTAGATCACATTAGTGGTGTTACAATTGCTGAATTAATTTTGATACCAGATTTTTCCATCCACCAAGTAAATACTTTTCGAGGCTTGGGTCAGGTCACAGACCGTACAGTTCCCACATGGGAAGTGTCCTGATGGTATTCCTGTGTCCTTTTTCTGTTCGGTTTGGCGAGTGTGGACCAACCGGTCTCTCAAGTTTGTCACCCTTTTAAATGCAAATCTCGGTTGAGGCATTTTTTTGGGGCCAGTCTCCAACAAATACCAAAGTTTCCTAATGATTTGCCTGATTTTTGTAGACAGGGGGTCAAAAGTAGTTACCACTGGGAGGCAGGCATCATTAGTTATTTTGTTTCTTTCCAAGAGTGCCTCGAATGGAGTATTCAGCGCTCTCTTGTGTGCCCTTTTGATCACTTTTGCCGGGTAAGCTCTATTTGCAAGACGGCTTTCTGATTGTTCAATGTACATACTCGTATCCGTGCAATTCCTATGGTATCTAGAAACCTGACCCACGGGGATATTGTCCCGCAATGCCCTGGGGTGGAAAGATTGGTAGTGCAGGAGCGAGTTCCTATCAGTCGGTTTTTGATGAACAATGGTATGGAGTTTCTGATCTTTAGCAACAATATCCAAATCCAAATAAACAGCTGCACGTCTTCTGTTGATAGTCCATGTAAAGTGTAGACAACTATCAGCCTCATTCAACCACCCAAGGAAGTCATGTAGCCTGTCCTCTGTAGCTGTCCAGATGCATAATACGTCATCAATAAATCTTTTCCAAAGAGATATATACCATTGGAATGGGTTGGAGATATGATGTATAAAGTTTTCGTCAAATTGACCGACGTAGATACACGCCAGACTGGGCACAAAGGTTGCCCCCATCGAGGTCCCAGAGACCTGGAGGTATAGTTGTTTCTGGTAGCCCAAAAGGTTTTGTGTGAGTGCCGATTCCACACACTTAAGGACAAAGGAAGGGGGTTTGTCATAGAACCACTCACGAGCCGCAAGTGCACGCGCTGCTGCCACCAGCTTGGCATCTTGGGGAATGCTGGTATAGAGGGATTCCATGTCGATAGTGACCAAGAATTGGTTCACCGGATCATATTCCAAAGGGTCCAGGATGTTAAGGATATCAGTGGTATCCTGTACAAAAGATGGTTGGTTGATGACAGTTTCCCTTAAAAAGAAATCAGCAAACTGTGAAAAGGGTTCCAATAACGATTGGATACCCAAAACTATCGGGCGTCCAGGGGGTGGACGTTGAGCCTTATGAATTTTGGGCAGGATGTAAAATGCTGGAATTCTTGGCTTAGGATTAATAAGGAACTCCGCTTCTTTATGAGTTATCCATTTCTTTTCCCTAGCATCTGCCGCCATCGCCCTAATCATATCTTGGAGCTCCCCGGTAGGATCTTTCATAAGTGGTCTATAGTTTGAACGTACCCCAAGTAATTTCAGCACCTCTGTTTCATAGCCTTTGATATTCAGTAACACAATCGCACGCCTTTGTCAGCCGGTTTTATTATTATTTTTTCATTCTCCTGTAGAGATTTGATAGCTACCCAGTCAGTTTTACTCATATTCTGGAATGTTTGTTGACCACACGACTGTTCCAGGCTGGCAATGTGTTTTAGCACCCATTGTTCAAACACCGTTATTTCAGGGCCCAAAGATGAAGATGGGGCAAAACACCGACGGACAGTGTAAATTAGTTGAAAATACTGAAGGAGGGTCTAGTGTCTTATCTTCAAAGAACTTGTGTAGCCGTATTCTACGCATCATTTCAAAGAACTCAGTCCTGAATTTGAATGCGTCATGTTTAGGGGTCGGTACATAACCCAAGCCTTTATTTAGGACATGCAGTTCAGCTGGGGATAATTAGTAGTCAGAGAGGTTAACCACTATGTTGTTTACAGGGGTGTCCTGCCCCTGCTGAGTGTTATCCTGGGGGAGTGAACTTGCCATGTCTGTTCCTGGTTCTGACGTCCCCTGCCTCTCCCTCTCTGGCCTCCCCCCTTGTTGCCTCTTTGGTTTTGGCCTAAAAAAGACCTCAATAATGCACCCAGGTCCTCGTTCACTCTATTTTGGGGTGTGAATCTTACCCAAGATTGATTTGAAGTGGATGGTTGCTCACCCACTTCTTCCTCTTCACTGCTTGTATTGTCAAAGGTCCAGTTATATGGAGCCCTCCTCCCTTGTCGGCGACCACCCCTCTGATATGACTGCTGTTGAAACTGCTCTGTACTTGGTTGGTAATATTTGTCCTCTACATAGGGAAATGCCAACTCATGTGAGAGGCGTTCCAGGTTTCGTTTTAGGCCTTTGATCTTTTGATTAACCATATAGTTCTTGTACTCAGTGAGGTCACTCTGTATACGAGCCAGCTGTTCCTTGGCGTCATTAATTGTGGTGTCTCTTTTATAGATTCCTCTAACTCCACAATTTTCTTCAATAGTTCCTCACTGAGTCTCTTGACCGTATTAATAATGAGGATCGCGAGTACATTTATTGGCTATAAAGCTCCAATCTACAAGAAATTGTTTGTCTTCAAGAAATATTTTAGGTTCAATCCTCACTAATAGACTCGCTGGGGCGGCGCTGGCATGGAGATATTCAGTCATTAGCGTCCCATGGAGGGCAACACGAATCTGGCGCTTTTTAATATTTGTCAGTTTATCCCATTCCTCTCAGGTTGTGTTACTAGTAATTTATGGTGCATCAGGGAGTAACGAAGGACGAGAGAGGATTAATGCAATCTGCTCATCAGAGAAGGCCAAGCAGTTCTTATCCATGACACTCGCAAAGCTTGCCTTCAAAAAAACCAAACCTCAGACAGATACGGATCGCTAGCAAATATAGAAAAAAACAGCATTTGAAAAGCATGAACTAATCACCCCTAAGGGTCTCAAGGCACTGGGGGCCATCAGGAAGATTAAGGGAGCTATTGCCCAGAGTCTCATGGTGCTAGGCTGAGCTTCCTCTGGCACCAGAGATCGAACCATGAGCCCCATGCTCCAGAGTCAGCCGTCCTAGCCGCTGAGCCACAATATCTATTCACAGGCCACTACACCAAAGAGAAAATCAGGTACAAAATCTTTTCAGCTGCTTAAGAAGGCAACTATTTCAGGACTTGATTAGATCAAGATGCTGAGATATCGACACTTAAAGTCAATTGGCACGATCTACCTTTTCTTTAAAAACAGCTCTCACGGCTGAGCCGGCGTTCGTTAATCAACAAAAAAATTGGAGCAACAGAGGGAGTATAGCCAGGTCGCCCTCCACTCACAAAGTCCAAACACC
This sequence comes from Calotriton arnoldi, assembly GCA_963921515.1. Classification (NCBI taxonomy): domain Eukaryota; kingdom Metazoa; phylum Chordata; class Amphibia; order Caudata; family Salamandridae; genus Calotriton; species Calotriton arnoldi. Next base: position 560,986 of record CAWUFW010006843.1, on the reverse strand, counting down.
AATGACCTGGTTACGTAGAACACTGCAACTTTTTAATGTTACATCAACAAAAAGGGATATTTGTATACTCCTACGTTAGGCTACGCTTGTTTATCAGTCGTGCCCACCTCCAAGTGTTCTTTTCTAAAAGTTTTAAGTTTGTCAACAAACCACACACAAGGTCACATCAATTAAAGAAAAAAGGTGAGGGAAGTCAGAAAGTACCTCACGTAAGCAGCATCCATACAGCTACTGGTTGGTACTCACCAGTCTGCTCACGTTGTCATCATCGGTAACTTTCATGACAAGAAAAAGGGAAAAAAGAGAGAATGTTTTCACCCAAGTCTTGAAATTGTGTGAAAAAAGGTGAAAAAAAATAAAGTGTAGATGATCATTTCATCCATCAGCCATCTGGACCCCGTAAAGTGTGAAAGAACAAAACAATTCGAAGCTAAAATGAGTTGTGGCCCACTTTTTTCATACATACTTTAATTTCCACAGTGTCCACACTCAGATTAAAAAGAACGGCATGTTTAGACCATCTTAATTGGTCACACAATTTCAAGACTTGGGCGAAAAAATTCTCTCTTTTTTTCCCTTTTCTTTTCATGAAACTTACCGATTATGACAACGTGAGCAAACTGGTGAGTACCAACCAGTAGCTCTATGGATGGTGCTTACGTGAAGTACTTTCTGACTTCCCTCACCTTTTTCTTTAATTGATGTGGCCTTGTGTGTGGTTGGTTGACAAACTTAAAACTTTTAGAAAAGAACACTTGGAGGTGGGCACGACTGATAAACAAGCGTAGCCTAACCTAGGAGTATACAAATATCCCTTTTTGTTAATTTAACATTAAAAAGTTGCAGTGTTCTACGTAACCATGTTATCAGCTTGCCTATGTATTGATTCCATTTTGTCAGCCATCCTCCCAAAACATACCTGAATTTGTCCTGATATATTACCGCGATGTCCTACTCTCCTTGCGGCTCTCTCATCTTTTCTATCTTCACTTCATGACAACCATTTCTGAATGTTCTCTGGTGTAACTATAATGCTTCCTTTCTCCTTTTGTCAAGATGGCAAATCATCCTCAGTCCTTTTAAAGTCCTCATCCTTTTCTTGAGGTACTGGCCATCGGACAATACCAACAGCCCTATCTACAGAATCATTCCACCTTGCATATTCTGCATCTCTCTAATGTGGGGTAGACACCCGCTCTTTGACTACCCTTCCTGTTCTCTTTTTGGTAACAGGTGTGTTGTTGCTGATGATATAAGCGACTGGTCGTTACTGTCCCCTCGACCCTGCCCTTCGTCTCCACCCTTCTGGGGAGAGAATTGATCTTAATATAGTGTAAAATGCGCTTCAAATTGTCCCGAAAACTGAGAGTCCTCCTCTCTTGTTTGTTGTCTGGGAGTACTCGTGTGTGTCAGCTTTGGTATCTGTAGGGTACCACTAGGGGGTCCCTTCGGAGATAGTGGAGAGGTCTCACCCTCAGGATTCTCTAATCCCACTGCAGCTTCCTGCAACTGTGCTAGTGGTTGGATGGCAGGTACCTTGTTGGGTCATATGGAGGTGGGAGAGCAGACCGGGTACAAGATATGTCGTTATTTGAAGTCATTAGACTTTTCCCAAATGACTCTCCACAAGGCTAAGGTGGCATCTCGCTTCTGCAACTTCACTCCTGTATATTTACTTTTAAGGTGTGTGGCACTATGTTCTAATATCTTATCATCAAATGTCCCTTCCTTTGGCCTGGGGTACATGTGTTTCTGGGTAGTTTTAAACCATTCTTTAAAATGTTTCTGTAACCTTTTCTGATCACCCGGAAAGGTCTTTTGCACATGTTCTAAAGGAGGCTCCATAGTCCCCCGTATTTCTAGCAACTTTTAGTAGTCTACCTTTTTATCTGTCCGCTCAAAAACGTATTTACTTAGATTTGTACACTTTTTCTCACAAAATAAAGAGTCCATCAATTTGTCCTTTAGTCATACGTTATGCGTCGCAATAATATACACAACATTACTCTGTCACATTTCTACTTACATGCACATACACACATTCATAATCAACATATTTAAAATATAAACACTTTATTTATAAAATCAACAACAATTCCTTACTCTAAACTATATACTAAGTCAGTAGCCACTGGTCACTTCCCTCTGCGCCCAAGAGAGGATAACCCTCAAACCACGTGCCTCATAGGCCATGGAATGACTTTCAGACATTAGGTCTGGGACATTGATTTGAGGGTTCATTTCTTACTGGAGGTGAAGTTTAGCGACATCGGTCTTTCAACCATTCCTCTATTTCAAAATTTTGGAACTGCGAATCATCCACACTTGACCACTTCCAACTTTAGATTGGGAAAAACTCTCTACCCACTATGTAGTGCCTTAACCTAACATTGTGCACTTTTCACACACAATCTTGCATGCAATAATCTTATTTATATTTCATACATGTTTACCATTGCCAAAGTCATATAATACACAAACACGGACAAGGTCCGCATTGTCCTCACCTTAAAGAAGGCAACTTCAGGTCCTAGCTGCTCCCGTGAATAGGCAGAACTTTAGGCAACACGGTGTCTGCTTATCTTGTAAAAAATGTGCAATGGTCTATGCAGCAGGGGTAGGCAGTATTCCGGTGGCAGCAGTCGGTTGAGGACAAATGGGACTCCTGGCTGGCTCTGTGTGGTTTCTGTACCAGAGAGACGGTTTCTACTATTCTACCAAGGCCAGAAACACAGGGTCTAAATAAGCCCAAAGTAATTTCTGAATGGTAGCCTTTTCAGCTTCACCGACTTCCTGCATTCCTGCTTTGCCATACGTCACATCCTGAGGCAACAAAAAGTAACAAAGACAAGCTTGCTGCACACCATACATGCTTGCTGTATGGATCATCATCTGACAGGCCACTGAGACCCGCAGAGCCTGCTTCTACAGATTGAAAGGTTTCCAGAAGATGAAGCTAAGGCTGTTACGCAAAATGACAGATAGTACAAGGGAAACTGAGAACAACCAGCATTTCACTGTAAATGTTGTTTAGGGACTTGACATAACAAGTCCACAAAAAGCTGAGAAACTGTACAGCATTGTTTAAAATCAGTCACTCTGTTATTGCTAAATTTTAGCATGGACATTGAACATCCCTGTCCCAAGGCTTTTATAATGAAGCCAGTGGATTGTGTCACGAAGAGGGATGTCATCAGTTGTCATCAATGATGTCATAGAACATGTAATGAGTGATGTAATATGTGAGGTCATAAGCAGTGCGCGGCGGGCGCAACTTATAGTTAGCTCTGCTAACTATAACTGGTGAATTTCTGTGGGTTTTTTAGTTCAAAATATTAATGTTGTTACTGACATATTCACCTAACTATAACTTTACTTTAATCTTTGGTCTCTTCAGTGAATTTCTAAAGTTTTTATAAACAAAAACAGATCTTTTCATCACACCTAACTATAATGTTACTTTAACCTATGTTTTTTTCAGTGAATTTCTAGTGTTTTTTAACATAAAGTAATATTTTTTAAAGTAAAGGGATATTTTCATTAGCATACATAAAGCCAACCCACCGCCACGCATAGCCTTTGGCTGTGTACATCTGGGGATTGGCCACAGGGCCCTCTGTGGCAAACCCCCTACAGGCAACCAACCCCACTGCACACAGTTTTTAGCGGTGCACTGCAGGTGGTAGGCACAGGCCAGGCCCCCACAGGCAATCAACCCCAATGCTGTGCATGACCTTTCATCACATGTGGCGTGGGGTTGGCTGCAGGGCCAGGCTTGCAGCCAGGCCATGCATCTAACTCCCCACAGGCAGTGACCCAGAGGCAACCAACATCATGCCTCACACAGCCTTTGGTTGTGTGTGGAGTGGGGTTAGGCACAGGCCCTGTCTTGCAGCCAGGCCCTGCTTCCAACTTCCCACACACAGCCAACCCCACACTGCACAAAGCCTTTGGCTGGGCGCAGTGGGGTATTAGCCACAGACCTTGGCCTGCCACCTAGCTTTGTGGCCAAATCTCCATCAGGCTGCTAACCCCACACTGCGCACAGCCTTTGGTGTGCTCAGCATAGATTTGGCCTTCCAGCCCCAGGGACCCCATTCCCAAAGGCAAAACATATATATTAAGAAGGGAGTGTGCCTCCCCTTCCCAACCCTTAATTGACCCTGTGACCCCATCCCTGGGGACAGTTCCAATAAAAAGGGGAGGGGGCGATGTTACCTCCCTCCACAAGCCTTTTTAAGGCCCCAGGGACACAACTCCCCAGTGTCAAATACAATTAAACGGGGGAGGAGCGTATGCAACACCCTCCTGGGCCTTAACAAGCCCAGGGGACCTCATCCCCAGGGGAGGAGGGCCGTGTGGCCTCCCTCCCCGAGCTTCAATAGGCCCTGGGACCCCATCTCTAGAGCCTTTTTTTGCTTTAAAGGGGATGGACGCTGCGACGCCCCTCCCCGAGCATCATTAGGCCGTGGGGACCCCACCCCAAGGCTATTTATGCTGCTCTCTCTTGGTGGGAGCAATCTGTTGATCTGTTTCCCTGACCTCATCAGTGCAGGCAGGAGCATTTTTTAGGATCCTGCCCGCTGGGAGCAGACTTTGTGTTTGCTCCCGTTTGGCAGGAGATAAAAAAACTCCTGCCAGGTGGGAGCAAGCACAAGTTTCTCTGCCTGTGCCGGTACCGACAGGGAAACAACTGTGTTCCGGGGGTGGACTCCGTAGGACACAGTATGTCAGCCGACCCTGGGAGATGGGGTCGCCAGGGCCATTCAAGTCTCAGAGAGTAGGGCCACGTGCGCCCCCGCCCTTCAAAGTTTAGTGACGGGCCTGGGTGATGGGGTCCCTAGGGCCTTTTAAAGGCTCAGGGAGAGGCTCTGCAGGGTCCTCCTCCCCATAAAAAATGCTAGGGGCCCTAGGGCAAGGGGTCCACAAGGCCGAATATGGTTCAGGAAGCGGGGCGCATGCCCCCCTCGCCATATTTATTAAATCGGGCACCAGGGATGGAATCCTCGGATCCAAATATGGCTCAGGGAGGTGGGCCGCCCACCCCTCTCTCCTTAATTAAAAATTTGCAGCCCGGGCCTGCAATTTTATTTTTTTGCCGCAAAAATTGTTATTTTTTAAAACTATTTTGGCTCTGGGAGGATTCTCTGAGTTCCCCCATGGGGCCAAGGGGGGCAAGGTATCCCTTCTCTGCCCCCTTATATGTTATTTTGTTTTTTTATGTTCAGAGTTCAGGATAGGGGACACAGGATTATGAATCGCACAGGAGCGAGATGGACCAAGGGAAAAAAAGCTCCCTGGGCCAATCAGAAGGCTCTATTTTAAAAAAAGAACAATATAATTAAGCGGCCGGTGAAAATGTTAGTTAAACATAACATTTTAAAATAAAAGGAACCACTTTAATTCACCAATTAAATTTATTTCAAGTAACTGTACCTCATTTCCCGCAATGCAAATTGCTGACCGGAATTACATCAAATTCAGTAGAAGCTAGATCTTAGTCTGCAGATTGTGCTTTTTGTGATCTGGTGTAAATCCGTTCAGTAGTTTTTAATCTATTAAGGGTAAAAATTAATTGTATATTTTGGGGGTTGGGCTCATGAGAGTCCCGCGAGCCTCCCGCGAGAGCTTGAAATCTAATATGGAGCCCTCATGCTCTCACGGGAGCAAGATGCTCCTACGAGTCTCATGAGAGCAAGCACTCTGATTGGAATGTTAGAAATGAAATGGCAGCCATTACTGTTTACTGTGGAAAATTTGATGTGATGTGGAAAGGAAGTAAAAAAGTTATTTAACCCCTTCCCTGCTCATGACGAGCTCAGCTCGTCATGCTGCGCGGTCGGGCTGTGCGCATGACGAGCTGAGCTTGTCACGACCACGCCCGCGATCGGAATGTCCAGCACCTGGGCGGAATTCCGATCGCAGCGAAGGCGATAAGGGGGCAGCAGAAGGCATGATGTCCCCCTAAGTTTAGAGAGGAGGTATCTAAGGGATAACTACTGTGAAGTAAATAAATGTATATTGTTTTTAACAATCTTGCGGGACTCTCACAAGATCACAAATAGCAAAAAGGGGTAGATGAGTTCTAAATACACTCCGTTAGCAGGAATGCACATTGTGTTCATTGTTTTTGAGAGGAAGTGAGTAAGAGATAAGTACTGTGATGATTCCTATTTTCTAAAAAAAAAGTTACAATCTCGCAAGACTCTTTCAGGATTGTGAATAGCAGAAAGGGGTAGGTGATCATCAAATACACTCTGGTATGCACACTTGTTACTGTAGGAAGGCATCTTACTGGAGATGGTGTTTACCATAGTCTACTATTTACGCTTATCGGCTTTGTAAGAGTTGTGAGTAGAGTATAATCTTTTCCCACACCCTACTAGCCACACCCATTATCAGAGCGAGGTGTGTTAGCAGGGAGGAGAGTCCCTGGACAGAGTATACTATGCGCACCTGTCATCCAAGAGAGAAGTCTCAGCGGAGAGGCCAGTCTAGATCCACACAGCCTACTTTGCACATCCGTCATCTGAGACAGAGGTTTGAAAAGACATCCCAGTCCAAGTATACACCCTATTACGCACACCCATCATCTGAGAGAGGGGTCTGAAAGGAGAGGTCTGTCACTCCCCTCATCTCACTACGTACACCAATCATTTGAGGCAGAGGTCTGCAAGGGGATGCTAGTCCATGTAGACACCCTATGTGCACCCGTCATCTGAGAGAGAGGTCTGACAAAAGAGGTAGTCCCTCACCACACCCTACAATGCACACCCGTCATCTGAGAGAGAGGTCTACGAGGAGAGGTCCCTCTCTCTCCACACCCTACTACGCACACCTGTTATCTGAGGGAGAGGTCTGAAAGGAGAGGCCAGTCCCTCCACACACCCTACTATGCAAACCCGTCATCTGAGAGAGAGGTCTCAAAAGAGAGGGTAGTCCTTCCCCACACCTACTACGCATACCTGTCAACTAAGAGAGAGGTCTGAAAGGAGAGGCCAGTCCCTCTCCACACATCACTACACACACCCATCATTGCAGAGAGAGGTCTCACCAGAGAGGTCAGTCCCTCCCCATACCCTATACGCATACCCATTATCCAAGAGAGAGATCTAAGTATAGGGACCAGTCCCTCCTCACACCCTGCTATACGCACCCATCATCCCAGAGAGACATCTCAGCAGAGAGGCCAGTACCCCCACACACACTGCTACATACACCTTTCACCTTAGAGAGATGTATGAAAGGAGAGCCCAGTCCCTCTCCACACCCTAATATGCACACCCATAATTTCAGAAAGAGGTCTCAGTGGAGACTGCTATTTCCCTACAATTTTGTTGCTTTCCCGCAAGACTCTTGTGAGAATAGCTCACAAGCTTCAGGGAGTAATGCTTGCTGCATGGACACATGTGATTTCACGAGAGGCTCGCAAGACCTGCATGGAAAATGATTGGGCCTGCCACGAGGTGTTTTACGATCCAACGACAGTCTCACGAGATCATATTGGGAGAAGTTTAAAAAAAGGGCCAAGGCTCAACCAAAAGTTACCATTCTTATTGCATGGTTGAAGAAATGCTGTGATGTTATTGGGTGCAGAACCATGAATAGCTCAGATTGTTGTTGGTGATTTTAAAGGGAAAGGAAGTCTGTTGGGATTGTGCTCAGCAGAAGTGACTGAATCTGGAACTGAGACAGACTGGTGTCTTCAGCTGTATATAAGAAACTGCTCTAAGTTCAGGTAATTAGAAATATACTTTATGAAATTTGTTGAGAAGTGTCAGTAAGTGCCCTACTGTTGGTAAATTGATTCTATGCAAGGGTTTGTGAGTCAAAAGCTGTTTGTAGAGGTGCATGTTTATTAATATAGGTTTTGAGAGGTAGACTTTGGAATGTGGAGAGATATCACCAAGTATTGGATGTTGTGTTAAAAAATGAAATGTTCAATGTATATGTAGTTGTAAATAAAAGAGTCAGTGGTCCTAAAATTATAAAAGAAAGCATCTGCAGTATGTTAATACAAGGAGTATGGTTTCCATGGACCTTAATGTGCACATATTTTACCCTCATGACATGTTTGAGTAGCGATATTACCATTTCTAGAGTAAAACACGATGCTAACTGTTAGGAAAGGTGTGTTAAGAGGAATGTGTTACTTTTCAAATTGTTATGAAACCATGTTTGAAGGCATGTTCTAACTACATTGTGGATAAGAAAATACAGTGTTTGAGGCTGTGGAATATTTTTAACAGAAAGGGACATGAAATTACAGTTGCAGTACATATAAATATGTGATTGTGGGTGAAAAATGTAGACATCTTCAGAGAATGTAGTGATGTATCATGTTTCTCAATTACTGATCAGTATGTAACTTTATATTTTTTATTATTTTGTCTTTAGGGAGAAAATGGAAAGAGGAAGCTCTGATAAACAGAAGTACCATGTCACACAATATATGGAGGAGTAAAACAAAAATTGTTTACTTTGGAAGAAAGATGGAACAGTATTACTGTGGAAAGTCAGGAAGAAAATTTAATTGCACAACTGATGTTGTTCTTACTGCCTACGGCGGCATTTATACCCTTGGAGAAGCTTGTAGCTCTACTCTACTTGTTTTTGATGACAAAATGGTCTGCTTACTTAAGCAGCAAAAAAGTTCTTTATTTATATAATGAGGGTTGCTATCTGCTTGAGCATTGAGTACAAAAGATAATGACACCCCTGAGGAGTCATTTAATTCAGCAGCACGGGTTAACTCAGCCCAAGCAGGGTTTGAGGGTACATAGCCATCAAATGTCGTCAAATGCCAGTGGTAGTCATGGTGTATTCCTTGATCTTGCTGCCCCTGCTGAACTCCTTTTTGTATATTTTACAAATCAGCAAAGATAAATAATATTTTGTAAAGTTTGTCATTTTTACTGTCGTTGTTGTAGTTTATTAATGTTATTGTTTGTTATATTGTTAAACTGTTTTTTTAAATAAAATGTTTTATTGTACTACTGATTTCTTTCGTTAATAACTTTTAAAAATTGAAAATCAATACAATCTTCTACTGTTGACTTAAAGTGGAATTTCATCTTTCAAGAACTATAACTGTTCTTCTACATGTATATGTATGTTTAAGGAACTATAGAAAGATTACTACTTGTTCCCGCTGTAGAATAAAGATTTTTATACAAGAGACAGGTTTTGGTACAGAGGCGAATGCCCTCTCATAGTATACTACGCGCTGCTGTCTGCTGGTGGAAAGGGCAGTTCTTTTGCACATAATAGTATATATGCTTGTCACTCTGGAGAGAAGTTTCCGCGCAGTGCTCTGTCTTTGTGTATACCGTACTACACATGCCTGTCCCCATAAGGAGTTGTCTGAGAGAGAGATGAGTGTGCCCTTGCATAGAAATCTACACCCTGGTTGTGCAAGACAGTATACTCCATTTTGCACTCTATGAAGGACATTCATTCTCATGAAGAGACATATGATCAGAGACAGCAGTCTCTACCCACAGCATATTTTGTACATCTATTACTCAGGGGAGATGTTTCAGCTGAGAGGGCAGTGTGTTTTCCTATCATAGTCTCTATAGTTGTTATGAAAGATATACTTATGTGTATAAAGGTAATTTCAACTGCATACTTTATTTGTACTTCTTTCATAATGGGGAGACGTGAGACCACAAAGGTAAGCCACTTTTCCCGCCCTAATTTGCACAGGCATTACACAAAAGACACATCACAGGAGAGAGGCTGTTATATTCCTGGGTTAGGCCCATGTAGCGAGGCAGCTTATTCCTTACGTTGTCCTAGAAAATAACATTTTAGCGGTGACCTTATGCACTTATTTGGTGCATGACAAAGTTGGATTAGTTTCTCTGAAACTACTTTGTTTACACATCCAGCTTCACACAACATTATCACGATGCCCTGAACATCATGTACTAGGCCTCTCTATGTACTAAGTACAAAAGTCATCCTATCTTCATCTACAGGGCGACATCGCTATCTACATATCCATAACATCACTAATCTAGGGCACACATCGCAAAGACTGCTTTTTATTAGAAATAATAGGCATCCTGAAAGATTGGGAGAGGAGGCACTTCTACTGACACCGAAGGTCCCTGCATGCTGGAAAATCACCACGCACTGGTCTGACATTCCGTAAGGGGTGTCCAACTCGAGACCAAGATGGGGTCCTTCACTCTATCTGCTCAGGTAATGGAGTTGGATCGTCCCTTGGGGGGATTCTTGGCTCTCCTACTACACACAGTCTAGGGACATTTAGAGTAGGGCCCGCATTGTAGGAGTGTGTTAGATTACCATATTACCTATATGCCTGCATATATTCATTACTTCAGCACCATGGTAGAAATGTATCTACTGTTCACTCTTTTGGTGCTTGAAATCTCCTTTATTTGCTTCTGTCTCCTAATTATTGCAGCAGACGTATTTTATGCAAGAATAACGTTGGTTCAATAAATATTATTGATAACATCCAATTGTGTATTCTCTCTATATTTCTCTGAGAACGAGTGAGCACGAGAGACTGAGCGAAAGGTTCTGTACTGTTTCCACGATTCCTGAGGAATCAGGGTTGTCATGTTCAGTGGTTGCCAGAAAGGGCTCACTACCTGGTTTAGGGGGGCTTACAGTGGCACTGTGAGCTAGCTGGTCTATAGGCCAACATATCCTGCTGGGGTGTCCGGAACCAGTCTAGGCACCAAGGGCCAGATGTGAGACAATTTTTTGCGGTCGCATAAGGTGAATCGGCCCATTTGCGACAGCAAAATAGGTCTGCCCTATGTACAAACCCTATTTTGCGAGTCGGTAACCTATCACCGACTTGCAAAATAGGGTTTGCGACTCGCTATTAAGAAAGGGCGTGCCAAGGGCGTCCCTTCCTAATAGTGAGTCATACTTCAATGTACAAATGTTTTGCGAATGCAGTTGCAGTCGTAAAACACTCGCAGTTTACCACCCCTTTCAAAAGGGTGGTAAGCCACTCGCAAATGGGAAGGGGCCCCCAAGGGACCCCTCCCCCTTTGAAAAAAGACACAATTTGCGACTCACAATTTGGAAGGGTCGTACATCTGGCCTCAAGCCCTTAGTTTATGTTATTTGTTAGACCTGGCTTTTCCAGTGTAAGTTTATCCCCAGACTTTTTGCTTTTGGGCCTCCTGTTTTTGACCCTGTTTTTGTTTCAGGACTCTGGGCACTTTACCACTGATGATCTGTGCTAAAGTGCACATGCTGTCTGTGTAAAGTGTTATTATGGATTGATGTTTCAATGATTGGCTTATTAGATTTACTACTAAGCCCCTAGTACAGTGCATTGTGTGTGCCAAGGACCTGTAAATCAAATGCTGCTAGTGGGCCTGCAGTACTGATTGTGCCACTGCAGTGTCTGTGCACAGTCTGGTACTGCCATGTCGACCTGGCAAGTGCACCCACTTGCCAGGCCCTAACCTTCCCTTTTCTTACATGTAAGACACCCCTAAGGTAGGCCTAAGGTACCCCTGTGGGCCTGGTGCAGTGTATGTGAAAGGTAGGCTCAACACAAACGAAGGGGGAGGAGGATAGCACCTTACTTCGACCTCCTCGGGGTAAATATCAACAAACATAAAGAAGTAAGGCTTCTGAAGTCGCAATTTTTATCAAGTGATATTTAAAGGTTAAAGTGTAGCAAAGTGCAGTACTTTGTAAAAACTGCTGAGGAGAACCCCAAGATTAAATAAGGGGCTCGAAACGCGTCGACCTTTTTCTTTCAAACAGTGTTTATAAAATGTAAACCCGTTACTGTTTTTCTAAACTATTGCATTGGTTGACAATTGAATTATCGATCGTATCAAAACAGTTCGGAGTTTTTTCTCTTCTAAAGTATACACACTGTTTGTTTCTAACCCTGAATATTAGGTTGAAACCCTGTAAATAGAAACCTGTCTGGGTTTATGCATGTCGTTTGTCTTAAATGTTTTATATAATGTTGTTTTACAGTTTTGTTTAGTAGGTGATGTCATTTAATGTATGTAATTATTGTTTTTTTGTATATGTAATTGTAATGTATTTTTCTTTAGGAGTTGTGATGGTTGTAATATTACAAAGAATTTTTTTATGAAAGAAAAAAGTACTAAAAAGTAAAACTTTTTCTTAAAAAACAATAAAGAGGTAAGGATTGATAATCCTCGGGTTACATTGAATGGTTCTTGTACCCTAGTGAAAATAACATAGCAAAACAATATCAGTATTGGCAATTTACATGTTGTTTGTTGATAATTGGGCTCAGCCTTACTGATAGGAGCCAAAACCCCTTTTTGGTATCAAGAAGAAACTAACACAGCACCTGCCCGCGGCTGGAGAAATCGGCACACGCTGAATCCTGTGCACCGGTCTCCGAAGTCCGGGATCACCGCACCGATTCTGATGCAGGCCCTGCTGTGCGGCTGCAAGAACCAATGCATCGTGGGACCGCAGCTGGAGAGATCAACACAGCGCCGTGGTGCAAGGATGCCTGCGTCGTGGGGAGATTGTTTTTGTGCAGGAAGGGGCACCTTCATTGAAAGAGGAAAAAACGAGGAGAAATGAAAACATTTCTCCTCGTTGCGCTCGCTACGCCACCTCTAGGGTGGCGTAGCATTCAGACGCATCTCCAGATTTACGATTTCTCGTAAATCTGGAGATGTGTCTTGTTCCATGGGTGTTGCGTGGGAACACCCACAGCAACACCCATGGAACGCCCCTTCAACGCAAAGTGCTGCGTGTGAAGGGGCCGTATTTACAAGGAGAGGAAAAGTCACGCAGGGTGGCTTTTCCTGTCCTTGTAAATATGGGGGAGCCCCCTGCGCCACCAGTACGTCAAGAAAAGTGACGTACTGGTGGCGCAGGGGGCTTGTAAATCTGCCCCTACGTGTTGAAAGTGTCGCATATATAGTTTGCTATGGACAGAACTGTTTTTACCTTCTAAAAGTCATATTTTGATTATTGTACGTTGGATTTTGTCATTTTGTTCTTGTTGGTTTAGATAAAGATTACTTATTTTTCTAAACTGGTGTGGTGTCCATTTGTAGTGTTTTCACTCTATCGCTGTATGTTAGCAGAAATGCTTTACACACTGCCTGTCTGCTCGTGCCAAGCTACCAAGGGGGTGAGCAGGAGTTATTTTAGAAGTGTATCCCCCTTCCCCTGACTAGAAGAAGGGTCCCTACTTGGACAAAGGTGCAAACCATTGCCAACTAGAGACCCCCATTTCTAACATTGTCCAAAAAATGCACAGATCCTACGGATGAGTAGGAACTACATGACATGGCGCCGCCAACGTTGGTTAAGCACTTATTTAATTGTTAAATCTCAGTAGTTCAGTCATGCTTTCTCAGCGACCCCTACTCACATTAAACCGGAGACGTCCATAGTGGGAAAAGGGAATCTGCCTCAGCTGAGTAGGTACGTCCTATGTATTGGCTGCAGGTTTTATCAAGCTTGAAGGATTAGAAATATTCCCATATTGTACAAACAGAATCGCCATAAATTCATTTAAATAAAAAATATATATATATTTTTACAATTACCGAACATCGAGACAGCATTGGAGTAAAAGAAGATACTCTAAATATTTCAGAAAATTGTAGACAGGCAGTTACTATGAAACTATTACAACATGGCCTCATGGCAACGGGTGGAGATGTTACCTTCGTGGTTGAGGCACACGAAGCATTCAAGACAGAGGTATTTTATTCTTGGGTTACATTCCCAGCTGCAGACGCACACAAGCAACTGTTTCACGCTTATATTAAGGATGAGATACCAGAGGAATACTTTCCATATGTGGACATAGAAGTTCCGTTAACTTACCAAGAGCACATAAATTGGTTTAAAGTCACCCTCCCCCACACCATAGAAAATGTGAGACTCAGCCCGCTCAGTAAAGGAGAGACCTGGCCGGTCTTAGCTTCGTATACACAACACCCAGACATTCACAGGTTAGGAGCAGCAGAAATGCGCTCACTATACGGAGATTTAGTGAACATTTATAGAAATCTTACACAATACATAATGCGAACTTTTATAGTTCATCCTGTGAGGGCTGCTCAGGCTGCTTGAATACTATGGGTATCAGCCCTCGAACGCTGAATGCCGTAGTGAGAAGAATTCTCATCAGTCGTGAACATGTACCCTTCTGGATAGCACAAAAAAATTAGCACAGCTTGAAGCGTTTTTTCCATGTACAGGCCCTCAGGACAAACACAGAATTCTAACAATTTGCTTGCCAATGGGGATGGCTCCCCTGATTGAAGATTGTGCCACTTGGGGTATAGTCTTGCTGCTGTTTACACAAGAACTCATAGTACTCCTTCAATAGCGGTAATACCAGATGTATTGAAATAAATACAAAATGAGTACGGGGCAGAATCTGCCCTGGACTTAACTAATAGGGAATTTTGCCCAATTTTCTGCAATTATGCTAAACAACATAAATGGGGAGGTAGCTGCGATGGCTATATGCCAACGCCTGAGGGAATTGACTCCTATACAACAGGAGAGAGAGTTACCTAAGATTATCGCAGAAACATATGCTTCCTTGAGAAGAGATGATCTGGGAGCCAGACCTGGGAAATCGGTGGTTAAGAGTAATTCTGAAAAAGACAACTCTAAGCAAGCACCCAATTCTTCTAAAAAGAAATGGGATATTAAACAAAAAAATAATAAACAAAATAAATAACAAGCACTGAGTGGGTCTCCTCAACAGGAGCATTTTCTAATGATGAATTGTATGATGGTACAAGTAATTTTGGTGATATGTGTTGCTATCAACATTATGGCCACCATTTTTACACAAAGCTAGTATCCCACATGCTGTTTACAATTACACCCAAAGGGAACACTGCGCAACACCACCGAAAGGTAGTTCAAAAACATTTGCACAAAAATGTTCATATTTTTCTAGTTTTGACCCATCAGAACCAGCCTCTTATTACTATAGGCTTGCACCTACACCTGCAAAGAAGAATATGCTCACAAACACCAAGCTGATTTATTTATTTCCCAACTGTCTATACAGGGTTTCAACTTTTGGAAGTACTCAATAGACACAAAATGTGTCTGGGGAACAGAAGATTGGCAGGTTCAGGGAAAGGAGGCATTATTCAGAGCATGCCTCATACCACAACAAATGATTTTCCAGAATAAAACAGTGCAACAGACTTCCTGTCTTGGTTTAGCTAAGGCAAAAGATTTTAACATACCTCGCATTCCCACATTTGCATGCTTTGAACATTGGCAACAACACACAAAGTACAGTGAGGATAACATAGATGCTATGTCCCGCAATGGATCATACAATACATCAGACCACGATCAGCACGGTTGGTTGGTTTGGCCTCTAGACACAGATAAATGTCAGTCTAGATTCCTGGGTAACACGGGAGGGTTTAAGATCAACAGGCCCGACCTACACTATGTACAAACAGAACACGGAGGTGTAGTGACATCATATAGTGTTGGGAAGTTATGCCTAGAGTGGCTAACTACCTCAATATTTTCCCAGGTGAAACAACACTTGTCCCTACTTTCTGATGACCTGGATCTCAGGGATGTTTTGCTAGGTCCCAGAAACCCACGTCAAAAGTGCTTCTTATATGGAATATACAAAGAGCTATGGAAGGTTGCTCAGCAGGAAGCTCCAGAGAGATTGCTTGAGATCGACAGGGTTAATATGGAAAAGGCTTCGGCTGTGGTTGACAACGGTATGACCACTTTATCATCCAGAATTTATTCACTGGGCAACATTGTGTCTTCTGCAATTGACATGATACAGCAGGCCATGTCTATTTTACAACATGGACAGTCACAGGGCCCGATTCACAAAAGTAATCTGAGGCAAAATCCTAACATTACGACTTTCGGTATTCACAAAAGGCATTTAGGATTAGTAAAGTTAGGATTCCTAACTTTACTACTCCTAAACTGAGACAAAATCCTAACTTTACGACTTTCGGTATTCACAAAAGGCATTTAGTAGTAGTAAAGTTAGGATTCATGGACTTTACTACTCCTAAATACCCTTTGTGAATACCAAAAGTGATAAAGTTAGGATTTTGTCTCAGATTACTTTTGTGAATCGGGCCCACAGTAACATTCCATCGTAATGCTGAGCTGGACGTTGCAAACGCTACGTTGTGGCCACGTGCTGTGGCGTTACATAAACACCACCAGTCTGTTTTCTGAATACGATCTCACAGAAAGACAGATAACTATGGCTCGTAGAGATGCGAAACACATGTTGCACATTGAAAAATTAGACCAATTACTTTTACCGTAGCAGAAACACCAGCCACAGATTGGATGAGTCATGGTTATATCACCCTACCGGTCACAACTTTCCAATTCCAATATTGTCTCCAATACCAACAGGTAGGCAGATACAAAGCGCTGGGGGAAGGTTATGTGCATGAGTATTGGGAACTGCTGTTCAGGTATAAGTGTAGGAAAAGGGACGCAGAAGTTTTGCTTAGTGGTTCCAATGGTGAGGATGCCCTAAGCGGTTCTCTGGTTTAGAAGGGCATTTCTCTTCACTGGGCCTGCAATGCTTCTGTTGCAAATTTGTCATGTTATCTGAAGGGTTCACTAGCTGCCGTGATACGTCCGGTTTTCAAACTAGCATCGAATGGGAGCTACTTGGTGCAGAATGATCAAGGTTGCTGTGGAATGGAACTGGGCATCGCTTATCTGGTGATGGTTAATTCCTTAGTCACTTGTTGTACACAAGTACTGTTTCCACCTGCCCACAAAATTAGGGAGGCAGCGCTGTGGCCTTCGATAAATGTTTCCAACATATGCTTTGATTTCCTTAGCAGACTGAAAGCCATGCTTTTTCAACAGGATGTGACCTTAACTTCGGCCAGAGAAACGTTCGATCTCCAGGTTGCAAGGTCCTTGTCTGAGGTACAGACACTATTCCACATTAACTTTCTGCTGCATTTTGGGGGCTAGTCCATCTTATCTTT
This sequence comes from Calotriton arnoldi, assembly GCA_963921515.1. Lineage (NCBI taxonomy): Eukaryota > Metazoa > Chordata > Amphibia > Caudata > Salamandridae > Calotriton > Calotriton arnoldi. The sequence continues at coordinate 543,995 of CAWUFW010006843.1, read as the reverse complement.
AACAATTCTGATACTAGAGGAATAGTGCATTTTTTTAAGTGTATCGGCTCTGGACTGGTTAGCACCTTTCAGACAATCTTCAGATTTATTCCATCGTTCATACACTCCGTGCTGGGAAGCATTTTTGGAGGGCTCCCACTTGTCCTCCTACTTTTGGCGGGAATTCTGATTTTATTTTTTCTGATCCGCAATGGACGTCCCAGTTCGATTTGGAATGGGATATAGCTTGTGCTATAATGCCGTGAGCACACGGTTCACTCGTTTGGCACACTTTGACTTCGAGAACTGGACGAGCACTGGTTCTTGTCCTTCAACCTGTATTCTACTGCCTGCTTTGCGGTCACGAATGCATATTAGACAAATGCCTAGGATCACAACTGGTTGCGCCATTGGACATTGATGTACTACTGGACCCGTTAACAGTCCATGGGTATTGTTGTCCACAGCATCTTCTGTTGCTGATTAATGCATTTTTGGCTACTAGTGATTTGGACAACGGCTCCACAATACGCATACACGATGCAATCTCTCCCTCAGCGGCTACTGTGGGAATTGGATGGAATCACCTTTGCTCCATAAATCTGCTTCAAGGTGCGCCTCTGGGATCGTCGTCTGCGATAATGGACAGCAACAATGTTGTGCCTGCTACCCGGAACACATTAAATAATTGGACTTTTTGGTGTGGGAATAATTCGGCTTATTTTATAAACTAAATTCGACCAACATTTTTGTTTTATTTTTTCTTTTCTAGGCACCATGGCTTTTTGGAGTGCTTGGGATTTCACAGTATAATGACTTTAAAGCTTTTTATGAATATTTTAAAGGTGAGCTTGCTTTTAGACGATGTTAAGAGTAGTATTTACCTTTTTATTCCATTTTATTATATTCTGATATATTGGCTTTTTAGATAGCTTTTATATATCGACCCTTAGGATGAGGAGTGGGTGTTATATTCCCGGGTTAGGCCCATGTAGTGAGGCAGCTTCTTCCTTACATTGTCCTAGAAAATAACATTTTAGCGGTGACCTTTTGCACACATTTGCATGCACGACAATGTTAGAGGTAATCTCCTTTATTTGCTTCTGTCTCCTAATCATTGCAGCACACGTATTTTATGCAAAAATAACGTTGGTTCAATAAATATTATTGAAAACGTCCCACTGTGTATTCTCTGTATTTTTCTCTGAGGATGAGTGTGCACGAGAGACTGAGCGAAAGGTTCTGTATTGTTTCCACGATTCCTGAGGAATCAGGGTTGTCATGTTCAGTGATTGCCAGAAAGTGCTCGCTCCCTGGTACGTTAGGGGGGCTTACAGTGGCACTGTGAGCTAGATGGTCTATAGGCCAACATATCCTGTGGGGGTGTCTGGAACCAGTCTAGTTACCAAGGGGCATATTATCAACGGCCAGCGATAATTATCGCTGGCCGTTCACAGCGTGAGAATAGTTATCGCCGGCTACCGCAGATAATTATCGCCATGCTAGCGCTGTATTAACAACGCATAGCGCAATGGCGATAATTATTCCTGCGATAGCTTGTTTTCCATGGAACATCGCTGGTTTTCCAGCGATGTTCCATGGAAAACGGCGATAACTCTTGCTGATACGACCCTGTGGTCGTATCAGCAGAATCCATCTCCCATGTAAAGTATGCTTAAGTCAGGAATTTAACAGACGTTAAATTCCTGAGTTAAAGCTGAGGTAGCGCGATTTCTTTTATCGCTGCACCTCCTTGTTAATATCGCGAAGCTGCCTTCGCGATATTAACTTGTGTTGTTTTCACAGCCACGCCTTCTTTGCATCTCATTAGCGATGCAAGGCGAGGCTGTGAAAACGGGCTCTACATCAAGGAAACACGCGCTAGCGTGTCCTTGATGATATTGCGATATAATTATCGCCGCTTTTCGCCCGAAAACGGACGCTAAAGCGGCGATAATTATATCGCCAGCCCTTGATAATATGCCCCATAGTCCTTAGTTTACGTTGTCCAAAAAATGCACAGATACTACGGATTAGTAGAAACTACACGACAAGGCCAGTCTCTCTATACACTATACTACAAAGAGTTATCATGCAAGAGACTTGTCTCAGGAAACAGGGCAGTTACCCCCACAGCCTACTATGGCTACCTGCCACCATGAGAAGATGTATGATTAGAGAGATACATTTCTCTCAAACCATACTAGAGACACCTCTTTCCCTGGTAAAATATGTAAGAAGAGAGATGACTTCCTTCTCAGAAAGCACTACATATCACTCTTGTTCGAAGGAGAGGTAGGAGGACAGGTGCCACTGGTTCATTACACTGTACTGTATATCCAAGTTGTGGTGGAGATAGGTGTTAGTGCAGAAGGCAAAGTTTAACTGCATGCTACTGTATACACCTGTCAGGCTGTGGAGAGCTGTGAGTGGTCAGGGAACTCCATTCCCACACACTAATAAAAATGGTTATTTCCCTGGGGAGAGGTGTCAGTTGGGAGGCTCGTACTTGTTATACTTCATATGGAATAGTGAGGTCTTACATGTGAGGTGAATACAATCCCCAGCCTACTATGTATACTACTTAGCCTGGGAAAGGTGTGAATGGAGAGGCAGTGCCTCTTTACACCCTACTCTACACACCAGTACTCTTCATGCAAGGTCTCATTGGAGAGGGCAGTACCTCCCCATAGTCTAGTAGTAGGGATTGTAAGAGGTAAGTATTGTAATGAAAGAAAATGTACATTCTTTCTCTAAAATATTTTTTCAATCACGCGAGAGTTCAGTGCAAATGCAAATTCAATTATGAAAGTACGCTCTAATGAGAGGCTCACAATCGTAAAGCAGCAAACACTGCCTCTCGGCGTGGACTCAGAGAACTGCGCTCCTGACTCACGCCAGAGGTGCGCAAGAGTCAACCACACTATATTTGAGAGCATCATGGCTCTTGCGAGTATCTCACGAGAGTCATCAAAAAAGAAAAAAAGGGGGACATAGTACAAACAACATATGTAATGAAAGTATAGGGTAGCTTTAAAAATAGCTTTTTCAAGTAACATTTTCAACAACTGTATTTTTTGTGTGTTTTTTAACATTTTTTATGTTTGTTGTATTTTTGTATTAAAACAGATAGAACCAAAACAAGAAATTCTGAGTAAAAAATAAACAACATCACCTTAAAAAAAAATTTAAGTCCGTTTTTATATAGCGCAGCTACTCACCCTTACGGGTCTCAAGACGCTGGGGGCCGGAGTGGAAATTAAGTGAGCTATTGCCCAGAGTCACATGGTGCTGAGCTGAGCTGCCGCAGCCGGGGATCGAACTGTGAACCCTGTGCTCCGAAGTCAGCTGCCCTGGCCGCTGCACCACACCTCTCCACACCTTCAAAACAAAGAGGCGAAAGATGTAGAAAAAAGCTACTGCCTAGGTGGGCATTTATGATCCTGGACAAGCATGTCTCGTGCACCCCTGCTTGTCTCAGAAGAAAAATTATCTCCTTGTATAAGCAGAAACAAAGGGCTTTGTTCATATAAGCAGACTTGTTATCTGCTTGAGCGGTGAGTACCAGGGCAGGCACAGTATCACCAGGTTGAAAAGATGTAGATGCTCCTGATGAGTTATCAATCTCTGCAGCACGGGCTAACTCAGCCAGAGCAAGGTTTTGAGGGTGCATAGCCCTCAAATGTCAGCACATCTCAGAGGTACTCATGGAATATTTCTTGTTCCGGCTCCCCTGCTGAACTCTATTTTGCATATGCTACAAATTACATATTTGCAAGACACTTTCCCCCCACCAGGCCTCATCTGAAAAAAATGCCAGACGAAGGACTCCATGGGTGGTTGAGGTTGCTGACTTGCAGCAACAGTAGTAGGGTTCTCATCTGAATCAGATGATGACATTCTGATGACAGAAAATCAGCAAACTCAAAGAGGTAGCCAAAAAGGTCTAACCACAGCAAAACCCAACTGGTAAATGAAGCAACAGGGAAGGAATCTTTCTTTGCTAAATAAAGACATCCATCCATCACCCCCATCATCAGAACCTACGGACTCAACATCGTGTCATACGCAGACGACACCCAACTCATCCTCTCCCTATCCAACGAACCCAACACTGCCAGACACAACTTTCGTGAAGGCATGGAAGCCGTCACCAAATGGATGAAAAACAGCTGCCTACAACTAAACACCAACAAGACAGAAGTACTCATCATGGGCCCAAACCCCGATGCCTGGAACGACACCTGGTGGCCCCCCGCCCTCAGAAACCCGCCCACCCCCACGGACCACGCACGCAACCTGGGAATCATCCTGGACTCCGAGCTCAAAATGGACCGTCAGATCAACTCCGTCTCATCCTCCTGCTTCCACACCCTCTGCCTCCTACGTAAGACCTTCAAATGGATCCCCCTCGAACACAGAAAGACCGTCACTCACGCCCTGGTCACCAGCAGACTCGACTACGGCAACACACTCTACGCCGGAATAAACAAAAACCTCACCCGCAAGCTACATAACATCCAGAACGCTGCCGCAAGACTGGTCCTCAACCTGCCAAGACACTGCCACATCTCCCAGCACCTGCACACACTCCACTGGCTCCCCATCGAGGCCAGAGTCACCTTCAAGATGCTCACCCACGCACACAAGGCCCTCCACGACACCGGACCAGCATACCTGAACAGCCGACTCAATTTCCACGCACCCCAAAGGACCCTATGATCAGCCCAGCTCTCCTATGCCGTGGTCCGCCGCACCAGAAAGACCAGATCGGGAGGCCGCTCCTTCTCCTTCCTCGCGGCCAGAGCCTGGAACCCCCTTCCACTCCACCTCCGACAGACAACATCGCTTCCCATCTTCGCAAGAAACCTCAAAACCTGGCTCTTCGACAGACCCCCTCCTTGATGGACTGGAACCTGCACCCCATCCCTACCCCCAGTGCCTTGAGACCCTTACAGGTGAGTAGTCACGCTTAACAAACGCCTGATTGATTGATTGATTGATTGATTGATTGATTGATTGATATCAACCAATCACAATCCTTCAATGGAATGTTTTTTCTGTTCCGGGCGTCTCGCAGGTGTCACTTGTGAGGCCAGTAAGATCGTAAATACAGAGAACTTTCTTAATATCAAAAATGCAATAATATATCAACTGTTTCTCTACTTTAAGCAACACTTCTCATTTCTTACTTTTTTCAAAACAACAAAAATACTCGGTTATGAACTGAATTCCAAATGTACGCTCTCGCGAGCAGAACACGTGAGCCGGACTGGAAGTACACCCCGCTTGTAGTCCATGCAGGGGATTGCGAGTTCTACTCCCGCGAACGTCTTGCGAGAGCTGTACGTTTGTAAAATAAATATTTAATACAATATACATAATGTTTTGATTTTATTATTAAAGATTAGCATTAAATAATAACTAACCACATGAAAAAGATCTCCGTACAATAGATGTGAACAAAATGTATAACTCTACGATCTTCCTCTGTTCGGATGAGAGGCATCCTGCCAGCCATGCTCATGTAAAGTTCCACTTCATAGTAACAGCCAGATCCTAGCACTGACACCCCTTGTGTATGACAAGAGCATGTATGCATGGTATGGTTGGTAGCAGAACTCCGTGTTATATTGAGAGTCTGATTGTTGGGGCCAGTGGGGTCCACTTTGGATGGCATTTGGTTTGGTATATCACAAAATGGAGGAGAGATACAGCTTCCCCAGATAGTGGAAGAGTATTGCCTGCATTTCTGAAGTTGAAGGGAGCAAGCCAGACAGTAGAAGTATATTGCCTGCATTTCTGAAGCTGAACGGAGGCGACCTCTAGGTCACTGAAGTGAGGGAGGATAGAGACAGGCTACACTAAAAAAAGTCTATAAGGACCTTTTAGCAGGGTATTGCTGGTTAATCTTTCCTGTAAATATGTAAAAGTGGTCCCCACGGGGGAAGTGTAGCCCTTGACTTCTACGGCAATAGTATCAAAACAGAGATAGAGATAACCTCTCACAAGAGTAGGTTTTCAATTCTGCGTTTAGTGCATTCATTTTTATGTATCTTCTCAGTCATAAATATATACATCAATTTTTAGCGATTATTACGCATTACTTATATCGTTAAAAAGATAAGGTGCTCCTATAAAGTGACAGCGCAGTAAGAGTGATCAATAGTGAAAAAAGTGCACAAGGTCCAGTGCACAAAAATATATACATGTGGCTGATAGGGATAAAAGAGTATTTGAAGTCAATACTCATCAGGTGAGTATTGATATCCACCATCAAATTCTTAAAAACATAGGGGCCTATTACCAACAGCGTGCGTTAATTAACGCAAACCACAGTTAGCGTCGTTTTTTATCGCTGGATTCGTTTGCGGAGATAACGCGTTATTAGCAACGTTTTATCTCCAATGCGAAACAAATCCAGCGATGGCGGCGATTCCCAGCATTAGCACGAGAATTCCTTGCGATAAATTCCTATCGCTAAGGAAAAACTCGCTAATAGGCAGGTGGGGACTTAACCGTAGAATCCACCTCCCATAGACTATAATGGCTAAGTCAGGTTTCTAGCAGGTGTTAAAATCCAGCGCTAATCGGGGTTAACGCACATTTTTTATCGCTTCGCGGGCCTTGCTAATAGTGTGAAGTTGTGTTTGCGACTGTCTGCGTGTATTTTTAGTGAGGAACGCCCACTTTGCATGTCATTAGCGCTAAATATCGCTGACATGCAAAGCGGTAAAAAAACGGGCGCTAATGCCCGCAAACTGTCGCTAACTGCTGTTAGAGACAGTTTGCTGATAGGGCGATAAAAATATCGCCGCTTTAGCGGCAAAAAGTGCCGCTAAAGCGGCGATAGTGCCCTTGCTAATATGCCCCATAGTTCACATATGTTGTTTCATCAACGTTTCGACCCCTGGGCATAAGGTATTTAAAGCAGGATCATCGTCAGGATGTAAAATATACAGGAAGCACCTAAAATTGTGGCAGAAAATTGCAAAGTCATATGGAAATTGAAATTCCAGTAGGTGAAATAACTTCAGGAAGGGTATTTATCACAAAATCAAGTTGAAAAACGGGTGCACTGTTGTACAAAGGGTACATTTTTATTTTACAGAGCGCGAACTTGACCCGAATCGGGTATCAGAGCGCTTTACATAGCACCAGTTGCATTACATGAGGACACATTCATTTTTGTTAGGCACAGGGAGATTAAGTGATTTGCCCAGAATCACAGGATGTTCAGCGTCATTGCCGAGACTCAAACCCAGTTCCCCAGATTCAAGGTCGACCGCCCTAGCCGTTAGGCCAACTCCTCTCCAACATATTAGCTACGTGTGAGATGAGTGTTTGTTCAATGGCGTACCTAGTCTCAGTATTAGTTAAAGTTCCACTAAATTAATGGTGTGTGAACAAATCTAGTGTTCATAAGTAAATGTGTCACACATGGCAGTAAACTTGTATGTTGACCAAAGTTACTGGAGCAACACTGGAAGTAGTTGTAAATACTATTTGTGTCATGCAATGTAAGTGAAGGCCCAATTCATGTGTAAAGGTCAATTTATGGTACTGATGTGATACCAACAGAACAAAGCACGCATATGTCGCAGCCATACTTACAGTCTAGGTACAAACATACACATCGGTATCGACACATTTACATATTTGATCAATGTGATAGATCACCAGTTTTGTGCTGCACATTGGCTACATTTCCTGCATTTGAGTCCATCAATGTAAAACTCACAAAGTCATACAACATGATTGCAAACATGCTGTACACCAGTAACTAACACAGAATAAAATGCAACCAGGGCAAGGTATCACAATGTACTCAGGATCCCAAGCTGAACATTCTCTTGCCACATCAATGATGACAGAATCAAGGCATATAGGTACAGAATCACATACAAGTCAAAACTACATACGTATATGTGAAAACCTAAAGTCTTGTGTCCTGGTCTGTAGTAGAAAGTTACTTGTATTTACATCAGTTTGTCCTACATAAAACCGCCCACATTGCCATACCTATGTGTCAATCTAAGTTCTGCATGACACCTTGTCCAACAAAAAGCATTAGCTGTAGACTGGCCACAAAATATATAACTATCCATGTCATGTGTTGGAAATGCATTACATGTATAAAGCAAATACCCTCTCTAGATTAAGTGAACAAATCAAAGGCTGTGCCAATGTCATCTAGGCAAGCAACAACATCAGAGGTTTCAAAAAGACATATATATGTGTGAGTGTCAAACATGTTGGCACTGTCACAACCTACTTAGGGCTGACTATATGCCAGAAAATCAAATCATACGTTTGTCACTTTGCACAGCACATATAGTGAGTGCACATAACATAGAGAGGTCAGGGACATTTCAAAATACCTATCATAGTAAACTACTGCTTGAACATGAAAGTCAGCATGTAGAAGTGCCCAAAGTATCAGGACATGGTCAACATTTGCAATGACACATAGAACTGGAAGAGACATGTGTAAACCAATGGTCAACAGTATCTCACACATTGTTCTATATTGTAAGAAATGTGTATTAGTTTGCCAGTATACATAACTCACATGGACAGTTATGTCTCAGTAACAATGTGCAAAGTCAGTAATCATTGTATTTTGGTGATTTTAGTTGACCAAGGATATGGGTTGCAGCCATGGGTCATGACCTCAATCATCCATCCCCAGACGAAGCCTGAAAAATGCTACGATATGTCACTGAGGGATCACTGACATAATATCGAGGAAGAAAATATCGACCTGACAAAATAGCGAGTTAAAAATATCGAATACCAAAATATCGAATCCCTATCTACAAACAGGTAAGTACAAAAATATCGAATCAAAAATATTGTTGTAAAAAATATAGTTAGTCAAAATATCGAATTTTTTAAATCTCTTAAAAGTAATGTAAAATTAATAAAATAATAAATATAATTAAGTAAAACATACTTAAAAATACTTAAATAACTTTCAAATTAATGAATAATTAATTTAAGTAAAAAAAAAATAAACATACATTTTTATTTTTTAATACATACATATATTAACGTAATAATATTAAAAAATTCAATATTTTTAACGTAGGATAGCGGGAGGGTAAAATTTACTATTCCCACTCCAGTGAGTGCAACAGTAGGGAAAGCGTTGGATAGCGTAGGGGTAAAAATTACTATTCCCACTCCAGAGAGTGCAACAGTAGGGAAAGCATTGGATAGCGGGAGGGTAAAAATTACTATTCCCACTCCAGTGAGTGCAACAGTAGGGAAAGCGTTGGATAGCGTAGGGGTAAAAATTACTATTCCCACTCCAAAGAGTGCAACAGTAGGGAAAGCGTTGGATAGCGTAGGGGTAAAAATTACTATTCCCACTCCAGTGAGTGCAACAGTAGGGAAAACGTTGGATAGCGGGAGGATAAAAATTACTATTCCCACTCCAAAGAGTGCAACAGTAGGGAAGCGTTGGATAGAGTAGGGGTAAAAATTACTATTCCCACTCCAGAGAGTGCAACAGTAGGGAAAGCGTTGGATAGCGGGAGGGTAAAAATTACTATTCCCACTCCAGTGAGTGCAACAGTAGGGAAGCGTTGGATAGCGTAGGGGTAAAAATTACTATTCCCACTCCAAAGAGTGCAACAGTAGGGAAAGCGTTGGATAGCGTAGGGGTAAAATTACTATTCCCACTCCAAAGAGTGCAACAGTAGGAAAGCGTTGGATAGCGGGAGGGTAAAAATTACTATTTACACTCCAGTGAGTGCAACAGTAGTGAAAACGTTGGATAGCGTAGGAGTAAAAATTACTATTCCCACTCCAGAGAGTGCAACAGTAGGGAAAGTAATATTTTAATATTTTAATAACAATTATTTAATTATCAATACTAATAAACATTATTATTAAAATTAATTACCAATTACAAAATATTTAATAATTAATTAATTATAAATACCAATACAATTTATGTATTAAAAATTAATTACCTATTAAAAATTAATTAACAACCAATTAATATTCAATACCAAAATTTTATAAATAATAAAAAAATACCAATTAATAATTAATTAACAGTAAATTAATTATCAAAACAAAAAAATATTTTCAATAATTAAATATTTACAATTAAATTACTTCCCACCATATCCCCCTATAAACCCACAACCCGCTACAAATAATAAATGAATAGAATTAACATAATTATCAATTAATCAATTAATACAAATTAATTACCAATTAATAAAAATTTATTACCAATTAATAATTAATTAACAATAAATTAATTATCAATACCAATAAATAAAAATAAATATTTACTTAATTACAATTAAATTACTTCCCACCATATTCCCCTATAAACCCACAACCCGCTACAGAATTAAATTACGCAAAAATTAAATAACATAAAAATCATTGCTTTAAAAAAATTAAACATACATTACAAAAACTAATATATACTTTTAACACATATACTAACATACAAAACACTTAGAAAAAATTCGATATTATTAAAAATGCGATATTTTTTAATGCCTATATTTTGTACTTCGATATTTTGACAATCGATATTACTTACCTTAATTTCGATATTTTTAACCACTATATTATGTCCATTCGATATTATGTCGATTCTATATTTTGGATTCGATATTCTGTCCATTCGATATTTTTATTTCAATATTATGTCTATTTACCGTCACTGAGCAAGACGAGAAATGTTGTGGAGAGGACTTTTGCAGTTCTGAAGTCCAACTTCAGATGCCTGGACATGCCAGGTGGAAGACTGTTATACTCCCCCCATGGCCGCTAACAAAACACAATAATGATGAAGTAGCAATGTGTGGCTTAAACCAGCGAAACAGGACAAAGGGAGATATTTGCCTAACATCACATCACCTCAAGAATACAGAGATGGTAAATGTGTGAAGCGTCCATGTCAAATGTCAAGCACAAACGTATGTATACATACGCAGTCTCACTGAATATGGTGCATTGGAGATGTAGGGTATGAAATTAACCCTGCATGTTAAGAGTACTGTACTCCTGCCCTCAAGGGAGAAGCCAGACAATTACAATACCCCCCACTTCGAACCAAAGCTGTCAAGGTACCAAGCAAATGAAGCAAGTCATCACAGCCCTCCCCTGAAGAGCTCACTTGTATCTACCATCCAGGCAACCATCCATTCATCCTTCCATCCACCAGCTGATATCCACAATTTCCCCTTTAAAATCTGTCATTCATTCAGCCATCTATCATTTAATCTTTCACCATTCTGTCCATCCGCACATCCATATCCAGACCTATACATCCTTCTCCAAACTGATCTATCTATCAATCCACCTATCTACCCATCCATCCAGCCATGCATTCATCCATCCATCCACCCTTTTACTCATCCATCTCTCCATCCACGCATCCATCCATTTCAATTAGTTATGAGTCTTTGATGAGTTCTAAAAAAAGAAGAGGCCCACCACCCCCGCATTAGCTCCTAAAGTGGGGGGTTGATGATGTCCCTGCCTCCTATGAGGTTAGAACTGCATAGTTGTGTGTCTCACCAACTGTGGTATATACCCAAAGGGGAACTGGGAATATGGAGTGTGCCAATACCTAAGCCAGTTTCAAGGATTGCAGTCTGCTTGGCCCAGGATTGTCACAAACACACCTGCCCTCAAAATACAAGTATGCTACTGCCTTTACCAGGATTAAGACAGACCTAAGTGGGGATGGTAGCATGTTGTGTAGTGAACAGCAGTAGAGCAAATTAGCATTCAACCCTAGGTCACTGCACTGAGGCCTACTGGAACACACACCTCCTCAAAAGGTCTGGTGCTGGGTGTTAGACTCACCCCTGCCCAACATCATATTGATCATAAAAGGTATGCATGATAAAATCATGTGCAGAATGCATGTGCCTGTGCAAGACATACACACCACATAGGTTCAATTGTGGGACAGTGTGCACCTGGTTAATGTGTGTGCGCTGGTAGTTTGTGTTCAGTTTCACACACTCTAGTACAGTCCAAAGGGAGTGTAGAACCAAACAGTGTGCGGTGAATAAGTTTGTGTGTTGCATGGCATAATGTTGGTGGTAGCCGGATACATGTGGACAGAGTATTGTTCCATGAATGCACTGTGACTCTAAACAGAAGGGCATAATATGAGCATGGCCACACAGTGCACTGCACTGCTATGTGTGAAAGCAAAAGGTCAGGAATGTGTTATATCTAATAGAATAGAATACGTTCCTGCCTTATGTGTTGCATGCATGAAGTTGTGGCTTCCTGCAAAGCAAAATATCCCGTAAGGCATATTCCCCCATCACAACAAGTAACAAGGAGAATTACAGGTATAGATCCTTCTTACGCCACTGCTACGACGGTTGACCTTACGGCGTATCCCCAAGTTTACCTGGTTTTGTAAATCTGGGAAAATCCATGCAACGGTCATGAAACCTCTCTCTCTGGTGCAGAGTAAGGCAATGCAGTGATTTGTTATTCATTGCGTCATTCAAGATAAATGACCCCTGACAGGGCTACACAAGGTGGGCTTGGTTGTCTGAACAAATATCATAATAGATTTGCATTGCACATGTACCATGTTGCATTGTGCAAGACCCACACAACTCAGGTCATACATGACTGTCTGACAATTAGATGTTGAATGTTGGAATTATACCAGGTGGAGTTTTAAAGTCCAGTAAATGTGCAAGCTGGCTGTGACATACACTAGGGTATGGGGGAGACAGCATGTGTGTGTGCTTCCCTAAGTGTGTGTTGCATCCGTGACACACCACAAGGAAGGATTCCTCACACATTTCAGGACTAGAGAGCTTATGCAGAATAGGGAATACAATAGAGTGAGCCATAGGTCCCAGGAACCATCTTCACATGGACATATGACTGTGGGGGACATCCAGGTGTGTAGCCTGGTAATGACAGTGACAACTGATGTGTGATCATACAGCTCATTATTTCTGTCTTCCTGTGCTACCTCCTGTTCCCCTGGCTGGGTGATAAGGACTGCACATGCATTCCTTGGTCCTAGACTGACTCCACAGGCAATCTGCCACACCACCTGTCTTGAGGTTACAGGCACATGAAAGGCTCCCACCACCCAGAATCACCACCTGGCCACTGCCCTGTGTCAGACAGACCTTCCAAGTGGTGCCACCCCAGTCCTGGCCCAATGTGTGTGATCCAGCATTACACAGACCTCTACAGTTGATCCAACACATTAGGCCAGTTGTGTGAGTCACAACCCGTGCATCGCCCCTGTCGTGTGGCGCATTGCACCACTTGTGCTGGTCGGAAGCCACGCACCTAAGCCAATGCATGGAACTGACTGCAGAAGTGCCACTACACAGTGCAGCCTTCATGCATTGGCCATTTGAGTAGCGATGCGTCATGATTAAAAACTATGCAAATGTCGGAAACGGGAGGGATACACCCAGGAAATTACACAATGGGTGTGGTAGGCTGCATACTAGGAAGTGTGAAAGTTAGTTTCACTTTCTCTTACAGTCTGTTGGTTTGTGCTTTGTGTTGGAGGTGTTTTGGAGAGTGGCTGATGTTTTGGTGTGATATTTGGTATTGTCAGTGTCTGGTCTGTCAATGTAGGGGTTTAATATTTTTGGGCTAGGGATTAGTTTAAGGGGTGTTTGTTTGGCGATTAGTGGGTATAGTGTTGTTTTGGCCATGTCGGGAGAGTGCAGACCTAAGAATTTCGCAGAGGGACAGTTTGGGGGCCTGCTATGGTTCCTGGCCCCATTACCTGCCTAACATGCTGGAATGGGGGGGGGTAGAATCAGCCAGGGATACCCCACCAAGGAGCGTAAGGAGCACTGGGAGAAGGTGCCCTGACACATGTCCAAGGTGTTTGGGGTACACTGCTATGTCCACCAGCTCAAACATTGCTGGGCTAGTGTGGTGTGCCAAGAGGCAGATCTGGTACACCACTTTGGATTGGTGATTGGTGGCCCCATAAGTATGTATGTATGTACCATCTGTATGTAGTTATGTTACTATCACATTTTTAAAAAAGTGTAACCTTGTAAGGAGTAGATAATTTCTTGTGCTTGTTACAAAAATCCAGTGTAATGCTACACAGTTGCTATATCCACCCGAGGGGAATGTTCAATATGTAGTGTGTGTTTTTTTGGTTTAACATGCATGTATTTGGAAACATTACCTGATTTCATATACGTACTTGTGCAGGCATAATCCAAACATTTTTTTACCCTGCACAGGTGATGTGAAAGGAGGAATGTAATGTTCAATCTCCTATAATGTTAACTTTTTTATGTGTGCTACATTGTTCAGCGCATGTAGACAGATTCAATTGTCTCTGGCAATTGTATTTGTTCAAGAAGGTGGCCCTTTTAGGACGGCAAATGAAAACCTGCTTCCCGAAGCATGCCTCCTTGCACCATGTTGCAAGGTAGCATGCTTTGCTGCTAGTCGGCACTCTGTGCACCAGTGCCATGAATAGTCTGATACGGTCCTTACAGTGTTACATACGGTGTAAACCTGACCTTGTCCATCACAGCACTACTTTGGTCTGCCTATGGCCAATGATTTACCCCTTTGTGTCATGGGCCAAGGGGGCCTGAGATGATTCTGCCCAGCAGTACACAAAACATCACATGCCTGAGGCATGCTTCAGGCATGTGATGTTAGAGCTTTCTGAGTGTCAATATCCAGCCACCTCTACCATGCATGGTGACTAGCTGCTTCCCATATTCAGACAATATTTACATATGTGTGTTCAGTGTGTTGAAAATCCCAAATCACTTGGATGTCATAGTATTGTTAATGGAATTTACACTGTGTCTATTTGCTCTATTTACATTGCGATATTCCAATTATTGTCTTGTAGGTGGACCTGCCCCATACACCATGGGAGAAGTTGAGACCATTTGGGATCCCATCGCTAACAGTAAGTGTAACAAGTACATGATTGTAGCTCTGTAAGGTTTGTGTGTGATCCATGATAGTTGGAACATTGTGATGTGTTTGGGGAAGTATCAATCACCTGCAACCAAGTTACACTCAGTGTACAAACGCAAGTGAACTTGTACACAGAATAATGTTAAATGGACAAGGACGTATGCCAATGTGCATGGAAGGGCAATGTTGCAAGCCCACAGGAACCATGCATCTTTACCAGCTGTGGTGATGTTTGTTCATCTACTGTTTTGATGCTTATGGCACATGTACCCTCATCTGGCGCAAAATCTGCAGATGGTCAACACATTCTAAATCTGGCATCAAACGCATGGCACAAACATTGCAAACAATGTTTCAACAGATGTTGCAGTGAAGTGGAATGAGCTAGGCAAAGCTTGCCTGGACATGGTTTGGTTGCCTATGTCTATATTTGAGTATGACACTGGCGCTGATGAGGTGGAATACATTGCACGGACAGTGTTTTCACGTGTAAACATTACTGTCTCATGAAATCTGATTTAGTGTAAGTGTGTGTCCAAATACCACATGTGGGGCCAAATGTATGACCCTTTTTGTGGCCGCAAATGGGAGAACCTCCCGTTTGCGGCCGCAAAAAGAATATGCTATGTACAAATGCTATTTTGCGAGTCCCTGACTCGCAAAATAGCATTTGCGACTCTCGCTATTAGGAAGGGGCGTCCCTTCCTAATAGCGAATCAACATGCTATGTACTAGTGTTTTACGACCGCATTTGCGGCCGCAAAACACTTGCAGTTTACCACCTACTTCAAGTAGGTGGTAAACCACTCGCAAAGGGGAAGGGGTCCCCAGAGGACCCCTTCCCCTTTGTGAGTAAATTGGAAAATATTTTTTAAGAGCAGGCAGTGGTCCCAGAGACCACTGCCTGCCCTTAAAAAAATGAAACTGAAAGGTTTCATTTTTCTTTTTAAATGCATCCCGTTTTCCTTTAAGGAAAACGGGCTGCATTTTTTTTTTTTTAAAAAGCTGCTTTATTAAAAAGCAGTCCCAGACATGGTGGTCTGCTGAGCCCAGCAGGCTCATTAATATTAATGAGCCTTGCATTTTGCGACCCCATTGGGAATCGCAAACAGTGTGAAATACACTGTTGTACATCGGAAATTGTGCCTCGCAAAAGAGCCGCAATTTGCGATGCGCAATTTTCTTGGTCATACATCTGGCCTGTATTGCTTCATTTTGCATCATACTGGGCTCACACAAACTGCATACGTTTAACCTCTCCTGCAACAAAAGTTCAGTGTGAATAACTATAGGTTTGGTCAGACATTCATGCTGATCGACACTTAAAGTGTTTGGTGACACATACATGTTTCTGTAGCTGTGTGTGAAATCCGAATCCAAATTGTTAAATCTTGTATGGCCGTGTCAGCAGGATAGCCATCACAAACAAACCATTATTCCTACGTTAAATGTTGCAAATGTTGCTGTGGTAGGCCAAAGTTATTCCTAATCATGGATTTGAGTCATGACAGAGGACATATGATATCTCAACATGTGTTTCTGTAAGGGTGTTAGTACATTATCAGTAGTATATTTGTTTAATCATTTACTTACCTTAACCTGAGGTACGGCTGCTGTAATCCAGCCTAAGGGGTACTTGACCATCCCTCAGAGTAGTCCATGTCATACATATGTGAAATGGAGTGACAGAGGAACAATTACACCGATGTCTTGGAGGCTGTAAGGATGTAGGCCTGCAACTCTGTTTAACCATGCTGTTGGACAAATCATTACCAGACTGCCTGACTGATGCCCATTGTGATGTAGATGTCACATTGCAGGGTTATGGTCATATGGCTTCTCAGGTCATAACAGGATGCCAGGATTCCTATCTCAGTGCAAACAGAATATTTTTGGAGCACATTGGGTGAAGGTCAGTGGTCTGTACATGGATTTGCATTGAAATGCCAAACTCATGGCCTTATATACCCTATGTCCCATTTCTGGGAGGCATTCATACAATGCAAGGTATGTAGTATTGTTGCTGCACTGTGTAAAAGCCCACATGCAGGGAAGGTTCCCTCAGTCATTCCCCATGAAGATCTTTTACAGATGAGTACTCCAGCATGCATATACACACTTCTGAGATGCATTGCCTAGTTTAAAATGTGCGGCGAGGAAAGCAGCCGTGTGATAATCTGTGTATAGACCTTTGATTATGTTAAGATAACCATGGTATTGTTACAACTGTATACCCGAAGCTTTATGTCAGATTTTTTACAAAGCCCTCCATTACCAAGGAACCGCCTACCTTAACCACCGCCTGAGCTTCCACCTACCTCCCAAGAACCTCCGCTCTGCTCATCTTGCCCTTGCATAGATACCACGCATCCAACGTTGCTGCACCGGAGGATGCTCCTTCTTCCGCCTCACCACCAAGTCCTCGAACGCCCTTCCCCTCCACCTCCGTACTTCACCCTCACTGGCCCGCTTCAAGATAGGACTCAAGACCTGGCTCTTCAACTGACACCGCAGCATAGCGCCTGGATACCCTCTCAGGTAAGAAACAACGCTATATAAGTATAGCTTGATTGATTCACTGATTGATTGATTTTCTGGTATTTGCCTGAGGCTAAATTGGAAAGTGTACTACAGTTATGTCTTGCAGGAGGTAGCCAACCACCTTCCATCTATGTATAGGGTACCTAGCATTGAGTAAGTCAAGACAGCAATGTGTGTTGCCTTGTGTGACTCCTGATGAGTAATACAATGCAGAAGCACACTACCTGTACTTGCTTAACTTATTACATTGCACGTATGGAAATAAGCAAATTACAAACCCACTTGCATGATGCAACACTGCACCATATCTGGACCATGTGTCCTATTCCCTATGAAGAAATCATCATGACTGTGACTCGCTGTCATGAATGATATGGTTGTAATCAATTTTGTGACCACATTTCCATATCGTATACCTGCACTGCCAGCACTTGAGTCAGTTTGACTTGTTTGGTTAGGAGATGTATTTGTACAGAAGGTATATTATCCTAGACTGAAGATAGCCACTAAACGCTGACAATTGAATGTGTATAGCACTTTGGTAATACTGCCAGCATCTTACCTTTTATTCTGTCACCTGTGATAATAGGAGCTGCTGTGTCGCCGAAATTGCTAAATTGCTAAATTTGATTTTTAAAACAACTTCTTTTTATCTTTTTAATTTGTATTCGCTCCGCTTACCTGCAAATAAAATTGAATCACCACATCTCGCTGCTTTGGCGGGAATCGTGAATCGCCGCTTTTTTCTCAGCGCCATCTTGGGTGTAGGGACTCGTGGTTTGCTGCACTTCCGGGGTCGCGCTCCAGTGTTTGGGCATCAGCACTCGCCTGCCTATTTAGAGCAGGCAATGCAAGCGCGCAGCTACCTAGACTGAAGATAGCCACTAAACACTGACAATTGAATGTGTATAGCACTTTGGTAATACTGCCAGCATCTTACCTTTTATTCTGTCACCTGTGATAATAGGAGCTGCTGTGTCACCGAAATTGCTAAATTGCTAAATTTGATTTTTAAAACAACTTCTTTTTATCTTTTTAAATTTGTATTCGCTCCGCTTACCTGCACATAAAATTGAATCACCACATCTCGCTGCTTTGGCGGGAATCGTGAATCGCCGCTTTTTCTCAGCGCCATCTTGGGTGTAGGGACTCGTGGTTTGCTGCACTTCCGGGGTCGCGCTCCAGTGTTTGGGCATCGGCACTCGCCTGCCTATTTAGAGCAGGCAATGCAAGCGCGCAGCGCGCGCGCAGCGGGCACGCCACGCTCCGGACGCGCCCAGCGCCAGCCACGCTGTCCGTTGTAGTCAAAATCAGGGCAGAATAAAATACTCCAGGGAACAGCTACTTAATATGGGTAAGAGGGATGAGGGGGGGAACTGTCAACTTTCTGCTGTTAGGGGCTATGATAAAAACAGTCTAAACTGCTGGCTGATTAATTGTAGATCCCTGATGAAACACTACCAAGAGGTATCCAACATGTTAGAAGACATGGATTTGGATGTTCTCTTTTTAACAGAGACTTGGACTAGCACTGACTCTTCAGTACAAATGGGCTTCGCTTGCCCAGATGGATACAAAATATTCCATAAACCGAGGGCTGTTGGAAGAGGAGGGGGGGTTGGGGTGATTTTTAAGGAAAAGTGGAACTTTGCACCTCTACAGGTAGATGATGTTATAGGGATTGAACTGTTGGGCTTCTCACTGCAAGAGGCTAAAGGTAGGCTACATACTGGGGTGGTCTGTTATAGACCCCCGGGTTCTGAAACCCAATTTCAAGCACTATTTAATACCATCACTGATCTGAGTCTAACCCATTCTAGAATGATTTTACTAGGGGATTTTAACTTATGGGATAACGGCAGCCTAGATAACCATCTGAGAGACCTAAGGCCTACATGTGAGAATCATTACTTACACCAACTGGTACAACAACCGACTCATCTAGGAGGGCATGTTTTAGATCTTTTGTTTGCAAACCAGGCAGAGACTGAGGTGGTTGATATACTGCCTCAAAGCTGGACCGACCATTCTCTAATCCATTTTCGTATTATGACACCTAGATTGGAGGATAATAATAATCGGCCGGTGATTTATCGAAAGGGAAGAGAATGGGCTAAGTTAGTGAAAAATAGGACATACCCGACCTTTCCGAATCAGAATCTTTTTGCTTCTTCTGTATCAGTAGGTGAAAATTATCAAACTTACTGCAATTATATAGCTGGAACCCTTTATTCAATAGTCCCAGTAAAACGACTCAAAAGCAGGAAAAAAACATCTGCTCCCTGGTATAATGATGAGTTGAAACAGCTACGAGTAGCATGTAAAAAGGCTGAGAGAAAATGGAGGAGGGCCTATTTAGAGTCAGATAAGAAAGATTTGAAATTAGTACAGTCACAATACAAGGAGTCCATCGCCAGGGCCAAAGCAGATTTTTATGCCAAATCGATTTTGCAGGCACCAAATAGCACAAAAGCACTCTTTAATATTTTTAGGGATCTCTCTAGCCCAGCTTGCACGAGCAATAAGGTGGTCGCATCACAGAAACTCTGCGATGAGATTGCCTTTTATTTTGAAGAAAAAATAATTAAAATCATTGGAGATCTTCACCCCACTGACACCAGTGGTCAGGATGATTCACCCTGGAAGTTAGACGTAGAACCCCAGGTAGACACCTCCCTGGAATACTTTCAAGTCCCTACGGAGGACTCTTTCAATCATCTTGCCCAAAGTGTGTCCTCGGGATCCCCCTTAGACCCCCCTTCCACATAAAATCTGGAAAATATTTGGGCAAGAAACCCTCCCTTGGCTACGACAGATTTGCTGCCAATCTTTGGAGGAAGGAGAGGTTCCAGAGGTATGGAAGCAGGCAGTGGTGACCCCCTTGCTCAAAAAACCATCTTTGGACCCTACAATTCCAGCTAATTTTAGACCAATTTCCCTCCTGCCATATCCGATCAAAATTTTAGAAAAGGCAGTTAGCAAAATTCTATCATGCTATCTTGAGGATAATTTCTTGCTGGATAGGGACCAATTTGGCTTCCGCCCAGGACACGGCACTGAGACCGCTTTGGCAACCGTAATGGATAATCTACGAATGCGTGCTGACAATGGGAATTCCTCTGTCCTAGTGCTATTGGACATGTCAGCCACATTCGATACGGTGAGCCACACAGTGCTAGTGGAAAGATTGAAAAGTATAGGGGTTAAAGGACGGGCCTTGCAGTGGTTACAATCTTATTTGTCAGGAAGACAACAGGCTGTGTCTATGACACTGTTCACCTCTGGCAAGTCCCTAGTACACCACGGGGTGCCGCAGGGCTCGGCGATCAGCCCTGTTCTTTTCAATATCTATTTACGCCCTCTATTCCCCATTATTAAATCTTATGGAATTGACCTGGTCAACTACGCCGATGATACCCAACTGGTGTTTTCCCTGGAGGGGAAACAAGCGGTATCTATGGACACCTTCCAGGAGTGTATGCGCCAGACTGCTGGTTGGCTCAGGAAATTCCTTACAGTTTAATGGGGGGAAAACAGAGGTGGTGTATTGTCCTGCCACGAGAATGTCCCGACATCTACCGGTGGAGTTTAAGCTTACCCCCGAGGATGAACCCTTGACTCCTGTTAAAATGGTGCGTAATTTGGGGGTCATGATAGATGATAACCTCCAAATGGAATCACAGGCTAATAAAACTGCTAGTGTCTGTCTTTCCCTGTTACGTATGTTACGGAAGGTTCTTCCGTTACTACCAAAAGATACTCGATCTCTTGTAGTGAGGAGTATAATTTTGAGCAGATTGGACTACTGCAACTCCCTGTATTTGGGAGCACCGCAATATATTCTGCAGGGGTTGCAGAGAGTCCAGTCCATGGCAGCTAAGCTGGTGCTAAATAGACAGCGCAGGTCTTCCACGGCATTGGCCTTGGGAGACCTGCATTGGCTGCCTATTAAGGAAAGAATTTGCTTCAAATCCCTCTGTATTGTATACAGAGCACCACATGACCTGGGTCCAGCTCCCCTGCAGGAGATGTTCACCTGGTATAATCCCAGGAGGCAGCTTCGCTCTTCGAGTGCAAATCTGATAACAACCACCAGATTTAAGAGATCCAGGATGGGGGGCAGAGCCTTTGGTGTGGCCGCTGCGCGCCTATGGAATGAGTTGCCTCAGAACCTTAGACAGGCCAGTTCTCTGACCTGTTTTAGGAAGAGTCTGAAAACTTGGCTATTTCCAAGGAGTGAACACTAGATTCCTCCACTGACAATTGGTTCTGCTGTTACAGTGGCTATTCTCAATCTAAGCACCAGGATACCCGTAGGGTGGCAGTTTTTTGCGCTATATAAGTTTTTAATTCAATTCAATTCAATTCAATATCTCTTTCTCAATATTTGGTGTTGGTCTGGCCTACCACATATAATTGTATGACATCATGTACATTTTCAACTTAAGCTGATGCATTCTTCCTTTAACCCTCTAGATAACATGACAGATGAGGAGTTTAAACAACACTCATTGCGTTTGGAGCGATACCGCCACATCTGGCATGTAGCCAAGGCCTACAGGAAGATGGGGTGGGTGTATGGGAAGGCCAAGTCTGAGAGTACCTGGAATGCAGGAAGGTGGGCACACACAGGACAATCCAGTGGGCCCAAACAACTGGAGGGTGGCCAACAGCAGGCAGAAATTACACAGCCCATTCCAGGCCCATCCTGCTCTCAGGTGCCAGCCACACAGCCCATGGTTCCAACACCTGCCTGTGGATCTTTGTACGATGGCCAAGCCCTCAAGGATTTGCAGGAGCTCAAGATCAGGATACATAGCATAGAGGAGGAACAGGCACGTCTGTGTGCCATTATGCTGACTTTGCCGGAGACCAAGGAGCGCATTGTTGCTCAAATTTAGCCTTTCCCTTAGACAATCCCCTTTCCCCATTTTTTACCTGTTGTTTTTATAGTTTTGGTAAATTAGGCATAGTGTTAGTTAGGATTTAGCATAAGTATAGTGTAGTTTAGTGTTAGTTCTTCACATATTTTAATAGTTAGCAGATTTTAAGTGTGTTTTTCTACTGTTAGGTTTTTAAGTGGGTGGGAATTGATGTTTAGTGTGTTTTATTAAAAAATAATTGTACCGGTAGTTTATGTTTAGGATGTGGTTGGTTTTTGTAACTGTGTTGATCTATGTGTATTAAAGTGTGTCGGGGGTTGCTGCTTAACTTGTCATTTGTGTATAGCAGGTACAATATTTTAAGATAATGTAGGCATAATGCAATACCCTGCATTTGCACTGAAAATCCAATTTTTAAATTTTAAACTGAATGTTGTTAATTGTTTTTTCAGTGGGAATTTAAGAAGAGGGGGGAAAGAGTTGAACAGGGCAGAGGGTACTGTTGTTTTGAACCCGGGATCAGCTGCAGAGCCACAGAGATGCAAGTCAATTTTACTCTTGACCATAGAGTCACTAAGAGGGTTAGCGCTCTAGTGGTCAATAGCATAGCCTTAAATGGCAGACGCAAGGGGGGGCGCACAGCGGATGTGCAAAATGGGTGCACCGAAGGCAAGTCAAATGGGACCAGGGGCCAGGGATGCTGCCAGAAGCTTCTCAAATATTGTTAGTTACTCTTCCCAGTCCCTATATGCACTGAAGCCCAAAACTTCACAACCCCAGTGTCCACAAATATGGCCAGACAATGAAGCTGTGTGCTGCCCAACATGTAGATTCTCGCTTTCCAGACCGGAAGAAGTAAGAGATAAAAGGCCCAGGTACAAAATTTGGATCCTAACACTCCTCAATTGTAGGTCCCTCACCTGCCACAAGCATGAATTATTCTCATTGATTGTTGTTGCTCCACAATTTGATGTCCTGTTTTTAACTGAAACATGGCTATATGATAGTTCCATGCCAGATGCCATCCAAGCGCTTCGATTGAATCAAAGAATCAATTTCAAGACACTCTCTCTGGCTCATAGAGCAACAAAATGGGGGGCCCTTCTTTGATCATGGACCTTCTAGCCCCCTATACTCCTTCTAGGACTTTAAGATCCTCTATGGCGCAACTGTTGAAGGTGTCTAGAATTCAAAGGATGAGATGGAGTGGCAGGTAGTTCTCGTACCTGACTCCCAAACTCTGAAATTCTATGCCGGCTGAACTTAGAAACGAAACAAATGAGCCTCACTTCAGGAAAAGAAAATGCTCGAAACCTGGCTCTATCCTCACTAGCCAACTTGTCCAGTATTGTTCTGCCTTGCACGGGCCATGCCTCACTCAGCGCTGGGAAGCCTGTGGGTAGAAACGCCCTTTACAAATCATTATTGGGGGAGAGGCTGTAGCCTTGCGGCTAGAGCAGTTGACTTCGGAGCTGGGGAACCGGGTTCGAGTTTCGGCAACGACGCTCAACATCCTGTGATTCTGGGCAAATCACTTATTGTCAGAATTTGCCCCTTTGCGACCGGTATATTTGCATTTGGGATGCATCATCCCAAATGCAAAAATCGCAAATTAAGTAATCTCTAAATTGCGATTACTTAAATTGCGATTGCATTTAAGGAATCGCAAATTGAGATTCCTTAAATGCAATGCATTAAAGTAAAAAAATAGCGATTTCGCTATTAGGAGTCGCAAATTACCATCAATTTGTACTTGTACTAAAAGTGCATTTTCAAAGTTCCATGTTACACACACATGCCCTTGGGGCATGTGTGTGCGCAACATGTGGTCACATGGCAATTTCAGGGATGCATCAGGGTGTCCTTTTGGCACCCTTGCACCCTTCAAATTGCATGCGCAATTTGCGAGTACCTATTTGGTACTCGCAAATTGCGCATGCTGTTCCCATTCATTCCTACGGGCCTAGGCCCATAGGAATGAATGGGAAGCTATTCCTTAATTGCGAATCGCAATTTGCGAGTCTCAATTAAGGAATGTGTAGGAATCGCAATTTGTTTTGCGATTCCTACATGCATAAGGAATTGCGATTCCTAAATTGCGATTCCTTAAAAATCGCAATTTAGGAATTGCAATTCCTTACTTTGATGCATGTGGCCCTTGATCTCCGCGTGCCTAACAAAAAAAAAAAAAAAGTGAATGTGTCCATCTGTAACGAAACTGGTGCTCATGTAAAACACTCTGATACCCAATTTCTCGGGTCTAGTTCGCGCTATATAAAACTCAAAAAAAAAAAAAAAGTATAGCATAGCTAGAGTTAAGGTTAGTTAGGGTAGGCTAGGTAGGTGTAGGTAATTTAAGATAGAGTAAGGTAGTGTTATGGTTAGTTAGTTTAGGCTAGGTAGGTGTAGGCTAGGTCATTTTTATAGATTCATATTTTTTCTACTTCCACTGCTTCGCCATCATTTCATATTTATGAGTTGGTAGCATGGAGTAAGTTGAGTTGAGTACATTATGTAGCTATTGACCTGCAGTCTTTGTAGGTAAATGTCGCTTTGTCAGAGGCCTCTGGATGTTTGTTAGTCTACCTTACATTTGAGTCAAGTATGGAGCCTTTTATGGCTTTATGTACTGTAAGTGGGCCTCATTTGGAATTTTTACTCACATCACACCACAGGTAGTATACTACTGTTGCACTCAGTGTGAAGGTGATAGGGCAGGTATAGTTGGGATATTTTTGCCACTCTAGATTACAGATTACTGGCTGCACTGGGACACACACTGGTGCCTGCCACCTCTGCACACATCCTTGCACCATTGTGCAAGTGGGTCATTGTTGCCGGCTGGTTACAATTCATGAATGTATCCACACCTGCCTGAAGAACCTCCATCATCATTGGCATTGATTACTTGGTAAGTGTAAAAACAACAATTGATGGACAGAATGCAGAACAATGTCATACATTCACCCCAGTACAGAGATCTAAGCCTAACTCCATTGTTTTTTTGCTCCCCATTCCATTCCAGTTTGAGTCCAGCCATATGCAAATCAGTCTTGACCCTGTGCCCAATGGGAACAGTCCAGCCGAACTGCGAGGCCTCGTCCTCCCTGGACTGGAACCAAGCATCCTAGGACCGGTTTCGGGGTTTCACCCCTCATCAGCCGGGATAGCTTGACTCCAGTGGCATGGAGAGCACGGAACCCATGTCTGGGCATACCCTTCCCACTCGGGGTGACAAATGCAAACACAACAATTGATTAACAGAATGCAGAACAATGTCATACATTCACCCCAGTACAGAGATCTGGGCCTAAATCCATAGTTTTTTGCTCCCCATGCCATTCCAGTTTGAACCCAGCCATATGCAAATCAGTCTTGACCCTGTGCCCAATGGGAAGAGTCCAGCCCGAACTGCCAGGCCAGGTCCTCCCTGGACTGGAAACAAGCATCCTAGGACCGGTTTCGGGGTTTCACCCCTCATCAGCCAGGATAGCTTGACTCCAGTGGCATGGAGAGCACGGGACCCATGTCTGGGCATACCCGTCCCACTCGGGGTGACAAATGCAAAAACAACGATTGATGGACAGAATGCAGAACAATGTCATACATTAACCCAAGTAGAGAGATCTGGGCCTAAATGAATCATTTTTTTGCTCCCCATGCCATTCCAGTTTGAACCCAGCCATATGCAAATCAGTCTTGACCCTGTGCCCAATGGGTACAGTCCAGTCCGAACTGCCAGGCCAGGTCCTCCCTGGACTGGAAACAAGCATCCTAGAACCGGTTTCGGGGTTTCACCCCTCATCAGCCAGGATAGCTTGACTCCAGTGGCATGGAGAGCACGGGACCCACGTCTGGGCATACCTGTCCCACTCGGGGTAACAAATGCAAAAACAACAATTGTTGGGCAGGGAGGACCTGGCTTGGCAGTTCGGGCTGGACTGTTCCCGTGAGGCACAGGGTCAAGACTGATTTGCATATGGCCAGGTCTAAACTGGGGTGGCATGGTGAGCAAAAGAATGATGGATTTAACCCAGAACTCTTATTCTGCATTCTGTCCATCAACTGTGTGTCTTTTGCTTTCTCGCCCTAAGTGCGCCGGGTATGCCCAGACGTGGGTCCCGGGCTCACTGTGCCACTGGATTCAAGCTATCCTGGCTGATGAGGGTGAAACCCCAAACCGGTCCTAAGATGCTTGTTTCCGGTCCAGGGAGGACCTGGCTTGGCAGTTCGGGCTGGACTGTTCCCATGAGGCACAGGGTCAAGACTGATTTGCATATGGTCAGGTCTAAACTGGGGTGGCATGGTGAGCAAAAGAATGATGGATTTAACCTAGATCTCTTGACTGGGGGTGAATGTTTTGATTTGTTCTGCATTCCGTCCATCAACTGTGTGTCTTTTACTTGGTAAGTGTGGCACTACATGCAGCTCACTCTGGGTAACTGCTTTCAAAGATTCATGCCCTTAAGTCTTCCACGTCTTCTCCTATGAAGGTGTTGCTTTGTGCCTGCTTTTGTGCTCTGTCTCCCATGAAAAACTATGGGTGTACAATGTACAATAGATGTAATGTGCGGTTACACACTCTCAAAGCATATGAGGCCTCTCATGGGCAGAGAAACACATTTACCCTACTTATCACAGTGTAGCATTATTCACTATTTATCAGCTGACACAGGACCCAAAAAATAAGCCCTTGCATTTCTTGCATACTGGCATTCAAGCTATTGGATTGACTTTGTGCTTCCTTCTGTGGCACAGGTATGATGCTAATTCAGAATGAGTCTAACTGTCTATTATTAGTGCAACCATGCTAATTTATATACTGTAGAATCTCTTCAATGTGAGCATTGAGGCTATCATATTAGGATGATCATGTTGTCATATTGGCTGAGCTAGATATATGTGGATGAGAGGAACAGTGTCATGGCCTCCCATGCACCACATTCCCTGTTTATAGCAGGCAAGCATTTGTGTGTATAGAAAGAGTTTTTCTCTCTGTTTCAGTCAAGTAACTGTAGCTTATTGTCACACCTTGGCGGTCCAATGGGAGACCACACATTCTCATTATGCCATTGCAGTGGATGTACCTCTTATTGGTGCATTTCCAATGACAGCAGGTGCTAGTGACTTTAGCTCACTCTTCTTGAGCTGCTAAGAAGTAAGTCATGATAGTACATATCCACCATGGAATATGTAGTCTTTTCTACTACAAGCATACAACCCTCTGGTTTGTATGAGTGATTTTATTTACAAATGTGGGTCGGTCACCATGAACATGTTTGCAGTGTTTGGGACAAAAATACCAACACTGATTGTGAGCAAAGGATGACCAGACACTCCATTTGAGAGACATGTCATGCAACATATAGAGGTGAGGAAAATTTCAGTGAGGATGTACAAATTCCCATTGGGGAAGGTAGGGTTCTTCAAAGGTCCACACAGGGATAAGATCAACAGGTGCACAAACAAAAAGGTACAGTATTGGGTGACAAAAGAGGTGGCATGATGAGGACCACTAAGGAACTGACCAGGAGGCACAGACAAATGTTACCTGGCAGTTCGCCGATGCAAACTGGGAAACTCTACATCTTCTTCCCCTGATGAGTGTTGTGCCTCCCCTGCAGTTGGTTTTGTTTGTGTGGGAGGCATCTGAAGCACACACACATCAGGGGCAAAAGATGTGGCTTCCCTGTTCCCACCAGCATTTGCCTGCGCCAGTAAAGAAGGCAGCATATTGCTGAGAAGGGTCTGATGGCTTCTCAACAAGGCAACAATGTCGCAATGGAAGGCACATATTGTTGCTATGTAGGAGTCCACCTTGCACTCCATAGATTCCTAAATCATATGGATGGCCCGAGCTGAGTGGCAACCTACCCGGTGTCAGATGTGGAGGGATGTTGTTCTTGCCTCTGCATCATGACACCAGCAATGTCAGCCAGGGACACATCCATACTATGGAGACAAGGGTAGGTGTCTCTAATTGCCGGAGTCATATCCTTATTAGGACTGAGACACTCTTTCTAGGGTGCCCACTAGGGCCTCAATCCCGCCCGCACATCATCAGCCTTTCTGTGCTGGAGTCCTACCACATTGTTGCAAGACAACTTGGGGGTCCTTGAAGTCCATAGCTGAGCTTGGACTTGCATATGGGGCATGTCCTGTGGGTGGTGGTTCTTCTGGAGACCCTGCGATGCTGTCATCCCTTCCAGAGGAGAAGATTCGAAGCAGTCCAGGAGTTGTTGGAAGGTGTCATCATCCATGGAGGGCAGGATGGCATTACCCACAGGTTGGTCATTAAGGACAAGCTGCTGTACAGGAAGTATGGTTTGTCTCTCTACAATGAAATAAAAATATGTCAATATTCCTAAAAGTAAATAAGGCCAAGTTACAATGTTGTTGATTTTCACATGGCAATATCTTTACATTGCTCACACAACCACTGTGTGAGAAGAGGGCCTATTTGTGTGATACCACACAATCCAATGCATCTAGACAGCTTGCTGGCCTGGCCTGCCTGAAAGAGTGAGTGCATGTAAGGTCCCCATTCAACACATTCAATCAAGCAATCATTACTTGAGAAGGCGGGCAGCTGCTTCAAACAGAAGCGTCTCGGTGCTCTGGCAGACAGTGACTGCAAACCAGAGTATCACAGAAGCTAAACAATGTCAAATAACCAGGGTTTGAGCTGCTTTTAAAATGTTTAAAACACAGATTAGGTGGGAGGCTATTCCATAATTTAGCAGTGAGAACAGTAAAGGAGCAGCCTCCTCTGCGAGATTTCAAGAATTTTGGAATCCGTAGGAGGCTGCTGTTGCTGGATCTGAATACTCTCTCTTGGGTGTATGGGGACAGTCTGTTAGACAGATAGCGTGGTGCCTCATTGTGATAAGCTCTGAAAGCAAGTGTCAGAGCTTTAAATTTAATGTGATGTTCACCTGGGAGCCAGTGCAGATGTTTCAGATGAAGAGAGATGTGATGGCGACACGGGACTCTCCGAATAAGTCTATCTGCTGCGTTCTGGACTAACTGCAGTCTGTGTATCAAATACAAAGGGAGACCAAGGTAGAGGCTGTTCACGTAGTCCAGGTGGGAGGTGACTAGAGCATGAATTACAGATTTCCTTGATTCCTCAGGAACCAGATAAAGGAACTTTTTTAAGATTTTGAGCTTCATGAAGCTTGACAATGAGATTTGATTAATTTGAGCTGCAAAGGAGAAAGTGGAATCGAAAATGATGCCAAGATTTCTGTCCAAGGAGGTTGGATCAGGAGGAATGTTTAGTTCTGCAGGCCACCAGAGGGAACACATTGATTAGCTTCTTTTTGTTATGGCTACCATTATGGGTAGCATTCACTTATTGACACCAATGCTGAGAACATTGCACCAAGGTGCCTGCCTTCCCTCTAGCCATCAGTTAGCCCACAGCACTGACCAAGCAATGTTATTTTCTCATCTTTTTATTTAATCTTGCACTCTGCCTTTCACACAGTACACCACACCACACTGCCTTGCTGTGCTGTCTTGCATGCAATGTGTGCAATCATGTGGCTGAGAGGTCATACTTGACACACATCCACACAATTCTAAACTGCAGACTATCTTGCTACACCGCAGGAATGAATAAGGGCATGTATGTACTATACTTTACTTATTTGTGTGGGATCCAGTAGTTTCCTTGCACACACAGTCATGTCTAGAGTCTAGAACAGTAGACAAAGAGACCCTTCTCTGAAAGGGATAGGCACCCTCTACTTGGAAATACTCAACAACTCAAGCTCACTCCATTTCCTCATTACCCAAGGTGCTCATCTGCAGAGTAGCACAAATGTCTTCACTCAGCCCCACTCACTTGTACTTGTACATGACTCCTCTGGCAATCATCATTCTGACCTAGCGACTCTACTTCATCTCAGACACTGATGACACCCAGATCATACATTAATTCTCAGGAGACACCAACACCACCAACATTTGTTATAATTTGCAATTGACCAACATAACTACCTGTCTGTGAGAGGGCGTGGCCAAGGAGCCAAAGATGGTGGGCGCATGAGCGGATAGCTCTGCATTGGCCCCTGCGTTATCCTGCATCATCGGTGAGTGGGGCCGCCGTGCAGACCGCAAAATTGCGGGCGGACCCCCCGAGAAGTGTTGCGGCATTGGGGAGGCCCCCCCATAAGGCAGAGAGCGATAACAGTGGTCGCCCGTGCCGGGACCTATGAGCAGGAAAGTGGATCGGGCCTGTCGCTGCGGGCTGCAGCGGACTTGCCGCGTGGGTGAAACCATCCTGCAACTGCGACCAGTGCTGATCCTGGTGCTGAGAGAAAACAGAGATACGTGGAGATGGCTGGCTGAGGCCCTCCTGTGACCCGGGGTAGGTGTTTGGGGCCCAATGTGGGAGCATGCCTGAGGGGCTAAAAGTACCTCACTCCTGCCATCTGAGCCAATAGAAGAGGAGGAGAAGGGGGATGCCTCGTCCATTCCCACCTGGACAGGGTTCTGGCTGCCATTGTAGATACCAATACCACACTCCAGCAGGATATCGGAGCGGTCTCTGCGGGGCTGGGCTTCCTTCAAGCGGAACACCATAAGTTGGTGGACAGGGTTAAGGAGGTAGAGCAGTTAGTGGGTGAGCTGCTCCCTGGACACCAGACGACGTCCCGCAGGGTGGAGGAGCTCGCGGCCAAGGTTTTTACCTTAGAGCAGAGAGCTGAAGATGTGGAGGGCCGGAGCCCCCGCAACAACACCCGATTGACATGTCTCCCGAAGGGGGCCTAAAGAACGGACATGCTCTCCTTTCTTGAGAACTGGCTTGCCACCACTGTTGCCCCAGACCATCTTACCACCAAATTCTTTGCCCTGGAGAGGGCGCATCAGGTCCCAGCACGCCCACTGGCACCAGGGAGGCCTCCCAGACCGGTCATAGTGATATTGTTGCACTACAGGGATCGAGACATTATCCTGAAGAAAGCGAATACCAATGGCCCATTTGATATAGACAACAGCAGAGTGCTGGTATTTCCGGACTTTACTGCTAAGGTACAGCTGCAGCGAGCATCCTTTGGGGAGGCCTAAAAAGGCCCTCAGAGCAGACGGCATCCAATACTCCTTGATGTTCCCTGCCATAATACTGGGCAACAAGACCCACTTCTGTGATACTCCAGAGGCGGGATGGACTTGGCTAGATGCGTTTAAAGGAGTTGAGCCATGTGTGGGAGACCAGGGAAAAGTGAGAGCTGTCAGGCGACGACCCAGGACGTGGCTCCGGCAGCCCGCGAGGGAGTGTGGGGGTCTTCCCTGTGGCAACCTTCCTCACAAACTGAACAAGAACGAAAGGCCACATTGCAGGTGGTGCCTCTACCACTTTTGGAAGATGGTTCTCATTTAACTAAATTTTCTCCTTTTCAAGTCTGCATGGCCAGCTGTTGCTGGACTGCCCTTGGGTATGAGAGTTGTTGGTTGGGTCTTTGTTTTGCTGCCAGAGGGTATCTGCCTGATTGTGAGGCCTGCTGGTGGGGGTGGTGACCTTCCATCATGGGTAACCCTCATGGTATCATTAATATGATATCCTGGAATGTACGAGGAATGGGGTTGGCCTCGAAACACCATAACATCAACCGATACCTGTGCATACAGGGGTCCAGGTGGCGATGTTGCAAGAGACCCACCTCACTGCAGAGGAATCCCTGCGCTTGTGTCGTAGATGGTGGAGACAGCTTTTCGCAACCATATCTGGATCCATGCAGGGGCTCCCTTTGCTGCCACCCAATCTATCATTCACCCAGAGGGATGATATGTGCTGATTAAGGGCCGGGGAGGGAGATTACCTTGGGTAGCATATATGCCCCGAATCATGACCAGATTCCCTTCCTGCACACATTGTCCAAACCCGTATCTGCCCTAGTGGTGAATGACCTCATACTGGGTGGTGACTTTAATTGAGTTGCAGATGTTCACCTGGACATGTCCACATCCCCCTTACATGGCACTGCGACACACAGGCCCTCAAGAGGTTTCTGCGATTGGGCGGGTCACTGGGATCTCTTAGACTTTTGGAGACAGCACCATGGCCAGGAACGCGACTACTTTTATTATTCCCAACTCTACAGACTGCATACACGACTGGACAAATTCCTTTGTTCAATGTGCCTTGTCCCGAACGAGAGCCATACGGAATATCTGGGGTGCACATTAGCAGATCATTGCCCTATGATGCTCTTACTTCATCTAGCTGCAGAGCAGCCGGTGATTCCCACATGGGGCCTTAACCCATCCTTCCTAGAGGACACCTGTTTTAGGGACACTACAGGTGACAGTTTCTATATATTTCAGCCTTAACCAATACACAGCTGGAAAAAGCCTTATTGAATGGGACGCCTTCAAAGTCGTTGTGAGGGGGCACTGCATGGGACAGATTATGGGAGTGAAGATGGAACTCTGTAAGGAGTTATCCACCCTAGAGGGGAGTCTACATGAGCTAGGTAACAAACTGGGCTCTGATGACCAAGTCCAGACTCTCCTTATGGAAATGAAGGGTCGATATAATGGAACAACTTCGAAACTTAGATCTTAGAGATTATTTTGCTAAGGTGCATAAGAAGGGGGGCAGATCTGGCAGGCTCCTGGAGTGGCTGATGCGACCAGAAGCTAGGGGGACGCCGATAACCCAGATTTCAATGGATGAAGGTTCATTGATTTACTCTGCTAGGGCCATAAACGCAACCTTCTGTAGCTACTATAGAGCCCTCTATCGTCAACCTGGTTGCTTGAACCTGGAGCCTTAGAAGAGGTTTTGACTCCCCTGCATTTGCAGATGTTAGATCCAACGGCTCGGGAAGGCTTGGAGGGTCCACTAACGGTGCAGGAGACACGCATTGCTATCAAGGTACTGGTCAATAGTAAGACTCAATGGTCTGATGGCCTGCCCTCTGAGGTTTAAGCTACTTTTGCACCCACCCTGACGCCACGATTGGAAGTCTTATATGCCGAGGCACTACATCTGCGATCCCTGCCAGCCTCGACTAGAGATCCACTAGTGATTCCCCTGCCTAAATCAAAGTCCCCTCTCCCACATCCGCCAGAATACCACACTCTCTCTATGCTGAATGTAGGTTTTAAGGTCCTCAGTAAAGTATTAGTGACAAGACTGCTTCCCTACATGCCGCGCCTTGTACATGAGGACCAGAATTGTTTTATCCCAAACAGATCCACCTCTGAGAATCTTTGTCGGCTATGCCAAGTCCAATATCACCGGGACATCGATCGATACCTGAACGCCTTGATTATGGCAATAGACCTAGAGAAGGCCTTTGACTCACTCTGATGGGACTTCCTTTTTGCACTGATGGAGCGAATGGGACTGGGGGATGGATAGGCTCGCTGGGTGTGCCTTTTATACATGGATCCCATGGCACGAGTTAAAACAGGGGGTGTCATAGCTCCCTCTTACGCTGTACACCGCGGCACCAGACAGGGGTGCCTGCTATCTCTCCTCCTATTTGCTTTGGCCATTGTGCCCCTTGCCCTGCTTTTTTGTCAACTTGGAGTGGGTCATGGAGTGGTCCTGGAGAACCAGGAACACATTATGCTGGAGTCTCTAGTGCCCTGAGGTTACTAGATGAGTTTTCAGAGCTGCCTTGCCTCGGAATTAACAGAACTAAGACACACCTGTTCCCTGTGACTGGGGAGATGGAACAACTGCCCAATTTGCCGGTGGGGCTTGCTTGGGCACCCCAGTCCTTTTGCTATTTAGGCGTCCAAGTATTCCATGCCCTAGAAGATCTCAGAAATGGCAAATTAGGCCTGGTGGTTCGCTCCCTCAAGGCCTTCGTGCAGTTTTGGCACTCTATGAAGCTATCGGTTATGGCCAGCATCTAATTATTTAAAATGATAATGCTTCCTAGATTTATATTACTTTATAAACCTACTGGTTGGGCTATTGCAATCCTGGTTTGATAGTCTCGATTCATTATTCCGAGAACTGATATGGGAGGCGCAATAGGGTCTCACTGAGGACCCTGCAGCGAGCCCCAAAGGATGGTGGTTTCGGAGCACCGGACTTCGAGCTGTACTACCTGGCTGCCCATATTCAGTGGCTAGACCACTGGCTGGACGGCAGGGATCTGGGATTGATGGGCCCTATAGGGCAGGCTGAAAACCAGGGGTTCCTCCTGGCCAAGCTCCTCTGTGCAAAAACAATTACCCCTCCCCCCCAGGACTCTCCCAAGGGTAGCACTGCAGAGCTGGCGTAGATGTTTGTGGCAAACGCCCCCTACGTCCTGGACCTGCCGCTGGTGGGGTTGCCATGGGGAGAGCTGCCAGCTCCTTTTACGAGCTGCCATCAACTTGACTGGACAGCAGCAAGGATTGTCATGGTGAGCGACTGCTTCTAGCTGGGAGAGCTGCTCCCACTGGATGCATTGATAGATCAATGTGGTTTACCCCCTGGTCAGTTCCTCACCTACTACTCCTTGGTGAAGTCGTTTAGGGAGTTATGGTCCGTGTGCAGATGTGAGCCGGATACACACGGTGTGTTTCAGGCAATGGTGACCCTGGGCTCCGAGCGGCACCTAGTGCGGTGGCTCTACAGAGCACAGCTTGACATGGCTGTGAAACCCTTCCTGGAGCTCCGTGACAGATGGGATGCGGTACTCGGGAGGAGCCTGACAGATGGGTAATGGAAGAAGGCCCTAATAAGCCCAAGACACACTTCTAGGAACTCTAATTTAAGGTGTGTCCAGTTTTGCTACCTGCATATGACCTACCTGACTGCCCGCAGGCTGTGGTCTATGTTCGGTGGCGAGCCGCGAGCCTGCCCCCGGTGCGGGGAATTGGACGCGGGGTTTGAACACATGGAGTTGCCGGGGATTGCAAGATTCCTTTTTTTTTTGGTCCTCATTTGACATTCTTGCTTCCAGCTGAGCCTTCTAAGCTTCCCCTCTGGCACGGTAGTCTGCCCTTGGAGAAAACTTGACTACCAAGTCATGTTCTCCAAAGGCTGCAATCATAGAACCCAATCGCAAATGTCCCAATTCAATCCCTCCCTGATTGAAACATGAACATTAGCCTCCATTGTTCCTTTCCAAGCAAGTAGTCAAAGGGGCCCATAACTTAGCCTCTTTTTTTTGAGGAGGTACGACTCAGATCCATCATATGAGCATATAATATTGAGTCAAGCCACTCTGTATTTGAGGGGGACATTGACTGGATCCAATGCTTACCAATCTGTATTCTTCCCAATAAAATTAAATAGAATACCAATTTGTTGTCATAACCCATAGGGTCTCCAGCTTCTGGTGATATCCCAAAATAATTAATTCAGGACTTACCTGAAGAGGCCGTTCAAAACTTACAAACATCCTCCCAGAAGACATGAATTTTGGGGCAGAGTACAAACATATGGACATCGTCCGCATTCTTTAGGCTACATTTCTTGCAATATGCCTCTTCTGAACCCTTCAGGTTTGCTAGCCTTTTTGGTGACCAGTAGGCTCTGTGGAGAGAGAAAAGATGGTGCCTTCTGAAATATGCTGGTTTAACTACCTTATATAATAACCAGAAAGATACTTGCCATAGTTGGTCAAGACTTCCATTCTGCACTATTTTTGCCCACAGAGACTTAGGTGTACTCTGCCAATCCTCAGAAATATCCATAATTAACCCATACCAGGTTGCCACCACCTTCCTCGGTTGTGGGCTGTTAATCCAGTGCTCCTCCAAGGTGTTGGTGTCAGCTTTATCTCCTTCCATTGCCCGGGACCAACTTTGCAGTTGGATAAATTTAAACTTGGACACCATCTTATTAGTTACATGCTGAAACTGTTTCCATGAAACAAGCTTCCCCTTTTGAAGGATTTGGCCCCATTCAACAATACCAGCTTCCTTTCTGATCTCGGAAGAATAGTCCTCACTCGGTTCTGGAGTTCAAATCCCACTCCTGCCCGAGTGTTTCTCTCACTCGTTCTGGAGTGTTTTTAAACTCACCTTTTGCTGTTGTGTTTTAACTATATCTTTTCCTTGTAACACTCTATGTGTGGGAGGTGCCTGGCTCCCGTTTTTTAGACTGTGTTTTGGCTTTATTATCCCCAGTTTTTTTCCTTGTACCACCTAAGGTGCTTGGGAGGTGCCTGGCTCCCCTCTTTTGCCCCCCTTGCTTTTCTGCCTTACCGCTCTGACGAGCTCTGTCTCCGAGAGATCCTCGTTCACCACTGCTGGGTGAGACCCACTTTGGCAGTCGGCCCCACCCCGCCTGCCTTTGATTGGCTGCCTCCTCTGACAAGGATACTTGATCATGCGCGGACGCATCGGACCTGATCTCGGAAGAATAGTCCTCACTCCATTCTGGAGTTCAAATCCCACTCCTGCCCGAGTGTTTCTCTCACTCGTTCTGGAGTGTTTTTAAACTCACCTTTTGCTGTTGTGTTTTAACTATATCATTTCCTTGTAACACTCTATTTGTGGGAGGTGCATGGCTCCTGTTTTTTAGACTGTATTTTGGCTTTGTTATCCCCAGTTTATTTCCTTGTAGCACCTAAGGTGCTTGGGAGGTGCCTGGCTCCCCTCTTTTGCCTCCTTGCTTTTCTGCCTTACCGCTCTGACGAGCTCTGCCTCCGAGAGTTCCTCGTTCACCACTGCTGGGTGACGCCCTCTTTGGCGGTCGGCCCGCCCCGCCTTCCTCCAATTGGCTGCCTCCTCTGACGAGGCTACTTGATCATGCCCAATGAGTGGACGCGCTGCTGGCGTGCCAAAGGCAAATCCATCTGCACCCGTCCGCGGCCGGCCAAGGCCAGTGGCCAGTCCCCCTGCCCGTTTGAACAGCCACCGACTGCAGCTCTTCAGATACTCTTAGGAACCTGGCCCCTTCTATCCTAGAGGCCTGTAAGGGCTCCATCCAGGTAAGTATAGGCAAAAAACACTGTAGCCATTGCTCTTTCTCCCTTAAGCTGACAGAGGTCAATAATCTTAGTCTGACGGATAACTCAAGCGCCCAAAAGAGCTCTTTTAAAGGATTTCTGCTTAACTGTCACTCCCTTTCGAAACACAAGGCAGATATTTTTAATATATTAAATGAACAAACTCCAGACGCACTTTTTCTAGTAGAGACTTGGCTGGGTGATTGCGCTGAGCCGGATGTTTTAGATGCATTAACTGTAGGCTATAACATTGTAAGAAGCGATAGAATACGGCAAAAAGGTGGCGGTATTGCCATTATTTTTAAGCATATTTGGACTTGCTCCCTCAATAAAATAGACTCTCTAGACAGCGAAGCGGCACAATTCACTATCCATATGCCCAATAATCAATCCCTAACTGGCCTATTGCTGTACCGTCCCCCAGGTCCGGTAACTAACTTGATCACTAAGTTAATGGAATCTGCCACCGCGCTACCCTTAAGGCATAAAAAACTGGCCATACTAAGGGATCCCAATCTTCACTTCGAATCACAGGACTGTCAAACAGCCCTCTTTCTAGTCAGGGACCTGCAAACTCTTCAACTATGTCAATTAGTTAAAGGTCCCACACATGATAAAGGTCATACATTAGACCCCATCTTTTCTAATGATCCCTCTTTAGCGGTGGAAGATGCGGTGAAACTACCATGGACGGACCACTTTTTAATCCCTTTCAGGTTTCCAGTTGATACTAAGTGGGCCAAGGTAGTTGACCTACCAGTCCTAAGTAGGAACTGGACCAAAATTACGCCTGAAAAATGTACAGAAGCCCTAAAAAAAAAATAAACCTAACATCGAAAGAGAAGATCAGATGGCAGTAGCCACTTCAAGATATGAGACATGGTTAACTAAAACCATCGACACTCTGGCACCGCTTGCCGCTAGAAAGAACGCGAGAGAATCCCCCTCATCGCCATGGTATAATGAACATTTAGCCATATTAAAAAAACAATGTAAATGCCTTGAGCGCGAATGGCGGAAGAACTACAGTTCTTCAGTCCCACTCTCACCTCAAAGTAGCCCTAAAAACCTATCATAAAAAGATCAGACTAGAACGGAAAGAATACTATGCCCAATTGATCGATTCAGCGCATAATCCTACCAAAGAATTATTCTCCCTGCTCGAATCTTTAACAAAGGCAGAACGCACCTCGGCGAATCTTGTTCCATCACGTAAGCTGTGCAACGACATTGCTGCCTTTTTTTCTAATAAGGTGGCTAAAATTTCTGAAAATTTCTCCGATTCTTTTAGTGAGAAATGCGCAGATAGGTGTAAGAAACATTCTAATGACTTAACAGACCTCCCGATTCCTTCGGTAGCGGAAGTTAATAATATTTTTATATCCATCAAATCAGGCTCTCCGCTTGACTCAGCCTCACCCAGAATCTTGCAACTAGGGGCCTCAGTGATTGCCCCTTCTCTACAGGAGCTTTTGAAGCTATCAATTAGCTCGGGCACAGTACCTAAATATTGGAAAAATGCCATGGTAATGCCGATCATGAAAAATCTATCAATAGACCCGTCCATATTAGATAATATGAGACCCATTTTGCTTCTCCCATTTGGTGCTAAGATACTTGAGAAGCATATCAATAACTGCCTGACTAGTTTTATTGAATCCAATCAGCTGTTAGACCCCACTCAATCAGGCTTCAGAGCAACATTTTCCACCGAATCTGCCCTTCTTCTGTCGGAAGAAACATTGAGACAGAATGCTGATAAGGGTCAGACATCGGCTCTGATATTACTCGACCTGAGTGCAGCCTTTGATACGGTGTCACACGATATATTAATTTACAGACTTCAGGAGACCGGAATTAGAGGCAATGCCTTAAAATGGTTTAGTTCCTTTCTACAGGACAGATCCTTTCAGGTTACTCTTAAATCTTGTGTGTCAGACCAGTTCCATTCAATGAAAGGGGCTCCACAGGGCTCTATTTTGAGCCCTACTCTTTTTAATATATACATGAAACCCCTGGCTGACATTATTAAAAGGCATAGGGTTCAAGTGGTGTCATATGCCAATGACACCCAACTAATATTAACTCTGTCGGACCCTTCTGCCATTACGGCTGAGAGGTTTAGGGCATGCCTATCTGAGGTTGCAGTGTGGATGACCGACAACTGCCTAAAATTGAATGCTAGCAAAACAGAGATCCTACTGGTGGGTAGAACTCCCTCTATCTGAACATCAGCTTGGTGGCTAGCATCTTTGGGGGAACCCCCAGTTCCTAAATCTAAGGCTAAGAACTTGGGAATAATCTTTGATTCAAAGTTAACCTTTGAAAATCAAATTAGGAAGACGGGCGGGAAATTCTTTAGCACCCTGTAGGTGCTAAGAAAAATTCTCAATCTAATTCCAACCAGATCAAGACAAACCATAGTCCATGCACTTATCACCTAACAGCTGGACTATGGGAATGTACTCTATCTGGGTGCTCCCAAAGGGAGTCTCAAACTGCTGCAACAAGTTCAGAATGCAGCAGCTAGACTAGTCTTAAACCTCCCAAAAAGATCGTCAGCTTCTAATGCTCTTAACTCGCTTCATTGGCTTCCAGTGACGAAAAGACTCCATTTTAACACCTTGACCGCGGCGTGAATTCCGCTGCGGTGCAGGTTAAATAATTAGTGGGCGTGTCTCGGACGGCCCCCGGCCGTCCTCCGCACACACCCACTGTGACGTCGGACGGCCAGGGGCCGTCCGACGCATCGAACGGGTTAAAGCTCTGTGCATCTGCCAATGAATCTTAAAGAAACAGGGCCCTAGCTACCTCCACTCCCTAGTGCAAACCTATGTTCCTACGCACAGTCTTAGATCCTCTGATGCGTATTTAGCCAGGGTGCCTAAGGTTAGTAGGGCCACAATGGGAGCAAAATCTTTTGCCTATTTAGCACCCAAACTGTGGAACTCCCTCCCAAGGGCTCTCAGAGATTCCCATTCAGAAATGGATTTTAGAAAAAACTGAAAACATGGATCTTTAGCAACGACCTTTTAATTTAATCAGCTCCTTGTAGGACAATCCCTGAATTCCTTCTTATTCTTATACTTGTTCCTACGAGTATGCAGAGTCCAGCGCGGAGACACACCGTTCGGTGTATTCAGGCGCTTTATAAATGACGTTATTACTATATTATCATTTAGATTCAGAGCCAGCTTGTCTTCCAAACAATATGGAAGTCCCAGAGAATCCCTTATTGGGGCGTAACTTCTATAGTAGGACAAGTTTGGTACTCGCCAAATCTGGGTCCACAATCGGGCCGCGCATGCAACACTTTTAGCCTTACTTTTTTTAAATACCTCCGGTGTACAAATTTATACATAAATTTGGACTAACCACCTTCCACTTCATTTAACAAGGTTTCCCATAGTTGGTCACTCCCTGACCCACCCTTCTCCGATAACAAAAATTAAAGTTTTTTAATTGTAATGCCCATGTTTATAATTGGAAATCTGGCAGTGCAATGCCCTCTTTATCATACTTTCTAAGCAACTTTCTTCTTGCAATTCTCGTGCCCTTAGAGGCCCATATAAATGAGTCTATTCTACCATGACGTTTTTGCAGCCATGTGCTCTTAAAATGGAGGGGTATCATATGGAAAAGAAAGGAACATTTTTGAAGTATTGATGTTTTATTAAATTAGTCCTCCCAAGTATCGTTAATGGAAGATGGGATCAACTAAGTAATAACCTGTTAGTTTCTGCCATTGTTTTGTGAAAATTTAATTCTGCCAATTTTTGTAAGGAGTGACAAATCTTTCTGCCCAAGTATTTTAGTTCCCTCTTTATTAGCCCATGGCTCTTATCTATATTCCATACCATAACCTCCGTTTCAGAGGAGTTAGCCTCATACTCAGCCACTTTCCCAAAGTTTGTTATCAGGTGGTCTAGGCTTTCCAAAGTAGGAGCAAAATCTTGCGTATATACCACTATGTCATCCTTATATAGGGATACTTTCTTCGACCATATACCATACACAAAGGGTGTAATCCCCTGTTCCAGTCTGATCTTTTCCGTGAAGGGCTCAATATATAAATTAAAAAGCAAGGGGGAAAGGCTGCAGCCCTGCCTAGGCCCTCTTGTTACCTTAAAGCTTGATGTAAGGTTGCCATTCAACAAACGTTTTGCCGAAGGTGCCCTATAAATGCTGTGTATGGCCCTGCAGAACTTATTACCTATAGTATAATGGCCCAGAAGGGTGTACAGATACTGCCAACTCACCCTATAAAATGCTTTGGTGGTATCAAGTGTAATAATTGCCAGTGGTACTTTGTTTGCAGCTGCCAAATCAATAGTCCCTATTGGCTCATGGGTTAGGAAATGCATAAAGCTCCCTTTCACAAAGCTTTTTTGGTCATCTGCTATCACCTACGATTATATTACTCAACCTATTGGCTAAGATACTTGCAGAAAGCTTATAGTCACAATTCAGAAGTGAGATTGGTGTATAAAATTCGCAGGACATAGGGTCTTTTCCTGGCTTTAAAATTAAGGTAACAACTGCTTCCTCCTAGGTGTGATTCTTGAAACATGATAATCTGGCCCGGGGCATCCCTCAAGTATTGGAGAATTGTAACTCTCCTACTCCTAACTCGCAAACCATTGGTATTCCAAGATAGAAATTGAATCCCCTTACTGCCTGTCATCGTCTTGCCATCTGTGATGACTCACTACCTTTGAAAACTATCGTAGCATGAATCAGAAATTCTTCTGAACCTTACCAAGCGCCGCTAGACCATAGTAAGTAAACTATAAAAGCTTTTATATCCTCCCTCTCACTTCCTTCCGGCACATTCAACAGCCTAATGTTATTTCTCCTTGCATTGTTCTCCAAAGACTCCAGTTTATCTTGGCTTTCCTTGAGTTTCACCTTCAACCTACTCAACTCTTGCCTGTCTTGCGCCGTGTTTTCTTTTAGTTCTGCCACTGAAGCTTCCAATGCATATGTTCTTTGAGATAGGGATTCACACTTCTCAGTGAGCTCCTCACAAACACCCCAAATCTCCTTTTCATTGACTTGAGAAGTAGCAAACCCACTTCTAAACTCCTCTGCAAGAGCTTTCATTAGCTGTTCCAAACAGCAGGCCTGAGATTGAGACTCAGACTATACAAGTAGTGATATAGGGAGGGACTTCCCCTCCAGGGTGATCATAGGAATTTAATGGTTATGTTCTCGTCCTACTTCTCCTGGTCCCACAGACACATTCTTGGGTTTTGGCCTTTTTGGGGTAATGGCATCACCTTCCATCTCTCCTCTCTTGCCTGTATTTCCTATTGAGTCCTCTTCTGCTAAATACTGATACCGATTTGGACCAGCCGGAATCAGAGGCATTTTCCCTGCCTTCGTACTGTGGTCTTGACACTGCTCTTCCAATGTATCCTTGGGCCCTTTATCCATTACAGCGGTTGATGCCTCAGAACTTAAGTGTAAGGCCTCTGCAGAGAGAACTGGTGGGGAGTCGGAGGAAAGAGAGACCCTCCCGGGTTCGGGGCTTTTCCCACATAGTTTGAAATAAGACCTAAGAGAGGGGGTAATCTTTAAAGTCTTAGCTTTAGGGGGCGGATTGCCTTACCCAACCTCTGCGATTGAGGTTGTGCAAGTACACCTTGTTGCTCTGTAGCAAGCACAATCACCTCTTCCTGCAACACAGGCGAGTTTTTCTTACCCACCCTCTGGGCTATCGCTTT
This sequence comes from Calotriton arnoldi, assembly GCA_963921515.1. Taxonomy (NCBI): domain Eukaryota; kingdom Metazoa; phylum Chordata; class Amphibia; order Caudata; family Salamandridae; genus Calotriton; species Calotriton arnoldi. The sequence goes on along the minus strand of CAWUFW010006843.1, from coordinate 501,011 downwards.
CAATTTTATGGTACCCACCTCTGACTTTCTTCCCTGCGGGCATTGCTCCTTACATATATTAGGATCATCAACCCCTCCCGCACTTCTCAGTGTACACATGTTTGGCTTCTGTACCTTTCCCCTAATTAGCCAGTCCTCTGCCGTCTTCCTACCTTGACAGCTTCCAGCTTGGGTCTCCCCTCCTCTCAACTCCTCCAGTATTCTGTCTATATATACAGATCTTTTGGGCAGGTCCAGGATTTTACATTTGAATGTGCTGTGCTCCGACCAGCCAAAGAGGCTCCAGGCAGCATCTAAAACATGTAGAGCAGGTATAGAGAGACTGCCTCTGCCACAGCAATTTCTCCCTCGCCACGCAACCCTGCAAGTGAGCTTATGGGCTTTCCTCACTTCCTGGGCCACCCTCTTCCAATGCTCTCCCTCCACAGCATCTCCGGCAAACCACTAGACGCACCACGCCTGTCACGCCCTCACCGCCGGTCTCTCTCCCACCACGCCGGTCTCTCTCCAAACTGCGTCGGACTCTCTCTAAACTTCACGAAGCCCTGTTCCATGCACCGCTCTCTTGCCCAAGAAGCCGCCGGTCAGCAGAGTTTTTCACACCTCGATACTCCGCATTGTCATATGCCTCATTTCTCAGTGTTTCACATAGCGAGCATATCCCCTTACCCCCTGTGAGCTCACAGACACCCGATAGCTGGCCGCCATGTTCTCCCTCTGCATGGTACATGTTCTTTGCATCTGGGGATCGCAAGATTACTGGAGGGCAATAGTAGACATGCTTAACACTGTGCTGGCCCGCTCACTCCCCTGAGCTGCCGAGACGTGCCTACTGGAGCTCTTCACCAGACCCAAGTCAAGCAAAGTGAGCACTAGATTTGTGGACCTTGCTTTGATTTTGGCAAAGAGACGCATAGTAATGAGGTGGCGGACGGGGGCAAGTCCAACTGTGGATTCCTGGGAAAGGGATGTAGATACTTGGGCCAGAGCTGAGGAGAGGGCATTAATTAGAGAAGATACACAAGGAATAAGGTGACACCCAATGGCGGCTCTATGGGCGGAAGTGCTGTGAGTCTAGGACGGTAGGAACACTGCAGTATCTGGGGAGCACATGGGTGACACGCAGCCAGAGGGGAGCAGTGCGGAATCCATGGGCGGAAGTGGATTGGATGGCCGGAAGACGGACGAGTCGGTAAGGACTGACTGGGTGTTGCGTTCTCCCCTGCTGACTCCTCCCCAGCAATATACTATGCAGACTTCCCCTCTTGTTCAACACCTTAGCATGCCCCTCCCCCTAGCATCCCTTAGTGTATCCCCTGGGAAGTTTTTTTGGTTTGTTTTCTTTCCTTAACTATTGTTAGTGTCTTATTGCTTTGTTTATCAAATTAGGTAACATGTTACACAAATCTAATAATTTGAGGAACAAGACTACATCACACAAGAGCTTCGATCATGCGTATTGCACCTAAAGTTTAACTATGAGTACCGGTGGCATCACTGCTTGGGTAATGTTTGACCACTTGTTATTCGATACTGTGAGCTGGTATAAAATAGGTGATCTGTCTATGATTACTGATTGCACATAATGATAATAATTGCATACATGCTTCTTTAACAATAGATCTATCTGTAAATTCTGAACACTAAGATTACTGATCATACCTGTAATGTGATGTAACCTTTAACTGCAATAATGTGGCTGCATTTATTCACTGTACATATTCGTACTATAATATGTAAAATGACCATAAAAGACATATTTTAAAAAATACGACCTGTCTGTGAGAGCTATGGCCCATGCTGAACCTCACAAGATAGTAGTGAGGATATTCTGCAACATGTACCTACCCTGGTTGCCCACACAACTAGACCCAAACACCTCATCCTCCAACCAACCCAAAAACCTGCCCTTCATCCTGGACACCTACCTCACCTTGTTACTTTACTATTCCCTGTTTCACCTCCACCTTCTTTCACGCATATTGCATAGTCAGACTTTCCTTCTTATGGCTCGCTCCTGACAACTGTGACACCATCACACAGGCCCACATCACATGGTGGATGTAGTACACCAATGCCTTCTTCTACAGCATCCCTGCACAGCTGCTACAAATGTTGGAAACTATCAAACATCAGTGGCTGACTATATCACTCAGCCTACCTTACAGCACACACATCATACCTCACCTCCTTGAGATACAATGGCTCCCCATTCAGACACACTGCCAGTTCAATGTGCTCAGCCACACCTTCAAGGAACTGCACTGCCAGGGTCCCACCTAGCTCACATACCACCTATGCCTCCAACAAACACTGATGGAGCTCTGCTGTGCATCACTTGCATTCTCCCCCACCCTCAATATTCATTTGAGCAAGACAGAAGGTATGGTGGTCTCTAACATGGGAGACAACACTTGTTAAAACCATACACAGCACATCAGGACAACTGCAAGCAATGCCAGGTCTGGTGGCTTAGTGGACTAATGCGTCCACTATAGGAGCCTGCGTTTGAACTCATGGTCACAGGTTCAAATCCTGGTGGGTCCATTCAGCCTTTCATCCTCTCAAGTCGATAAAATGAGTACCGTTGGGTACCAATAAACATCTGTTATTCAGTGCCAACAAGACCTTCTGGGTCAATGTGCACTTTACAAATACACATGTTATGGTTTAGTGCTAGTGATTGAACACCTGGCTCTTCACATGATCCTGCTTGGAGAGCCTTCACAAACTCAGCACCTGGATCCCCTCTCGGGGTGAGAAGTCAATCATCTGGCAACTACATTTTATTCCATTATCTTACACTCCACTTTTGGCTGACTAGCACCAAGACAAGCACACTTACTTCATGGTGCAAGGGGGCCTGCATTGTCACTGACATAACTGTTAGGTTTCCAAGGTCCATGAATGATGTACTGCTACAGCCCAGAGTTTTCCATTGTATTGTGGGACTTGTAGTCCTGGTCAATTATGTTGTAAATTCCAGGACAAGTCCCAGTATTAAAAGGACAACCTGGGCTGGGGCAGCACATCATGCATGGACCTAAGAAACTTGGCAGGGCTGGACTGGGCAGAAAGATTAGTCACTGCCCAAGATAAATACATTTATGTGATGGATGAGTTAATATGTGAGACATTCCTGCCCTTTCCCTTCCACACAGCACAGTGCAGCACAGTAAAGTGTGTTGCTACGCTGTGCTGCATGACAGTTTTTAACTAATTGACCCTTGTTTTCACTTAGCCAGTAGTTCTTCCTGGTCCTCGACCCTAGCACTGTTGTGGCCTTCCACTTCTGCCACCAACTCTGTTGGGATGACGGCCGCCATCTGCTCCTCCAATGGGTCCAACTCCTCATGGAGATCTGGTCCTCCTCCGCTCCTCATTGCTGCCCTCAGGCTCTTGGCTAGTTTCTCTTTGGTCCTGCACTTATAATCATGCCAGCGTTCTTGTACTATTGCACTGTCCTTTTTGTTTGGCCTACACTGATGCCAAATGGCCTCCTTCTCCCCTAATGGCAATTTGGAGGTGACAAAGATAAGGCGTTCATTCTCTGTCACCTCAGCTATTAATATCTGGTTCTTTCCCTGTCCTGCTGTCTGGTCATCTTGGCTGGGGTTAGTGTTGTTGGGCACCATTTAGAAGTGATAGTTGTCCTGCAGTGCAGTGGATTCTAATGCGTCACATTTTCATGCAAATGCGTTGTTTTTTTAAAACTTCTCACCACGCAACGCTCATAAGAGAGCCTTAGAAAGGCAGCGCCTTGGGCCAGACACAGCGCCTTCCAGCACGGCATGGACTGTAAAGCCAGGCCATATTTTCTTTCCCAGTCCAACCCAGCATACCCTGATCAGTATGAGCATAATGCAGGCCACTGCAGCCCCTGTGGTGCAGGTGGGCACCACTTTTCAGGGGGTCCCCATTCAGCCAAAGGCCTATGAATATCTGTGAGATATGGGAATCTCTAGGGCCTCTCACCACATTTTTATGGGGCCCTGTAGGACTTGGCTTTTTCTGCAGGGTCATCCCCAAACGTTATGCCTTCACCCTCCTGTTTTCTGAACCCTTTTTTGTTGGCTTTTATGTCTCTGCTTACTGTACCACTGCTAACCAGTGCTAAAGTGCTTGTGCTCTCTCTTTTAAACATGGGTGAAATTGACTAACACCCAATTGACACATTTAATTTACTTGCAAGTCCCTAGTAAAGTGCTACTACAGGTACCGGGGGCCTGTAAATTAAATGCTACTCATGGGCCTGCAGCACTCATTGTGCTACCCACTTAAGTAGCCTTTTAAACATCATAGGCCTGCTATTGCAGCCTGTGTGTGCGGTATTAAACTGCCATTTTGACCTAGAAAAATAAACTTTTGCCAGGCCTAAACCTTCCTTTTTAATATGTAAAAGTCACCCTTTAGGTAAGCTGTACACAACCCAGAGAGCAGGGTGCAGTGTATTTATAAAGCTTGACATGTACGTTTAAGTTTTACATGTCCTGATAGTGAAAAACTCTTATATTTGTTGTTTTACTTCTGGAAGGCCTACCTCTCCCACTGGATAACATTGGGTGATCTTATTACATTTATTAAGTGATAACTTTCAATTGGGAGCAAGTAGGAATTTCTAGGTTGGTCTCTAAAGAACTGTAATTTAAAACCCACTTTAATAGCAAAGTCAGCTTTCAAGTAACAATTCTGATAATGCCACTTTTAGAAAGTTGGAATTTTCTTGTCCTAATCATTTGGTGCCTGCAGTCTGTATCCTGGGTCATGTGACTGGGTGTAGCTAGCAGTTGGTCTTTGTTTATTGCTCCCAGACAGTGACACAAAGGGGGTAGAGGTGTTGTCAGGATGGCCATCGCTGACTTGATAGAGGGTGGAGCTGTCCCCTCCCACACTTTCACATCACTTTTGCGTTGCGCCCCTACTGCTCTAATTTCTGATTTTAGCCAGTTGGCTAGGACAAAAAATAAGCTGTATGGGTATTTTTCAAGGTACGGGAGACTGCATGAATTGCAATGTTTGGGATAATATCAGTGAAATGGCCGCTGGTGAGCAATTACATAACACCATCCTGTGTAGCAGTATTTGTAAAGAACCAAAAGATATTCTCTACTCCTTTCCGAATTCCTCATTCTGGAAGTTCTTTACACTAAAACTTGCCACTTTCAGATTTCATCACTTCGACACTGTAGTGATTATTTGGTGCTGCTTCCTCAGTAGAGGCACTTAACTTCCAGCTACTACCTTATTGGCTCCTCCTACCAAGAGTAGAGGCTGAAACCATCATGGCGGACTTGGAGGAGGAAATGTAATTAAGCATCCAGGATGGGGCACACAATCCTCCAGAGAGTAGCTTTCATACTTCCTCTCAGGGCACTGACCAAAAGAGCTGAGATTAACAGAGCCTATAGTGACTTCTTGTGCCACTGCTCACCTATCCGCGTGATGCCCAGACAGCTGGCTCTTTAGATCTTCAGGATGGGCAGTCAGGTCTTGGTTTTCACTGGTGGCACTCGTCTTCTTTGGCTTTACTTATTGTAGGCGAATAGTGCTTGTTAGAAATTGGGTTTCTGGTTGGCTAGGGTATGCACCTAAGCCAGGCAGAACCCACCACTCTAGTCAGGGCAAGGGAGTTACCCACTGAAGATAATCCCTACTCACCCCCTTGGTAGCTTGGCAGAGCAGTCAGGCTTATCCCAGAGGCAATGTGTAAAGCGTTTGCGCAACACACTCACACAGCAGCGACACACTAGGCACACCACAAAAGAAACTCCACACAAGGTTATATAAAAATATCCTTTGTATTATCCATAAAAACAAATTAGATCACAATCACATATATTACACTGTGCAACCAGGCACTCGTCATGACTTCACAGGGATTACATAAATCACTTGGCCTATCGGGCCACTGCCATAAACATCAGTTGGCACAACCCAATAGCTACTGGTAGGAACTGTACTTAGCGTAACACATTATGCATAAACATCATCAGCAGTGCACATATCATAAACACATCATGCCCACCTTAGGCATATGCAGATCACCACTATGGTACATAGGGTGCAAACCTTGGTAATGTAACACCACATACATGTAAGCATCAGGGTCTAAGCTGCTACAACATACACTGTAAACCCCGCATGGGTGATAAGGGTGGTGCCCACATTTACCTACCACAGCTCGTGGCCTCAGGGAACTCAGTTTGTAACCTATATGGCAGCTCACCCTAAACTACAGAGGACAGCGCTCCTGCACTGCTTTTACAGAGCCTACGGCCGTTTCTTCAGCAGGACCGGAGCCTCCGTTGAGGGTTTCCCTCCCGGCCTGCAGCCGATTCCACAAACTCCTGGTGCCAAAGCTTCCGGTGAGACCGTAGTCCTTGTGAGACCTCACGAGTCAGCACTGATGGCCAAAGTAAGCAGAGCCACCCGTGAGAGATTGCGGGGCGGCTGTTACTCTCCCCACCTAGACCCGACCCGCCTCTGTGTACCTTTGTGGGTGTGGAGCACTTGCGTGCCTCGCATGGCTCCTCTACTCGGATGCAGGCAAGAAGCCTCTGCTGGGCTAGGGCCTCCCGCCTGGACCCTCTTCTCTGCGGCGGCCAGTAAGAGGAGGAAGCAGCTGGTCAGTATGCGGAGCGAAGTCTCCGCCAGCTTCGCTGCCTTCAGCCCCGCCCCTCGATGACGTCGGCGTTGCTGGGTAATGTAGAGGACTTCCGGCCCGGGAATCCTCGCTCTTCCTTTCTGTCTCCCTCGGCAGCTTCCGAAGCCGCACTGCTGGGGGCACAAATCAATTTAAAGAAAAGGCAGTCTCCTCACGCGCGAACACACTCTGTGCCCGCCGCATCTTTGAAGGTTGAGCCCACTTCTCGGGCTCCTAGAAACAAAATTTGAAAGCGCCCTCCACGCGCTCCAGGGGGGTGCAGACACAGCACTGAGGAGCACCACAAAGATGGAGTGCTCCACACGTGTTACTGCAGTATGAGCCCACCCCGGGGGCTCAGGCAAATAACCCCCAGCACGCTCCAAGCCCAGGTTCAGGGCCAAAAGCCCAAAGAAAACAAAGCACTCTAGTCTGGCCAGATCAGGGGCACGGAAGCACTCCTGGAAGAGTGCTGGGGACACGCCAGCAGGGCGCAGCCAGGCAGGCCAGCACAAGGGGCCTCAGAACAGAGGGGCGTCCTTCTCTCAGCCCCCCAGAATAGTCCAGTCCCTAGGCAATTCCTCCTGGCAGTCCAGCAGCCTGCCGGCCACAAGTCCCATGCAGTGTCTTCTCTTCCAGTTCCCTCAGCATGGGGTCACAGCCCCAGTACTTATAGTCCAAATGTCTTTGTTGTGGGGGCACTTTCCAATACAACTATCAGTGCACAACACCCTCCATTCTTAGTGTAAGCCTTGGCTCCAGACACACCACAGGGGGGCGGAGCCAGCATTGTGAAAGGCAGGCACAGACCTATTCAGGTGCAGGTGCTACTCCTCCCACCACTCCAAATGCAGGCCAGCCCTATTCAGTTGCAAGGCACAACTCCTCCCACTACTCTAAATTCAGCCAAGGTCTATTCAGCCAAGTGCTGTCACCCAGGCAGGGCAGGAAACACCTTAACCACCGACCACCCGCCCACCCCCCCAGGACTGGCTGGAGTGAATGCACATCCCCTCTCCCCTGTCAGTCAGAACCAGACGGTCAATACATATCCAGGCAGGCACAAAGACACATAGCACACAGAAATACCCACTTCTAAAAGCGGCATTTCTAAAATAGTAATAATAAATCTGCTTTCACCAATAAGCAGGATTTATCACTACTATTCCAAACATACCACACTTGGTTACGCTACCCTCTCATGTCAGGAATTACCACTGAAGCATGTATCAGGGAATTCCTAATGCATCCTTATGAGAGGGCAGCCTCACAGCAGTGAGAAACCAAATAGGCTGTTTGTCACCATCAGGACAAGCCACACAGTTAAGGCACATGTCTTACCTTTTACCTACATCGCATCCTGCCCATAGGGCTAGCTAGGGCCTACCTTAGGGGTGACTGATATGTAGTAAAAGGGGAGTTGCAGACGTGGCAACCACCTTGTGTGCCATGTCACAGCAGCAGTAAACTGCTCGATCTGGCCCTGCAGTGGCAGAGGCCTGAGACAGGTTTGAAAGGCTACTTCGGTGGGTGGCGCAAGCAGCGCTGCAAGCCCACCGGTAGCACTTAATTTACTGGCCCTGGGTATTTGGGATACCACTGTACAAGTGACTGATAGGTAAATTAAATATGCCAAACAGGTGTAGACCAATGTTACCAATTTTACAATAGAGAGCACATGCACTTTAGCACTGATCAGCAGTGATAAAGTGCCAAGAGTCATAAAACCACCAACAACAGGTCAGAAAAAATACAGGAAGAAGGCAAAAAGTTCTGGGATGACCCTGCAAAAAGGGCCAAGCCCAACAGTGCTTTATTGGCATGTACTGATGTTTTGATATAGATTCAAAGTATGAAATGATTGCTTTAATAATTTTTATTTTATATGATTTGTAGCAAGGCCTATATAAACTCATTCAAGGGTATGTCTCTCATACCTTACTAGTGATCTCCCTATTTGGATCAATGGTGGCATCCAGTTACTTTGTCTCTCTGTATCGTGACTGGAAATGTTCTATAGGAATGTATTGATCATGGTGCCCAGAGTAACAGAACTTTATAGGTCATTAATAATATCGCTATCCAGATTAACAGTGCTGTATATGTTTCTATTAATGCCAATATTTAGATTAATAAAACACCATCATTTATTATTGATTTCAGAATGTAGATTATCAGTGCTCCATAGGTACTTATCGATCTAGATTAAGAGTGCAGCATATCTTTTATTAATCTTGGTATTTGGATGATCAATCTTCTCAGTAAGACCAGCTGATGGAGAAGAACTAATGGGCAAAAAGGCCAGGAACAGTTTTGGAGGACAAAGGGCCTGTTTATGGAAAGCATGCTTGAAATTGAGACGAGAAGGGAACCCCGGTACACTCACATACAGATCTGTTTTTAATAGCCTTTTATCCGCTATGCTTTGGCTTTCTCCTGCCCGCTTACTTCAACTTGTTTATTTCTTTTTCATTCATGACCTTATCGAAAATTTAAACAAAACAATGAAAAAATCAATTAACTAGAAACTGGCGAGGTATTAAAGTGACGTAAAAATCCCAATGTTAGAAATGGCCTTTTCCTTCCCGAGACCTCGCCACGTCGCTTAGAATTCATGTTGAAGGGGAAAAAAAGCACGAGAAATGTTACTTCAAGAAAGAAACGGATCAATTTCCCAGGGCCGCGGCAGCGGCGCGGGGATCCTTAAAGTTATTGAAAGCCGCATCGCATGGCAACACAAAAATCAATGCTGATAATTAATTTACCAGAATGTACTTACACTCCCGTTATTCCACCCCCTGCGCCTGCCCTCGACATCCCTGCAGACACACGCCTTCTGCCTCTCCTTCCCTTCCTTAGACTCTTTCTCTTTTCGTCACCTTCTCCCTAAGGGATGCTTCAGTTTTCACCTCGATCTTCTCTAATGTACCTTTCGCTTTTTCTTCCTTCTGTCCTTCTATGTCAAAGTCCTTCACTTACTCGCACCTCTTAATTTGTTATTTTGTACATTCTCCATATCATCTAACTCCTGCCTTATCACTTTTTCATGCTCCGGCTTCTCACCCCCTCCTCCTTCGGTGCTCGACTGTTTCTTCTACTTTCTTGGCATCCCTCACTCTCTATCTCCATTCTATGTTCCTCTCTCACTGTCTTGCTCTATTTCCCTGCACTCTCTTTTTTTCACTCATCTGATCTATCTCACTTACTTTGACGATGCTTAACTCATTGAATATGTGACTATCGTGCCACAGATGAGAACCAAGTTGCGTACATCGCTTGCCGTAGGCCGTGCAGACTCTGGAGTGATTTCATGTCCCACCTATCAAAGAGTTACCACCATCCAGTTGGAATTTCCATACACTTTTGTTTAGAGGTATTTCAATTTGTGTGTCCACATTTCTTGGAATGCAGTAATGTGAGAGCTTGCAGACACTACAAGGTTCATCTGGTTAACTCCCTTAGTTTATGGATTAGTCAATTTTTATGGCCACACATTCAACCATATCTTTGTGTAAGGGGCTTCTCCTGAGAATTGAATCTCTCACCTCTCCTGTGGATGGATCATTGGATGTCTCAGGTGAATATCATTGAAACATCGGCTTCCTTCCAATGGTACTGCGGTTCTGAGACAGCAAGAATCCAGCCGTCAAGACTTCGACTATTCCAATGTTAGCAATAACTTTATTTTAAATTGCAGTATCATGCACCACACAACCACCAACACTATTGGCTCCCTTTAAAAAAACTGCATAAAATAACTTTCGTTATCCCTGGTATTGCACTGAGCCTGTGGGCCTTACAGAGCATCATCTAAAGAAGAAGTATAGAAGCAAAGCACAGCTTGATGCATACTAGAAGATCTTAAGTAACACAGACGGTCTGACTCATGTAATTGTACAGAAGGGGGATGGGAGCACACTGCCTCACATCCCGGCACAGTTCGCGCCTTTGCATTATGTGAAGCAGGGTTTTAGCAAAGTTGTCAGTGACATAACTGCACTTACATTCTGTCATCCAGGAAACACAGTGTTGTTTCTCTGCTACCTTCAATTTTACAATTAGAAGATAGTTATTAGTCATAAATGATTGATCATTCCCACCCATACAATCCTACCACTTTGTTGCAAGCTCCTGAGGTCATGAGACCACTGGGTTGAAAAAGCCTGGGTGTGTGTGTGTGTGTGCGCGTGCGTGTGTGTGCCTTCTGCGACGCCATCGCCAATCTCATCGCCCCCCTCGCCATCAATTCCCATCACTATATCCTGCTCGGCGATCTCAATTTCCATGTCGACAACCCCACTGACGCCAACTCTACCTCCCTCCTGGAGAACCTCAACAACATTGGCCTTGCCCCACTGGTCACCGAACCCAAGCACAAAGTGGAACACATACTCAACGCCATCATAACTTCCAGAGACAGAATCAAATTCACCCACGTCACAGAACTCACCTGGACCTACCAAGACATTGTTCACTTTACCATCTCCGATGCCCAACTTACCATCGCCAAGCACCAAAACTCCACCCACCTCAGCTGGGGCAAGGTAACCGAGACTCAATGGACACAGGCACTTGGCATCACACAGCCTGAAACATCAGTAGACCTTGACTAGGCTGTTAAGAACTTCACCGCCTGCATCAACAATTGCGCCAACAGAGTCGCCCCGCTGAAGACAGAAAAAAACAACAAAACCTCAAAACAAGCCAGCTGGTACACCCCAGAGCTCAAAACTACTGAGCGCAACCGTTACTGACTCGAGACGCTTTGGTGCATCACCAAGGACTCCTCTGACAGAGCTGTTCACAAAGCAGCCCTCAGCAACTACCACCTGCACATCAAGGAAGCCAAGAGAGCAGCCATCACTGACCGCATCTAATCTGCAGCAAACCACATGAAGGTACTCTTTAAAATTGTCAAGGCCCTGGCTGAGTGAGTGGCAGCCCATACAGGGCTTTAATTTTGAGAAGGACTAATTGCGAACTCTTGTTTTGTGTGTGTGGGACATTTAAACCAGCACTATGTTCTATGACTTATGCCGATTGAATGCAAAATTATAATAACATAAGGCATTTTGATCAATTTCATCTATGAAACTGAATAGCTGCCATTTGGTATCAATGGAGTTTTAAACACACAAACATGGAGGCCAGAGATTGTTGCATTGAACTCTGATTGCTAGTCCCTTCTCAGTGCCTATATGTCACTATCCAATGGGAGCACAGTTGAATGAATTTAAATGAAACTGCCATGGGAAGTGTCTTACCTGAAGGAGCATTGATAAAGGCAAGTCGCCGAAACGCGTTTGGATCAATAAATACCAGTATTTGTACCCTGTGAGTGCCCGCTCTACTTTGTGGAGGATGTTGGTATAAATAAATATATATCAATGCTCCTTCAGGTAAAACACTTGCCATGACAGTTTCATTTAAATTCATTCAACTGTGCTCCCATTGGATAGTGACGTATAGGCACTGAGAAGGGACAAGCAATCAGAGTTCAATGCAACGGCACTCCAGGTAGCTGATTCAAAATTAATTTATTTCCAGTTTTTGGACGAACAGAAGTTAAAAAAGCGTCAGGTGGTGAGAAAGACTACTCGCCGAAACGCGTCTGATGCTTTTTTAGCTTCTGTTCGTCCAAAAACTGGAAATAAATTAATTTTGAATCAGCTACCTGGAGTGCTGTTCCATTATACAGCTATATCTGAGGTTTTGGACTTGTTTGAATACACGCAGGCGTTTACGTGCACCCCCGGCATTCTGGCTGCACACCGCAACACAGCAGAACCAAGAAGTATATATATATATATTCACCCTCACGTTTGCAGGAGACAGCACCCGTCCGGAATTCGGCAGCACTGGGTGAACTAAGGAGCATTTAATAAATATATATATATATATATTAATCACAAATCCTTCCCTCGAGGGGAGGACAAAACGGGTCGCACTCATGTCGGTGTTTTGCGATTTTTCTTTATTTTTCAATAGTTCATAGTTAGGGTAAAGGCAGCTGATCTACGCGTTTCGGTCTTAGCATAAGACCTTGGTCACATATATATGAAAAAATATCTATTATCTGAAACAAACTTTGATTTGCTTCTCGTCCATGAACAGGACCTCTCGGTTCTGTTAGAGTGAGGCTTTTCCTTCCTTCGAGGTGGGCGTGTGTTCCGGCTCTGACGGAGTCCCAACGCTGCCTACTCCCCCTCGACCAAGCCAGCCCCATTGGGCATCCTGACGCTGATGCACAGCCCAGTGGGTTTGATTGTGGGGTCGCCGGTGCTGCACGAATTGGACCCTTCCCACCCACCCAATAGCTGGACCGTCTGGCATGAGCATGATTGTGACATCCCCCCGACTTTACTAGGATAAGCCCCTGATCACCAGAGGAAGCTCCCTCACAGTGTATTGGGTTCATTTCCTGTTCCTTCCCTCTGGAAAACAAACATACATGGATAATGCTCCCTTTCACTTGGGTCTTTGAGCCAGTCTATCTTTGGACTTTGATGCCTTTTGCTGAGGTGGGTTTAATGTTGTCTGGCCTGCCACTGCACATAAGCCCCTCGCCCCCTCTCTCTGGGCCTGATCGTCTCCCATTATTATTTCTCCTCTCACAAAATGAAGGGCATCCTGGCTAGGCTTTGTTTTTTATTTTGTTGATTTATTGACAGCAAAAAGCAAAAAAGGACACTTATCTACTGCCTACCTCCACTCTAAAAAGGACCACCTTTCTTTCCCCCTCATGACGACACCCACAAACTAAAAAGTGACATAGGGCTCAGTCCTTCCCAAAAGCAGAACCTGAATGAGGACTCCCCTCTGCCAAGAACCTTCATTTGGAAAATAATAAGAAGGCAGCCATCTTAGAATGAAGCTCTGTTTTGTTACAGTATACCTGAAACATGATCCATCCCACTCTCTGTCCCCTAACTGACCCTCACCCTCCCACAGCCATTGCCTCTTCAGTCTCATTAACTGAAGTTCCACCATATTGGGCTCTTGCTATAATGGTTGCCCCTCTTGCGCATAATCTGTCAGTTTTATCCCAGACCCAATGTCCCAGCTCTCTTTTTGGAGAGACTCACAATATCTGGTTTGTATCTGTTTCTTTATTAAGGTGCATGTCTGCGCTTGTTGTTTTGTTTATAGGCTGCTCATGATTTAGTGGTGCCTCTCTCACCTTACGAATTCGAAGCATATAAGTCATGCTCATATTGACTAATCATCTGAAAAAGGCGCTTTAGAATATGGTCCTAGAATTACTTGATGCAAATCTCTGACATGCTTTTGGAGTTGAGAATATATTGTAACTGATTGTTTGCTATTATGCCCCATTCTTGACTGCACTGTAAGCTGTCATGTGTCTCACTCACTCACCCCCGTATGCCTGCCCCCCACCACTTATGGATGCAAGTACATAACACCGGTATCAGCCCTTATCTACTCTCCCCTTATTTCCCCTTCCCCCTCCACCCAACAGGGATCATTCCGAGGCCGGAAATCTGACCTCCCTACTATTCCCTAATGAGAAATAATTAGTTTTTAATGAACTACCCTTCCAACCTTTCCGAAAACGCCATGAGAAATCTCAAACATAAAATCCTCAACCCCAAGAAAGAAACTCTTATAATTGACCCCTACTTCTGCCACACTAAAGGTACCCTACTGAATGACCACATCTTCTCAACCAATTGATGTTCCAAATGAAGGAAAGTCCTCTCTTCCTCCCTCAATACTACTTTCACCAAGAAAACCCCACATGGCCAAAAAAGTACTACTGCACCCTCAACAGTAATGCTACCATTTCCATCTATAACAGCACTATACTCATTCAATCCTCAGATCACAATTTTGGTCTTTTCAGTGATCTATTCTCCTACCTCAAGAACAAACTTGACATGACCACTCCCCCGCGTACCACCTTGCTACTTCCCTCTGATTCCTCCCCTTCTGATAACCTCATTTCTCCCACCCATCTCCCTCCTCTCTCTCCCCACTCCCCTGGATGTCACACACCTATCCACGCACACTACCACTGCCCCACACACCCCATCCCCCACTGACAACACCAACACTCTCCAACCTCTTCACCAATCCAACAACACCACCTCCCTCCCCGTTAGAGGCCCCTACTCCCATACCCCCATCAACAGGACCAACTCATCCTCCACCCTTCCTCTACCAGCCACTACCAAGCCTCCGACAATGATTCTCACTTATGCCAGCTCCCCCAACTGTTCTGCTATTCTTCTTCACTCCTACACCTCCACAACCAAGAACTTCTTATAAGCCTCCTCACTGACTCTAATCTCAACACTATTCAGTCTGAGCTACAATTGATTCGAGCTCACATTCACCAGTTCATATCACCTTTAACCTTGAGCACAAATGGTCCTCACACCTTACACACCTCCAAACCAACAAATCCCTAATCACCAACTATCACTCTGACACTATCCCTGCTTATACAAAGATCTCACTCCCTCACTGGAGATCCACACCCAACCTTAACCACTCCTCCTGAACTAATAGACTAATCAGACAGCTTTCAACTGACGATATACTCTGCCTCCCTGACTCTTACAACCCTGCCCCTACATACAATCCACATTCTTCCCGCCACACAAATCGAAACTATTATCACCAATGCTATCAGCACATCCTACCCCAGCACCAGGTTTATTAATAAAACAAACCTCCCACAAGTTCTCATCCCTTATACATCCTCGATCACCTCCAAGACAACCCTGAAATGTGCACTGCTAAATTGCCGCTCAGCCGTGAAACATGCAGCCGACATAGCTGAGTTTATACTCAATTAGGACCAAGACATCATCATGCTCACTGAAACCTGGTTGAACAATTCCTATACTGCTATCCTAGATATCCTTGTCCCCCCCAGTCATGACATCATTAGACTAGACCGCTCAGGACGATCAGGAGGTGGCCTAGCCAGTATATTCTGATTCTCACTCTCTATGAAACAAACACATACCACATCTCTGCCCTCTTGTGAATACCTCAGGATAGATATCACCACTACTAACAATTCAAGGTGCTCCCTCCACACATTTTATGACCTGCCAGGAGAAAACCACACATTCATTGAACAGATTATGGAGATTATCACCGCCAACAACGAAGATTACATTTTCCTTGGTGATATCAATATCCACTGGAATAATAATGACCCTCTCATGAACAGTTTTAAATCTTTTCTCCAGGACCTCAACCTTATCCAAGCCTGCAACAGCCCGCTCCATAACAAAGCAGCCACCCTAGACCTAATTATTGCTAAACACAACACCATACAAATTGAATCCATTCTCCCATGCAATTGGACAGACCATCACTACTTCACCTTCTTCTCTAAAAAAAAAACCTATCACTTCAATGGGCCAACCAACAAAAGCCAAACACTGGGCCAGCAACATTGACTCACACACTATAACAACTCTAAGTAATTACACCCTGCTCCACCCTCCTCTATGAATAACGTTCATTACCTCACTGATCATTACGTCAACTCCATGACCAACATCATAGATACCCTGCCCCCCAAACAACTTAAAAGAATCCCATCTAAAAGATCCAACCCCTGGTTCAACTCTAACCTAAACAAAGAACGCGGACACCTCAGACTTGCAGAAAGAGCATGAAGATATTCCCCCTCCTTAGCCAACCTCAAACTCCTGCATCAAAAACGTAATGATTATAATAGACACATTAGGTACTCAAAAGTGGCTTTCTTCAAAAATCAACTAGACTCGGCAAACATTCGACCTAAAAAACCTTTCAAAAATATCAACAACCCATCGACCCGCAAAAGAGATCCCACTTACGCAAATAGCTAAACATTACACAACAGTGAAACCTTTGCCTCTTTTTTGCAGATAAAACCATGCAAATCTCAAATGATATTGAGAACGCTATTAAACTACTTCCATATGGACACCCTCTCACACCTCCCCTTCCGATCATAATACATGCCCAAAATATCCCCCATCTCACCCAAAAATACACCTTCCTGGTCTGGCTTCAATCCCTCGATGAAAATGGCACTTTAAATCAACTGTTCTCTCTGAAATTCTCCAACCACTTCAGTGATCCCCTCCCTTCAATTTCTTAAAGGAGTTAATTCACCTCCTACTCCCACTGTGGACTATGATAATCAAAGCTTCA
Source organism: Calotriton arnoldi (assembly GCA_963921515.1). Lineage (NCBI taxonomy): Eukaryota > Metazoa > Chordata > Amphibia > Caudata > Salamandridae > Calotriton > Calotriton arnoldi. The sequence goes on along the minus strand of CAWUFW010006843.1, from coordinate 484,186 downwards.
CTCTTCCAAGGCCCCTTTCCTTACTGCCTCAAAAGTGGCCAAGTTATCCCCATCTTATATAAAAACAACGCCGACCAATCCAACCCCAATTACTGCCCTATCTCAACCTCACTACTCGGGCCAATCTTTTAGAAAAATGTGTACACTTACAGCTTCACAATCACATCCAGCAATTCCAACTCCTCGACCTCTGCCAATCTGGCTTCTGATCGGGTCATAGCACTGAAACGGCCATGGTCCACATTGTCGATGACACCCTACGATCACTCGACCAGAATGACTCATGCCTCCTAATCCTATTGAATCTGTCAGCAGCTTTTGGCACTAACTACCATGTCACCCTTCTAAACCTTCTTGAACACAGGATGGGCCTCTCCGGCTTGGTGCTGAAATGGTTCTCCTCCTTTCTACATAACAGGTCTCAACGCATCCTAATCAACCACACTCTTTCTGACCAGTCTTTACTGTCACTAGGCATACCCCAAGGCTCTATTTTTCCTCCAACATTGTTTAACTTATATATGGAGCTCCTCACTGAAATCTTTAAACTCTCCCACATCTCATACCACATGTATGCTGACGATACCCAACTCTACATGAAAATCACCACCCCCAATGTCATTGATATCCTCAAAAACACCCTGACTAAAACACAACACTGGCTGACCCAAAACCACCTTAAACTCAATGCCCTTTAAACTGAATTCCTATTGATCGCACCACCCACCACCACCACTCCCAACATCAAAGACTGGCTCTCCCTTCTCACTGCCCAGAATTGCACCCCACACATCATTGATTCTGCCAAATGCCTAGGTTTAACCTTGGATAAAGACTTCTCCATGTAAAAATACATCAGCGCCACCACTAGAGGAGCTATCAGTTGCACATTCTTAGGAAGCCAAAACCTTTCCTCCCTGAGGCTGACCTCACAAAGGCAGTTCAAACCCTTGTGCTATCGAAATTAGATTACGGCAGTACTACCCTGGTGGGCCGCCCACAAACCTCACTTGCACCATTAAAAGGCTACACAGAATGCTCACCACTGGTTCTAAAAGAAGTGACCACATCACCCCGACTTTCAATCACGGAAATGGCTACTCTTTGAGACTAGAATTCATTTAAAAATTGCTTGTGTGACCCACAAAGCGCTGTACTACAATTAACCCTGGGCGTAGTTCGCGTAGTAGCGCTACGCATAGCTACGCGAAGTGCACTTCGCACTACGCGTAGCTACGCGAACTGCGTAGTGCACTGTGCAAAATGCTGTTCGCACTGATTGCACAGTGCCGGATGCTTGTCCGCACTGTGCAATCAGTGCAAACCGCAAGCGGTCGTTTTCTGCCGCTCAAGTAGATTTCTACTCAAGTGGCAGCTTTCTCAACGCGGACTGGTAGTTTCTCATCGCGAGCGGTCGCGAGCATAAGCGACCACTCGCAATGAGAAACCTGACCTCCCCGCATTGAGAATCTCGCCGGGAGGTTTATTTTCCACGCTCGCGATCGGCAACTTGATGTTGCTGATCGCGAATGAGGAAAAAGGGTCGCCGGGATGTCATTTTGCTTGCTCGTGGTCGACAACTTGACGTTGAGGACCGAGAGCAAGCAAAAAATGACCGCTACGCGTGTTTGCACTGTGCTACGTGCAATTCGCGTAGTGCGAAGTAGCGCAAACTTCGCAAACTACGCGAGCGTAGCGTAGTACTTCGCCCAGGGTTAACTACAATACCCCCTCCTAACTGACCCAAAAACTGACCCTATAAGGTGGAAACAGATCTTCTTGAAGTACTAGCTCCTTACTTCTTACGCCACAGAAATTCAAGAAAGAGAAAACATACAACAGATTCTTCTCTGGAATTGCACAAAAAATATGGAACTCTCTCCCTACCGAGATCAGATGCAACCCATCCACATCCATCTTAGAAAGGAAGTAAAAAGTTTACCCTCAATAAATTACGCTTGCACTGAGGATTTTCCTCCATCTGCCCCTGATGTCTGTTTTTTGCCTTTTATCACACCAGTATATTTTTAGACCTGGACTCCGCTTGTCTATATACTCCTATGTTTATAGTCTATATACTCCTATGTTTATAGTCTATATACTCTCTGTTTACCTTATGTGCAATCATGTCACTGCCTATTCTATTAATAACTCTGTTAATAATATTCTATTATTTGTATATAATTTATTTTTATTTTCTATGCTTACATATTGTATCCACATGCAAATTTCCCCATAGACTTCTTTAGGCCGCTACCACAAAAACTGCTGAAGGAATCACACCAAATTTGGCAAGAAGCTAGATCTAGATTTGGTGTAAATCTGTTCAGTAGCTTTTGAGAAATGAAGATTCAAAAATATTTGTATATGTGGATGGTTGGTCCAGAGGGACTCCCACTAGAGTCTCGCAGGAGCACCATTAAAAAATAGAGCGTTCTGATTGGCCCAGGGTGATTTTTTCCCTTGGGCCATCTTGCTCCCTTGGGAGTCAGACTCCCGTGGGAGCAAGCGCTCTGTTTGGCTGCCAGCAACATGAGAAAAACGTTGCTGGCAGCCCCTTACAGGACTCAGGTACTTAGGCCCCTGTACTTAAGTTTAAAAAACAAAATAATATAAGGGGGCAGAGTGGGGATACCCTGCCCCCCTAGGCCCTGTGGGGGTGACCCAGAGGGCCCCCCAGGGTCAAAATACAAAAAAACTTAGTTTTTTGCTGCCATCCCAGGGGTCTCCCATGGGTTTGCGGCAAAAACAATAAAGAAAAATAGTGGCCATCATTTTTTTAAATATATACATATGGGGAGGGGATCCTGAGTAGGGTTCCCTCCCTGAACTAATTTTCGGCTCCAGGAACCCCATCCCCCAGGGCCAGGCATATTATTTAAGGGGAGGGGAGCACAGGACCCCCTTCCCTAAGCCTTTGTAGGCCCCTGGGACCCAATCCCTGTTGATGATTTCTTTTAAAAAAGGAAGGGTGTTCGTGCGGCCCCTCCCTTCCCTAGCTTGTGAAGGCCCAGGGGACCCCATCTCCTGGGCTGTAAATAATTTAAAAGGGGGGACATGGCCCCCCTCCATGAGCCATTATAGACCCAGGGATCCCATCCCCCGGGGTTGGCTCAGTGACACGTGTCCTGGGGAACCCACCCCCCGGGACACAGTATTTACCCTGCCAGAACTACTGCAGCCAGTGAAACATATGTTTGCTCCTGTCTGGCGGTAGCATTTTTAAATCTCACACCAATTGGGAGCAAACACGTAAGTCTGCTCCCAACTGGCAGGAGATTTAAAGATACTCCCACTGGCTGGGAGCAGACTTGTGTTCTGTTTCCCGAAACAGAACACACATTGCTCCCTTCCAGAGGGAGCAAGCATAAATAGCTGTTCCCACTGGGCGGGAGCAATGCCGGCTTCCGTACCATGAGCCGGCTGGGAAAGCAGGGGCCCTGGAGCTCCCCTCATGGCCCCCAAACTGGTAGTTCCTGGGTGCCCTGGGTGGGCACCGGTGCCCCCACCTATAATTAATGGAGGCCCGGGGTATTGGGTCCCTGGGGAGAAAATAGGCTAGGGGAGAGGGACCAAGCAGCCCCGTCCATTTGAGGGAGGGGGGCTGTGTGGCACCCTTACCTTTTTTATTGTATTTAGCCCCGGGGTAGGGGTCCCTGGGGCTTATTAAGGTTTGGGGAGGTGGGGCTGCACGACCCCCTCCCCTTAATTATGTAATTTGGCCCCAGGAGAAGGGGTCCCTGGGGCTGAAAAAGGCTTGGGGATGGGGACTGCGTGGCCCCCTCCTGTTTTTAATAAAATACGTTCCGGGGGTGGGGTCTCCAGGGCCCGAGAAGGCTTGGAGACGTGGTCCACATGGTCCCCTCCCCTTACGTAACTTGGCCACGGGGAATGGGTCTCTGGGGCCTAATAAGGCTTGAGGAGGGCCCCCATCCCCTTTAAAATAAAACACGTCCCCAGGGATGGGCTCCCCAGGGGGCTACGAAGGCTCGGGGAGGGTGGCCACGCAGCCCTCTTCCCTGTTTTATTTTTATGTGGCCCTAGGGGAATGGGGTACCTGGGGCCCTAATAAGCCTTGGGGATGGGGTCCATGTGGCTCCCTCCTCTGTTATATTGTATTTTCCCCAGGTGGTGGGATCGCGGGGGCCTAGTGAGGCTCATAGAGGGGGGCTGCATGCCCACCTTCATCTTCTAATGCCAATAAAAGCAGTTTACAGGTCAAATCTTTACAATGGGAAGGATTAGCAGGCCAGGACCAATTCTTTAGCTTTAAGTAAGGCTTGCCTGAGACATTGTAACCAGGCTTATTGTGGTAAGGGATGCTGGCAGGGCTTGACATTCTTGCATCTTCTAATGCTGAGAAGGGCAGATTCCAGGTTATATCTCGCAATAGAAAGGGTCAGCAGGATGGAACCAAGTGCCCAGGAATCAGCAAGGCTAACCTGAGCCATAACGACCAGTCTTAAAGTAGTGAGGGATAGATACATTTTTCCCTGCAATGTTTCTGTATGGCCCAAGACCACGTTTTTGAATGAACAGGATAGGCAAAGACTCTGCTCTCCCAGAGCAAGCCAAATGTGCTGTATCTAATAGACTCAATCCACCTCTCAGGAGGCTGGAGCCAGCATTGAGAGGGGCTGAACTATGAGTTGTCCAGGACAGGAAGTTACATCTATTGGCTACTATTGTTTTAGTTCAAAGGCCTCTGGCTAGAGGTGAGAGCAGAGTAAATGGGCAGGCGAGGTGTAGAGTGGGAATAGACCAGAGATAGGAACTTGGAAAGGAAGTTAACTTATGAAGGCATGCATAAAGAGTGTTTTTCATAAGGCTCACAGGTAAGAGCAGAGCTGGGCCAAGACTAAGCAAAATGAAGAACTACCAAATCAGTTCCATGCTGCTGTAAACATAAGCAGGGTACGTTTTCTTTCACTACACAGTCAGTGATTTTTTACCCTGAAATGTCATTACCTGCTAATAATGAAAGTGAAAGTTGGTCTAGGAAAACATTCTAGAAGGTCAGGAGGATGCCTCATTGTGTAATCTAGAAAGAACAAGGGTCTTATGATTCCACAAAAAGTACTGGGCTTGCATAGAAGAGTTAGAACAGCAGGGTAACACAAGGCAAGCTGATTTGCGATTGCACTGTCAGGGTAGCAAAATACCAAGCACTTCATCTCTCACCCGCATATGTCCAAGGTGCTCTAGCTGGGGTCTGAGCTACAACTTGACTAGGGCTCGACCGACAAATGTTCTTCTGCCTTCTAGACCCTGAGAGGGGTTTGGGATGTGAACCGCTGATCGAATTTTGGCTTCCTTTGACCTAGCAGGAGGAGGTGTAATCCAAGCCTTTTCAGAATTGTGTAGTTTCTGCTCCATTTGCCAGCCTTGATTTGCTCTTCCACATCCTTCCTCCTTCATGGGGTATATTTGTTCACCAGTAGACAGTATAAAGTAAATAAATAAAATAAAATGGTACATGGCTACTGCTTTTGACGCCAATTCAAATTCTAGCCCTTTTGGTATCCTTTTGCTCATTCAACAGCATCTTTGCCTGACGCATGTCACAGCATGGATAAATGAGCCATCTCTGATTACCCCCCCTTTTTGGTGCACGGGCACACACCATCGCACTGCCCCTCTGCTAAGCTGGTTAGTCCTTATAATTGTGCATCTGTCTCCCACATAACCTCACAATGCTAGGTGCTGCATCCCATAACACGATAACCCTACCTCGGTGGTCCTTATGCATGACATGACAACACTTCCCATTTATACACAAAACAAAAACAACACCCTCACAACCACACACCCTACACAGTGTAGCTTGTTATAAGTGTGGGTTGGGCCGTTATCACCCTACATAATGGTAGTAAGGGCTATACAAATGGTACATTACAAAATAATACAATACACACTTCATCCTGGACTCCTTGAGTCGAAAGCCTTGAATGACACTCACATAGAGCCTCACCTTACAGGCACTGCCTTCTAAAATTGCCCTCAATTCTAAATCAACTCAATGCGGGCAGGCCTGCTACCTGGCGGCGAGCTAAGAGGCAGGCTCTCAGCAGCATTTCCCTGTGACGAGACCAATAACAAGTCAGGCCAAGGAAGGCCTGTAAGCTTATTTATATTGTGCACTTTAGTCGTTACCATCACCAAATGCAGGATATGTTTTACATGCTGCCACGACTTAGCCCTAACAGACTGGCCCTAATGCTACTGGCCTTTCTGCATGCAGGGGACTATAATAGACACACTGGCTACGTCACTGCCTGTGTTTTTTAATTACTGCCACTGGTTCACACTGCTCAATTACTGGTAGTACCAGTAAAATACCTGGCGGATGGTAACTGTAACAACAGGTACAAGACACACAAAACCAGTGCCGAAAATACATGTCCTTCTATGTGTAAGCCCTTGACAACCCCCACAATCCAAAACTCTGCTCAGCTCCGTATACAAACTGTTGAGGAAGCCTGTCAGTTTTTTCCCAGCGTTACTGCAGGGTTAGTGGCAGACCTACATTAATATTAATAAGTACATAGATGTGCATTGAATTCCCTATATAATTCTAATTCTGCACAGAAGAATTGGAGTACACCAGTAGAGCTGTGTATTGGTGCTGTCATACCAACAATGGGTGCATTGATTGGGCAGTGTGTGGGAATAACAGTACTAGAGAAGCAGGACACATTGGAAGCTCTTGAGAGAACTTTGCATGAGAGTTTGCTAACTCATCTGTTGTACCCCCTGTCTGACCAGAAACCAGGGGGTACAACAGATGAGTTAGGTGCAATTACAAGTGAAACTGTGTTGGAGTGTATGGGTGTACATAAGAATGTGTGTGCGTGAGAGTATGTGTGCATCAATTAGTGTGTGTGTGTGTGTACACGTGGGTGTGAGAGTGGGGTTGTGGCTGTCAGTTTGTGAGTGGGCATGAGAGAGTATGTGTGTGAGAATGTGTGGGGGCATGTCTAATTGTGCATGCGTGTGTGTAGGTGCTCATGCATGAGAGTGTGTGTGCACATGCTTGTATGTTGTGTCTGTGTGTATATGTGTTCCTGGCACATTGTGTACGTGCGGATTTGGGTTGGAGAGTGTATGTATGTGCAAGAATGTGTGTGTGTGTGTTTTTGCGCGTGTGTGTGTGTGTTCTTGCACACGCTCAATGCTTGTCGGTGGTGCAGTGTGGATTATGGCGTGCATTTAGCAGAGCTGTGCTGGAGTACCAGAATGGGTGCTGTCAGGATTGAGGTACATTATCTGCAGGCCAGCAAGTGCTTCAGGGCAGACCGATGTGCATCTGCTGAGCTGTGGATGAACATCTGGCCTTGGTCTACTGCTACCGGAGCTGTCAGACTGCGTAATTATCAAGGAAGGGAACGCTTCATATACATCTATCCTAATTTACACCCTTTTTACCAGAGTAATACATTTAACCAATTAATATGTATTATTTTCCTGTGAATTGAAACGACAGTAAAACTGATCAAGGATAAAATACGTGCTCACATCCTGGAAATAGCGGATGAAAACGAGGTGAAAGAAGATGTGTGTGCTGTGCATATTCTTGTGAGTGCGTGTGTGACTGAGTGTATCTACAATCACTTGCACGGTGTTTATTCAAATGTTTCTGCCATAGCAGTGAAATAAATGTGGCCCAAAAGCACATTTATTTAGAGGAACTGTACTAATAAAAACACATTACTACAGGGCACACTTCAAATTCGAGTTTATTACCACAGTACAGCAAAAGTGACAAGAGAAAAAATACTTTTTACTGCCTCACAGATTGCTTGTTTCAGTTACTTTACCTAATAAACAACTCTCTCAGTCATAGGCCGCTTCAATTTTACCATACTGCATACATTTTTAACCCCATGCATCCTGGTTTTGGTTAAACATCTTTTATTAAAGAAGTACACATGACAAATATCTCGGCGTAAATCATACATGTAGATGTGTAGAATATAATATGCAATTAATTACCATTATTCAAGGAGTGAAGAGACATCATGGCTCACTCAAGACTTTGGTCCTGATTCTGATGCAGTTAGGAAAGCATTCCCACCTAGGGCCTGATTCTGATGCGGTTAGGAAGGCCTCCTAATGGCATTTGCTCCTTCCAAATCGGATCGGGAATGTGTCTTCCCGACCCAGGGCCCAATTATGATGCGGTTAGGAACATATGCTCCCATGTCCAACCAAATCGTATCTGGAAGCATCCGGATGCATCGTACTCCGTCGGTCGGACTCTCCCGATCCGAGTGGGTCGGAAACCATTTCCAAACCGATTCGGTCGGGAAGCTTTCCAACCCGCATCAGAATCAGGCCCTTTGTCTCTTGTGAGTCATGGCCCCTCCTCACACTTAACATTGGTGATAAATATCATGTTACACTCTGCACATCTGTATATATCAATCAATCAGGATTTATAAAGCACGACTAATCACCCAATAGGGTATACAGGCGCTTGCAGGCCCTGGAAGCTTATTCGAACAGCCAGGTCTTGAGGGCCACTCGGAATTCTGGTAGTGAGGTGATGCTCCGCAGGTGCGAAGGGAGGCTGTTCCACTTCTTTGCTGCGATGTGGGAGAAGGATCGTCTTCCACTTCTGATTCAATAGATGCGGGGAGTATGGGCAAGTGAAAGGGAGGCACAGCGTAGTCTTCTCGATGGTTGGTGGAAGTTCAGGCGGTGGTTAATGTAGGCGAGGCCTTGGTTGTGTAGAGCCTTGTGTGCGTGGGTCAGCAACTTGATTTGGCATCTCTTCTGTAAGGAGAGCCAGTGAAGTTTCCTGAGGTGGAGTGTGATGTGGGTTCATCGGGTAAGGCCGCGGATGAGTCTGGCTGCTGAGTTCTTTATGGCCTGAAGTCTCTGTAGAAGGTGTGTGGCGTAGGGGGCATTGCTGCAGTCCAGTTGGCTGGTGATGAGGCTTGTGTCACGGTGCCTCTCGTGTGTAGGGGTAGCCACTTGAAGATCTTATGTAGCATGTGCAGAGTGAAGAAGCAGGCGGAGGAGATGGCGCTGATCTGTGATTTCATGGTGAGCTTGTTGTCAATGATGATTCTGAGGTTTCTGGTATGGTTAAAAGGAGTGGGTGCAGGTCCTTGATCTGATGGTCACCTGGAGTCATTGCATGTGTTGCTTCTGTTGCCAAAGATTCCGTCTTGTCAGTGTTCAGCTGCAGGTAGTTGTTCTTCATCCAGTCTGCAACTTTTGTCATGCATCTGTGGAAGTTGGTTCTGGTGGTGGTGGGGTCATCGGTGAGTGAGAGTATGAGTTGGGATCTGACGATGTTGGCCAACGGGGTCATATATGCATTGAACAGTGTGGGACTGACAGATGAGCCCTGAGGGACACTGCAGATGATCACCAGGCCACATTTAATTCTGCGAAGGACAGGACAGAGTTTATCAGTGCTCTCTATGCCGGTGCTGCCCAGGACTAAATAGCAACACCACTTCATTGTCAGCTTGAAAATATTGATGATAAACAGATGAGGATGACTACATTTGTTATTAGGAAGAATTCAACGGTCCAATAGGCCATAAGTGACACTGTACTGGATTTAGTCCAGAACACCAATACATATAGAGGGATTAGCTATTGGATACACTTTCTGTGGGAAAATAAAGATTATTTCAACATACAATATGAACTAATACATTCTAAATGGGAAAAAGAAGTAGGGTTTTCGCTTAATCATCAGACCTGGGAAAAGGCATCTATTTCTAACATGAAAGCCCTATGAGGAACACATTTCAGAAGAATGCAAACATATGTACAGTGGTTAATCTACCATATCACAGAACATCTTCAAAGATAGAGTGATTATATCTCAAGGAGTTGTCCCAGATGCAGTAGGAAGGGAAGTGAGTACATATGATTTGGAGTTGGCCAAACCTATAAGAATTTTGGCATGAGGTTTTAACATTTGTAAAAAAAAAACTGGTCACAAATAGAAATAATAACACTTGATGTATTGCCAATATTAACAGAATGCACTAGAAATTTGGTCTTACTGTTTGCGGAATATAGCTATTCTAACCACAAGATCTGTAATAACCAGCTGAACCACCAGATTACCAAATGTGGTTAAATAAACTAAATAGGGTGTATGAAAGAGAAAATATGTATGCCTTATGTCTAGGATAAACAACATTTTAAAAATATGGAGTATTTTCAAGGACTTTATGAAATTGAATTAATGAAATTAATGGATTTTTTAATGACGTTGTTTGTGCTAATTCGAAGATATAAATTTGTATAAAATCATGAACTCATAAAATTAAATATTTAAAACTATTTCTTCCACAAAGCAACTACAGAACTGTTGTTCAAGGTCTTGTACTCTTGCATCTGGATGGTGGAAACACCCTACTCCATGGCACTACCAGATTCCATACCCGTACCCCTTATGGGCATCTTACATGCTGCAGCACATCTCACCCAGAGCCTGAAGAAACAGGATCACATCACCTCCATCCTGATAGAACTCTATTGGCCCCTCCCTTGCCAACCCATACCATCTTCAAAATCAGCTGCATCATTTACAACTGCATCACGACCAGCATCTACATTTATTTTGCAGAGAAGCTCATGGTCTCTGGTGGTTCTCGGCACACCCGCAGCCAGGACACCATCAGGCTGCAGACTCAGAAGTGTGAAAATTTAAATACAAGCCACACAGGACTTTTCCATCCATGCATGCAGGATCAAGAGCAACATCACTGTATCCATCAGGACTGCCCCAATGCTGCTCCAATTTAGGACAAAGTCGAAGACGCACTTCTTTAAAGAACACTACATCACAACACAAACAGTCCAGAAACCTCTCCTATCACACGTTGACTTTATGCATGTCTTTGACCTCTACAGTTCTCAGCTGCCTTTCGGCTAGGTTCACACTATAGAAATACCACATACATACAATGCCCTAAACGTTTTGACCTGCTGACACAGTCTAGGTGATGGGCACATCGGCTTTAATGATCGTGTGATTATAGCCCTTTCCTTGTCTCTGGGGTCCTCTCTTTAATGACAACAGGGTTCTGCACTGCTGCCAGAGTCTGTGGCCTTTGGCTTTACAGGTGCGTCTCTGACCTGCTGTCAGTGTCCAGGAATGGCTCATTCTTCTGCCCACAGCAGAATTTAAGTGTACATTCTAAATTTTCCTTTGTGAACATTGCAGTGGTAGCCAGAACTCTCTCCTAACTGGCCAGCGATAGCAGATGGAGCTTCCATTGTTTTTCCTACTTTATGTGTTTTTACTGATCTGATGCTGTCAAAACCTATTGAAAAGAATTCTTCTGCAATGCACAGAGAATGGGATTTTTGCTTGGCCTGTTATGAAAAATCTCGGCATGATTCAATTTCGTCGATGAACGGAAGCAGCACAGTTCAGCTCAAAAGCAGAAAACAGCGAGAGCGCCATTATTGTCTATTTCATGTGTGCTTTGACGTAGGCATGCAAGGTAGTTTTACAGCCGTGTAAATATCCCTGCAAATGTTGCACTAAAATCTGTCTTTATATCTCTGACTTTAATATGATGATTTTTTCAGATTGCCAGAGTCATAAAAACACAGGGTTTTTTTTAGATTGGAAGCAAACAACGACCACAAAGCCTAGAATTCATTAGGTTGCCAAATGTAAACCCAGAGGTAGGGGACTGCCTTTAGAGCTGGTGGTGCCTGGTGCGACAATCATTTTTGGCGCCTCCTTAAATTACCTCCCTCTCCACTGATTCCGTGACTACCACTGTGCCCCTGGTCTCTCTCACGTGCATTTTCATTTGTTTTATAGTGCTACTCATACCAGTGTAGAATGTAAGAGCACTTTACATCACACTCACATTATACAGAGACAATGAATCATACATGTGCAAATCACTCTATAGCAGTAGCTGTCGGTGGTGGGAGTGCTGCCAGGGCGCTGACGTGGGGCAAGGGAGGGTCAGGGTGGGGGGTAGTAAACTATGGATTACGGCTGATTACAGTGTAGTGTAGCTCCTATTTCCCTAATAGGCTCTGCGCATTGGAATAATATATCCTATAGGTTTGACATAGGACTAAGGTCAGTATGTCCCTATCGAGTATATTAAACTTAATTACTTGTGCCAGCTAGCTCAGAGGCCACTAGAAACTCCTTGACGACAAGAAGGGAGTAGTTTCTGGCAGCTGCAAAACATGACCACTTTGTTTCCCTTTAGAATCAGAACGTGTCCCAGAGTCGTGGAAACAATAGATAACTATTTCACTCAGCTCAATCGTGCATGCTTAGTTTTCTCCAAGTTACACAGAAAGAACAGAGGGGCGTTTCAATAAAAGATTTATTGAACAGTCTTGTTTCTGGTGTAAGTAAAATGTGCTGTTACGATCACAAGACAGTATGCGAGATAAATAATGTACAGTGTGAGCAGTAGAAATAAATAATACTGCTGATCCAGCGCGATATTAGCAAACAGCATTCATACACTAGATACTCTCTTGGGCCCATACATTCATACTATGCTAATACTTACGCTGGGGTTGTCAGTTGTTACTCTTTATCAAAATCCCTGCTACCAATTACCTTCTGATTGAAGAGTAATGACTTACCAATGAATCCTTTGCTAATTGGGAAGTTTAAAATGAGTGACATTCATTATAGTACATAATCCTGAAATAACCACTGAGTCAGGAAGTTTTAAAATGTTTATCTAAAGATTTAGCAGAGTAAATTACAGAACCACATGGTACTTAATCGCATATCACGGATGAAGCATAGAATAATAATTATTGATTAATGACGGTCCCTCAGAAAGGAGAAGATAGAGACAGCAGCGCAACTAAAGGTTGCATTTATATTTACCTAAGTGCGAGAACCAAACCCCTTGGCCAAGGAGTTGGAAAGTAATAGGACCCAGGAAGGATGAAGAGCAAAGACCTCCTTCAGGATCAGGACAGGACTGGTGACCTCTCTACAACGACGCCTGCGTCGTTCCCCTCTCTGATACTCGACTTCTCCTCGATTCTCCCGGGCCTTCCTTCTAATGGACTCCGCCGCCCCCTCCTCAGGACCTGTCTGGACAGCGGTTCAGTCTGCAATCGATCAGCTTGGCAGTCTGGAGCTAGAAGCTAACTAATTAGCTAATTCTATATCTATTATACCCTTCTACCCCCATGTACCTCCCCTTAATATTGCTAAAATATGGGACCACTACTTCTGATTGGACAGGGACAGGGGGTTGATCCTCACACCATATTGATTTGGTTCGAATTCTGAAGCCCATTGTCTTTAAACTACCGCCCATCCAATTTTATACATTTGCTTTATTTCCCACCCGTCTCACAACAAATGTTATATATTCTTCATATACAAAGTTTCAATTTTCAACAGGAAAGGCAAGAACACAGCAGCTTCGGCCATCAGGTCATGGCCTTGGACGACGTCCAGGTTGACTTCATTTTTATACTTTGGCAGCCAAACAGGACACATGCGCAGAATCATTGTCTCTCGAGTTTCAGATCACCAACCCCAGGCCCAAGTTTTACGAACTAATAAAAGTCAAAGAAGAAAATATTAAAATCACAAATAATATGTTTCACTGTATACCCACTCTTTCTACTCTATCCCCATTTACTTATAATTCTATCCCGCATTAGTAGCGTTAAGAAAACGACAAATTAATAATAACACAAGAGCAAGCTGAAGCATGTGAAAACATCAAGCAGCCATTTTAAAGCACACTGCGCAGAAGCAGAAATTTCCCACCAAGCAAAGAAAGACGCCACAACACGTGATATGGTTGAGACATGCGCAGTAAGGTTCCCGCGCTTTAGCGGCCATTTTAGATTACGGACAAGCGTTACTTGTTAGTTAGAACACATAGGCAAGCTTCCTTGCTATTCATGTAGTGTATGCAAAGTTAATATACAAAATACAAGATTAATAAATTAATACTGTGAGGAGATTGCATCCGAGCAAGTCTCATTTGTGAGTCCTTGCTCCATCAATCCCCTCTCTGATGGCGTTTAAGAGCCATCAAAATACTACCCTCAATCAGATGCCAACTTCTAGCAAATAGTTTCATTCTCATTTTTACATTTTCTATTTTTAACATCCCCTTTTAATTTCTTGTATAATTCACTTCTCCATTCTTCAAGTTCTATTTCGTCAATCTTTCTCTTCTTCCCTTTTCCTGTCACATTATATGTTCCATTCTTCCTACAACATTTGCACCATATTATTATTGTCAGTACTATTATTGCTAACCCTGCTAGGGGTACTAATATTTGACCTATAAGTCCTTTTCCTACATTAGCAAACCAGGTACCAATTGACGAGATACTATTTGTCAATCTTTCCCATACACTATCAACTTCCAGTGGTTTAAGTTCCTTCTCAAGTTTAGTTATATTCTGTATATACGTTCCAATTTCTGCACTTTTATCAGGAATGTAAGTGCAACAATGTTTCGTCTTCAGTAATTTACAGACTCCGCCCTCTTTTGCTAATATAATATCAAGAGCAAATCGATTTTGCATAACCATAGATCTAATCGCAACCATTTCCGCATTAATCATTAGAAATCCTCCAGCAGTATCCGTTGATAAACGATCAACCACTGTAGACAATTTACATATTTTCCTTGAGTTCAGAATTATTCCCATCGAAGGTATCAATGCACCGAATATATCACCTACAATTTCAGAAAAACTAGCTCTTTTACTACGTGTTAATTCGCCATTGTTTTCATTGCTCCCAGTGTTTCTTTTTACGTGGTATATTTTTGGAAATACTATTCCAAAATAACAACTTCCATACCACCGTGCAGGAAGCCTAAAGTAAGCCTTATTCCTGCATACATAATAGATTCCAGGAAAAACTGAATCTGTTCCTCCTTTGATTCCCCAACGTCCAAGAATGAAGAAATTGTGTTCACATTCACTGGTACCGATGAAAACATTGTTATAATCAATCCTTAACCTATGTAGACAAATTTTCCCCGTCTTTACAAAATCCAGAGCCATAGCAGCTTGAGCCTTGCCAGGTGTGTAACTCCCTTCTTTCTCAGCCCAAGGTGGCAAATGAGCCTTATGCTCAGAAGCTTTCCTTTGAAAATCTTGTCTTCTATTTTCTACTAAATTCAAAAATATCTTTTCTTCTTCGTGTAAAGAACATGTTAGATTGTGTCTATGTGCATGTGTTATGTCTATTGATTTCATTGTTAAGAAAAATTCTCCCATAAACTGTGCGTCTTGACTACTAAGCACTGGGTTCATACTCTTTCGAATCGGAACCTCTGAAAATATCACATCTATGTTTGAATAATAATATTGAAGTCTCCCTGTTCTATAAAATAAACTAGATAAAACACTACATGATATGCCATATGTCAATGGTAAGTGATGATATGTTAATCCTTCTGCTACTGATTCGGGTAACTTCATACAGACATAACAATTACTAACTTCCATGGTATCTACATATTGAAATAATAACTTTGTGAAAACATTTAAACTAGTGTCGTTATCAGTTATTTCATGATGAAATTCTGGTTCATTTTCTGCCATTAGTTCTACTCTATTTCCCTTCATGTGTGCTGTCCTTCCTTTAGTTTCGTTATTAATCTTTTTATCCATTATCATAAGGTAAGGAACTGCTACGATCAGGACTAACCAAACTATAAGCACCATTACTAGACTACATATGCATATTGCACAGCATCTTCTACAACATCTCTGTTTTGGTCTCCCAGCAACTCTATCATCAGGCATTTCGACAAGGAAGATTGCTCTTCTTATCTATTTTTCGCTTTTCTTTATGTGACTCTTTTTCGTAGTCAAGGTGGTCTTGTTTCTTTCTCGTACGTCAGTTCTGCACTCGTTCCTTCGTCACCACTTTCACTTGACTCTGAACTTTCGTAATCTTCAAGAATAATGTAAGTCCAATCAGGACCCTTGAATTTGTTATTCACAAGTTTCAGTCTCTTGCTTCTTCTTTTCTTAGTTCTGTTTTCTTGTTCGGTTTGACTTGTTACTTCATTTACTTGATCTGGATCTTCACTTCTGGTTGTTATGTGGTATTTTACTCTTTTAATGACACTAGGCCAATGATCACCTTTTCTTGTTTTCTTTGTTTGCACTGTTTCTTTATTTTTGTCTTCAGCAATCTCTTTATTTTCACTTTCTGACACCTTTTCGTTTTCTGCAATTACTGTTTTTCTTTCTTGCTCTTTTTCAGGCCTTATTTGTTTTTCTTCTGCAGCTCCTCTGTGAGTTTCCAATAATTGACCTTGTTCTTTGTTTAATTCTTCATGTTTATGTTTCTCGAGATCTTTTTCTTCTGTGTGATTTTCTTGATCTAACTGGTTCTGATCAGGGCTTATTGCACTTTGTACTTCTGCAGCCTGACCGGATTCTTCTAAACCTGTCTGTTCCTGCTCAAAACTTGTTGGTTCTTCGTTATTTTGAGCCCAGTTTCCTTTCCCTATCTGGTCCTGCTCAGGTTCTTTTATTGTATGTTCTTCTTTTCCCTGAGCTGCTTCTTCTTCGCCTATCTGATCTTCTTCAATTTCTTCCAATTTTGTTTGACTTCTTGTTCTGTAGTAGACTTCAGGAATTTCTACCACCGGTATCCAGTCCTGACTTGTGCTCAGTTGTTCTTCTGCAGCTTCTTCTGAATCTCGAGCCTGAGATTCTTCAGCTGGGCAACCTTCAGCTTCCTCAGTGGTTGATGCTGACTGAGGATTTTCTTCTTCAGGGTCTGGTACTCTTTTGGTGTGGCTTACATGAATCCAATTAGGAAATCCTGCACACTTCACTGCTGTGTTGGTAGTCAGTATGACTTGACAAGGTTTTCCCCATCTAGGTGATAGACACGTCTCTCCAGTGTGATTCTTCACTACCACCCAGTCACCAGGATTCAGATCATGTTCTTGTTCAGGCTGCCTCGAAACTGCATCTTCTCCGACCTGATGAGAGACAGAACGCACTAGGTCAGCCAATCCTTTGCAATAATCTCAAACCATATCATCAGATATATTCAGCAGTTTGTTTATGGGAACATGTGCTTGTCTCATTGCTCTTCCCATCATTATCTCGTATGGACTCAGACCCGTATTTCTATCAGGAATGCTTCTTAGGCCCATTAAGACAAGTGGCAATGCATCTGGCCACTCCAATGATGTTGATGCACACATTTTTCCCAGTCTGGATTTTATAGTGCCATTCAATTGTTCAACCACTCCAGAAGCCTCTGGACGATATGCACAGTGCAATTTTTGTTCAATTTGGAATGCTCCGCAAATTATTTGAATCACTTCACTGTTAAAATGTTTTCCTCTATCTGATTCCAAAGTTACTGGGAAACCAAACCTAGGAATGAGTTCTCGTAGTAACAGCTTTGCGACTGTAATGCTGTCACTCCTCCTGGTAGGGTAAGCCTCCACCCACTTTGAAAACAGACATACTATGACTAGTACATATTTCAACCCTCTGCATGGTGGTAACTGTATAAAGTCGAACTGGAGTCTTATAAATGGACCCTCTGCTTTTCCAATCTTCCCAAACCCGATTATTGTCTTTCTCCCTGGATTATGCATCTGGCAAGTCAAACATCTCTGGCAAAGGCTCTCTGCTACAGCCCTGAACTTGGGATTGTACCAGTTCTGTCTGAAAAGCCTAATCATTGCATCTCTCCCTATGTGTGTGTCTCCATGATACATCCTGGCCATTTGAGAGAGCAGACAGTCAGGCATGACTGGTCTGCCATCAGCACAAATCCACACTTCATCATCTCCCCTTAGGGAACAACCCACTTTGACCCATGTTTTCTTCTCATTTTCATCAGCACCATCTTGCAATCTTCTAACCTCATTCCATGTTTCAGGTGGCATATACAGCATAAGTTGGCAGCTGATTCCCATTCTTTCCACCCTTTTATTGACTGATAATCTATTTCTGGCACAATGTTGAGCCACAAGATCTGCATATCGATTGCCAATTACCACCCAGTCATCTCCTGACTGGTGTGCGGCACATTTCACCACAGCCAATTCTTTTGGTGATTGTATTGCTTCCAGCAATTCCCTTACAAACTGTCCATTTTTAATGGGGGATCCTGAAGAAGTCATGAAATCCCTCTGCATCCATAGTTGGCCAAAATCATGCACAACCCCGTAACCATATTGGCTATCTGTAAATATAGTTACTTTTTGATTCCTCCCAATTTTGCACGCTTTTATCAAAGCAATCAATTCAGCTACTTGTGCAGATTTTACTCCTGGTAAATAGGATGCTTCCACTATTCCAGTTAATTCACATACTGCATATGCAGCAGTTAGTTTACCGTCTTCATGTCTCTGGCATGAACCATCAACAAACAGCTCCCTGTCTGGCTTTCTAAGGGGCTGTTCTTCAATGTCCGGACGTGGTTTCGTGCATAATTCTGTGACTTGTAAACAATCATGTTCTTCTTCTTCGTCATTTTTAATTTCCTCATGATATGGGTCTGGTAGTAAGGTTGCGGGATTTACTATTGTACACCTCACTATGTTCACATTTTCAGCACCCATTATTATTCTCTCATATTTAGTCAGCCGACTAGGAGTAAGATGCTGAGTTCGTGTTCTTGTCAACAGAATTACAACCGCATGTGGAACATACACCTTCACAGGATGTCCCATCACAATTGACTCACTTTGTTCAATACTTAAACAGGTAGCCGCTACTGCTTTTAAGCAGCCTGGCAACGCGGCTGCCACTGGATCCAATGTAGCAGAAAAATATGCTATAGGACGTCTGTCTAGACCATGTCTTTGTGTTAAGACTGAAAGTGCACAATTTTCTCTCTCATGACAGAACAATGCGAAGCTTCTTTTATAGTCGGGCATGCCTAGGGCTGGTGCTGAGCACAGAGCATTTCTCAATTTTACAAAAGCTCCTACACTCTCATCATCCCATTCAACTGGGTCCTTTGCTTTCTTTTTTGTCATTTGAATTAGGGGCTTCGCTAACAAGGAAAATCCTAGTATCCATTGTCGACAGTAACCTACTATTCCTAAGAACATTCTCACTTCTCTTTGGGTTACAGGCATTTGCATTTTCTTAATCAATTGTACTCTTTCCGAGGTTATTCTTCTTTTTCCCCTCTCAATTTGGTGTCCCAGATATTTAACAGCTGTTGTACAGAACTGCAATTTTTCTGGTGAGACTTTATGCCCTTCTTCAGCCAAATGATTCAATAGTGCTATGGAATCAACAACACAGTCCTCTCTGGTGTTCGATGCCACCAGTAAGTCGTCAATATATTGCACTAGGACTGAGCTACCTGGCATCACTAGTTTCTCAAGGCACTTTTTCAATATCTGATTAAAGATGGAAGGACTTTCCGTGTACCCCTGAGGAACACGATTCCATACATAGACTTTGTTCTCAAATTTAAATGAAAAAAGATACTGGCTGTCTGGGTGCAATGGTATTGAAAAGAACGCTTGGCATAAATCAATCACTGTGAACCATCCTGCACTCCAAGGAATCTGGTATAGGATTACTGCAGGATTGGGTACTATAGGACAACAAGGTTCCACAATCTTATTTATTTTCCGTAGGTCCTGAACAATCCTATATTTTCCGCTAGGTTTCTTTAAACCCATTATTGGTGAATTACATGGGCTACTCATTACTTCTCTTAGTATGTTTTGTTCTACCATTCGATTGATTTCTTCAATGACTCCTGTCTTTACTTCTGCACTCATTTTGTACTGTCTAGTATTTGGGAAAATCGCACCTTCCTTTACGGTAATTTTAACTGGGTCTATTTTGGCCATAAGTCCTACTTCCTTTCCTGTGAAATCCCATACTATGGGGTTTACTGCAGTTTTTAATTCTTCTGGCAGCTCATCTTTTGTTATCAAAGAAAACATCTCATCTACCTCTGTACCTTGTTTTGCAATCATAAACTTATATACATGATCTTCATCTGGGGTTTGAACTGCCACACCATCTGGGGTGCAGAAAATTGTGCAATTCATCTTGCATAACAAATCGCGACCTAATAAATTTACTGGACTAGAATCACACACCACAAATTGGTGCATTTCTCTGAAATTTCCAATTTTAACTTCCATTGGTTCGGTAAGAGGTGTTCTAATCTTTCTATTAGCTACTCCCACTACTTGGATAGCTTCTCCAGAGAGAGGAAGGTCTGGAATGTCTGCTGTTCTCACAGTTGACCTGGTAGCACCAGTGTCCAAAAGGAAGGTAATATCATTACCTTTCACCTTCCCTTCAACATATGGACCTGACTGATCTACCGATAAGGATGCGCCAAGTACGCACTCCTTCTCCCCCTCTCCTAGGCACCGTCATGAACTGTATTGACAGAAATCGTCCTGTAAAAGAAACTGTGATGTTACATAATCATTCTTACCACTTCCTCCTTGATATCCGACGTCTGTACCGTGGTTTGCTCTGCTTACATTACCCTGAATAGGTGCAGGTGGCAACTGACTCTGAGGATTTACACCCTGCTGTGAGTCATTCTGCGTCTGTGGATTTAAATTTTGATTTGGGCCATTATTATTCCGAATCTTTTTACATTCATCCTTCCAATGCCCCAATTTTCCGCATCCATGACAAGGAAATTTCTTTTTAGCTTCTTCTCTACTCATTCGTCCTCTCACTTTTCCACCATTCCCAGTATCGCCATTCGTTCCAGAATCCTTTCCTTGATTTTCACTTGGATTATCCAAATTAATTCCCTGTTTCTCAGCCATTTTCACCTGTGCCCACATCACTTTTTCCTGCAATTTCTTGTGCCTATCCTCAATATCGTCTCCACAATATTTTGCATATTTCTAAATTTCATCGATTGGTTTCCCTTGCCAACACAACATGTGTTGTTTAATCATTTGACAAATCTCTGGCTTCAGACCATAAACGAATCGATACACAAACTGACTCATGTTCTTATCTCCAATGTCCTCAAATCCACTATACTGTTTAAATACCTGCAATAAACGCTCATAATAGGCATGTACCGATTCACTAGCTTCTTGGGTGGTTCGGTCTATTTTCACCCAATCTGTTTCTTTCGGTGGTATTTTGCCTTTCAGGTAAGTTATCACCTGCTGATACTTTTTCATTACATCATTTGACGGGGCACCTGTTTTCGGATCTCTAGGATACTCGTCACTTGGCCAATCAACTGTAATTTTACAATCTGTCCACAAATCGGCAGGTACCACTATGTCAAACAAACCATCTAAATCTTTCAACAATACCTTTGACACCTTCACAAACCTCTCAACCTGCTTGTACCATTCAATTGGTTTTTCTCTCAACTTTGGAAAATCATTCGTAAATGACAAAATATCCTGTCTACTCCATGGGACATGTACATAGCCCCCTCCTGGAACTTCTCGCATCGGATACATTTGATCTGTCTTCCCTGTTTCTTTCATCACATATTCAGAGGCTGTTCTACTGGATCGTGCCTCTTCCTTTTTCTTTGCCCATCGAACTCTCCATTTATCTAGGTCTCCCCATTTCTGTAAGACTATCATTAATTCTTTTACTTGTAACTTTCTTCCAGAGGCATTCATATTTTCTAAATCTTTGTCTGAGAAATCTGCTCTATAGGGTTTCTGCAACACCTTTGATCTCCCTATTTCAATTCCCATCTGCAGAGCCAAATCTGATAATTTTTCATGGAATATTTTTACATTTCTGGTAATACTTCTGCATACGAACAATAATTCTTCTTCATCGTAAGCATTTAGGCGATCTAGTCCCACATTTCCTGCTATTATTTCTTCTAATTCGACTTTTAATTTATAAATATCCAACATTTTTGGAGGTGTACACTGCTGTTCTGATCCTTGTGCCCACCTTTCTAAGTCTTCTGGACTAACTACAGTGACACTTTTTGCTCCTGATGAAGTTATCAAGTTTATCTCTTTCGAGCACCCAGGTGTAGTTCTTCTGGGAGTACTATTGACAGAATCTCGAATTGGTAAATCCATTAGAGATATCGTAGATTCACAATCACTAAAGTGATCTTCCACCATTACTGTTGCTTCAGGTTTAGGAATATTCACAGGAGTAGGCATAACTAACGGTGGAGGACAGTTTCCCTGACTACCATATAATGGAACTACTGGACCAATTGTTACAGGTATGGTCAAAGAGTCAGGATGCACTTTTATCTGTGTTATTTTCTGTATTAATTCTGCTCTGGTCTTCTCTAGGGCTTCTTTTTCTTTATCGTGAAGTATCCTACTGGGGGTGAAATCATGCATTACCTGTGGTACTAATGGAGTTTTTAACAGGGGTGCACTTGGGGTGCATCCACTTGTCCCTTCCTGATATGGTGGGGGGTTCCTTAATATTTCTTCTATAAATTCATCTTCGGAATCTCCATTTCTCATTAAATGTTTTGTCTTTTCTGTGCATTTGCTCCCTAATTTTTCTTCTGCTGTTAACAATGGATACAATCCTTCTGTAAGCATTGCCCTCCTCCATTGTTTCATCTGACCGTCCCTAGACTCATGTTGGTTTCTTGGGAAAAATCCTCGATAACCCCTATTACTCCTGGATCGGTCACGCTCAAATGCCTCGGTTTCCCATTCCTCTAAGGCTTCATATTGAGTTAATCTAGGTCTGGGTTCTAGGTCATTCATCCTCAATCTCAAATTTTGAAGAATTCTTCCATTGAAGGTACCATTCTCGGGAAATGCTAATATTCCATCATTTTTGGTATATTCTATCCAATTCTCTATCCATACACAAGTATGATAACCTCTCTCCATCATCATGAATGAAGCGGGCGTTTTAGCTGGTGGAATGATAATTCCTTCCCTAGTTTTGATTGGTTTATCCTTTTTAAAATAGTTCTTAATCTTTTGCAGAAAGGACATTTTTCTCTTCTCTCCGTACATTCTATCTAATCTTCGGTGTATAAAATTATATTCTGCAAAACCTAGGAATCTCCTATCCGGACGGGTTCCTGTTAAAGTCGGATCGCGTTTTAACATGCAATCTCTATCCACTAAGATTTCAGCTTCTAGAATATCAACCAATCAAGTGTCTGCTTTCTTCTATTTCTGAACCAATCCTAGCGCGGCCTTTCTGTGACGTTAGTCTGTCAACCCCTCCTTTACAATCTGCTCTTCTCTGTCCCTTGCTGTTTCAACCAATCCCAGCGCGGCACCTGTGACGTCAGTACTGCTCCTGACTACTGACCCCTCCTTTACAAGGTCTTTCCACACCCGCTGATTCAACCAATCCCAGCGCGGCGTTTTCTGACGTCAGCTCCCTCTCCGGCAGCTGACCCTCCCTTTACAAAATCTTACGCAAACTTATTTTCTCTATAAATCTTAATTAAATTTCAGTAACAACATAAAACATTCGCTATCGTGCCAGTTTCTCTAAAAATAGAAAAGATAGTTTCCTCCCATACTTAGTAAAACCTTTCCGTTTACTAAACATACACTACGAGTAAAAACCCTTCCGTTTACTCTTCACACAAGCTCCAGAAGTACCTGTTACTTCTTCAATGTTACCCTTTCTAGGTGATATAACATCAAATTTTTACCAGCGTACTCTTTTGCTATTACTCACACGCATAGATTCCCTACCCAGTACTGATAGTCCTGCTTAACTTTTCAGTACTATTTCTGCCTGACAGATAACCTCACTGCAGTATGGCTTCCACTTACCAACCGCTATTCAATTTTCCCCGGGGATTCTAGACAACATAAAACAAACTTTGAATACACAGATGTTAGTTCATCAAAATAAAATTTCTCATTACCCAATTAACAAAGAGTAACCATCCTCTGCTTACCAGAAAACTGATCCAGCGCGATATTAGCAAACAGCATTCATACACTAGATACTCTCTTGGGCCCATACATTCATACTATGCTAATACTTACGCTGGGGTTGTCAGTTGTTACTCTTTATCAAAATCCCTGCTACCAATTACCTTCCGATTGAAGAGTAATGACTTACCAATGAATCCTTTGCTAATTGGGAAGTTTAAAATGAGTGACATTCATTATAGTACATAATCCTGAAATAACCACTGAGTCAGGAAGTTTTAAAATGTTTATCTAAAGATTTAGCAGAGTAAATTACAGAACCACATGGTACTTAATCGCATATCATGGATGAAGCATAGAATAATAATTATTGATTAATGACGGTCCCTCAGAAAGGAGAAGATAGAGACAGCAGCGCAACTAAAGGTTGCATTTATATTTACCTAAGTGCGAGAACCAAACCCCTTGGCCAAGGAGTTGGAAGGAATAGGACCCAGGAAGGATGAAGAGCAAAGACCTCCTTCAGGATCAGGACAGGACCTGTGACCTCTCTACAACGACGCCTGCGTCGTTCCCCTCTCTGATACTCGACTTCTCCTCGATTCTCCTGTGCCTTCCTTCTAATGGACTCCGCCGCCCCCTCCTCAGGACCTCTCTGGACAGCGGTTCAGTCTGCAATCGATCAGCTTGGCAGTCTGGAGCTAGAAGCTAACTAATTAGCTAATTCTATATCTATTATACCCTTCTATGCCCAGGTACCTCCCCTTAATGTTGCTAAAATATGGGACCACTACTTCTGATTGGACAGGGACAGGGGGTTGATCCTCACACCATAATGATTTGGTTCGAATTCTGAAGCCCATTGTCTTTAAACTACCGCCCATCCAATTTTATACATTTGCTTTATTTCCCACCCGTCTCACGACAAATGTTATATATTCTTCATATACAAAGTTTCAATTTTCAACAGGAAAGGCAAGAACACAGCAGCTTCGGCCATCAGGTCATGGCCTTGGACGACGTCCAGGTTGACTTCATTTTTATACTTTGGCAGCCAAACAGGACACATGCGCAGAATCATTGTCTCTCGAGTTTCAGATCACCAACCCCAGGCCCAAGTTTACGAACTAATAAAAGTCAAAGAAGAAAATATTAAAATCACAAATAATATGTTTCACTGTATACCCACTCTTTCTACTCTATCCCCATTTACTTATAAATCTATCCCGCATTAGTAGCGTTAAGAAAACGACAAATTAATAATAACACAAGAGCAAGCTGAAGCATGTGAAAACATCAAGCAGCCATTTTAAAGCACACTGCACAGAAGCAGAAATTTCCCACCAAGCAAAGAAAGACGTCACAACACGTAATATGGTTGAGACATGCGCAGTAAGGTTCCCGCACTTTCGCAGCCATTTTTGATTACGGACAAGCGTTACTTGTTAGTTAGAACACATAGGCAAGCTTCCTTGCTATTCATGTAGTGTATGCAAAGTTAATATACAAAATACAAGATTAATAAATTAATACTGTGAGGAGATTGCATCCGAGCAAGTCTCATTTGTGAGTCCTTGCTCCATCACTACGATAGCATTATCTTTTAGTATATATGCATTTACATAAATGACACAGACTAAAAATGCGAGTACTCATACGATGCGTTTCTAATCTAGTTCTACCTCAATGTACCTAACCTAACCTAGGTGTAGGGAGAGGTATGAAGTAGGTGAAGTATTCCTTACTATGGTATACTAAGAGTATGTTAAGCCTAGTATGCCTAGTATGCCAAGAGTCCCTCTAGGTTCTAGTCAGCTCCATACCTGAAGAATGAGAGAGGTAGGAATCTCTTTGCCAGACTCGAACTCCAACACCCCGCAAGGGAAGTCAGATCACTGGAAGCTGGACTCTCTGCGTGCAGGGATGACAGCGTCTTCTCAGTGCGTCAGGCCGGGAATCGGGCTCCTCTGAAGTCGAGGTCTCTTCTAGTTTACAAGGGCTAGGGAAGGTATATTTATACCTGAGAGGTACCTAAGAATGTTAGCATTGACGTGAGTCGGACAGCGGAAGACGTCATGAATGAACCCCTAAGGAATAATGGTTCATGCATAATATATGAGTCCTTGAAGAAATCAATAGTCCTGGGCTAGGGAAGCTCCCGCAGCCTAAGGGTCTGTTCTTCATGAACTCGTTGTGACGTTAGGGTGGACGGATGTCAGAGACCATGCTTGTATTTGGAGTGCACGGTTTAATGCCTAAATAAGGGCTGGGATTTTATGCCTATATAAGGGCAGGGCGAATTGTGTCTATATAAGGACATGATACTCGAAAGCCCGTTTATGGACACCCTAAGAGGAATACAACACCCACTCCACTTTCGTGTGTACGATAATACTAAAATGCTAAACATTTAAAATGCTAAACATTAAATTGAGTACCGCATATTTAAAAAATATTTCTTAAAAGTATTAAAAAACATAGTAAAAAATGCAAAAGGTACTGTACATCTGAAGCAAATGCTTTTCATTTCAGGCATAAAGTTCGAAAATAAATGCAATTGGAATGAAATAAGCAGTAATATTTACATGTGACAGAAAATGATCGATAAGTTGTTCAAAAATCAAAGTCATTTCATGTCATGAAAATTAATGAACTGTTCTAGACACACAAGATGACTAAGTGTCCGTGGAAGTACCGTGAAGTCTGTACTATAAGGCTAGTGCTACTTTAAGCAGATTGAAGTGCCATTTTCGTTCGAAAAATGGGACAAAGTTCAATTTTGGTAGAGTTCCAAGTTTTTTGAAAATGAAGGCCAAATTGTTACTGCATCTCTGGAACACTGTATGCTGAATCAGAGTCAGTTTACGGGTCTGGTGTAAACATGAGATCATCTATTTCTATAGACAAAACATCATCCACTGAAGTTGGTGTCAGTTGGAACACCTCGTGTAGTAGAATAATTGCACAGAGATGAGAAGCATCGCTTCCAGCATAGGTTGCCGTAGCAATGTTCGCGTCCGTTGTTACCTGTGTGCCTGTAGATCTTTCTCGTACCTCAGCAGCAGCCGGAAGCGTCTGTGAGATCTCAATGAATGCTGACATCAGGATTGGTAGCCTCTGGGGACAACACAGAGCATGGGCCGTTATCGGGACCAGCAGAGTATCGACATCCGTTGGCGTAGCTGATGGAAATGTTAGACAGGTGTCCAACACGCATTCTTCACCGCATAGCAGGCATCGTAGAACAGGTAAGATGCAATCTTGCCAGATTGGTCTGAATGACAGGAAGCACGTGGTATTCAGGTCCCGTAGACGAGTCATGCCCAATAGCTGTACTATTCGCTCACGGCACTTTCGTTCAAGGAGAGCTTTTTCCATTTCGCTCGGAGTGATGTCTGCGAATAGGCTGGCCATAGCGCAATAGCAGGAAGAGAAATAGAATTCCGGCAACAAGTGCTAGAATTAATGGTATGCCACCAAACACCGAATGTGCAAAGTTCGGGATGATTACGAGTATTGCCTGGAAAGGTGCTAACAGACCGGAGCAGATGCTCTTAAATACATGTACAATTCCGGTTGTATCAGACATATTGAAGATACGTCCTATCATTTCTACGAAATGTATAGGGCAGTTTGTACGTATTAAAGTCTGTATCTCAGCCGAAGTCCTTGCTACTTGTAGATCATAGGTTTCTTTGGCCAAGGTCAAAGGCACTGTTTGCTGTAAAAGCATGGCTTTCATTCTGCTCAAAGTATCAAATCTTATAAAAGAGACGTTCAGCGAAGGCCATAGAGGTGACTCCCTGACTGTGTCTATTGGGGCAAACAATACTTGCATACAGCAAGTGACCCTGGAGTTGACCGTTACTAGATATGGGATGCCTGGCAGCATGCCGCAGCAACTCTGATCATTCAACATGAGGTAACTCCCATTAGAAAGTTGTCCAAACGTTGGATTAATCACAGCAGCTGGTGTACCCTGCTGATGGCAAGACAAATTTGCCACAGAACCATTACATGCCCCGTGTAAAGAAATGTCCTGACATATAAGTGAACCGCTCAGTGCACGTTTACAGTGTGTACCGCTCAAAAACACTTCACGATCCCCACTCCAACATCTATATGTATACGGTAAATCCCAAGATGTCTTAATGTATTCCTTACCCAACCTTTCATAATTGCCTGCTTGCATTTGTCTGAGGCAATACTGAAACTGAAAAGTAGTCACAGGTAATGTGATTTTGCCATGAATAAGCCATTCTGTAGCTGGTTTTTCTGCCACTGTGAATGGTAACTTTTCCAGTTTTTCAATGCTCAGCACTGTATACCTTGCTCCTCTTTGTGCCATTTCGATCTGTTTATCAGTCAGATTGTATTCTGCAAACAGAGCTGACGTGTTGATAAAACGCCAAGGCACATAGCCCGCTCGCAAAGATTGCAGCGTCCAGCTTAATAACACAATAGAACGTAATTGAGACTGACCGTGTTGTAACATCGCCAAATCTTGTTCTAGTATGTCGATAGCAGAGGATACAATGCCATCCAATGAATATATTCTGGAGGACAAAGTTGTTAACCCATTGTCGACCACAGAGAGTGTTTTCTCTAAATTAATACGATCAAGTTCACGTATTCGTTCTGCGGCCTCCATCTGTGATACTTTCCATGCTTCATTATAGGCAGCATAAATGCCGGCATATATGAAACGTTTTTGACGCGGTTTTCTTGGTCCAAGCAAGAATTCCCTAAGGTCTGCGTCCTTTTTAAGTAAGGATAAGTGTTGTTTCACATCCTGTAGTGTAGACTTATGCAGCCAATCGAGGCATAATTTTCCTACACTGTATGTTGTTACTACCCCCGGATGTTGTATTTGGACGTTTCTTGGGTCTGGCCTATGAATAATAAAGCCCTGAGTTTTATTCAGGAATCTTTCCTGACAGTTATTCGTGTCTGTGGGCCAGATCAACCATTTTTTCCAATCAGGATTAGATCTGTTGAGTTGTAGTATATTGTCAACTGTCACCTCTGCATGTGTATCGTTATCACTTGCAGGTGTTGGTACAGAAGGTGTGTTCATCTCCTTGATCTTGGCTAATCCAAGACAAGATGTTTGTTGGATGGTTTCATTCAAGAACATTATTTGTTCAGGGATGATACAGGCTCTAAATAAAGCTTCTATCCCCTGCACTTGCCAATCTTTAGTACCCCAGACAGTTTTTGTGTCTATTGTGTCTTTCCATAAGTCGAAACCCTGTCTAGACAGTTGGGCAATAAATGCTGCAGAGTAAATCTGTTTTGTATTAGTTAACATAATTTTCAGTCCTGTCTTGTTTACATTTCTAAAGTAAAATGTTTCTGGGTCAGATGTATTGTAACCTGAAAAATATGGAAACTTACTAGCAAATGTTTTGAACTACCTTTAGGTGGTGTAGGACAATGTTCCCATTGGTTAAACATAAACACATTTCTTGGATATGCAGATTTATGCAAATAATGATGACCATAGTGGTTATAACAATACAGTTGTTCATAGTCTGATGAACCCTCTAAATATTCATTTTTAGAAAATGCAGCAGATTTTTCTAGGTCAAACATTATGTCATTAACAGTCTCAAAGTCCCAATCATCTGAATAGGTACTGGACGTAATTAGATCACTTAGTGAAATTTTAAACAAATGTGGAATGTTCAATTGTTCCGTCGGGCCGAAGATGTCAAAATCTGTTTTGTCCCACACTATACCATCCTGTATAGGAACAGCTGTGATGTTCACTGATGACAAGTCTCTTGCTTCACGATGGGAAGATTTATGAGGTTTCAAAAGTACGTTCACATCTTTTCCTTCAGTGTTCACATGGATGTATCTGCCACTTATAAGCACGCTCACAGTTGTAACCAAAGCTAGCCAAAGCAGGAAAACAAAAAGTCCAGATATAATCCAGAGTTCAATCCATGGAGAAACCAAATAAGTCTTTTTCAGAAAGTGAAGAAAGTCTTGTACTTGCTGCTTGAGTTTGAATGATGCTGGCGTCGTTTCAGGTTCACTCGGATCTTCTGAGAACGTATCAAAGTTAATGAAATAGCCAGAAGCAGTTCTATCAATTGTTGGAATTGCATCAGGATTTGTAGAAATCACTGGAACCAGTTCATCACTTGCTACATTGGTGTAGACAGGTGTATCTGGACAAACTGTTTCTTGGTTTTCAAGAGGGATGAGTTCCATAGCGTTGTTGCTTAGTCCTCCATCTGTTACAGCTGAATTCTCGATTGTTATCAGTCTTTCAGTCTGAACCTCTTGGATAGTAGCGAGAGGAGTGCGTCTGCTACTAGGTCGGAGTCCACGAGGCCTACTATTTAGTATTGGCCACATACTGTGGTTTGATCAGGTCGATGGACACAAATCTTTTCTCCTTTCTTCCAGCAAGGGGCGGCAGAAGTACTGTTTTTGTTCCTTGAACTGCTAGGACAGGTACTGGTTGTCTGTAAGAAGGTCCAAATTCCTTCTTGTCCGCAATCTTTTCTCTGACTAGATCCCCAACTTTTGGAATCCAGACAGGCCT
The DNA here is from genome assembly GCA_963921515.1 of Calotriton arnoldi. NCBI lineage: Eukaryota > Metazoa > Chordata > Amphibia > Caudata > Salamandridae > Calotriton > Calotriton arnoldi. The sequence continues at coordinate 453,814 of CAWUFW010006843.1, read as the reverse complement.
TGCTGGGACCGCCGATTTTTCCCCAGTGGTGGTTGGCTGTAGGAATATGTTGCTTTGTTTCGTTCTTAATTCATTCAGTTCCTGTAAAACAGCCAAACGATCTTTGATATCAAACGGTTTATTTTCCACCACTGTGCCTACGTGTTCAAGGTCTGGTACCCACATTCTTGTCCCAAATAGGACCTCATATGGAGTGACCCCCCTAGAGAACTTCTTGGCAGATTGTTCAATGAGCGTTGGACCCCATTAAGGTGTTTGACCCACCCATCACCCGAACCTAATACCCTAGCTGTTATAGACTGCTTTATGTCCCGGTTTTTCCTTTCCACAACCGAATTTCCCTCAGGATGGAATGGAGAGGAGTACCGCAATGCAACGCCCAGATTGGCCATGGCTTCTTTATAAACCCGAGAGCTAAACGCAGGACCCTGGTCAGAATGTAGCGTGTCTATTGCGTATGTGCCGATAAAGACTCGCAAATCTTTTATAACAGTTCGAGCATCAGCCGAGCGCTGAGGCCATATCCATAGGAACCTAGATTCAGTATTTGTGGGATTGCACTTGTCCAGTAGGACGCAGGCGCGTAGATAGTCTAATGCTGTCTAACAATGGTGTCTGTACTGGGTTGCCGCACTCGCAGCATGGTGTCTGGTGGCTCTCTCGCTGTAATTTACAGTCTAAACAGTTGTTGATAAATATGTGAATTTCTGTATTCATTCCAGGCCACCAGTACATCTCTTTTAACGTTAAAATTGTTTTAGAGATCCCTTGATGTGACAGACCCTCCCCCAAATGTGTTTCATAAATCAAGGCTGCTCTACGTTCCATGTTTGGAATTACCCTATCCCCACTCCAGGGATTCGAGCAAAAGGAACGTTGTTCGCTTCAATTACATAAGAGTACTTGAGTGGAAACTTTTTTGGTAACGCTGCACTGCTGCCCTTGCTTGAAGCATTGACAGCCAACATTATCTCACCGTCTATTTTTGTTTTTTGAACGAGTGATCGCAGCTACGGAAGCCGTCTGAACAGCCCCCTTTGCAGCTTCGTCAGCCAATGAATTCCCTGCAACGTGAACGCCATCACGTTGATGACTCAGTGTGTGGATCACGTGAGCCTTTGGTAGTTCGTTTTTCAACTGAACTACTTGTTCCCAAAGCATTTTATGCTTTATTGTGCCACCTTTCGCATCTTTGAAACCATTTTCAAGCCAGTTTCGTATATAGTCATTATACGACTGAACACAGTAAAAGGAATCGCACACTATTAGTGTGGGGAATTCTCGATCTGTACTTTCAAGTGCCAGTTTGAATGCTTGTAGTTCAGCTCGCTGAGCTGTACAATCTCCTAGAGATTGAGTTTTTGTGACCATAGGTCTGAAGATGCCATTTCGCATGCGACCTTTAACGATCGCACACACTGCACTGTAAGCTTGCTTACTCCCTGTTGCGGGCTGTGCGGATCCGTCAGTGTAAATTATGAATTCGTACTGATCGAGAGGCAGAATTTCAGTAGGCAGAGGACATTCTTGTTCATATTGCAGGAATGCTTGTGTTTTTAAATCTGGATCAAAAACATATTCAACATCTGTTGCAGCAAGAGAATTAACCCATTGTATCCATCTTGGATGTAATGCTTTAGCATTTGGAATGCTTGCTTTTGTGACCGCTTCTAAAGCCGGTACTGGGGTTACGACAATAATGCGTTTCCCTTGGGCTAAGGCTCTTTCTTTTGCTACAGCGGTTTGAACTGCTGTCATAATTTTTTCAGTTGAACTGAAGCGCATTTCCGCTTGTGTGTACAAATGAGATTTGTATGCGATTGGTATTTTCTCACCCTCATTGAAGGTTAAGTAGGTGAATCCGCATTGACCCGAAATTATTCGGATCACCAAATTTCGTTGACTTACACGTGTCTGTAAGTGATTTGTTGCTAACATGTTAGCCTGGAGTGAACACAAGATTTCTGTGTGTTCCTGTGTCCAGTTTCTGATCGAAAAATCAGGTTTGATTAATGCGTAGAGAGGTTTAACCCTTTCTGCGTAGTTTAGAATGTATGTTCTTCCAAAATTTATGAAACCCAGGATGGATTGTAAGTTTTTTTGCGTTTTTGGAGTTTGGAGCAGCGCACATTTCTCTAGAAAGTTAGCTGCCAAGCTCTTGCCTTCACTTGAAAGCTCATATCATAAAAACAGGACATTGGGGGGCGTGGCCAAGATGGCGGCGAGATAGGACGCGTTGCTCCGTCTCTCCCGTCGGCGGCCCAGTAAAGCACTGGCTTTTAGCCATCTTAGCCACTGGAATCTGGCACGATGACTCCCGAGAGTTGCAGGAAGCCCTAAGCTCCGTCGGGAAGCCAGCGGACCGCGGTGACGAGCCTGGCCTCCCATTGACAGCGAGAGCGCGAGGTCTGGGTCTGGGCCTGCGACGCATAGCCTACCGCCGCGGAGCTCGAGTGGCGGCGGCTCCGGCATCGGCCGGCGACGAGGCCCTTTGCTGATTCCCATGAGGCCGCCGCCGACCCAATTGTGTGTCTTTTGTGACCCACCAGTGGCGGGGAGCTGTCGGGGCCGCGATCACGGAAGAGGAAGAGGATCCCCCCTGGTGGACCCGTGCCTGGGGGCGGACCGACTCCCGAGCGCCCGGAGGACGGACTGTGAGCCCGGCAACAGAAGCGTAAGGTGAGCGCCTCCCGGGGGAAACTCGCAGTGCGTGCTCGGCACTGGGCGAAGAGCTGGGGAGGCCCGGGGGTCCTGTGGGCTGCTGAGAGACCCGAGGTGCGGCCGCGACTAGACGGGGCCTCCCCCTGCACTGAGACCGGGCCTAGTGACACTCCCCAGAGGCCCCGCCGCACCAAAACGCTGCTGCCTCCAGCGAAAAGTCCAGATGCCGCCCATCCACCTCATTGGGGGGCACTGAGTCGGATGCTCACTGGGGGCCTGAGGCTCAGAGAAGCAGTCGCCGCACGCCGCTTGGGTTGGTGGTGCCCGGAGGGATCCTGCGTGGAGCACGACCATCCCCGACTGCACCGGCCTGGAGGGAGGGCCTGAATGCCCCCGGGACGCTTGAGCAGCGGGAGCCTCACGCTGGACTGGGCGCTCGCACTGGGCCCAGACCGTTGAGTGGAGCCGGGGTCCGCCTTTCCCGCCAACGGCCAAAGCTGGAGACAGTGTGACAGCACGGCACCCGGTGGCCTATGGGTGTCCGGTATTGGTCTCCCCGAACCTTCGAGCATACGCCGAGAGCGCCGTGAGGGAGGGGACGCATCTACGACACATAGCGCCAGCAGAGGGGCCCCCCCTATCGGCTCGCGGCGTGAGCGCCAGACCCGGAGGTCCAAGACGCCCCCCAATCAGGCCTGCCCCGGCACACCCGGGCACACGGGGGAGAATCGAGCCATGTCCTCCACGCGTGGGAAGAAGGACAAGACTCTGAAGGACCTGTTTGCGCGCGCCCAAAGCGGGAGCCAGACGGGTTCTGTTCACCCAGGTGACGAATCTTCCTCACAGACGGGCGGTGACGGAGCGGAACCGGTCACCAGGGCCTTTCTCGAGTCCCTCTTCATGGCCTTAAGGGATGATTTGCAGACGCTCAAGCGCGACCTCACCTCCGAAATTAAGGAGGTACACAGAGACGTGGACAGTGTTGGCGAGAGGGTCGCTGCACTGGAGGAAAAGAGCGATACGAGGGACACGGAGCTGTCGACCCTCCAGCAAGAGGTCATCCGGATACACGACCAACAAGTGGACCTTCAGGCCCATCTCGAGGACCTGGAGAATCGGTCCTGCCGCCATAATATTAGAATCTGGGGGGTAAAGGCCAACGAGGAAGCGGGTGACATTTTCAAGTACGTCAGGGAGCTTTTTAACCACGTACTCGGTAACCCCCCCGATACAGCAATCACACTGGACAGAGCACACAGGGTGGGCCTTCCAAGATCCGACACGGCCCCACCAGCAGACATACTGGTCTGCGTCCAGGACTTTCGTACCAAAGAGGAGATCCTCCGGAAGGCCAGAATGATGCAACCGATTACATTCCGGGACCAGCAACCCGTCCTGTACCAAGATCTGGCAGCACTCACCCTGCAAAAACGGAAGACCTTCCGACCCATCACCATACACTTGCGCCAGCGCAACATCACCTATAGCTGGGGGCACCCATTCCGGCTCGTATTCCGCATGGAGGGCAAACTTTACCAACTCCGCTCACTCTCAGAGGCGGGCCGCCTGCTGGGGGTTGACATCCCGGAGGAGGAAGATGGCGGGGGTGGCTCCGGCCGCGGAGCAGAGGAGGACAGACCACGCTGGAGACAACAGGGATGTTGGCGCCGCCCTCGGAGACCAGACCCCGCAACGATCGCACAAGGACAGAAAGCAGCTTTGGACGCCATGCCTGCGGCGCTGGCCACAACGCAGCCCGCCTGACGGGCACCTGCTCAAGAAACGCATTTCCAATGCCATTCCTCTCGATAAGTGGCCGACGGGGGGGGGCGGGGACGCGCCCCTGGCCATGACACGACCCCCTCGAAGACCTCCACCGATCGTCTATGGATGATGGACTATCATGCAATCTTGAACTTTGTTTTTATTTGAATCCGCCTTATGTGGATAGTTTGTTTTGGGCTTTTTGTTCTGGGTTATTTTTTGGGTTTTGGGGTCCCTCGTCCACCCACCTTTCGCACCCACACAGGGCGGCACAGGGGGAGAACCCCTCCATTGTTATCACACGCTACCCGCTACGGGAGCGACGGCCCTTGCCCCGCGGTACTGCACCCCACCAACTTCCCATCGGATAGATGCCCCCAACTACACTTACAGTCCTTTCCCTTAATGTGAGAGGACTTAATAACCCTATCAAACGAAAGGCTGTCCTCTCCTGCTTAGAAAATGCCAAAGCTGACATATGCCTCTTGCAGGAGACGCATCTCCTGACCAAGGACTGCCACCGCCTCAGGTCCCGCGCGTTTCCGATTCAGCTGTTCTCTTCTGGGCCCACTAAAACCGCTGGAGTCGCTATTTTGGTGTCCAACACATTCCAGGGGAGGGTTCTTCAGAAAGAGGCAGAGATCAAGGGGCGCCTTCTTACCTACCGCTTTATCCTGGGTGGTTTGACTTTCACCATTGGGTCGGTGTATGCGCCTAATGAGGGTCAGGAGAAGTTCTTGCACAGCGCACTCACGGAGGCTACGTCGACGACAGAACGTAGGATCCTACTGGGGGGTGACTTGAACCTGGTGTTTGACAACATTATAGACCGGTCATGTCAGCGCACGAGCCAGGTGGGTGCAATTTCAGCAACCGGCCTTGCCCGTTTGCAGGACTTGGGTTTTAAGGACCTATGGCGCTGTTTCCACCCCCTTGAGCGCGAGTATTCCTATTATTCCAGTGCACACAAAACATATGCTCGGCTCGACTATATTTTAGGTTCCTCAGCTATGCACGCGCGCGCGACTGGGGTGGAGATGGGAGTTGCCTCGCTCTCTGACCATGCCCCGGTGGTTGCTACCTTCGTGCTCCCCCCTGTGCAGTCTCCTACCCGCCACTGGCGCCTCCGCGACACCCTTTTGCACCGCACAGCGACCGTGGAGCAGATCCAACATGCTATTAAAGACTACCTCTTACACAATGCAAACCACGACAAGTCTCCTTCTACACAGTGGGCGGCACTTAAAGCGGTCATACACGGGGAGTTTGTGGCCATTTCCACAGCAGACAATGCGGAGCGCAGACGCAAGAGGGAGGACCTCTCCCAGAGGACGAGAGAACTAGAGCAGATGCATCAATGCACCGGGGCCCCACGGGTGTGGCGACAATTGAAGGCTGTGCGACAGCAACTTGCCGCATTAGATCAAGACAGGGCGGAGTATGCCGCTCTTCGGCTGCGGCACTCTTATTATACGGGTGGAGACAGGTGTGGTCGACTTCTCGCTCACAAACTGCGTGAGGCTAGGCAGAAACAAGGGGTCCAGGAGATCCGGAGGGGGGACGGTCGGTGGGTCACAGAGGACTCCGAGATTGCTGAGGCTTTTCGGAATTTCTACGCCCGTCTATACTCAAGTCAACCCCTGAACACAGCGGATGGTGCTGCATACCTCGCGGAGACTGATCTCCCTACCCTGACCAAGGCTCAGGCTGATCACCTGGAGAGAGAAATATGAGTAGAGGAGGTTACTGCAGCCATTTCGCGCCTTAAACTGGCCAAGGCCCCAGGGCCCGATGGATACTCCGCTGCTTTTTACAAAACATTTTGCCCACTAGTGGCCCCAATCCTGACCGGCCTTTTTAACTCCTTTGGTACACAAGGTGCGATCCCGGGGGAGATGCTTGCAGCATCCATAGTGGTTATCCCGAAGCCGGGCGTGACAGAGCGGCATGCGGAGCATACCGCCCCATCTCCCTCCTTAATGTCGATCTTAAGCTCTACACCAGTATCCTAGCCGCACGCCTGGGCCCCTACATGCCAGGGCTTATTGACCCGGACCAAGCTGGTTTTATCCCCCAGCGCCAAACGAGCGACAACACCAAACGGGCCCTCCACCTTATCGAGAAGGCTTCCCGGACTCCGGGAGAATATATGTTGCTTACCATCAACGCCGAGAAGGCCTTTGACAGGGTCCATTGGCCATACTTAGAACAGGTCCTCGAGCAGGCCGGGATGGGGGAGAAGCTCAGAACACACATATTGAACTGTTATCGCTTCCCCACTGCTACGGTCCGGGTGAATGGCCACACATCTCCCCGGTTCCCTATAGGCCAAGGGACCAGACAGGGGTGCCCTCTCTCACCCCTCCTTTTTGCGCTATATATGGAGCCCCTGGCTCAACGCTTCCGACGAAACCCGGAGATCACAGGGATCAAATTCGGAGGGGATACCCACACCATCAGCTTATACGCGGATGATGTATTGATCTCATTATCTAACCCGATACCCGCGCTGCAGGCCTGCTTTCTAGAACTCGATGCCTTCGCACAAGCCTCGGGGTTTAAGGCTAACATGGATAAGTCTGTCGCGCTTGATCTCTCCCTGTCTCCATCCACCCGGGCGTGGCTACAGGAGCGACACCCTATCCAGTGGGCGTCCGGTACTGTCTCCTACCTGGGGATCCAACTTGCACCCTCTGTCTTAGACACGGCCACTGTCAACTACACTCGGCTGCGAGCGAAAATACGCAGGGAACTGGGTCAATGGAAGCACTACCCGCTTTCTTGGCTCGGTAGAGTGGCAGCCATAAAAATGACCATATTGCCACAGATCTTGTACCTGTTTCAGACCCTGCCCCTCAACCCCCCTCCAGGATGGATCCAACAAACCCAATCTGACCTCGCGCAATTCATATGGAACGGCCGTAAACCCAGGATGAAGCGTACTTTGACGGTTCTCCCGCCAGAGGAGGGCGGCCTCGGCATCCCCGATCTCCAGCTATACTTCCAGGCGACACAGCTACGCCACCTTGTTGAATGGAACAGGTTGGAATCGGAGAAGCATTGGCTTTTTCAGGACCAAGCAGTCGCGGCTACACCCTTACAGAGGGTCCCTTTCCTTCGCAAGGCGCATCGACCGCCCAATCTCTACGCGTCACATATTACCCGCGTCACCTTGGAGACCTGGGACCGCACCAATATTAAACACGGCTTGACCTCCTTCCCCTCTCCGCTCACCCCGATACTCGACAACCCAGACTTTCAACCAGGTATGGACAATGCAGCTTTTTCAAGGTGGCGATTGTCGGAGTGCCGATCTTTGGGGCACCTCTTCGATGTAGACGGGATCATACCATTCCCACAGCTTAGATTGGACTACGGGCTCCCCGAATCTGAAAGGCTACACTATCTGCAGATTAGACACTGGGCGCTGCACCCTCGGGTGCGGCCGTCGGCTGATAGATGTCTCTCTGTGTATGAGAAATGGCTCCTCACCCGCACATCCGATAAAAAGCTTATCTCGGATCTATATAGGATGCTGTTAACTAGGAACATGCACGAGTACAGCGCCGGCCGAGCCCGGTGGGAGCGGGACCTGGGTAGGTCACTTAGCGATAAGGAATGGGAGGGGGTGTATTATAGGGCTCGCCACTCTGCCTATCACATGGGACTGACGGAAACGTTTACTAAGCTGGCTACCTATTGGTACTACACGCCTGAGCGCCTCCATCGTGCGGACCCAAGACAGAGTGCTGAATGCTGGCGGGGATGTGGGAGCGTGGGCACCCTGGTACACCTCCTCTGGGACTGCACACACATACAGGACTACTGGACTCAGATACTTGATGAGGTGGATGCACACTTGGACACCCAACTGCCACGGTTCCCCGCATACACCCTGCTGGGCCTCCCAAACCCACCGATGTACCCGCTTAAATCTCGCAGAGGCTGCTTGATAGCAATTACCCTACGCTCGGCGGTTCAAAACATACTAACACACTGGCATACCCCCCAGGTCCCTACTTTCACAGCTTGGTTGTATCGCTTGTGGCATGTTCTGGGGATGCAGAAATTGACCCTCACACTAGCAGGGAAGGGCTCTACATTTGTCGAGCTCTGGCAGCCATTCATATCCATCTTGGCTACCGAGTTCCGAGAGGTTACATGTCCCAGGTACTTGCGTCTTCTACGACTTTCTGACCCACAACTGGAAGCGGCTTAAAGCATCATTCATATGCCAAATCCCGAGTGGTATTCCTGTTTCCCTTCCCCTTTTTCGTTTTCCTGGTGGACGAGGTTTGGGGGGGGAGGGGGGCGGGGGATTAGAATAAGTTTCATTTTATGCCTAGGCATTCCTCGTAGGCACTGTTTCTGTCGCTTATGTATTCAATCAGATTGGGCCCTGTTGCCACATTATGTTACGCACTCTGAACTGCCAGGTATGTTGTTTGTTGATAAACTTCAATAAAAAGATTTAAACCATAAAAACAGGACATTGAGATGGGCAATTCTGGACTTTTTAAAGTTGAACTTGTAGCCCTCAGAGGCGAAACCCAGTATAATGGTGCTCACCCTGTTCAAGTGTTTTTCCAGGTCATCGTCTGTCAGATAGATGTCATCGACATAGGACAATGCCTCATTGTTATAAATTTGTAGTAACTCTGTTACTCTCGCTGAGAATAACCCTGGGCTGTTCTTGAACCCTTGTGGGAGTCGACAAAATTGACGCTGGGTCCCCATTATGGAGAATGCTGTTAAGTACCTGCTTTCAGGTGCTATGTTTTGACAAAAGAAACCATTTGAGATGTCTAATGTTGTTTTAAATTTTTTTACGCATTATGTTATTCATTAATGCTGTGCTGTGTGCATTTTGCACTGCAAAAGTTTTAGAACAAGTGTTTAGGTGTCTGTAATCCAAAACTAGACGATATGTATTGTCTGGTTTGGAGACAGGAAACAAAGGATTGTTCATTGAGGAGGTGCATGTTTCAATCACCCCTTGATATTCAAGTTGATCTAAGATCTCCCTGACCTGTTTTTTAGCTTCTTGCTTTATTGGATACTGCCTTTGTGCAGTTGGTTCATGCTTCAGATGTATTTTATGGTGAGGTGAGTCCTCGTCCCATCCTACATGATTTTTATATAATGCTGGGGCCTGGGCCACTGCCCATTTCCTGGCATATGTATATCTTAGGTGCATTGGTATATGGTTGGAGAAGGCAGGCATAATAATGTCCTCGCCATGTGGGCACTCTCTGACAAATTGTGGTGGCCAGTCCTTTTCTGCTAGAAGTATGTCATAGCCCTTTGATAGTCTTTCCCAAAAAAGTGCTTTCACCTGTCTAGGTTTATCTCCCTCCATCCGGAGTGTTATTTCATATAACTTTTGTGGAGTACTAACCCTGGTGTCTACAGTCTCTACTTTAATGTACTCATTCAAGTCCACTATCTCCAGAAGTTCCTTCAGGTTCTGGCGAGCTATTGTGACTTCTGCTGCACTGTCCAGCATTGTCTGAGCCCATTCTCCGTTCTTGAGTTGTGTTCTCAGTATTCTCGGCATGTCTGACCTTCAGACCTGCTACTTTCTTTTTGGAGAATTGAGGTTTTGCTTTAGTTTTTGGAGCGTGTTTTTCGTCTTTCGATTTCACGCGTTCTTCTCTATGTTCCGATCGTCCTCTTCTTTCCGAAGTCTGTGATGAGATCTGAAAGGGACGAGAGGAACGTGTATCAGTATCTTGATACCTGTCAGGTTTTCTCAAATTATCCCTATTCCTGAGGTTATACCTCCTTTCAGAGGGCTCCTTTTGAGGAGACCTACCTCGGGATTGAGAACGTTTCTCATTTGAGTTTTGTTTATTAGTTTCCCACTTCTTTTTAGAAGATGTAGGAGTTTGTTTAATTGAGTCCTTCTCAGGACTTTCAGATAGTTTTGGCTTCACTGGTCTTCCACCCAAACTATCTCTGCCTAATTCTGCATAAGATTGTTCTATAAATCTGGGTAGTTCAGTTTGATGTTCTGTGACATCAAATTCCCTTAATTTTTGGCGGATCGCCACTGCTGCTGCCTCCCTTTTAATATTAGATAATATTATTGTTGAGACCTGGTCGAAATTTTTCAGTAATTTCATACCTAAATTTAGAGCTGGCTCTGCCCCGTATTCATTTTGAATTTGTTTCAGGACATCTGGTATTACCGCAATTGACGGAATGCCATGTGTTTTAGTATAGATGGCAGCAAAGACTGAGCCCCAAGTGGTGCAGTCTTCCAGTTGTGGTGTGATCCCCATCGGTAAACTGATTGTTAGGATTCTGTGTTTCTCATACGGGCTAGTATTTGGAAATACTGCTTCTATTTGAGTAATCTTTTGAGCTATCCAGAATGGAATTTGCTCACGTTTTGTGGGCATTTTACCCATGACTGCGTATAGAGTCTGTGGTGTAATTTTTAGTGTATTCCCCTGGTGAGGAGTTTGATTTGGAATTGTCAATGGTGGTTAGACTGTGAAAGTCCGCATGACATATTGGACCAATTGTCTGTAAATTTTTATTAACTCTGTGAGTTGAGTAAGTAATTCCTCGTCTGACATTTCTTCAATGTCAGGATGAGGTGTGTAGCTCGGCTAGAATCGGCCATGTTGCTCCTGGTCTACCTAGTGGACCGAGCCTGGTAATGTTTCTGTGATGTTTTAGGGCGCCTTTAAACCAGAGCTGATGCTCCTGGTATGTTAATGGAATTTCAATATCCTCGAAAGGAATGTATTCCTCTGGTGGATCATCTTCTTTGTAGAAGTGAAACATGTGTGTTACTGAATTGGATTCAGGAAATATTACCCATGAATAGAATACCTCTGTCTGAAAGGATTCGTGTGCCTCTATCACGAAAACTGCTCTACCTCCTCTTGGTGGTAGGCCATGTTTTATGAGTTTTAGAGTGATGGCTCTTCTTAAGTTTGGAGTGATGTCTATAACACCCTCCTCGGTTTCAATAAAACCTGTAATGTTAAAAACTGCTGCTTGGGCTTGATCAGCCGCAGCTTCACCGTTTCCGGTTTCAGTCATTTTGTTATTTGAAAAATGTAGAACAAGTTTCAAGGAGACAAAGATAAGGTGCACAATATTTTGGAACACTGCATCCTTCAACGTTGAGCAAAGCAAACAGCTAATATATAGGGTACTGCCCTATGTAGCCTTGGTGGATACTTAACCCTGCCCACTCCAGACGTCTTTTGGAGTATATGGGTAGGGGTCTCTGAAGAAAAAAGCACGGCTGAGTTACTCAGTATCTAACGCTGAATTACCGCCTTACCAAACCGTTGGGCGCCATGTAGTGTAGCTCCTATTTCCCTAATAGGCTCTGCGCATTGGAATAATATATCCTATAGGTTTGACATAGGACTAAGGTCAGTATGTCCCTATCGAGTATATTAAACTTAATTACTTGTGCCAGCTAGCTCAGAGGCCACTAGAAACTCCTTGACGACAAGAAGGGAGTAGTTTCTGGCAGCCGTAAAACATGACCACTTTGTTTCCCTTTAGAATCAGAACGTGTCCCAGAGTCGTGGAAACAATAGATAACTATTTCACTCAGCTCAATCGTGCATGCTTAGTTTTCTCCAAGTTACACAGAAAGAACAGACGGGCATTTCAATAAAAGATTTATTGAACAGTCTTGTTTCTGGTGTAAGTAAAATGATCTGTTACGATCACAAGACAGTATGCGAGATAAATAATGTACAGTGTGAGCAGTAGAAATAAATAATACTGCAATAGCATTATCTTTTAGTATATATGCATTTACATAAATGACACAGACTAAAAATGCGAGTACTCATACGATGCGTTTCTGATCTAGTTCTACCCCAATGTACCTAACCTAACCTAGGTGTAGGGAGAGGTATGAAGTAGGTGAAGTATTCCTTACTATGGTATACTAAGAGTATGTTAAGCCTAGTATGCCTAGTATGCCAAGAGTCCCTCTAGGTTCTAGTCAGCTCCATACCTGAAGAATGAGAGAGGTAGGAATCTCTTTGCCAGACTCGAACTCCAACACCCCGCAAGGGAAGTCAGATCACTGGAAGCTGGACTCTCTGCGTGCAGGGATGACAGCGTCTTCTCAGTGCGTCAGGCCGGGAATCGGGCTCCTCTGAAGTCGAGGTCTCCTCTAGTTTACAAGGGCTAGGGAAGGTATATTTATACCTGAGAGGTACCTAAGAATGTTAGCATTGACGTGAGTCGGACAGCGGAAGACGTCATGAATGAACCCCTAAGGAATAATGGTTCATGCATAATATATGAGTCCTTGAAGAAATCAATAGTCCTGGGCTAGGGAAACTTCCGCAGCCTAAGGGTCTGTTCTTCATGAACTCGTTGTGACGTTAGGGTGGACGGATGTCAGAGACCATGCCTGTATTTGGAGTGCACGGTTTAATGCCTAAATAAGGGCTGGGATTTTATGCCTATATAAGGGCAGGGCGAATTGTGCCTATATAAGGACATGATACTGGAAAGCCCGTTTATGGACACCCTAAGAGGAATACAATAACAGGTAAGTAAACATTTAAATAAATAAAACGAATTTCGTTGCGCGCGCTGCATCGCATTCGGCGATGCAGCGCGAGAAACGAAATTCGTTTTATTTATTTAAATGTTTACTTACCTGTAATCGGCCGTAATCCATAGTTTACTACCCCCCACCCTGCCCCTCCCCCGCCCCACGTCAGCGCCCTGGCGGCACTCCCACCACCGACCGCTACTGCTCTATAGGAAAAGTTACATAAGACAATGAGGTTTACAAGGTGTAGGAATCACATCATCCATACACGTAGGCAGTATATTTCAAGTGTGTTTGGTCTTGAGAAGCACAAACGTGGGAATTTAAACGTACCATAGTGGTTGGGGTTGGCTTTACTAACAAGAATATATTTCCACCTAAACCCTTTTTAGCAACACTACCATAATAAAAGACTGCTCAAAAAATAATGTTCTAACCTATACCATGCAGTTTATGTGCAGCTCTTTGATGACAGTTCACAGATGACTGACCAATATTAAGATTGTAACTTATGAACTGCAAGTAGCAAAAGGATCTCTGTGACAAAAGCAGTAACCCACTCAGCTATCCACATAACATACAGTTCTGTAATGTGCATGGTGCATGTTCTTTCCGGCAGCCACATTAACCCTCTTCCCAACATTATAATAAGTCAAAGCTGCTACTAGAAAAAAGTCTGATCTCTCTCCAGCAGGAACATTAATCACCAGAGTTATCTTGACATTTTTATTGTTTCCGGAAAACTGTTGGAGATGCAAGGACTCTGCAGCAGGTGCCCCCTGCACCTCCCAAGGTTAGTGACAGGTGCAGCTACACCTATCGCACTGTCCTAAACGTGTCCATGCCCAGAGGTAAAGCATGGTGTCATGTATACATGAAGGGAAGTGGCACTGGTAGCCCTACTGCGGAGGCAAACCTACTATTACATGTAACTGCAGAGCCTGCTTTAGGGAAAGGAGACCAATGTGCACTTGTGCTTCATGCTGGTGAACCACTATTAAATTGATCTGCCCAATGGTCAATTAATTGCAGAGCCTACAGAATATATGCAGTCAGGTTGCAACTTGATTGTGGGTAATTCTGAAATGTTCTCCATAGCTAGCTAGCATCCATAACTGTCAACTGGCCCCTTGTCAGGAGGGCAGTATTCAGGCATTACTGTCTGTTCAGACTACAACAACAAGACTATGATTTCTAGGCCAAAACTAGCAATGGGAAAATGAAACTACAAACATCTGAACACTTCTGCCTGATGCTTGCAAAAACAGGCCTGGCAGCTCTGTGACAAACCGTAACAGGTGGTGTGTGCAACAGTGTTATATCCTTATGCTTGCCCTGGTTATGTAAGTATCTCTATGTTGCATCTTTCAGTTCTTTCAGTTGCCTAGCACAGAGACAACTATTTTGTTCAGAAGGTATACCTGCATTTTTAGTGTCAGATAACGGGGTACAATTTGTTTCACACAATATGAGAAGTTTTTTAAACAATCTTGGGGTTAAACATCTCACTACTGCCCTCTATGGTCCACAAGGAAATGGTTTAGTGGAGAGGGTAAATCGTATTTTGAAAGATTCCATTCAACTTGCCTGTTCTTCTGGACTACATGTACAAGATGTGGTGAGTGATAGAGTTTGGTCCTACAATAATACCCCGCACTCCACTACAGGTGTTACTCCCTTTGCTATGTTGAGGGGTAGACAGTCCTTCAATGAACTGTCTCCTGAATGGGTCATTGCCAACTCTGGTATTCATGACTACATTCCTGATCATGATCAGGTGAGATTAAGAGTGAAAGAGAGTCAAGCTAAATCTAAAATTAGGTATGACGAAGCCAAACAAGTTAAGGAGGAATGTTTTACTGTGGGTAAACATGTTCGAGTAAGAAGACCATTTAAAAAAAGGGGTTCAAAATTTTATCCTGAGGCTGAAATTGTTAAAATTAGTAAACATGCAGTCATGGTCACAGGTGGAAAGTGGTGGAGCAAAAGGAATGTAGCAAAAGTAAAAGATGGCTTTGTCAATTCTACTGAATTTTTCCATAATGAGAATTCCACATATGATGTCAAGGGAAAGACAAATTTTCCCTTTGATGTGAATGTGACTGTAGAATCTGAGTTTGTACAAAATAATGATCTTTCACAGGTGAATGCTCAGGATAATTACGATTTTTCTAAGTCTGTGGATGAATTTCCTGCTGTGTCTGAGCAGGTGAATGTGCAGGAAAATGTTATGCAGGAAAGTGATTCAAAGTCAGGATTAACTGAAGAAACAACAACTACGTTCAAAGAATCTTCTGTAGCTGATTGCTCCAATCTTATGGAAATGTCACGCACAAGACAAAAGTTCAAGCCCAAGTACCTTGAAGATTATATCACGTAATTTTTTGTATTGTAACTCTATATGTTTATTATAAGTTAATGCTTCTTATCCTTCTTGTATTTCATTATTGTTATTTTTATTTTTGTTTGTGTTATATCCTTATGCTTGCCCTGGTTATGTAAGTATCTCTATGTTGCATCTTTCAGTTCTTTCAGTTGCCTAGCACAGTAGAATGTTACTCTCTTGGAAGCTCCAGTGGAACAGTTTACCTCTGGATGCTGATGATGGGAGACGCTTTGTGAGGCTCCTTGGTGCTGTTCTCTCTTACTAGAATAAATCATCCTTTTAACCTTACAATTGGACTGGATCACCTTATTTAAGGATACAACAAACAGTCTCACTAAAACACCAGCTTGTCTTAACATTCCAAGAGTACAAAACCACAAACATTAAATCATCCTGCAGCTGTATTAAGGATTTTATTTTGGAATGTTATGTAGTTATGTGTAGGGGTGGGCGGTACTCGTGTAATTCCACGTAGCGTAATCATGCAGAATTGCCAAGGAATTCTGCAGGATTATGCAAAATTACATGAGAAGAGTAATTCTGCGTTTAGCGCAATTCCTTAGCACAAAAGTTATCTCTTGCATCCGAAATGGATGAGAGGTTGCATTGTGTGCCTATAAATAGTCCTAAATGCATCAGAACACAAATAGTGAGCTTCAGCAGCTGCTCACTAAATGTGCTCTTGGGGTAGAATTTTCCCCCAACTTTCTCCCGACATTTAGCGCTATTTTCTTAGTGCCAAATGCACTATTGCATCTAAAATGGATGTGAGGATGTGTTTTGTGCTAAGAAACTGCTCTAAATGCAGCAGAACACAAATAGTGAATGCGAGTGGCAGCTAGATCTCGCTAAATGTGTTCTTGCGGAAGGATTTTTTCCCCAACTTACGCTAGGAGGCATAATCGTGTAATTATCAGTAATTCCATGTCAACAAGCAAAACAGAATTAGCAAAATTACTCTGATAACTCCGGTGTAATTGAAATTCTACCCAGGCCTACTTATGTGTATTTATGTAGTACACACTGAACTAGGAACAGTGGCGGCTTCCAGAGGGAATGCTGTGGGGCGGTAGGGCGGGACGGGGCGGGGCAGGGTGGGGGGGTAGGGGAGTCGGACATACGACGGCAAGGAGTAAAGTAAGTAAATAAATAAATAAAACTATTTACCTTGCGCTCGCTGCATCGACTGCATCACTTTTACCTGTAGGGAGAACTAATGTCAAAGCTGTCCTTTTCTTAGGGACATGCCTCCATAACTTCCAGGTGGCCTCATGTCAGGTATGACACCATTATTACTAACAAACAACAAAGGACCTGTTCCCACGGTGACTGTATTTACTCAGAGCCCATCCTTTCCATTGTGATCAATCATCATGGTATTATGGATCAGCGGATAGCCTTATACCGTCTGTATTGGAGGGACCTGGATCACCACTCTATTATAAAAGCACTGTTGTGTTAATTCGTTTAAGTCTCCCACGGTCAAACCCACCCACTAGTGTGATATGACCGAGCTCAAATGAACATAGGTAAGAACATATAACCATAAGTGAGAGAAAAAAGGTGAGAAAAGGTTGACGGTGCCTCAAGGAAGTAACACCATGGGAGTAAGCAGGTAGGTACTCGCCTGCATCCTCAGGTTCTCATCATCAGCAGCCGCCAACCTATAACACAAACTGTGATAAAGTAGAAAAAAGAAGAAAAGAAAGACACGGTGCTAGGTTTGGTATCAAGTGCTGCCTATACACCAGACAATTTAACCAAGTGTGTGGCAGTATCAACCCTATAGGGGACGGCGGGGTCCAGACTGAAACACCGCCCTTCCCAGTTAAAACCGAGCAAGACCACACTGGCTGTATGAATTTATTCTATGCTGTGTGTCTGCTCATTTAAAAGCCGACATGTTTCATTGCCAGAGGAAGCTCACAGCAATTTCTTCAGGGCATGAGTTAATAACTCCACCCTGCACCAATCGTTGTCTAATATATATGTTCCGGGTTGTTGCCCCGCATGGGCATACCTGTACCCTTCTTAGCGTGTGAGATGCTGAGAGAACGCCAGACGCCAAGCCGGTTGCGAATGACGTTGGCAGCAATCGTGAGAGCCAGTGAGAAAGTGGACGCGTACACACTCACACGTCTGCGTATAATGCTTGCCCCCAGTTTCGAGAGTCCTAACCCACTCCTTCTTAAGGAGTGGGCAGAAAGTAACCTTGAAGCTTCCATGCGACTCGTTTGTTTGTTGGTTAAATTTGCAAGGATCGATAGGGAAGTTAACATCAAGGAGGTAGCACGCATCAAAAATGATCTCGAGCTTCTTACTACCGTTAACAACAAAGACTATATTGGCAAATGTATTAACCCCTTCGCTGCTAGGCCTTTTCCCCTCCTGTGCTAAGCCTTTTTTTGGCTATTTGGGGTAGTGCGCGCTTAGGCCCCTGTAACTTTTTGACCACATAAGGTATCCATGCCAAATTTGCGTCCTTTTTTTCTAACATCATGGGGATTGTAAAGGTACCCAGGGTTTGTGGATTCCCCTGGAGGGGACCCAGAAATTAGTCAAAATACAGCTACATTTTGGTTTTTTTTGGAAAAAGGCGAAAAAAGGGCTACAGATGAAAGCGTCTTGATTTTTCCCTGCAAATGGCATCAAAAAAGGGGTTGTGGGGATGAAATCACCATCTTCCCAGCTTTCAGGGACAAGCAGACTTTTGTCAGAAAACCAACTTTTTTACACAGTTTTGGCATTTTTCTGGGACATAGCCTATTTTTGCTATTTTTTGTGCTTTCAACCTCCTTCCAGTTAATGGTAGAAATGGGTATGAAACCAATAATGGATCCTGGAAAGCCATACATTTATGAAAAGTAGACAAAATTCTGAATTCAGCAAGGGGTCATTTGTGTAGATCCTTAAAGTTTTCCTTATAGAAACTAACAGTTAAATAAAGGAAAAATTGAAAATTAGTTGAAAAAAACAGCCATTTGTGTCAACGTTTTCACCTGTAACTTCTTCTAATTATGACAGCTATTTGAAGGCAATATACCGTTATATCCGCTGGACCTTTCTGGTTGTGGGGATATATAGGACTTGTAGGTTCACCAAGAACCCGACGAACCCAGAGCCAATAATTGAGCAACATCTTGCAATGATTTTTTTTTAAGTACCGGGTATATAGCAATTATTTTGGGAAAATGTATACATGGAAAAATGGTTATGAAAGACACCTATGTATTTCTGAAATGGGAACAAAATGTAGATTTTAGAAACAGTAGATATTTGCACATTTCCGAAATTGGGAGTACCCATACTAGCATGAGAATTATAGGTCATTTTTCAAAATGACTTATTTTTTACACATTGTCTTTCATTTGGAAGGCAGAAATGCATCGAAAGTCAATAGGTAATAACAGTTGCTCTACAATTCTGTGTTACCCTAAGTCTCCCGATAAAAATGGTACCTCACTTGTGTGGGTAGCCCTTGTGCCCACAACAGGAAATGGCTCAAAATGCAACGTGGACGTACCACATTTTCACAATGAAAATTTACCCTTTTTTGCAAAGTGCCTAGGTGTAGTTTTTGAACCCTAGCTCTGCCGGCACCTAGGGAAACCTAGCAAACCTATACATTTTTGAAAACTAGACACCCAGGGGAATCCAGGATGGGGTGACTTGACTGCCTCCCACCAGGTTCTGTTACCCAGAATCCCTTGCAAACATAAAAAATTGTCCAAAAAATCACATTTTCCCCACATTTCTGTGGTGGAAAGTTCTGGAATCTGCGTGGATCCACAAATTTCCACCCACCCCGCGTTCCCCAAAGTCTAACGAGAAAAATGGTACCTCACTTGTGTGGGTCGGCCTAGTGCCTGCGACAGGAAACGGCGCAAAACGCAACGTGGTCACACCTCAATTTCGCAGTGAAAAATGACCCTTTTTGGCAAAGTGCCT
Source organism: Calotriton arnoldi (assembly GCA_963921515.1). Lineage (NCBI taxonomy): Eukaryota > Metazoa > Chordata > Amphibia > Caudata > Salamandridae > Calotriton > Calotriton arnoldi. The sequence continues at coordinate 434,507 of CAWUFW010006843.1, read as the reverse complement.
AGCTGTAGTTTTTGAACCCTACCTCTGCCGGCACCTAGGGAAACCTAGCAAACCTATACATTTTTGAAAACTAGACACCCAGGGGAATCCAGGATGAGGTGACTTGACTGCCTCCCACCAGGTTCTGTTACCCAGAATCCCTTGCAAACATAAAAAATTGTCAAAAAAAACACATTTCTGTGGTGGAAAGTTCTGGAATCTGCGTGGATCCACAAATTTCCAACCACCCCGCGTTCCCAAAGTCTTACGAGAAAAATGGTACCTAACTTGTGTGGGTCGGCCTAGTGCCTGCGACAGGAAACGGCGCAAAACGCAACGCGGTCACACCTCAATTTCGCAGTGAAAAATGACCCTTTTTTGGCAAAGTGCCTAGCTGTAGTTTTTTAACCCTACCTCTGCCGGCACCTAGGGAAACCTAGCAAACCTATACATTTTTGAAAACTAGACACCCAGGGGAATCCAGGATGGGGTGACTTGACTGCCTCCCACCAGGTTCTGTTACCCAGAATCCCTTGCAAACATAAAAAATTGTCCAAAAAACACATTTTCCCCACATTTCTGTGGTGGAAAGTTCTGGAATCTGCGTGGATCCACAAATTTCGACCCACCCCGCGTTCCCCAAAGTCTTACGAGAAAAATGGTACCTCACTTGTGTGGGTCGGCCTAGTGCCTGCGACAGGAAATGGCGCAAAACGCAACGTGGTCACACCTCAATTTCGCAGTGAAAAATGACCTTTTTTTTGCAAAGTGCCTATCTGTAGTTTTTGAACCCTACCTCTGCCGGCACCTAGTGAAACCTAGCAAACCTATACATTTTTGAAAACTAGACACCCAGGGGAATCCAGGATGGGGTGACTTGACTGCCTCCCACCAGGTTCTGTTACCCAGAATCCCTTGCAAACATAAAACATTGTCAAAAAAACCACATTTTCCCCACATTTCTGTGGTGGAAAGTTCTGGAATCTGCGTGGATCCACAAATTTCCACCCACCCCGCGTCCCCCAAAGTCTTACGAGAAAAATGGTACCTCACTTGTGTGGGTCGGCCTAGTGCCTGCGACAGGAAACGGCGCAAAACGCAACGTGGTCACACCTCAATTTCGCAGTGAAAAATGACCCTTTTTGGCAAAGTGCCTAGCTGTAGTTTTTTAACCCTACCTCTGCCGGCACCTAGGGAAACCTAGGAAACCTATACATTTTTGAAAACTAGACACCCAGGGGAATCCAGGATGGGGTGACTTGACTGCCTCCCACCAGGTTCTGTTACCCAGAATCCCTTGCAAACAAAAAACATTGTCAAAAAAACCACATTTTCCCCACATTTCTGTGGTGGAAAGTTCTGGAATCTGCGTGGATCCACAAATTTCCACCCACCCCGCGTCCCCCAAAGTCTTACGAGAAAAATGGTACCTCACTTGTGTGGGTCGGCCTAGTGCCTGCGACAGGAAACGGCGCAAAACGCAACGTGGTCACACCTCAATTTCGCAGTGAAAAATGACCCTTTTTTGGCAAAGTGCCTAGCTGTAGTTTTTGAACCCTACCTCTGCCGGCACCTAGGAAAACCTAGCAAACCTATACATTTTTGAAAACTAGACACCCAGGGGAATCCAGGATGGGGTGACTTGACTGCCTCCCACCAGGTTCTGTTACCCAGAATCCCTTGCAAACATAAAAAATTGTCAAAAAAACACATTTTCCCCACATTTCTGTGGTGGAAAGTTCTGGAATCTGCGTGGATCCACAAATTTCCACCCACCCCGCATTCCCCAAAGTCTTACGAGAAAAATGGTACCTCACTTGTGTGGGTCGGCCTAGTGCCTGCGACAGGAAACGGCGCAAAACGCAACGTGGTCACACCTCAATTTCGCAGTGAAAAATGACCCTTTTTTGGCAAAGTGCCTAGCTGTAGTTTTTGAACCCTAGCTCTGCCGGCACCTAGGGAAACCTAGCAAACCTATACATTTTTGAAAACTAGACACCCAGGGGAATCCAGGATGCGGTGACTTGACTGCCTCCCACCAGGTTCTGTTACCCAGAATCCCTTGCAAACATAAAAAATTGTCCAAAAAACACATTTTCCCCACATTTCTGTGGTGGAAAGTTCTGGAATCTGCGTGGATCCACAGATTTCCACCCACCCCGCGTTCCCCAAAGTCTTACGAGAAAAATGGTACCTCACTTGTGTGGGTCAGCCTAGTGCCTGCGACAGGAAACGGCGCAAAACGCAATGTGGTCACACCTCAATTTCGCAGTGAAAAATGACCCTTTTTTGGCAAAGTGCCTAGCTGTAGTTTTTGAACCCTAGCTCTGCCGGCACCTAGGGAAACCTAGCAAACCTATACATTTTTGAAAACTAGACACCCAGGGGAATCCAGGATGGGGTGACTTGACTGCCTCCCACCAGGTTCTGTTACCCAGAATCCCTTGCAAACATAAAAAATTGTCCAAAAAACACATTTTCCCCACATTTCTGTGGTGGAAAGTTCTGGAATCTGCGTGGATCCACAAATTTCCACCCACCCCGCGTTCCCCAAAGTCTTACGAGAAAAATGGTACCTCACTTGTGTGGGTCGGCCTAGTGCCTGCGACAGGAAACGGCGCAAAACGCAACGTGGTCACACCTCAATTTCGCAGTGAAAAATGACCCTTTTTGGCAAAGTGCCTAGCTGTAGTTTTTGAACCCTACCTCTGCCGGCACCTAGGGAAACCTAGCAAACCTATACATTTTTGAAAACTAGACACCCAGGGGAATCCAGGATGGGGTGACTTGACTGCCTCCCACCAGGTTCTGTTACCCAGAATCCCTTGCAAACATAAAAAATTGTCCAAAAAAACACATTTTTCCCACATTTCTGTGGTGGAAAGTTCTGGAATCTGCGTGGATCCACAAATTTCCACCCACCCCGCGTTCCCCAAAGTCTTACGAGAAAAATGGTACCTCACTTGTGTGGGTCGGCCTAGTGCCTGCGACAGGAAACGGCGCAAAACACAACGTGGTCACACCTCAATTTCGCAGTGAAAAATGACCCTTTTTTGGCAAAGTGCCTAGCTGTAGTTTTTGAACCCTAGCTCTGCCGGCACCTAGGGAAACCTAGCAAACCTATACATTTTTGAAAACTAGACACCCAGGGGAATCCAGGATGGGGTGACTTGACTGCCTCCCACCAGGTTCTGTTACCCAGAATCCCTTGCAAACATAACAAAATTGTCCAAAAAAACACATTTTCCCCACATTTCTGTGGTGGAAAGTTCTGGAATCTGCGTGGATCGACTAATTTCCACCCACCCCGCGTTCCCCAAAGTCTTACGAGAAAAATGGTACCTCACTTGTGTGGGTCGGCCTAGTGCCTGCGACAGGAAACGGCGCAAAACGCAACGTGGTCACACCTCAATTTCGCAGTGAAAAATGACCCTTTTTTGGCAAAGTGCCTAGCTGTAGTTTTTGAACCCTACCTCTTCCGTACCTAGGGAAACCTAGCAAACCTATACATTTTTGAAAACTAGACACCCAGGGGAATCCAGGATGGGGTGACTTGACTGCCTCCCACCAGGTTCTGTTACCCAGAATCCCTTGCAAACATAAAAAATTGTCCAAAAAAACACATTTTCCCCACATTTCTGTGGTGGAAAGTTCTGGAATCTGCGTGGATCCACAAATTTCCACCCACCCCGCGTTCCCCAAAGTCTTACGAGAAAAATGGTACCTCACTTGTGTGGGTCGGCCTAGTGCCTGCGACAGGAAACGGCGCAAAACGCAACGTGGTCACACCTCAATTTCGCAGTGAAAAATGACCCTTTTTTGGCAAAGTGCCTAGCTGTAGTTTTTGAACCCTACCTCTGCCGGCACCTAGGGAAACCTAGCAAACCTATACATTTTTGAAAACTAGACACCAAGGGGAATCCAGGATGGGGTGACTTGACTGCCTCCCACCAGGTTCTGTTACCCAGAATCCCTTGCAAACATAAAAAATTGTCAAAAAAACCACATTTTCCCCACATTTCTGTGGTGGAAAGTTCTGGAATCTGCGTGGATCCACAAATTTCCACCCACCCCGCGTCCCCCAAAGTCTTACGAGAAAAATGGTACCTCACTTGTGTGGGTCGGCTTAGTGCCTGCGACAGGAAACGGCGCAAAACGCAACGTGGTCACACCTCAATTTCGCAGTGAAAAATGACCCTTTTTTGGCAAAGTGCCTAGCTGTAGTTTGTGAACCCTAGCTCTGCCGGCACCTAGGTAAACCTACCAAACACACACATTTCTGAAAAGTAGACACCCGGGGGCTTCCAGGGAGGTATGGCTTGCATGGATCCCCCAACGTTTCCTTACCCAGAATCCCCTGCAAACCTCAATTTTAGCTGAAAAAATCACTTTTTTCACACATTTTTGTGTGGGAAAGTGTGGCATCACTGGCCTCACACAAATTTCCTACCACCCAGCGTTCCCCCAGGTCTCCCGATAAAAATGGTGCCTCACTTGTGTGGGAGGCCCAAGTACCCGTGACAGGCAAGGGCCCACAACGTAGTGAGGCGACCTCAAAATGGCCTTTCACAAAACCACCTGGTTTTGCAAGGGGGTCACCTGGGTTTTGGCCCTGTGCTCGGCGGCCATCTAGGGAAACCTACCAAACCCACACATTTCTGAAAAGTAGACACCCGGGGGCTTCCAGGGAGGTATGGCTTGCATGGATCCCCCAACGTTTCCTTACCCAGAATCCCTTGCAAACCTCAATTTTAGCTGAAAAAATCACTTTTTTCACACATTTGTGTGTGGGAAAGTGTGGCATTACTGGCCTCACACAAATTTCCTACCACCCAGCGTTCCCCCAGGTCTCCCGATAAAAATGGTGCCTCACTTGTGTGGGAGGCCCAAGTACCCGCGACAGGCAAGGGCCCACAACGTAGTGAGTCGACCTCAAAATTGCCTATCTCAAAACCACCTGGTTTTGCAAGGGGGGTCACCTGGGTTTTTGGCCCCGTGCTCGGCGGCCATCTAGGGAAACCTACCAAACCCACACATTTCTGAAAAGTAGACACCCGGGGGCTTCCAGGGAGGTATGGCTTGCGTGGATCCCCCAACGTTTCCTTACCCAGAATCCCTTGCAAACCTCAATTTTAGCTGAAAAAATCACTTTTTTCACACATTTGTGTGTGGGAAAGTGTGGCATCACTGGCCTCACACAAATTTCCTACCACCCAGCGTTCCCCCAGGTCTCCCGATAAAAATGGTGCCTCACTTGTGTGGGAGGCCCAAGTACCCGCGACAGGCAAGGGCCCACAACGTAGTGAGGCAACCTCAAAATGGCCTTTCACAAAACCACCTGGTTTTGCAAGGGGGTCACCTGGGTTTTTGGCCCTGTGCTCGGCGGCCATCTAGGGAAACCTACCAAACCCACACATTTCTGAAAAGTAGACACCCGGGGGCTTCCAGGGAGGTATGGCTTGCGTGGATCCCCCAACGTTTCCTTACCCAGAATCCCTTGCAGACCTCAATTTTAGCTGAAAAAATCACTTTTTTCACACATTTGTGTGTGGGAAAGTGTGGCATCACTGGCCTCACACAAATTTCCTACCACCCAGCGTTCCCCCAGGTCTGCCGATAAAAATGGTGCCTCACTTGTGTGGGAGGCCCAAGTACCCGCGACAGGCAAGGGCCCACAACGTAGTGAGGCGACCTCAAAATTGCCTATCTCAAAACCACCTGGTTTTGCAAGGGGGGTCACCTGGGTTTTTGGCCCGTGCTCGGCGGCCATCTAGGGAAACCTATCAAACCCACACATTTCTGAAAAGTAGACACCCGGGGGCTTCCAGGGAGGTATGGCTTGCGTGGATCCCCCAACGTTTCCTTACCCAGAATCCCTTGCAAACCTCAATTTTAGCTGAAAAAATCACTTTTTTCACACATTTGTGTGTGGGAAAGTGTGGCATCACTGGCCTCACACAAATTTCCTACCACCCAGCGTTCCCCCAGGTCTCCCGATAAAAATGGTGCCTCACTTGTGTGGGAGGCCCAAGTACCCGCGACAGGCAAGGGCCCACAACGTATTGAGGCGACCTCAAAATGGCCTTTCACAAAACCACCTGGTTTTGCAAGGGGGGTCACCTGGGATTTTGGCCCCGTGCTCGGCGGCCATCTAGGGAAACCTACCAAACCCACACATTTCTGAAAAGTAGACACCCGGGGGCTTCCAGGGAGGTATGGCTTGCGTGGATCCCCCAACGTTTCCTTACCCAGAATCCCCTGCAAACCTCACTTTTAGCTGAACAAATCACTTTTTTCACAAATTTTTGTGTGGGAAAGTGTGGCATCACTGGCCTCACACAAATTTCCTACCACCCAGCGTTCCCCCAGGTCTCCCGATAAAAATGGTGCCTCACTTGTGTGGGAGGCCCAAGTACCCGCGACAGGCAAGGGCCCACAACGTCTTGAGGCGACCTCAAAATGGCCTTTCACAAAACCACCTGGTTTTGCAAGAGTCACCTGGGTTTTGGCCCAGTGCTCGGCGGCCATCTAGGGAAACCTACCAAACCCACATTTCTGAAAAGTAGACACCTGGGGCTTCAGGGAGGTATGGCTGCGTGGATCCTCCAACGTTTCCATCCAGAATCCCTTGCAAACCTCAATTTTAGCTGAAAAAATCACTTTTGTCACACATTTTTGTGTGGGAAGTGTGGCATCACTGGTTCACACAAATTCCTACCACCCAGCGTTCCAGGTCTCCCGATAAAATGGTGCCTCACTTGTGTGGGAGGCCCAAGTACCCGCGACAGGCAAGGACACAAAACGTTTTGAGGCAACATCAACATTGCCTATCAAAAAATGTTTTGGGCCCTTGCCTGTCGCTGGGTACTTGGGCCTCCCACACAAGTGAAGCACCATTTTTATCGGGAGACCTGGGGGAACGCTGGGTGGTAGGAAATTTGTGTGAGGCCAGTGATGCCACACTTTCCCACACAAAAATGTGTGAAAAAGTGATTTTTTCAGCTAAAAGTGAGGTTTGCAGGGGATTCTGGGTAAGGAAACGTTGGGGATCCACGCAAGCCATACCTCCCTGGAAGCCCCCGGATGTCTACTTTTCAGAAATGTGTGGGTTTGGTAGGTTTCCTATGTGGTCGCCGAGCCCCGGGCCAAAACCCAGGTGACCCCCTTGCAAAACCAGGTCATTTTGAGATAATGTGTTGTTTATTTCTGCAGCGTGAAAATTTTGGCACAATATTGCAAGGAAAATGTGACCGACATTTTGAGGTTTGCAGGACATTGTGGGTACCATAACTTGTTGGGATCCACAAGAGAGATATCACCATGTACTCCCATGGGTGTTTCGTTTACGACAATATCTACAGTTGGTAGGTTATTCTTAGACGGAATGTACACCTTGGCAGACAGACTAAAAAGACAAAGATTACTGCACAGCCATCTATTCCTCAAGCACACACACATACTGGTTGGATTTGGCACGAGGGCAAGTGATGGTTCAGTATATACAATTTTATTAACAAGAGATTTCACAAAAATGAAATGCACTGTCAATAATTGAAAGGACAAAAACGGAACCAGTGACTCGCAGCTCGTGAGCTGTAAAGCCACGTCAAGGCCCCAACCGCTTTACAGGCCATTCACACACCTTTCATACGTGATACACACAAGACCATTCACACCCCAAGGCACGAAACAAACACATTACAACATTCACAAAAAGGGACAAGGTACACCCTGCTTGAGAAAGACAAAAAAAAATATTACTGCACAGCCATCTAATCCTCAAGCACACACACACATACTGGTTGGATTTGGCACGAGGGTGAGTGATGGTTCAGTATATACAATTGTATTAACAAGTGATTTCACAAAAATGAAATGCACTGTTAATAATTGAAAGGACGAGAAACTGAACCATTGACTCACAGCTCGTGAGCTGTAAAGCCACGACAAGGCACCAACCTCTTTACAGGCCATTCATACACCTTTCATACGTGTGACAAATACAAAACCATTCACACCACCAGCCGCGGGCCCATCACATTACAACACTCACACCAGCAGACAGCGCCATTCAAGGGCCCATCACTTTCACACGCCCACATTCCTAACACAGCAACCACACAAGCTGATGGATTGCGTGGAGTGTCGCTCGGCTAGCAGTGTGTGTAGTGACCAGCAGCAAGTCACTACTCACACACTGCCAGCCGAGCGCCACTCCACGCACACCGCCAGCCAAGCACCAGCCTACACACACCACCATCACATTTAGGATTTTTTTATACAAAAAGAAAACACAAACAAATTGCAAATAGATACAAATCTACTAACACAAAATCAGAAACATTGCACTAATGCCAACCTTGAAACAGAACAACAATTCTTAAACATTACAGACCAGGCAGTTCACTTTACCACTCATGGTTGCTCCCAATAATTCTTTTGCTTGTGGTACGCTCTATATCAAGCAGGCACACACAGCCCAGGGTTAGAAGGACACTCAGGGCAGTACATACGAGTCTCCTTCCGCGTACCTCTTCGCCAACAGACTCTACATCTCCTAGTGGGAAAGTCTTTTGAGAGTGTAGGAGGAATGTGATCAGGAAAGTGGCGATCTTTCAATCGAGCCACATCCTCCACCACTCCAACTCTAGGAACACTTGCCTGTTCCACAACAACAAGGCTGCCTATGACAGACTCCTGAAACTGAACAAAAGTCAACTTTGACGCAGGAGAACACTCCTTGAACACAACAAAAGCATTGAAAGTTGCTAAATTGAAGAGATGGATGGCCAACTTCTTATACCAAATGTAAGACTTACGAATAGCAGTGTAAGGTTCCAACCTCTGATCTACTCTATCAACACCACCCATGTGCTTATTGTAGTCTAAAATGCACACAGGTTTGCGCACTTCAGCAATCTGACCCCAAACAGCCACAGGTGAAGTACTCTCATCATGGATGGTAGTCAGCATGTACACATCCCTCCTGTCCACAAATTTCACAGCTAGCAGTTCCTCACTACGCAAGGCACTGCACTGTCCCCTCTGAAGTTTTTTGCAAACAAGCTCTTTTGGATAACCTTTACGGTTAGAGCGGATTGTGCCACAAGCAAAAGTGTCCACTTTGAACAATTCCTTAAACAATTGCACAGCAGTGTAGAAGTTATCAAGGTACAAATGGTGGCCTATGTTAAACAGTCCTCTAGCAAGTTCCCACACAATTTTCTCTGAAACTCCTACTAAAGTGGACGGACAACCAGGGGGTCAATAGTGGAATCCCTACCAGTGTACACACGCAAATTAAAAACATATCCTGTCCTACTCTCAGACAACATATACAGCTTAATTCCATAGCGTGCCCTCTTGCTAGGAATGTACTGCCTAAAAACCAAACGGCCCTTGAACAGCACCAAAGACTCATCAATAGATATTTCTTTCCCTGGAGTATAGATCTCTGAAAATCGATCTACAAAGTGATCAAGAACAGGCCGAATCTTAAAAAGACGGTCACATTCAGGGTGATCTCGTGGCAACGCCAAACCATTATCAACAAAATGCAGCATCCGAAGCAAAAGTAAATACCGATCACGAGTCATAACTGCAGGAAATATGGCCGTTGCCATCAAGGGACTGGTAGACCAATATGAACCCATGGACGGCTTCCTTATCAAACCCATCAAAAAAGTCAAACCCAAAAACTTCTTCATCTCTTCCAGATTTGTGGGACTCCACCGGGTAGCTCTAGAATGGGGCCTAAGTCTGGCACTGTTGTCCCTCAAAAACTGTTCAGCATACAAATTAGTCTGCTCAACAATCTCACCCAAAAATACATCATCCATAAACAACTGAAAATACTGTATAGGCAAATAATGTTCACAATCCACTCTACACCCTGCATAACCACTAAAGGCAGGCAACACCGGCTGCACCATGTTTGGATCAACCCAGAGTCCAGCACTTCCAGTAGGAAGCCTAGCAGCCCCAGGCTGCAATCCAGATGCCTCTTGCACCATCGGCACAGTAGTATCCTCCTCTAAATCAGGCACTTCATCTGCACTGAGAGTACCTTCATCATCCGATGATTCCATGTGGAGAGAAAACTCACTGCCTGAATCTTCCCCTCCCTCCTCTCCCTCAGACGCACTGTCAGTCTCATAATCCTGCTCAGAGGAAGATTCAAGAAGCAAACCAACCACCTGCTGAGCAGTAATTCTACGGCTAGCCATAATGCTTACTAATAAAGGTTACTTGTCAAACAAGTCAACAACAACAAACCCTTTGTAAAAAAAAAAGAAATAAACAAAATGTAGCTTTATCACAAAGACCTATATACTCCAACACTATACCACTCACGTGACAGAAGCAGCTAGACTCACCACCACCTACTCTGCACAGACACAGTAAGGATCAACAATATCCCACTAAAAAAGAAGAAGAAAAAAATTACACATAAGACAATGCAAAACATCGCAAAGAATTTCATGCTCTGAACACTAACAAATATGCTGCCATTATGGCACCACTTACAAAAAATTCATTCATGCATGACAATAATACTCATTTGGAGTACACACAACAAAAATATTTTTCTTACCAAATAAATGCAATTACGCAAAACTGCAGAACCACAACTGCCGAAACCGCAAACAGGAATCAAAAGCTTTACACTAGAATAAAAAGGAGGAAAAAAACATTACAATCACATATGCAAATAATGCACCAGTCCACACACAATCCACCAGCCAAGCTAAGGGGTAGGTGGGCCTAACAGTATAAATAAAATATTCACACCCGTAAAAGGGGAGCAACCCTTGCCCTTTTGGCCACTCCCCAACACAAAAATTAAAAAAACCCTGGTGCCTAGTGGGCATTCCTGCTGCACGATCACATGATCGTGCAGCAGGAATGCACAAAGAGGCATCGGGGGAAAGGAAAACCCTTTCCTTTCCCTCGATGCCTCTTTTGATACAAACCCCCCCTCCCCGAGCCAAACCTCACCTGATTTCCCGACGCGCTGGAAGCAAATGGCTTCCAGCGCGTCGGGGAAGAAAGGGAAACCCTCAATGATGTCAGCGCACCTCGCGCGCTGACGTCATTGATGGGGCGGGGGAGGCAGGGGAAGCCCTTCCCCTGCCTCCCCCAAAAAAAAACCTAACGATCAGATTCCCACGGGGAGCGCCAGCGCTTCCCCGTGGGTGGTCTTATGACGAGCTGGACTCGTCACGAGCACTGTGTGCCATGACGAGTCCAGCTCGTCATAAGCACCGAAGGGGATAAAGGGTCAGAGCAGGATCTCAGCGGCAGACGAGGAGAAGGAACCTCCTGGTCACAGGAACTACACGAGCATTGCGCTCGAGAAATTCAAGGATGCAAAGACCTCCATCAAGGATTACAGCTAACTTTTCAGGGTGTAAATGGAGAGAAGGCACATCTGCCCTGCATATTTATCCACGAAGATGCCACCGTTTTGTGCAATACCTCTACTCAACTGGAGTACTTTCTACTGGCTAATCAGTAAGTGCTACCTCGTTGGGTAAATGTATAGTGCCTTTCCTACACTACAGCTGCGTAAAGGACCAGAAGAATTGTCTCCAGTGACCTGTGTGTCTGTAACTTTGCCACCGCGCCGAAAGCGCCGGGGTCCTTTGAGTAAGCTGTCCATCATAGTGGGGAAAGGGCGGGCATACGTTGCATACCGCTAGTGTATGTGTGGCGGGGCCAAACGAGCGGGGCTTCTAGGCCCGTTCACATGCCTCTTGTTTATAAAGGGTCAGAGCAGGATCTCAGCGGCAGACGAGGAGAAGGAACCTCCTGGTCACAGGAACTACACGAGCATTGCGCTCGAGAAATTCAAGGATGCAAAGACCTCCATCAAGGATTACAGCTAACTTTTCAGGGTGTAAATGGAGAGAAGGCACATCTCCACGCTCACGAATTCTACACGAGAATTGCGCTCGAGAAAATGAAGGATGCAAAGACCTCCATCAAGGATTACAGCTAACTTTTCACGTTGGAAATGGAGAGAAGGCACATCTGCCCTGCATATTTATCCACGAAGATGCCACCGTTTTGTGCAATACCTCTACTCAACTGGAGTACTTTCTACTGGCTAATCAGTAAGTGCTACCTCGTTGGGTAAATGTATAGTGCCTTTCCTACACTACAGCTGCGTAAAGGACCAGAAGAATTGTCTCCAGTGACCTGTGTGTCTGTAACTTTGCCACCGCGCCGAAAGCGCCGGGGTCCTTTGAGTAAGCTGTCCATCATAGTGGGGAAAGGGCGGGCATACGTTGCATACCGCTAGTGTATGTGTGGCGGGGCCAAACGAGCGGGGCTTCTAGGCCCGTTCACATGCCTCTTGTTTATAAAGGGTCAGAGCAGGATCTCAGCGGCAGACGAGGAGAAGGAACCTCCTGGTCACAGGAACTACACGAGCATTGCGCTCGAGAAATTCAAGGATGCAAAGACCTCCATCAAGGATTACAGCTAACTTTTCAGGGTGTAAATGGAGAGAAGGCACATCTCCACGCTCACGAATTCTACACGAGAATTGCGCTCGAGAAAATGAAGGATGCAAAGACCTCCATCAAGGATTACAGCTAACTTTTCACGTTGGAAATGGAGAGAAGGCACATCTGCCCTGCATATTTATCCACGAAGATGCCACCGTTTTGTGCAATACCTCTACTCAACTGGAGTACTTTCTACTGGCTAATCAGTAAGTGCTACCTCGTTGGGTAAATGTATAGTGCCTTTCCTACACTACAGCTGCGTAAAGGACCAGAACAATTGTCTCCAGTGACCTGTGTGTCTGTAACTTTGCCACCGCGCCGAAAGCACCGGGATCCTTTGAGTAAGCTGTCCATCATAGTGGGGAAAGGGCGGGCATACGTTGCATACCGCTAGTGTATGTGTGGCGGGGCCAAACGAGCGGGGCTTCTAGGCCCGTTCACATGCCTCTTGTTTATAAAGGGTCAGAGCAGGATCGCAGCGGCAGACGAGGAGAAGGAACCTCCTGGTCACAGGAACTACACGAGCATTGCGCTCGAGAAATTCAAGGATGCAAAGACCTCCATCAAGTATTACAGCTAACTTTTCAGGGTGTAAATGGAGAGAAGGCACATCTCCACGCTCACGAATTGCGCCCTCCTCCCTCGTGGGCATTCCTGCTGCACGATCACATGATCGTGCAGCAGGAATGCACAAAAGAGGCATCGGGGGAAAGGAAAACCCTTTCCTTTCCTCGATGTCTCTTTTCGAATCAAACCCCCTCCCCGAGCCAAAACTCACCTTATTTCCGCGACGCGCTGGAAGCAAATGGCTTCCAGCGCGTCGGGGAAGAAAGGGAAACCCTCAATGATGTCAGCGCGACTCGCGCGCTGACGTCATTGATGGGAGGGCGGGGGGGGCGGGGGGAGGCAGGGGAAGTCCTTCCCCTGCCTTCCCCCAAAAAAACCCGACGATCGGATTCTCACGGGGGGAGCGCCAGCGCTTCCCCCGTGGGTGGTCTTATGACGAGCTGGACTCGTCATGAGCACACGAGCACTGTGTGCCATGACGAGTCCAGCTCGTCATAAGCACCGAAGGGGTTAAGGAAATGAATGACAGAATTAAAAAACAAGAGGATGTCATAAAAGCCAGAAAAGTATTCAAGTTTGCTCGGGATAAGAACGATTACGAGCAGGGGCAAGTATTCACGTTTGCACGAAAATATGATTACGTGAAAAAACAGAAAGTGCTTACTCAGTCCCACAACCAGCAGGTTCATGTGAATACTTGCGATAATGCCACTGCCTCTACCTCGGATATAAGCACGATACTTAGTGATACAGAGTCCGATCTCAGTAGCAATGCAGAGGGCAATTCCAGACCAAGATTGGGCCCTTTGTCATATGCAGAGGAAATGGATTTTATCCGGGAACAAAGAAAACAATCCTTACGACCGAGAAACACGCCGGCACAACAAACAAAGAAAGAAATCGTCGAAGGCGCGAGAGGCGCAAGTGTTGTAAACACAAGAGGCAGGGGCCAGCAGAAAAAGAAAAATTGGCATTTACAACAACATCAGTAAACCAAACAATCGTCAATTTAACAGACATCCAACTTAACGACGCCGAAAACCAACTTTTGGCTCTTGGTCTAAGCTTCTGTCCAGGGAGCAATTTTAACTAGGTGCAGACAAGAATCGATGTCTATAAATTTATTCGGAAGCTGAAACTGAAGAAATTTTTCACGATCAAAAACTATGGCAAAACGAAACAAGTCTCGCATACCCGAGTGCCCGGCAGTGGCCTCACAGCTGGAGAAATAGCTTTGTTAACCACACTACATGCTCTACGAGATGAAGCCACAGAAACAAGTGGTGGTGAGTTCAATACACAAGACATTGCTCTAGCAGAGGACATCAACATTTCATCTCCTGGCCACAGTCCATTCAAAGCACCGTCTTCCTTTGTGCCGATTATGCCGCGAGATGCTCTGGATATTTTCCATGATCGGATTACAGACGAATTGAAAACACTGTACCGGAAATCCATCAGTTACAGAAACAATTTTAGCAACAAGACCAACGAATATTTTCAACTTATGGACAAGCTAAAGAACAATGCTACTGTGGTCATCAACAATTCCGATAAGGGAGGCAACATTGTTCTGTGGGACAAGCATCTATACAGAGCAGAAGCCTATCGGCATATCAACAACACTGAATGCTATGAGCAAACGAAGGCTTCTATTGTCAGGAAAATGAACAGAGATTTCAAGGATGAGCTCACTGCATGGCAGAGGGAAGGTCTCATCTCCAAAGATGAATTTAAATATTTGTACAAGGAATTTCCGACCTTGCCTACATTTTATTTAATCCCCAAGGTTCATAAGGGCACAAACCCCATGCCCGGAAGACCGATAATCTCAGCCAAAAACAGTACATTTGAATGCACCTCGAGCTATGTAGACTTTTACCTCCAAGATCATGTGGTTAATTTGCCTTCCTACCTACGTGACTCAAATGATTTTTTATTGAACCTGAATTCAGTGCAATGGTCTAATGAATATCTGCTCTTAACATTAGATATTACCACTCTGTATACGAGCATCAGACACAGCGATGGAATAAATGCTGTAGGTTATTATTTACAACATAGGTGCATTTCAATGTATAAGCACAATACAATGTTGGTAAAAATGATACACTGGTGTCTCTATAATAACATTTTTATGTTTGATGGCAAGATTTTCAAACAAAAACAGGGCGTGGCTTTGGGGGCATGCTTCTCCCCCAGCTATGCGTGTCTTCACGTAGGCTGGTGGGAGGAGCATGTCCTCAAGGTCGAACACAGAGCACTTTTTGACAAGCATGTGGTTAACATGTGGAGATACATTGATGATGTTTTTATTGTGTGGAAGGGAACACATGCTGAAGCCTTTAATTTTATTGATGTCATCAACAAGAACGATCATAACCTCAATTTTACGGCACATATTGATCCCACAACCATCAATTTTTTAGATATTACAGTGTATATTGAGAAGGGTGTTATTGAAACTTGTTTATATAGGAAACCGACAGCAGGCAACACACTATTGCATGCCTCAAGTTTCCACCCTCAGCACACCATCTTAGTCTTCCCTACGGCGAATTTTTGCGTATCCGGAGGGCGTGCAGTTCCAATACTACTCTAGCGATAGCACAGCAGGCCGCAAAAGAAAGGTTAATGGAGAGAGGCTATGATCCCAAAAAATTGGACATAGCCATTAAAAAAGCCAATGGCAAAGATAGACAAGAGCTATTGAAACCTGTCAATAAGCTTAGCAATGCAGCCATGTCTCCATATCCAGGTACTGATGACACAGAAGATGATGGTAGGTCGAGTGATGTATCCTGTAGGTTCATCTCGACTTATAGCAAACAGGCCAATGCCATTAAAAGCATCATTAATTACCAATGGCCTATAGTGCTTACCGATGCTACACTTCAACAGATACTTCCCAGCAAACCCAATTTTACATATCGTAAAGCTTACTCTATGTGCAGTGATTTAGTTAAAACTAGCCCTGAGTTAGATACTAAAAGCAGGTGGCTCACCCCGAAAAAGGTTTTTCAAGTGCAGCACATGCCGTGCTTGCAAGTTCGGGGTGAATACCACTTCCTATTCTACTGCTTTTTCGGATACTCCCATCAAGCTCAATGGACACTTCACATGTCGCACAGAGTTCGCTGTCTATGTTTTAAAATGTATCTGCGGGTTACGGTATGTCGGAAGCACTAAACTGCAAGTTTTCACACGTATATTGCAACACCTCCGGGCAACTGTCAAATCAGATCCTACGTATCCCGTAGCGAGACACATCAAATTGGAGCATAACAATAATCTTAATGTGCTCCAGTATTTTGTCATTGACAGTGTGCCCATCAACAAACGAGGAGGAAATCGGGAGAAGAGGCTTAGACAGTTGGAAACCCAGTACATTATCGAACTCGACACTAAAGCCCCCCGAGGTCTGAACATTTGTGAGGATCTGCATTATTACCTGTAGTTGCCTAGCTGCACAGCCACTACACATGCTTGCCTATCTTCAAACTTTGCAGTTTAAACTTTGCAGTTTATTCAATTCAATTTTATGACTTTCAACCATCAATTTAGGTGTGTACATATTAATTTTTGGTTTTAAGTAATTTATCAATGTATTAGCACTGATTGAATACTGATCATGTTATAAAGCCAGTTTCAATACTTTATATTTGACACCGAGTTAGGATTTCAATAGTAACCTTTACTTAATGACTTGTCATTATTTTGAATGACATCACGGGTATATATATGGGGGGCTCCCCAGATTCCAGCAGACTCTATATTGTATATAGTTGTTGCAGAATGACAGACAGTACATAATCAAATTTGGTGTATATATGGATTTTATGTACATTCGGTATTATATATACTGCTTTTTCCACTAGATCTCTAATTTCTATTTTCGCCAGAAGTATCTTTGCACTATTTTGCACTTTGCACTTTGATATTGGGAATGTCAGCATTTTGCACTTCAGAACGGCCAAAAGTTTTATTAATTATGTACTTAGTCGAAATGGAAAACTTTGTGTGTATTTTTTATTGTTAACTATAAGAAGTATTTGTACTTTTATTTTTGCACATATTTATATTAGTACCAGGTGGTTTTAGAATTTTTAAACACTACTTGTTTTTAAATTCAGTGGTAACATCTATATGCATTTGACTTTTACTTAATTTATTACTGCATTTGTGCATTTTATATCTTAAGTCTTATAGGCTGGTTGATTTCAGATTCAACACCCATTACTACATTTTTTATGTCATGGTAATATTGCCAATTCCTTGAAAATACATTTGTTCCTAATTTACCTGGTTCAAGTAGTTGATTACGATCTTTATATGTTGGCCAAAGTGAATATCTTTATAAGTGCATTCTTTGTTTATGGCCATTACCATACAGAGTATTTTTACTGTGTCTATGGTGTCAGCTGACAGTCTATCATTGGGTACACTGGTATCCAATAAATTTGTTTCACTTACCCGTCATGCGCTCATGTGATCAAAGCCACTGCCTTGGCCGAAACGCGTAATGACCGCTTTGCACCGCTAATATTTGAAAAATAAAAAACGAAATCTTGACAAGCAGAATCAGCGTATTGGAGTGTCCGTTTCTCGTTGTGGTGCCTGCATGCATCTATGAGCGTTAACTGACATATATATATATATATTTCGAACGGAGCCGACGGCTGCTTCCAACTTTTCAGCCCTGAAGAAGTTCATTGAATATGAACAAAATGCGTTGGCTGGTATTTTTAACTGTTGGATGCTTATGAAAATAAAGGACTTACTAAGACAAAGCAAACAAGACTACATGACTTATTGAAAAACGAATTTTGCCTCAGAGTAGTGCACCACTCCAAGTTTTGGTTTGTTCTTCCTCTGCCTTGCAGCTGGCACCCAACGACGGCAGGTGCTGGAGTTGCTTGTGCACACTCGTCGGGTCACAGTGGGGACAATCATGAAGGGAACACAGCAGGGGAGTGCGGTCACCGTGTCCGCCGTTGTCCGTAACTTGTCTCAGTTTATATATATATTATCGACTGGCGGTCGCCAGTAGATAGTTATAGTTAGGACCTATTTTCCATAGGAAATCCGCAACATTCTATATATATATATAATATATATATATATATATATATATATATATATATATATATATATATATATATATATATATATATATCACAAACAGATTCTCCCCATCGGAAGAATCGGAGGGACACAACGGGGATTCCAGGTAAGTAATTTATTACAGAGAGCATAGGCATGACGCGTTTCGACATGAATGTCTTTCTCAAACGCCTGCTCACAACCACGTTGCCCCCAGCTCACTAGTTAAATACAGCCATCCGATCTGCCATTGGTTGTGCTCCAGGTGGGCCGTCACAGAGTCCCAAAAGTTCACTGTAGTTGCATCGGCATACTACAGATCACAGCATGCACCTCCCCCGGCTTGCTGGGTAAGTGACTCCTCACGGCTGCCTGTGTCCCTTTCTGGGTCCTGGATTGAAGTAGGATCGTGGGGCTAGTACACTGGTTTACATCGCTGCTGTTAAAACCTCCTCACCTGGGTCCCCAGGATGCCTCAACCGCCATTCCAAATAATGCCCAGTCCTGGAACTTGCGGATACCATGCTCCTCAATCCCTCCGTGCAGTCACGGACTGCTGTTTGCAGCGGAACTGGCGCTGAATCTGGGGGCGGTGGGTCAGAGTAACCAGTAACCTGGAACGTAGAAAAATGCCGAAGCTGCCCTTAATACTCTGTCCACTTAACAAGGCGGGTCTCCTCCAGCGCGTCCAGGGCCTGCGCGCTACAAAACATCACAAACAGATTCTCCCCATCGGAAGAATCGGAGGGACACAACGGGGATTCCAGGTAAGTAATTTATTACAGAGAGCATAGGCATGACGCGTTTCGACATGAATGTCTTTCTCAAACGCCTGCTCACAACCACGTTGCCCCCAGCTCACTAGTTAAATACAGCCATCCGATCTGCCATTGGTTGTGCTCCAGGTGGGCCGTCACAGAGTCCCAAAAGTTCACTGTAGTTGCATCGGCATACTACAGATCCCAGCATGCACCTCCCCCGGCTTGCTGGGTAAGTGACTCCTCACGGCTGCCTGTGTCCCTTTCTGGGTCCTGGATTGAAGTAGGATCGTGGGGCTAGTACACTGGTTTACATCTGAAGAACCGGAATAACCCACTCACTGGGTCTCGGCGGCGGGGGAATTGCCCAAGTCTTCCATACCCTTCATACGTAGTAAAAGGAGACACAGGAGCCTTCGTCTGCAGGAGGAACCCAGATTTATTCAAATAGCCCGGGCTATGGAACAGAGTCCCAAGCTCGTTAGAAACAAGACAGAGGAGGCTGCTGCTTTACTCCGCAGCTTACAAGCCTTTTATACTTTTTCATTCCAGTCTTTTGGCTGTTAGTCCATTGTTCAATCAGGGCAGTGTTTGCAGTTGATAACCAGATCCAGACGGTGTTTGTAGTTGGTGACCTGATCAAGGCTTGGTACTCAAATTATTGTTCACTCAGCTTGATCAAAGCACGGTCATTCAGGTCATTGTTCGATCAGCTTGATCAAAGCTCGGTCATTCAAACCATTGACCAATCACCCTGATCAAGGCCCAGCAGTCAGACCATTGTCCAGATAACCTGATCACGGTGTCAAGGATGTTTACCAGGCAGGGAGCAGGAGATGGGAAACAAATCATTTACACAGGGCGTGAGTGTCTCATGGTTTTCTGTCGAACTGCAAAGAACAGGGGGTTGGGTGTGCGACAGTTCCTGGGCAGAAATGCAGGCTGCAAGATGGTTTTTGTCGTGTTAGTTAGAATTTCCTCAGGCATCAGCAGAAACGACCAGGTGGGTCGTGTGGAAGTGTTTGACACGAAATGGCAATGAAAAAACAATGGAGTCCTGGTACAAATGATACCGATCAGAAGAACACTTTTCCTCAGACCCTCCTTTTGCCATTGAGTGGCAAATACTTTAAGAAATGTCAATGTTCATAAGGCCATCGGTTTCTTGTTGGAGCATCATCATCATATTGGTGTTGTGAATGTTGGAGGGTGGAGGCTGGATGGTCTGGACACACATTGTACAGAGCACTGGCAGGCACTGAAAGCACAAACAGCAGGAGACCAGGGCAGTTATTCCCAAGGCAAGGAAGATGAGGACCCTCCACCCCCACTGGGAAAGGAGGCCCCAGATCCAGCCTGTGAGGGACCAGTTGCCTTTATCCAGATGAATTTCGGAAGAAAGGCGATGCAGACGTTGGATGGCATAGTACACTGAAGGTGCGTTGTCTGGGATGTACACGCAGCAGCTGGAGCCGATCAATTTACACACACCACCACGATCAGCAAGGAGGACGTCTAAGACCATGCGGTTCTGCAGTGTTATAAGGCGGTCCGCCTGTAGTTCTGCAGTGATGTTGGAGAGGGCACCAGCTGTTACTGTGATGGTGGCTTCAAGGACCCTGGTCAGTCCTCGTACAGCCCAACTGTTTGCCATGGGGCCCCAGAATGGAAGGAAACCTTTAAGGAAGTCCCCTGTTTCCTGGCCTGCTGTATCCTCGGCTGATATGACGCCCCTACGTGAGCGACGCAGAGCGCCCTTCATCAACAGGTGGTAACTCCCATGGGTAGAATACGTTGGCGGAAGGAGGAAGGCCAGATAGCAGGTACCAGACCAGTTACGGGGAGCCAAGTGTAGGCGGCAGTGCCACAGATAAAATAGGTGTTGGGGGCTGCCACCAGCTTCGGAGGAGATGTAGAGTTTAAAGATTTTGTGATATTACAAGTACTGGTACCAACTTTCTTAGTCCCTAGGCCATGGATGCAGACACGGCCTTGCACATTTATGACATTCACAGTGTCTCGTTCATCAGGCAGTATCCTTCTTGTGCGGAATCTGGAAAATGTTCGTCGAGTGGTTGAGTTGAATACTACCATCTCACCGAGTTCATCTGGTGATAGTAGCGATGTGGATGAGCTGGTCGGGCAAAAGGAGCATTGGCATGGCCAGATCTGTTCCGCCAGAAGTCATCCTGAAATGTTCCAAGGGCAGAATTGGCAGTACCATTGACAGTGTAGGCCTCCTGTATCAACATCCACCATGCAAGACAAGACCCAGAGATGGAAAAGGGGTAGGGAAAGAATGGGACAGGGTGTATCATGGAATGCAGCATCAGTCCGCAAACCCAGCAGTTGGAAATGTTCATGATCAGCTGATGATGATGCAACATTTGGATGAAGGTGTTATTGAAGAATTCTGCACGGCGGGGTAACTCGTGGGCTGGTAGCGTGTAATACTGGTGCTCTGCAGGAGTTGGGTAGGGGTTGGTGAGGTAACAGGATGGTAGATTAGTAACAGCCAACCAAGAATAGACAGGATGAGGGAGACAAACAGCGTCACCACGGTGGCCATGAAGCATTTACTATATCGGAGACTGACATATTGTTTCTGGATTCGAGTGTTTTGGACGGCAGCCATTGTGCTAAGCCAGGGACCTCTAGTGGCTGTCTGTGATTGGTGGTTGCTTCACTGGGCGCAGGTGCCAAGAGCCCTATGGCGTACCTTAGTCTGACACACCAGCACTACTCTCGGCCGGGGAGATCACAGCCCTACAGCCTATAGGCACTTGGCGAAGTCAAAGGCAAGCCTTCCCTCGGGGGCGCAAGTTATATCGGTCGGAAGCAGGGTCAGTATGGTCGGGAAACAATTGTTCTGGACGTTGAGCAGAGTTAAGGGAGGGTTCCACCCTTCCTTTGAGTATGCTGTCACTCTCTGCTTCCGTAGATGTAAAATGCAGTCTGTCATCGCTGAATGGGACAAACGTCGGGACTGTTTCTGTTTCTGAGTCTCCTTGTCCTTCCCTCACCCACTGATCGTAGGGGAGGGGCAGAGGCACACGCCTACAGTGGGACGAATGCACCCAATTCTTCCGACCTTCTACTTTCACGGCGGTGCGGGTGGCCAGCAACACCTGACGGGGCTGTGTCCAGCGGGGTTCAAGGCTCTTAGTCCGTTGAAAATTTCTTACTAAGACCCAATCACCAGGTTGGATAACGTGTCCTGGGCCCTCGCTTTTGTCAGGTATGGCCTCATGCACCTGGTGATAAAGAGTACGAAAGGTATTAGTTAGACTGTACAGGTAATCAGTTAATACAGGGTATTCAACATCCGACAGTTTCTTAGGCCGCGGGACACCCCATACATTGGCAGGCCTCCCGAACACAATCTCATGGGGGGATAGCCCTATCCTGGTGTGGGCTGTTGTTCTTGTAGACAATAGGGCCAAGGGCAGAGCATCAACCCAAGTGACACCTGTCTCGGCTACTATTTTGGCCATTTTAGTTTTTAGGATGCCATTGTACACCTCCACTAGACCTGCTGACTGGGGGTGGTTAGCTGCATGAAATTTTTGTTTTATACCCAATGCTGTACAGATATATTCCATAATTTGAGCCGTAAAGTGTGTCCCGTTGTCACTCCTGACCAAGCGGGGCAAACCGAATCGTGGGAGGTACTCTTTTAATAGCATTTTGGCGGTAGTGATAGCGGTGCAGTCTTTGACGGGGTAGGCCTCCACCCAACGGCTGAAGGTACAGACCACCACTAGGACATATTTTAAATTGTTACATCGGTCCATCTGGATGTAATCTATTTGGAGGACTTCAAAAGGGAAGGTAGGAGGAGAGAATCCTCCCTTAGGAGTAACTGTGCCTTTTCCTGGGTTATACATTAGGCAAATCATGCATGTTTTAACCAGCTTTTCAGCATATGTTGGTATCTTAGAGTTGTACCATGTAGGTTCCAACAGTTTACATATCCCTTTTGCACTAATGTGAGCAGGACCATGGGCCATCGTAACTACTGGTAGCACATGACTGTCAGGTAACATCCATTGTCTTTCCATAGTCGTGCGGACCCAGCAACCATCAATTCCCTCCTTTGCTAATTGCTCCTTCCACACCCGTAGTTCCTCAGGAGTAGTATGGGACTGAATATCGATCACACTCTGTACTGTGTTTTCAACCATGCCCTCGTCTGCCACCCACCTAGCGGGACCTCCTACATACATTCCTTCCCTTTTTCTAAGAGCTGTTTGTCTGGCCGTCTGGTCAGCCAGGGCATTGCCTTTCCCAACATCATCTGTCACTTTCTTATGGGCCTTACATTTTATAATGGCCACCTTTCTGGGGAGTGTCAGGGAGTCTAACAATCGGTGAATTAGGGGGCCATGTTGAATCTTGGTCCCATGGGAAGTAAGGAAATTCCTTTCTTTCCATAACCTCCCGAAGTTGTGGGCCACCCTGAAGGAATATTGGCTGTCAGTATAAATATTTACCGTCATCCCTTTGCTTAACTCACAGGCTCTAGTGAGGGCCACTAATTCTGCTGCTTGAGCAGAGCACTGCGGAATCTGAGCTGTTTCTACTACTTGTCCTAATGTCGTGAGGGCATAGGCGGCTGAGGTGTTACCAACCCGTCCCTTCGTCTCCTCCTCTGTCCTTAATATGCAGTCATGTGGGTCTAAGCGGGCATCCTGAGTATCCAGTGGGAGTAATGTTGCGGGGTTCAGTACAGTGCATCTCTTGATGTTAATGTGGCTGGAAAAGAGTGTCAGTTCATATCCTGTGAGTCGTGCACTATTGAGGTACTGTGTCTTGGTGTTATTAAGGAGGGTATCTACAGAATGGGGGACCATCAGAGTCAGGGGAGAGTTCATGACGATCCCCGCACTCTGACGGACCATGAGGGCGGCCGCAGCGGTCGCCCGTAGGCATCCTGGGAGAGCCCTTGCAACAGGATCTAAGGTGGCTGAAAAATAGGCACATGGCCGATGGTGACCTCCGAACATCTGGGTCAAGACAGCGCATGCACAGCCGTCTGTCTCATGTACAAAAAGAAAAAATTGCTTGCTATAATCAGGAGTACCGAGGACTGGAGCAGTACACAGAGCCCTCTTTAAATCTTGGAAGGCCTGCGCATGCTCTCTAGTCCATGGAAAGGAACTGTCTGATATGTCTTTAGTGGTGAGGGCAAGAAGAGGTTTGACCATGGCCGAAAAGTTGGAAATCCACTGTCTACAGTATGAGGTTAGGCCTCATGAAGGCTCGCACCTGCTTTTGTGTTCGTGGGGCCGTCATAGCATTGATAATGGCTACACGATCAGCGGTGAGCTGCCTTCCCTCCTTCGAGAGGAGATGACCTAAATAGGTCACCTTCTCTTGACAAAACTGAAGCTTTTTAAAGAGACTTTGTGATTATGGAGGGCAAGGTGGCGTAACAAACAGAGAGTAGCTTCTTTACATGATGGGGCAGAATTTGCAGCAATGAGGAGGTCATCTACATATTGTAATAGTGTGGAGTTATCAGGGAGTTCCAAGGAATCTAGTTGACTTTTGAGGGCTTGACTATAGATGCTGGGGCTCTCGGTGAAACCTTGAGGGGCGCGGCAGAATCTAAAGCTTCGCCCACCAAGGGAGAAACCAAAAAAATGTCTGCTGTCAGGATGTATAGGAATGCTGAAAAAGCATTCTTCAGGTCTATGACAGAAAAGTGCGTTAGCGCCAGAAGGGACCATCGTTAAGAGGGCTGTAATGTCGGGGACAACAGGATATTGGGAGATTGTTATTTTGTTAAGGGCTCTCAGGTCAATCACGAATCTGTATATTTTAGGGGAGAGAGCATCTCCATTGGTCTTTTTAAGAACGGGAATAATGGGACTGTTACAGATATTGCCACGTGTTTCCTCCACTACGCCCTTGTCCATTAATTCAGATATTATTGTTAAAAGGGCCATTTCTCCTTCCGCGGGTAGTCGATACTGCCGGAGGCGGGGGAGAAGTGCACCTGGCTGGATGCGTACCACATGAGGGGATATGTTGAGACACCCTACATCAGTGTCTGATGATGCCCAGAGGGAGGAAGGTAAAAACTGCAATTCTGGTGGGAGGGGACCAGACAGATACATATAGGAAGCTGCGGTGGGAGAAATTGTTAGGGATACACCTTGGGGACTACATGATATGGTCGCATACAGAGCTTTCAGTAAATCCATGCCTAACAAGTTTTCACTGCAACCTGTAGTAAGGACCAAGGGAGCGTCAACATGTGCAGGGCCAATATCGAGAGGGAGGGGTTCAGAGACAGGGCTCATCACAGGTGTTCCTGCAAAACCCACGGAGACATTTATTTTGCCAGAAAGGGGTGCCTCAGGACTGACAGACGTGCAATAGAAGACCTGGTGGCCCCAGTATCCAAAAGAAAATTCTGATCGTTCCCCACAACTGACATTTGAACATACGGGCCCCTTTGATCCACTGGAATTTGCACTCTGGTAATACCCCTTTCCTGGCTGTCCTATGCTTGGTAGGACCCTATCTCATCAACTTCGTCATAATCATCATTGTAATAAGTGCGTGTTGCTTCGTACCCATCAAACCTATTGGCCGGGCGCGGCCGGACGGGAACGTGATCCCTGGGCCTACGTTCTTTATCCTGTGGATGGGGCGGGCCATGGTCCCTAGTCGGCCTTCCCTCCCTGGGAGCGCGAGGCCGAGTCTTCCCTGTTCGGATGTTTTCAGCTAACACGGGACACTCGTCTATCCAATGGCCGTACCCCTTACAATAAGCACACTGATCTGTTTGGAGGGCTCCCGTATGTTGAGGGCTGGAGGGGGTAGACTGGCGAGCCTCGGAGGGTGTTGGGGTTGAGGTCTGAAATTCCCGCGGGCATCGGGACCTCGGGGAGGGTAAGCCTGCTGCAGAAGTGCCTTAGTCTTAAGATCCCTAACCTTCTTACTTTCCTTGTCTCTATCTTCATTCTCCCTATTCTCATGATATTGTGCCATAGCTAAGATACCAGTCATAGTGTGGGCAGACCACGTACTTTCAACTTTCTTAAGCCTGGTGGAAATCTCAGGAAGCAAGTTGCTGACAAACTTATCGACAAACACTGGGCCAGAACCTGGGGTCCGGGGATCCAAACCATCTGTCCCTTGTATTCTGTCTCAAAACGGGTAAAGAAGTCAGCCACATTCTCATCTTTTCGCTGCCTACAGGCGTTTATTTTATCCCAGTTAATGACAGTTTCCGGCAAAAGTGTTTTCATAAACGTTATTATTTTACCGGGCAAAGTCAGGATGGCAGCTTCTGGTTTAGTCCCTCCTACCCTTGCTTCTTCCATAGCCTCTAGGTCAGCCCATTTACCTCCCAACGCCACTTCATGATCAGTATGTCGAATCTTGTCCCAAATTTCAGTGGGGACAACCGTACCAAAAAGTAAATCTATATCCTCAAGAACGAGAGTACCTGCAGATATAATCTGACCTAATTCTCTGTAAAAGGCAGCCGGATTCTTCCGGGGATCTGGTAATTGTTCTTTTAACTGCATTACTTCTGACCTTTTCCAAGGAACATGAACCCAAAGCCTGCGCCAGTGTGCCTCAACAGCCCCTCGGCCATTATTTTGGGCATCGGTAAGTGCGTTAACAAAGACAGGGCCGCCTCTCATTGGCATAGCTGTCTCTAGAGGGGTGTTGGAAAAAGCGGTCATATCACGGTAAGCCATTAAAGCAGACACAGCACCAAACATCCCCTCTCCCTGAACATCGCCTCTTCTTATTTGTGACCTAAGGTCCATTAATCCAGTGGGTATCTGCATAAGCGCATTCTCAAATTTTTGCATGACCAGCGTACACATGTATTCAGCCCAGGTGGTCTGTTCCATAATCGTCCACTGGGAAAAGGTGGACCATATGTCTTTAAAGGCATAAATATTCCCGTTCTTTATCCAACATTCACACTGTTGCTTCTGTAGTTCATTTTCTCGAAGGGACGAAAAGCTGACTGCAGAGCGCAAGGAGGCCAGTCGGGGGAATTGAACATTTTATATAAATCCTGCTTAACTGTAGACCACGGGGAAGTAGGAAAAGGGCGGGTAGGGGTAAAGCCGCAGGGGTTGGGCGGATGGAGACTTGTTGTCATTCCCGCAGTGAGGACAGGGTTAGCGGGCGTGGTCGGTGTCATAGGAAAAATCGGGAGGGTTGGTGTGACAGGAAGAACAGTAGGAGGGGCAGTGGGGGCAGGAGTGGGCGGTGGCGGGGGGACATGTGGGGTGTGAGGCGTCAGGGCAGGGTACATTGGGGCATATGCAGGAGGGCTTTCTAGCATGGTATCAAGCAAGGAATCACCTTCTTCTCCCCATCCATATGGCCCTTTCTTTTCTCCTCACGAGCTGGATAGCATTTTTGTACCCGGGCCCCATGCTCCCTGTTGGCTATTTCTACCGATTTTGTCATTTGATTTTGTAAATTTACTCTGGCGTGGTCGGCCATTGACATGCGTTCCTGTTTTCTTTCTTGAGCCTTCTGCTTTCTAGCTCTCTGCTCAATCTCTTTCCTCCAAAATCGGACAGATTCAAACATAGACGGGCGCGTTTTTCTTTTCATTAATTGTTCCTCTAAGTTGGTGAGAACTTGGGAATTAAAGGAGCCGAAAAGTGGCCACTGTAATTCCGCGTTACTTTGTTTCGTATATTTTACCCAGAATGAGGAAAACATTATGGCAGAAGGGCCATGTTTAACATACATCGTATGGCCAGGGGTCCCTTCTGGAGGAAGCGGACAAGCCGCCTCCAGCTGGGAGTCCTGCGTACACATACAACAACATAATTTCTTGAACTTACTACTGACTGGCATGCTTGTAAATAGGTAACAGACACCGGCGGGTTTTAAAATTCACCTCGCCTGCTTGGCTTTTGCAAAGGTCAATAACAGCAGAATCATACAGACTTGGTGGGTGATCAGTCCACCCTTACCTTACAGGGGTAGTTCTCTTCTGCAGACGTAGGGCTGTGTCCTGCTCCAGAAATTATTTGCTAGGGGACTCCAGCGAGGACGCGGTCATGTGGCCCAGACCGGGTGGGGAGGAACAGCGGGCGAGTCGTTCGGCTTACCGGATTGCAAGAATCCCTCGGGTAGGGCGCCTCCGTCGGAGTCTCTCCGTGCACCTCCTCACATCCACCGGGCCTGACCTTCGTACTCGTGGAGGCCCCACGTCGGGCGCCATTTGAAGAACCGGAATAACCCAATCACTGGGTCTCGGCGGCGGGGGAATTGCCCAAGTCTTCCATACCCTTCATACGTAGTAAAAGGAGACACAGGAGCCTTCGTCTGCAGGAGGAACCCATAATTTATTCAAATAGCCCGGGCTATGGAACAGAGTCCCAAGCTCGTTAGAAACAAGACAGAGGAGGCTGCTGCTTTACTCCGCAGCTTACAAGCCTTTTATACTTTTTCATTCCAGTCTTTTGGCTGTTAGTCCATTGTTCAATCAGGGCAGTGTTTGCAGTTGATAACCAGATCCAGACGGTGTTTGTAGTTGGTGACCTGATCAAGGCTTGGTACTCAAATTATTGTTCACTCAGCTTGATCAAAGCACGGTCATTCAGGTCATTGTTCGATCAGCTTGATCAAAGCTCGGTCATTCAAACCATTGTCCAATCACCCTGATCAAGGCCCAGCAGTCAGACCATTGTCCAGATAACCTGATCACGGTGTCAAGGATGTTTACCAGGCAGGGAGCAGGAGATGGAAACAAATCATTTACACAGGGCGTGAGTGTCTCATGGTTTTCTGTCGAACTGCAAAGAACAGGGGGATTGGGTGTGCGACAGTTCCTGGGCAGAAATGCAGGCTGCAAGATGGTTTTTGTCGTGTTAGTTAGAATTTCCTCAGGCATCAGCAGAAACGACCAGGTGGGTCGTGTGGAAGTGTTTGACACGAAATGGCAATGAAAAAACAATGGAGTCCTGGTACAAATGATACCGATCAGAAGAACACTTTTCCTCACATCGCTGCTGTTAAAACCTCCTCACCTGGGTCCCCAGGACGCCTCAACCGCCATTCCAAATAATGCCCAGTCCTGGAACTTGCGGATACCATGCTCCTCAATCCCTCCGTGCAGTCACGGACTGCTGTTTGCAGCGGAACTGGCGCTGAATCTGGGGGCGGTGGGTCAGAGTAACCAGTAGCCTGGAACGTAGAAAAATGCCGAAGCTGCCCTTAATACTCTGTCCACTTAACAAGGCGGGTCTCCTCCAGCGCATCCAGGGCCTGCGCGCTACAAAACATCACAAACAGATTCTCCCCATCGGAAGAATCAGAGGGACACAACGGGGATTCCATGTAAGTAATTTATTGCAGAGAGCATAGGCATGACGCGTTTCGACATGAATGTCTTTCTCAAACGCCTGCTCACAACCACGTTGCCCCCAGCTCACTAGTTAAATACAGCCATCCGATCTGCCATTGGTTGTGCTCCAGGTGGGCCGTCACAGAGTCCCAAAAGTTCACTGTAGTTGCATCGGCATACTACAGATCCCAGCATGCACCTCCCCCGACTTGCTGGGTAAGTGACTCCTCACGGCTGCCTGTGTCACTTTCTGGGTCGTGGATTGAAGTAGGATCGTGGGGCTAGTACACTGGTTTACATCGCTGCTGTTAAAACCTCCTCACCTGGGTCCCCAGGACGCCTCAACCGCCATTCCAAATAATGCCCAGTCCTGGAACTTGCGGATACCATGCTCCTCAATCCCTCCGTGCAGTCACGGACTGCTGTTTGCAGCGGAACTGGCGCTGAATCTGGGGGCGGTGGGTCAGAGTAACCAGTAACCTGGATCGTAGAAAAATGCCGAAGCTGCCCTTAATACTCTGTCCACTTAACAAGGCGGGTCTCCTCCAGCGCGTCCAGGGCCTGCGCGCTACAAAACATCACAAACAGATTCTCCCCATCGGAAGAATCGGAGGGACAGAACGGGGATTCCAGGTAAGTAATTTATTACAGAGAGCATAGGCATGACGCGTTTCGACATGAATGTCTTTCTCAAACGCCTGCTCACAACCACGTTGCCCCCAGCTCACTAGTTAAATACAGCCATCCGATCTGCCATTGGTTGTGCTCCAGGTGGGCCGTCACAGAGTCCCAAAAGTTCACTGTAGTTGCATCGGCATACTACAGATCCCAGCATGCACCTCCCCCGGCTTGCTGGGTAAGTGACTCCTCACGGCTGCCTGTGTCCCTTTCTGGGTCCTGGATTGAAGTAGGATCGTGGGGCTAGTACACTGGTTTACATCGCTGCTGTTAAAACCTCCTCACCTGGGTCCCCAGGACGCCTCAACCGCCATTCCAAATAATGCCCAGTCCTGGAACTTGCGGATACCATGCTCCTCAATCCCTCCGTGCAGTCACGGACTGCTGTTTGCAGCGGAACTGGCGCTGAATCTGGGGGCGGTGGGACAGAGTAACCAGTAACCTGGAACGTAGAAAAATGCCGAAGCTGCCCTTAATACTCTGTCCACTTAACAAGGCGGGTCTCCTCCAGCGCGTCCAGGGCCTGCGCGCTACAAAACATCACAAACAGATTCTCCCCATCGGAAGAATCGGAGGGACACAACGGGGATTCCAGGTAAGTAATTTATATATACATACATACATACATAACAATTAGATCAAAATCAATTATCACAATGGGGTAAATAAATAGCGCAAGTGTGTTTGTGCATAATAAAATACCACCAGCAGTGTAAAATGAAATTTCTTCACATGGGGCCACTTTGAAACCATAACACGCTTTCAAAGGGAGTAAATAAATGTTGGTGAACTTAGCAGGCTCTTCTCCTTCTACTGTGCTTATTTCCTATTTAGAGATTTGTTTATTGCTAGTTATGTTTTTTTTCCATTGGATGACTTTGATGGGTGCACCTTTGCTCATTCTGTCACTTAGATGTTTTTCTTTTTTCCTTCAGATAATTTTGATTGAAACAATACCTGTGGTTAATATACCGATGGTATGCACACTATATGACTTTCCACTGCCATCATTTTGGCGAGGTCTCAGCTCTATTAATTTTTTTTACCACGTTAAATAATTTAGAAGCTCATTACACAGCCATGACTGAAGGCATGTTGAAACAGACCCAGTAAGACAAACATGGATATTACTAGATTTCTTGAAAGACCAGTCACCTCTGAAGAAGAGAATAAGAAGGCAAAAAAGGGAGCAGGTGAATCAAGTGCATTTTAGGACGAAAGTCTAGTCCTCCCTCTCTCAGATGTTCCACTGTGAGGCATTTTGCTTTTCCACATGAAAAATTCTCTTGTTTAATATGTTTCACTTGGTTGATTAGGATCCAGCTCAAATTTTGCCTAAAGGAGGCTACTCTTTTCATCCTACAAGGAGAAATGTCTCTGGAGGTTGAAGGCGCACTGCCTGGAATGGTATAGCGGCCAAAAAAACTATGTATTTAACACAGATCTGTGACTGGGGTTGAATGTTTTATTTTTTCAGCATTCTATTCATCACCTATTCGTTTTGCATTTGTCACCCTAAGTGGGAAGGGTATTCCCAGACATGGGTCCCATGCTTGCTATGCCCCCAGATTCAAGCTTGTCTGGCTGAAGAGGGGTGAAACCTCGAAACTAGTCCCAGGATACTTGTTTCTGGTCCAGGGAAGACCTGGCCTGGCAGTTCGGGCTGGACTGTCCCATGGGGGGCAGGGTCACGACTGATTTGCATATGGCTGGATCTATACTGGAATGGCGAGTAAAAAAACGATTGATTTAACCCAGATCTGTGTTCGGGGTTGAAAGTTTAATTTTTTCAGCATTCCGTCTATCATCTGTTCTTTTTGCATTTGTCACCCTAAGTGGGAAGGGTATGCCCAGACCTGAGTCCCGTGCTCGTAATCCCACCAGATTCAAGCTAGCCTGGCTGATGCCCCACAGCCAGGGTTGAGGGCACCTGAGGTAAGTGGCAGAGTAGTAGTGGGTAGAGGGGGGACATGGTTTTCTTATTTGTTTTTTTCTTTTGAAGATGGTTTTGGTGGGATGCCAGAGATGTCACCTTCTGTGCAGGTAGATGGTAGGACAGCCAGTGATGTCCCTTCCTATGCAGATGGATGATGAGAAGTGCAGTGATTTCACTTCCTGTGCAGATGGATGATGGAAAATTACGCCATCTTACTTGTCTTCTTGTTTTAAAGACGGTTTTTTGGGGAAAGCCAGAGATGTCACTTCCTGTGCAGATGGGTGATGGGAAATTAAGACCTCTTTCATGGCTTCTTCTTTTAACGACGGTTTTGTCGGGAAACCAGAGATGTCACTTGCTATACAGAAAAAAGATGGGGAATCTTTTAGTTATATACTTTTAAGGCTCCCTGTGAGTTTAAGCTTCTTTTTGCGCTAATATGTAAAATAAGCAACATTTAAAAAAACGAATTAAAAATAATCCAAAGAATCAATTTATCCCAAATCCTATTGCTCACTGTTGAAATGACATTGCCCCATCCAGTCACTTATTGTTACCTGGTCCTTTGCCTTTGGGGATGATGTGCTGGTACTCTTCTGGCCAGATATTTTGGTTTCTACCCATTGCTATAAAAAAACGCAGAAAATATATTTATAATTCTTCAACCTCTGACTATGGTTGAACCCTACCATGAACATATTCTACCAGGGGACCAGGGTGTCTCTCTGCCAGCATTAGGAGCTGCTCAAACTTAAATTTCACCTAAGGTTTTGTTCCATAAGTGACAGTCATAACAGTTCACTGGTCCTGAATTCCTGGACTCCGGCATGAAAGGGGTTAGAGGTTTGTATATCCAAAACAAGAAACATACTCTCTGGATCCAGATGGGCAAAAAATTCAAAAATAAACCTTATGATTAAGCCAAGTACCTCCAAATTGGTTCATAGCAGCCAGCCAGATGCATGACCTCTTCAAAGGCCAGCAGGGTCAATGGTACTTCAGGTGAGACTCAGGGGCATTTCTTTCATCACAATACCCCAAGACAGTAGGTAGCCCAGTTATTTGCCCCAAGTGCAGATTCGGGGGTACCATGAATGGTAAAAAGACTGACTCCACATTTTAAGGAAGAGTGAAGGTTTATGTTAGGGCATCATGCCGATCGAATGTTGAGGAAATTCACCTACAGTCAAGCGTGAACTTTTCAAAGACAGACTTTCCAGCAGGCAGAAAGAATGGCAGGGTCACTGGCAGGTGTCTCAGGCTTGGGCCAACCTCTGAGGTTGTGCTGCGCAACATTCAGGAAGCACTTCCACTTCACTTATGTTAGGTCAGTGAATTCTCTGACTCAAAGGGCCACTATTTGTCCAGGTTTCATTGGAACCAGCTCCTTTGCAATGTTTAAACTTTTGAATGGTAGTCTACCAGAGGCGCAGAATGGTTTATAAATGCTTGAGCTCTGGTGGTCCAAGCTCAGGGTAAACTTGCTAATACAACCTTTTCCCTAATAAGGTGCTGCTAGAACATTTACATATAGCATAGTCCATGACTGGAGATAGATAACTGTTCAGCTCTCACTAAATAGAATGTGTTCGGGACCCCTTGGTCCAGTGCAAGAAAGCATGTGGCCTTGAACTTGACCTGCCGGATTTGTGCTGGTGCACCTCAACTTGAGAAACTGCACATTGTTGGTCAGGGAGGATTAAGCAGGAGCAAAGTTCTGATCAGGAGAGCTGTCTGCTTGCTTGCTAAACAGCTGCCTAGAGATACACCAGAGAAAATGAAGCAACCAGGACTTCCTGCTCAGCCCAGAGACTATGGACACTGCTGAGTGAAGGAAGAGGGCTGGTGGCAAAGCAGTTCCAGTAATCCAGGAAAAATACATATGGCTATCACACCAGCCCACATTACCCACCAACCAGTTGACTAGTGCGCTATAGACCACGGTCTTTTTGGGCCGATTGAGTGGAGGGACTTAGCTCCTCCCCCTGTCAGTAGCATTTCCGGGGGCGAACGGCATTTAAACCAGATGGTTTCTCGGCCGTGCAGCGGCCGCGCGCAGCGGCGCGCGCCGCCGGCGCGCTGAAGCGCGCGCCAAGGCAAGCCCGTCTGCGCCCGTCCGCGCCTGGCCGCCGCCAGGCGCTAGACACTCTGCCCAGACCGTCAATGATATACGCCGGTATTCACGTGCGGAGCTTTTGTCCTATAATACTAATTGTACTTCCTGCATAAAATATGCCTGGTCCCCACCGGCCGACTCCTTTAAATGCAAAGATTGTCTATTTCAATTCAGGACACATGGGATGGACATACCTCTCTCTAACTCCATAAAATTCAGGTTTCTTAGTCTGAACTGTCGGTCGTTGACAAAGCATCATGCCGAGATATTCGACCTATTAAATGAAGAGTCTCCGGACGGACTATTCCTGACCGAGACCTGGTTAACGCAGGACTCTGTTGCAGAATCCTGGCTTGCACTCCCCAAGGCTATATCATGAAACAACTTAACAGAATCGGAAATAAAGGTGGAGGAATTGCATTAATCCATAGGGAGCAATATTCCTGTAGCCTCTTTAGGGAGAATATTTCAGAATGCGAAAGCGCACTCTTTAAAATTACCCTTAACCACAATCTTACGCTCTCGGGACTCCTTATTTATCGACCACCAGGGTCGGTCTAAAGTCTTCAGGGAAGATTTAGTAAATAAAGTCGTTTTGCTTGCCGATAAGGCAGCAAATTTTACTATCTTAGGAGATCTCAACTTGCATTTAGAAGATAGTGGCAAGACAGGCATTGCTAATTTTTAGCTGACTTAGAGGCATGTCAGTTAATACAACAGGTCTCTAATGTTACACATGCAGCAGGTCATCTGCTAGATCCCATTTTCTCTAATTTAGGCTCTTTGATAACTGAGCCTCCGACTCCGATGGTCTGGACGGACCATTTTCTTGTTCCTTTCTCCTTTTGTTGGCAAAGCAAGCCAGCGGTGAATCGTCCCTCATTGATATCTACACGGCCCTGGCATAAACTAGAGGCTGACATATTCTCCGATGTATTGGCTAACCTCTCCCCACAGCTGCCGTCAAACATTGAGCTAGCGAACACAT
Organism: Calotriton arnoldi; assembly: GCA_963921515.1. Taxonomy (NCBI): domain Eukaryota; kingdom Metazoa; phylum Chordata; class Amphibia; order Caudata; family Salamandridae; genus Calotriton; species Calotriton arnoldi. The sequence continues at coordinate 399,525 of CAWUFW010006843.1, read as the reverse complement.
GTTTCCAGGACTGGCTGGCTCAAGCTTTGGATAGCTGTATTCCTGCTAAAATGTGCCGTAAACAAAAAAAAGGACAGTCGAACCCTTGGTTCAATGAATCCTTGATCAACGCGAAGAAAAAATGTAAACAACTTGAGCGGGCTTGGAGGCGCGTGTATGATCCTGTAACCAAAAATACATACCGCAAATCCATTAAAGCTTATCATAAGCTGATCCGGAAAGCTAGAGCGGAGTATATTGCTGGCAAAATCTCGGATAGCAATAATTCTCCTAAAATGATTTTCTCTCTCCTTAAAATTATGAAATGTGCAAATTCGAAAGCAGACTCAACTGTCACTTCCAATAAGCAGTGCGACTGAACTGGCCAGTTACTTTATCAATAAGGTGGAACAAATTTATAAGAGCTTCCCACCAGCTACTATTAACTTTGAGCAGAGGGAAGGGTATAAGGACAGGGGACTCATTCCAGAAAATATTCTGTGCTCCTTCCCCAAATATCCCTCACGGAGACTGAACATCTCTGCCTGAAAATTAAATCAGGCTCTCCAGCTGACCTCTTGAGACCTGCCCAATTCCGCCAATTCTATAACCCTATTCTTCCAGTGGCCAGGGAACTGATTAATTTATCTTTGACATCAGCGTGCTTACCATCAGCTTGGAAGCACGCGAAAGTAACACCTCTCCTGAAGAAAGCATCATTGGACCCATGTGAACCGGGTAACTACCGCCCATTTCTCGGCTCCCTTTTTAGCTAAGGTCACTGAATCCCATGTCAATGCGACTCTGACAAAGTTTATAGAGGAACATACCATCTTGGATTCCTCGCAAAACGGTTTTAGAGCCCGCCATAGTACGGAATCGGCTTTGTTGGCAGTGACGGAGGAAATTCGTAACAGCCTAGATGACGGAAAGTCTGCGGCCTTAATTCTGTTAGATTTAAGTGCCGCTTTCGACACTGTCTCGCACGAGATATTATTATGCAGGCTACAGGAGATAGGGATTGAGGGTCTGGCCTTGGCCTGGTTTCAGCTCCTTTTTAGAGGGCAGAACCTTTCAGGTCTTAGTGCCACCATATTACTCCCAGGAATTGGAGATTAAACACGGGGTTCCACAAGGATCGATACTGAGCCCCGTGCTCTTTAACATCTATGTACAACCCCTGGCTGTGATGGCAAGAAGCAGAGGGCTATCGTTGGTTTCTTATGCCGACGATACCCAACTAGTCATCGCCTTCTCCAAGAACTGCAATAACAATCTTGTTAAATTTAAGGAGGACCTGCTGGCAGTCGCCAATTGGCTGACAACAAACTGTTTACAGCTAAATGCCAGTAAGTCGGAAATCTTGCTGTTTGGTAAAGACAGTGATATGTGGTCAGAACAATGGTGGCCAGATCAATTAAAACCAGCACCAACACCAAAGGAGGTGGTTAAGAACCTGGGATTTTGGATTGATAGAGGGCTTTCTTTCGATGCCCAATCCAAAGTAGTTGCAGGGACTTGCTTTGGGCTCCTAAGAGGACTAAAACCCCTCCTCGGCTTCTTTGAGCCTAAAGTCCGGCAGACTATAATACAAGCCACAATCCTATCCAGATTGGATTATGGTAATTCCCTTTACCTAGGTGCCAACAAATCCTGTATTCAACGCCTACAGAGGATACAAACGCAGCAGCCCGCACTCTATTGGCGCTTCCGAGAACATGCTCTGTGTCCAGGTCTCTACCTAAACTACATTGGTTACCGGTAGAGAAGAGAATTCAGTTTAAGACGCTATGCGTCGCTCACAAAATCCTGACGCAACAAGCCCCCAGGTTTTATCTGACCTGTTAACACCGTATGCTCCGAGTCGCTGCCTGCGGTCAGCTGCTCAAGGGCTGGCATGCATCCCCAGAGCTCTAAGAGCCAGGGCTGGTGGTCGTTCTTATAAAGTCTTGGCTGCCAGACTCTGGAACTCCCTCCCGTTTGCTATTAGAGGGCTCCAAGACCACTTGGCCTTTCGGAAAGCCATAAAGACCTGGCTTTTCCCAGCATAACTTTCTTCCCTTTTCCCGAGCTGTTATCACTCACGGGCACTATAGGGGTAGCGCTGGGACGCCCCGTTGCTGGGGCAGCTATGCGCTGTATAAATCTGAAAATAATAATAATAATAATATAACTCCAGGCTCTTTATACCACGTCATTACCACCTTGTTCCTGTCTTCTAAGTGGCCTCATAGAAAATGTAGTAAGGAGACGATCCAATTCGACCTGGGCCTATCAGAACATCTGGCCAATCCTTACACCTGGTATTTCCAGGGCTCAAAAAGAACTACAGCGCCCACATTCTAAAGATAGATCCAGAACCACATCACTCTTGTACATTTGTGGACGTTATTGCTATGTCAATTGCAACTAAATGCAATCTTTCCCTAGTATAGTTCTCTGAGGTGTCCACTAATTGCATGAAGCTCTTCACAAAAAACACAAATAATTAAAATAAGTGCAGGTGAGCCTGCCTGGAAGGCTTTTTCCCCTGAACTAATGTAAGAACATTGTGGGAGTTTTCTGTGCTGTGCCACATTCTTCCTATCTGCCTCCATCTCTGCCGGAGAGAGAGTCTTGTTCCAAGATTCCACTGGTGGACTGTGAGCATTTCTATAGGAAACTGGGCACTCCGTTTGTCCTCTGTCTAGTAGTATCAGTAGTCATACTGGAGCGTATTCTAGAGACTTCAGCCCCTTGATCCGCCGTCTGTAAACTCCATTTTACATTGCCCCTGGAGACTCAAACATCACCGGCAAGTGTCACGCTACTGTCCCTCTATAGTCCATCCAGGAGCCTCAACTTCTACCTGTGAGACAAGAGAGGCTCTGGGGCATGTAACTGCAGGCCTTTTGCAAAAAGGCCCCATTCCCTCACACACTTGACATTTCCAATTGGGAGACCTAATTGGTCTTTTTGCCAAACTAAGTGACAGAAGCAAACCTCCTGAGTTAATTTGAACTCTAAAGTGAAAACAGACAGTTGTGCTAGGCTGAGTTAGTGCATTCTGGTGCAACCTGCTCCTCCATTGACTGAATTACAAAAGGTAATCACAGTAGTAACAAAGAAGAACCAAGCGCTTGCAAATTACTCAAAAAGCCAGCTTCAAAAACATGCGCAGGAGTGTATTTTGGCCTCTTAGCATAATATGAGGTTGCGTTTAGCAACCATAAACATCATGTTGTCACATTTAATCTACTCTGGTTTAGTAAATGTGTAAAATATAAGCATTACTTAACAAATACATAGCTTTAGGTGGTTACGAAGTGTGATAATTAGTACCTTATGTTGTATGTGTGCCCCTACCTTTAACCAGATGAGTGACCACAGAAAAATAATGGCGTCTTGGCTATACTTTGCAGGCGACATAACTGATAGAGTTGTTTTCCCAAAATGTATATGCATTTCATTAATGAAAATTGAACTCTAGCTAACTTAGAGAGTTTAGGCATCATACTCTATCTTGTATGTGACGTTTACTGCCAAGCGACCTACATCACACGGATACATTTGTATTTTCATGTTTCAATAAAGTTTGAATGTATTTTTAACAGGCAAGATGACGAATTTGTCGACAAAATTAAATGTTACTGAAATGTTCAAGTTTACACCTAGCTGTCTTAACAGATTTGCATATGATTTAACAATATTTGTTGTCGTATAGGTAGCTTTCGTGAGAAGCTCCATGTTGTAGAATTATGAGAGATTGTATTTTATAAATGTATTTCTTTGCAACTCTGCTTAAATCTGATTTCCCTAATATGTGAGAATCATATATAACTGCAGCGAATGCATGAAATCCATTGTTCAGAACCCTATAAAAGTGTGCTCTTGTTGGACCCGGGAGAGACAGCCTTTCACTGACCCTAGGACGCGAGTCCATGCCGGATCGCTCTCCCGTTTTATACTCCGTATTTTGCTGACCTGAACTTTACTGATTTCTTTGATTGATCCTGTACTTTTAACTGAGCTTGCACTCTGATCTGTTGATTAATTGATATTGATACTATTAACTGATTTACCTATTACTAAAAATCTGAAAATAAACCTTAAGGTTTAAGACTTTTCTGTATGACATTTTTGTAGGACCAAATGGGTTCTACATTCCCAATTGAGCTGGTCATATAAAATGCTTCAATGAATCACAGGTCCAGCAAACAGCATCAAAATCCACAAAGTGATCAACACTGTCCCCGGTCGATCAATCACGCAAATAGAGCAAGGTGGAGCACAACGTGAGTATGGAGGGCCCTGGGACTGTGAGGAGAAAAGGCAGAAGCAAATATTGCTGACATTCAGTAGTCCCTGTGTCTATCTATGTATGTTTGTATAGGTATTTGTAGAGCACAAACCTGGCTAGAGAGCACCGGAGCACGGAATATGGGGAGGACCTAGACAAAAGACCTGCCACAGAATCTATCCGTATGTACATTATTCAACACAAGCAGTAACATCGCTGTCCTAAAAAGGGGCTCTTTGATAAAGTAGAGCAGATATGGGAAGAGAAGTAAAGCACATTGTGTGGGCACCTTGTGGTCCACCTCGTAGTCTCTCATGTGCACTCGCAGGGTCCTTAGCATCACCGGGGATACCTTGATGTAACAGGGCCAAATTCGGCCTACAACTTCAGACCGGAATTTATGTTTTTCAATGGATACAATTGTTCGCTGGCATGAGAATGGAACATGCAGGTCACAAACGTGAAGGCTAGTGGCAATGACTCAGCCATTCACCCTTCAGAAAATAATTAAATTATAACTAAATAGCAATTCAGTAAATGGTGCATGCTAATGTGTAGAGATGTTCCTGCTACTATTGCTTTTAGTACTATGACTCTCACTATTATTGTTATTATTATTATTAGATATCCTCCTCACAAGATTATGCATAGACTAGACTTCTTTTAAATTTCATATTGGTATTCTCCTAAAACATTTCCCACTTCTTTTGCAGGTCAAAAACAAATGCAAGTCAAATTATTGGGTGAAAATGCTTTATGTTCCTCCGTTCCACTCCATTGCTCTGACACCATTTCACCTTTTAAGCCAGCCTGGGTCTGTGAGCAGAGGGACATTATTTCTCCTTCAGAGGTCGGCCAGGGACATGGATGCCGGAGGGGAGAGGGGGAGGGGAGAGGGGTCGCTCGAGCGAGCCGCCAAGGGAGCCCAGCCTGACGGCCCGTCATGCATCATGCTACAGGCTATTAACTCCGAGACAGCGTATTTCACACTCTTATTGCTGCGCACAATCTCTGTCTTGCCGAGCTGCGACAGCGGGTACCACACATTTATCTCACTTTGGGTATCTTTTCTCTGTTCGATAACAGCTGATGTGCCGCCGGCAGTGAGCGGGGGCTGGAAATGAACCACTAACTGATGGCTGCATCTAAGCCACCCTTCCAGCCACGTGCCGGGCAATGGAACCCTGACGGCCGGCGCGCGGCACAGCTGGTGCGTCCCCGCCTGGCTGGAGAGGTGCCCTGGGCCTGGCGTGCGCATCTGTGTGAATAAATGAGAAAGAGCAGACACCTTACATTGACTTCTGAAACGTTATAAAGTCTGTTGATTTACAACTGTGCTGACTTTAAAAAAAAACTTTGCAAGCTTCCGAACTCAGAATGTGTGATTTGTCTTTCTTTTTTACGGGGAAGAGGTGCTTCAGTGGCACTTGGCCGAACAGGAACACCGCCTTCTTTGCCACACTACATTGCAGGCTGCAGCAGGGGAACAGTCTACACTTGACAGTCATGCCATGGGACTTATATCAGCGGGTATTCGCGTTGCAAGCTCCATCTGCAGCTCCGGACTAACAGTGGGAGTGGGAACATTTATAGCCCCCTCTCGGTCCCTCTTCCCCCAGCACCATTTAGGTGGATACGCCCGAGAGTCAACACCAAACAATTGCTTGTAGTGTAATGTCCCACCCTTCGTGAGCCGGACTGAACTTCTGCTGGGGCAAAATCAGGAAAACTCCCCACTTCTGCTCACGGGCAGGTTTCCTGACTACACCTTACTTCTAGGCCAAAGTGGGTATTTAACCCAGCATGAAAATTGACCAGGCTGTGGGTTAAAACGCCAGGCTCTTAAAAATGCCAACCAGTCTTCTTTCACATGAGGGAGATACACTAGATCCTGTTGGAAGTTACACCTGGTCCTAGCCCCACTTCCTGGAAAAGTAAACTGCTACTACCCCTAAAACTCCTTTCAATTAGAGATCCCATATATTTACTAGCAGGAATACCCAGGACCAGACTCTCTCTGCAGTCCCTACCCACCTCTCTGCGACTTTTCCGCAGAAATGTGCAACACCATCAGCAGGCAAACAGGGTGCACACCACTACTAAGTGTCCCCCTTGACTACAGGGGACCTATACAGAGCAACCCGTAGTCCTTCCAGTGAATGCCTGTCTGAATCTATTTATTTGCCCTTCTATTTCCGCTTATGTTGTCCTATCATGTCTTCAATCTATGCCTGTGTTGTCACACTTTGCCAGTGCAATGATGGATAAGCGGACAAAAGAAAAGGGGTAAGGGGTCCAGATCTTTAGCAAGCCTGCATCAAATAGAGCATATCTAGGATAAATCACTTGTCCTTGGCAATGGGAGCCCCCTTCCCCATTACTTGTGCAAAACTTCAAAATGTGCCAGGTCAAGTAGAAGAAATCCTTCTTTATGTGGAGAAAATTCCATTTATTGCTTCTGTAATTGTAATTCGATGCTTGACTTTTTATAAAATTCAGAGTCATTCTGAGCAAAGGAGGATCATAAATCCCAGATAAAAACAAGAGCATGTTGCAGCCAACACGTGTTTCGCCCCCTCACAATGGCCTTTTCAGCCTGGGGCTTCCTCAGGGCGTGGCGCGTATAAGTGTTTGTTCTCAAAGCGAGGTATCAGATTTCTTTGGAAAACTTAGGTTCGAGTGGCCGGTAGAGGTTATAATTTCTGTCTCTGTTTCTTAATGATGAGAATCTCTTAGGTCGGCAAAGGCCCTTTGGGATCTATGATTCGCCTTTGCTCTGAATGACTCTGAATTTTATAAAGAGTCAAGCATCGAATTACAATTACAGAAGCAATAAATGTAATTTTCTCCACATAAACAATGATGGATAAGCCACGTATCCTCCTCAAGTAAATACTGCTGGTTCACAGGATCATTGCAAACAGATTCTGCATCTTCACTTCTATGTAACAAAAGGCCTTAAATACTGCAGCTTCAGTGGTGCATACTACACAAGTAAATAAACATAAACCAAAACATAAGCTGTGTTTATAGAACATACAATGTAGGACAGTCAGGTGACATGTGAGCTGGTGTCAGATAATTTACTAAGCGCCTGATTTAGAGTTTGATCCTGTCTGCCTTATTACAAGTGCAATTTATTCTATGGCACTTGTAATAATGTGGATGGGACTTCCATCACGCTATGTCAGAGTAACCCATCTGCCAAACTCTAAATGAGTTCCAAAGTCTGAAAACAGATGGTCCAACAACGAGGCTCACACTAACCAAGTAAGCACCCTGGCCCCATGAGCATCCAACACAACATAACCACAGCCGCCCCCAGAGCCAACAAACGCTGCTGCTATTCCTCCTCCAATGTCAGTGACCTCAACACACACCGGCAAACACGCTGCTGCTGCACATCCCCCAGCACCACAATAGGACCGTTCTCATGCACCCATTGCGATTTCACATGTGACACCTCAGGCGTCGACACCACCACCTACAAACAACCGACGGCATGCCACCACCTCGCACCAACTGTCGACCATGCTCCTCAACATCCGATCCCTCTGGAAATACCCCACTGAAATCTGGGACCTGCTCAACAGTAACACACCCGACTTTCTCTCCCTGACCGAAACATGGCTCAACCCAGCCTCCAACCCTTACATCGCTGAAGCCATCCTGCCTGCCTAAAAAAATCATACACCACGCCCAAACCCACAAACCAGGTTTAGGACTCACAATCATTTACAAAAACACGATTGACTGCACCACCTCCACAGACTGGGACACCAACCACATGGAACACCACTTCAAAATATGAAGGGACTACAACACCACCCTTAAGGGTATCCTCGGCTACCGTCCCCCGTGCCCCCAAGCGGAATTCTGCAACCACATAGCAGACTTCATCGCTCCCCTCTCCATCAGATCAACCAACTACATCCTCCTCGGGACCTCAATTTCCACCTGGAATACACAACAGACCCTAACTCCATGGCTCTCCTCGACTGCCTCAGCAACGTCATACTCATCCAGCTCGTCCAAGGAACAACCCACACAGAAGGCCACACCCTCAACCTTATTTTCTCCTCCAATAACAGGATCACATAACCCACACAACCTCACTCCCATGGTCCGACCACTACATCATACATTTCAAGATACCCGCCTACCAAGCCACCTCACCAGAAAAACCCAAAGCACCATCAAGACACTGGGGAAAAATATCCAAAGAAAACTGGATCAACACCCTACAGGAATGCCCACCCATCCACACACAGAACCTCGATGTCGACATCAAGCTCTTCAATAAATACTTTGCCGACTTTGCCAACCGCATGCTCCCACTAGAAAAAAGACCTACAAAAACAACAAACGACCCAGCTGGTACACAAGCAACCTCAGAGAGTCCAAGTGACACTGCAAACAACTTGAGAAAAATGGAGACTCGATAAAAACACCAACTCAAGATCCACATTCAAAGCCGCCTTTAACCAATAGCACCAACAGCTATGAGACGCAAAGAAAAAGGTCCTAACCCTCAGACTCGAAACCAGCTCCAACAACGGCAAAGAACTCTTCAACATCAGCAACGAGTTTTATAATCCTGCAGCTGTCAACAACATCATCCCATCCCAAGCACTCTGCAACGACCTCTCAAACTTCTTTGAACAGAATATTGCCAAGATCTACAATACATGGGACCCACAGCATACCGATCCGAACTTCCCTGACCAGCCAGACACCTCTTGCATCACCAAACAGCAGCTAAGCAACTGGAAGCCCCTCTTAAATGAAGAAACCATCGAACCGATTGAATACCATCCACTTTGAAGCCACCTTAGACCCATGCCCCACTTTATATACTACCTTGGAAGAACCATCTTCTCGCCCATGCTCACTGCTATTATCAACACCTCCATAACCACCACCACCTTCCTGTCTTGCTGGAAAAATGCAGTAGTCAACGCTGTTAGTCCTGGCATCCTTGGCATGGTTTCCCCTGACTTTTTGCCTTCTGACCTCTTGTTTTGCTGACTTCATTTTTGCTGGCTTTAGGATTCTGGGCCCTTTACCACTGCTAATCAGTGCAAAAGTGCATATGCTCTGTATTCGAAACATGGTAACCTTGGCCTTTTCACAATTGGCATATTTCATTTAATTGTAAATCCCTAGTAAAGTGCACTATATGTGCCTAGGGCCTGTAAATTAAATGCTACCAGTGGACCTGCAGCACTGATTGCGCCACCCACTTCAGTAGCCCTTAAACATGGCTCAGGCCTGCCACCGCAGAGCCTGTGTGTGCAGTTTTAAACTGCCATTTCAACCTGGCAAGGTAACCTTCTTGCCAGGCCCAAATATTCCCTTTTATTACATATAAGTCACCCCTAAGTTAGCCCCTTGGCAGCCCCATGGGCTGGGTGCAGTGTATTTAAAAAGTAGGACATGTACTTTTGAGTTTTACATGTCCTGGTAGTGAAAAACTGCTAAATTAGTTTTTCACTACTGCAAGGCCTATGTCTCCCATAGTTTAACATTGGGATTGCCTTAAAACATATTTTAAGTGTAATTTCCAATTGGTACAAGATAGAGATTTAGAGTTTGGTGTCTCTCGACTCACAATTTAAAATCACAACTTATGGTGAAGTTGGATTTTAAATTGTCAGTCTGAAAATCCCACTTTTAGAAAGTTGGCATTTTCTTACTTTAACCATTCTATGCCTCTGCTTGTCTCTGAATCCACGTCTGGAGTGGGTGACAGTTGGGCTTTGTATATCAGACGAAAGTCTATGCAATTTTTGTATAGCTGCATACACATTGGGAGCGTGATCAGGTATGTAAATGCAACAGCTGCTGCCAATGACACGACAAGCCCCTCCCCAATCTGCCAGGATGACGTCTAACACCATCCTGTTCTGTAAAGTGACTAATCTCGTAGCCTGGAGTTCAGCAGTGATATTTGTCATGATCCCAGCAGTTGTATTGATAACCCCTTCAACAACTCTTGTTAGCCAACGAAGTTGAAGACTATTAGCCCCAAACTGTTGTGCCGTGGTATCTGTCTGATCTATATCGTTTGTGTCAACAACCCTTCTGACTCGGGGCAAGTATATACCCCTACGCTGCAGCTGATGATCTTTATGATAATTGGACGAGGCAACATACACAGGGGGAAGGAGGAAGAGAGATAACATCTGCCTGACCATCCCCTCGGAAGCCAGACATGAGCTTGGGATCCACAAACAAAATAGACATTATGGGGTAGTATCAAAGGAGGACTATCAATCGTTCTTAGTCTGTAGGTGAAACTGCATTTACTCTCCCCACCTTTACCTCCCCGGTCCCCTGGACACAGAAACTAGCTGTTGTGTTGACCACGGATACCGGCATCGGTTTGTCCAAAATAATATTGCGAGCTTAGAAAGATTGAAAATACTCAGAGGTGTTGAACCTTTGGAAATCAGCCATTTCCATTTGGAGCCATGTTTCGTTCTTCACTTTTTCATATGTGCTCATACAGGATTTTGGGGACAGTGTACTGGAGGTTCCTTGTCCTGCCAATCCTATGGGAGTAAACCTGTGATGAAAACGTATATACTCTACCACAGTGCAAGAATCAGCAGGTGTCATACCCAGAGTAGAGAGTTGGAAATGGTAGTGCACCATAATGAACAATTCAAACCAACCATCACAGCTACCAATATATGACAATGGCATGGACAACAAATTGTCGCTCTTATGAGTAACTGAGGGGAGCAATCCATAAACCCAACAATTAGTTGTATTGGACACATTATGAGCTTGATGTAACATTTGTATAAAATCATTATCAGTGTAGGACAACCTATGCAATTCTTTGTGAGGGGCCAATGTAACAAAAATGTGCTCAGGGGGAGTGGACGTTGTACCAACCAAGGAATGTACAGGATACTTCTCCTCCAGAAACCAGGATATTCCAAGTATTATTATCAGCGTAATCACAACAATTATTATGCAAGCTATTTTACTCTTTGTTAACCACCCCCGCGATAAACGCGGTGGTGCAAATGGCTGTTCCTCCTCCTTAATAGGTCGACCAAACGGATGCATTATGAAGCAAGAAGAGGAATGCAATAAAACTGATAGCAAAGGTAAGTGTTCCCATTGTCCGTCAGAGCCTCACTGGTACAGGCTCCTATTGTTCATCAACGTTTGCGCTCTTGAGCACCGGCGGTGAAGCTTGCTCAGTCCTAAGCTCACGATGAATCCCATGTCGCTCAGGATAAGGTACCCCCTTCTTAGGGGGCACGTTCAATTTATCCTGTCCAATGTCAGAACAGTGCACCAATCTCACGACACCCTAAACTAACACCGTTGGTACTATAGCAAAGTACACCCTAACTTACACAGTCCATCCCTAACTAATCTGACTTCCCCTTTGGTGCACTATTCCTCAGTCGAGGACGCAAATTGTACCTGGTGACTCCAGGCACAGAGGGTCAACAAACAGCGGCTCTTTAATGGCTCGGATTTCTGGAGGGTCCGCTGCATTTAGCACGTCATCATTCTCTGCATCCGTTTGGGACCACGTTAATTTTGCGTCACTGAAGGGGACAAACTGAAGCACCATCTCTCACTCAGTATCCCCAACTCCATCAGCGACCCATTGGTCATAGGGCAAAGGTAGAGGCACTTGTTTACAAAGAGCACCATGGATCCAGTTCTTTCGGCCAGCAACCTTGACTGCGCTTCTTGTGGCTAGAAGGATCTGCTCAGGTCCCTTCCAGCGCGGCTCCAAACTCTTCTTCCGCTGAAAATTGCGTACCAGAATCCAATCACTAGGCTGGATGTTGTGTCCGGGTTCCTCTGGTATATCCAGGCAGAGCCTCCCGGACCTGTTGGTGAATAGAACGCAAATTTTCAGTTAACTGGCACAGGTAGTCGATAAACAATGGGAACTCAATATCGGAAAACCGTAGGGGACACGGGACGCCCCAGACATTTGCCGGGCGTCCAAACACGACCTCATACGGTGACAATCCTGTCCTAGAATGTGCTGTTGTTCCTGTCGACAAAAGAGCTAATGGTAAAGCATCTGGCCACTGTAAGCCTGTACTTTTCCGAATCTTTACTAATTTCAGTTTGAGAGTACCATTGTACTTCTCAACCAAATCTGCTGACTGGGGGTGATTGCAGCATGAAACGTCTCCTTTATGTGCAGACCATCACAAATTAACTGGATAACCTTGGCATTGAAATGACTTCCGTTATCACTCCAGATCAAACGGGGCAAGCCGAAGCGAGGAAAGAACTCCTTTAGGAGTACCTTTGCAGTCGCCATGGCTGTATTGTCTTTGGTGGGGTAGGCCTCAACCCATTTACTGAAAGTGCAAACAACCACCAACACATACTTCAAGTTATTGACCCCGTCTAATTCGATGTAATCTAGCTGAAGGACTTCAAAAGGGAAAGTGCGTGGTGCAACATTACTGGGTGGCGTAGGGGTACCCTTCCCAGGATTGTGCATCATGCACACCATACAGTACTTCACTAAATGTGTAGCTGTCTTTGATATGTTGTCATTTTGCCATACAGGGTCTAACAAATTGCAAATATTCTTAGCACTGATATGGGCTGGGCCATGAGCCATCGTGACTACAGGAAGAACATATGCATCTGGCAACATCCATATTTGCTTCCCTGACTTGTCAATCCAACATCCCTCATCGTTCAATTGTGCTGTACTTTCTTGCCACACTGCTAATTCCTCCACTGTGGCCTCACTCTGAATTTCCTTCACATTCTCAAGTGTATCTTCAAGCGTTGTGACCTCGGGCACCCACCTAGCGGGACCTGCTACGAACACTCTTTTATCCTAGTCCGGGCTGTTTCCTTAGCTGTTTTTTTTTGGGGCGCATGAGCAGATTTCCCAAGCGGTGATCGGGAACACTTGGAGACCGCCTCAATTACGGTAAGATGGAGAACCTTCTCCACGCCCAATTATCAGAGCTTCGTGCCTCAGTAATACACAACGAGAGCAGCCCTTCTGGCACTGCCTGACATCCCTGATGAGCCGGGTTGAGCGCCGAGCTGAGGCTGCGAGCAAGGAGCCCACAAGGAGTCCACAAGGAGTCCGCAAGGAGCCCGCAAGAGCACACCACGGGACACACCACAGAGGCATCACAGAGAGCCCCGGGACTCTGTGGACCGAGAATTTGTCCCCCGATTTGTGTACCGGGGGCCGCGGCAGCAGCAGGAGGCAGAGGGTAAGCGGGAGCATGGGACCGCAGCCGCCAGCGGCACGGCCGGTCTGCGGTTTCCAGTGCGCCCGGCTTTCTGCTTTCTTCACTCTATCCCTCTGCTCCTCTGCTCCGGCGCAAGTCAGTCCCGAGAACTGCAGGCTGCAGGCTGCATTGGTGCAGGGAGTCTGTGGCTCGAGGCTCGAAGGCACTTCTGGACCGAGCCCCCACGTCCCCCGAGCCTCCCCACGGGAGCAAGTCACATGTCGCAATTCTGCCCTCACCCTCGCAGTTCACCCAACTCTCCCTCCCTGCTGTTTTTCAGCCTGCTTTGCTGTTTCCTAGTGCAGGTCCCGGATCCTTGAGGTGGTTCCTTGAGGTGGCTGGGAAGCGGGGAGCCTTGGGCTTGGGCTAGGGCTCTGGGCTCTGGAAGAAATCACGGGGTGTTGCCTCACAGGGCCCAAAAAAAAACGACAACCCCACCAAAGCCAACCAAAAGCTTCACCAATTTACCAAACTTGACCATACCGGCACCGGCATCAGCTGCAGCAAATTGCGGTAGGCAGTCCCAATAGTTGTCTAAAAGGCTGTCTGAAAGCTGAATACCTACAACAACATCACACTCCACTTATTAGTGACCAACAGGGACCCGGCAACAACAGAGAGTTATACCTCAAGCGCTAAGGAGATCGACAACCGGGTCCAAATCACAAGTTCAAAAATCAACAGAAAAGAGGAAAGAGAAAAGAGAGATACTCTAGGGGAAAACTAGCGGTAACAACAAAAATTACAAAAACAATACGAACAATACATCAGAAACAGTAAGGGGCTGAAGCGAGGAAAGGGACCCCAATCAATTCAGCAAGGAGCCATCTACAATAGAGAGTTCAATAAAGGGCTCAATAAAGAGTTTGATAAAGAGTTTCAAGAATTTAAGTACTTAAGGTCTCAAGAATCACAAGAATTACAAGATTTACAGAACCACAGGTGCAAAAAGGCTTGAGGAGATGAGAGATCAGGCAGGGAGAGACGTACTGTCACATCCATACTTAACAAAAGGGAAAAAAAGGGCAAAAGCTTAACCAACATAGCCAGCAAGGAGAACCCAATGACAGAAGAAAAATCATTCAGATTCTGGTATATGTTGCAGGGCCGAGCAGAATGCAAAAACCACAATAACCAGTTATCAACCGAAGATTTACACAAAATTTGCGTTTTTAAGGGACGCAGGGGCAGCCCTCTGCACAAGCAACGAAAGTCTCAACGGCCTTCCCTCCCCTTTGTGCCCGGTGTAAACAGACCATCAACCCCCACGGCAGACATGCCTGTCCAAGGCAGCGAATGTAGAGAAGGTAAAGAAGGAAAAAGGGTAACAGAGAAAATAAGTCCAGAGTCACAAGTTCCCCACATTTAGAAGGCCAGAAAGAGGGGCCATCGCTCAACGAAAAAACAGCAACCCAATAAACGTGGATCGCATCGGACTCTGCCAAGCAACGGAAACGGCGCCTGGGGTCAACCAGATGGCAACAGCCAGAGAAGGAGCTTTTTCCGCCAGGACCGAGCTCGACAAAGGTCCTCCACTCGAACCAATTGTCACCATTCTTTCGGGGAATTCAAACTCCATTTTTGATATGCATGATATCAACTCCAAAAAATTCCATAATATTGGAAAGTCGCCAACAACTGTTTCTAGCTTATCCCTCTCATCCAAAACACACAACGAGGCACTCAAAGGGAGCCCAGCAAGTTTGGCAAATGGACTTAAACCATCAAATAATGAAGCCATTTACATTGAGGAAGAGAATCAAATCGAACCTCAAAAACAACAGCTCCAAAAGCCCTCGGGGCAAAAAGACTCAAGCTACTCCTGCCCAGAGACAGGTTCGAAAACTCAGTACAACGGGAGCAGCCCCAGTAGGGCAGAGGTTCTAAGGAGCACCGACAATAGAATATCAAAGCGGGATAAACCAACCGGACCTGATTGCCTCAACACTGTCTCTCCCTCCTCTCTTAACATACACTCTAATCATTCTTCTCGCAGCTCATATCAAATAACTAGAGAAAGAGGATTGGGAACCACAGACGGCCTAAAGGACAACATCGCTGGCAATTTAGCTCAAACGACTTATAGTCAAGATCAGCAAGAGCTTTCCCATTTTTCCCACTTCTCTGACTTCTGGCAGGCAAAGGCCATTCCCGCTCCAAAAACCAACAACAAAGGAGCCAATCGATTAGACTCAGACAAGCTCTGGGAATCCTTACTGGACACCATGCAGCTCTCCATCAGGTCAATGCAGTACCACTCTGACAAAATGGACGTCCAACTATCCATCCTCAACTCAGTGGCCATCCACATCTCAAACATTGATAGCAGACTAGCAGACATGAACAACTTGATTAAAAGGGCCCAGGCAGATACGCAACTGTCCCCAATGCACTGCACCTGCTTCGCCATTGTTGACAAACTCTCCACCCTTCCAGTGGTTATGGGGGATACCCTAGCAGACATCAGGAAAATAGCAAAAAGTCCCAGTAAACCATCTCAGGAGGCTCAAACAAAAGGCCCTTCGATGGGTTCACCCTACTGCGAGAAGGATAAGGTCAACATAGGATGGGAAAAGGGACCCCCAAATAACCTTCAAAACGAAACACGACCAGCCAATCACTCAAACAACAGGCAGACAAACGCTGCCAAAAAAGCAGCTGACCAAAACAGCGAGGATCCTGGAAGTCATAATATAACAGAGCGTAGTAGGGGTGCCAAACACAGCTTGGACCATCCCCCGGAGGAATCCCCACCAATAAAACCGGAATCAGAGGTTTCTGAAAAACCTGATGCTGCGAGAAACAAGGACTCAAAACTTAGACGCAAACAGAGGAGAAAGGGAAGAAAGAAGAAAAAGAATATAACGGATTATTTCTGCACAGGTAGCATAAAACTAGCGGCGAAAAGTAATGGTGCTAGCAATACAATGGAAGCACTGCACCCAGAAGGAGATAACAAAGCGAGCCATCTGAAGACTCTAATAGTAGGGGATTCCGACACCAAATCGGAAAAGATAGAAGATGAATCAATAGAGCCACCTATAAAAGTATCGGAAGAAACCACAAAGAACATAAATACCCAAGCTCCAGTACCCTCTACCAAGAATAGATCAGCAGAGGCAGCCATCCCTAGGAAAACAGCAGGAGAAAAGAAACCAAGCTCTTCAACTATCCCAATATCAGGGGATTCCGGCACCAAACTGGATGAGACAGCGGACAAACCAACAGCGCCACCTATAAAAGCTCAGTATGAAAGCAGAAAGCACGTAAGCTCCAGAGTACCAGTAAATGCCATCATGGAAAGGTCCGGAGAGGCAGCAACTCTAAAGAAAACATTCACCATAGCCAAGGATGACCACAGAGACCGAGTGGATCTTTCCAACACGCACGCTGAAGAGGAGATATCTATCCAGACAAAAACCCCAACCACCAACCAACCACAACTTAAAAATAACTCAATTATGTTTATCCCTGAATATAAGTCCAGAGGCAGTGGGGATATCCTTAACAGAGGGAATATAATACAACTGATTCAAGCAATTGGAAACCTAGCGGATATAAACACACACGATCTCGAAAGAATTGCATTCAAAAGCATCAAGGGAATTTCGGACAGAGAAATAACAAAGACAACTTGGTCCTCAGAGGAAGTAGCGAGGAGGATTTTGGAAGAAGAACCCCAACTAAAAGCATGGGGGATAAAAATACTACTCGATAAAAAGCCTGGCTATCTGGATCCATTGATTCCAATCAAAGAGAGCAAGTAAATCCAGCTTCTGCATTTGCGGGCACACAATCACAATCTGTGCTGAAAGGCGCCTGCAGCACGGATGCTCGACCAGCAGAAAGGAAAGATCAGCATCAAGTACTTAAGTCGGAAGACTGGTCCTGGCTAGCAAAGACGATAAATCGACAATACGAGAGCACTTGACTCAGGACAAAACAATTACCATCAGGCGACAACCACCTACGAATCTGCTCCTGGAATATAAATGGTCTGGGCAACAAAACTTCGGATAAAGACCTACTGGACTACTTTCAAGGCTTCGACCTCATTCTGCTCCAAGAGACATGGTTAGAAGAACCCTTCCATTTACTTGGCTTCAAAACCCATCACACCCCAGCAGTTAAAGGCTCTAAATTTGGACATTTAAAGGGCGGTCTAACAATTTATTCATCAATAAAAACAATAACATCTACCAAAGATGTTGACACCTTCACATCACCAACAAATGCAATCAAAGCACTTAGAGTGGATATAAGGGATGGCAATATTAAACAACAACTATTACTCCTAAACATCTACATACACCTTTGCGATAAAATCAAAGGAGCAAAAATAGTGGGGGCAGAAATAACTAGATTATTTACAGAAAATCCACGACTAATCTACTACTGTCTGGGGACTTCAATATGCATTTAATGGGGCCACAGAAGAGGGACGAGCTACTGGAGGAACAACATATCGCCTGGAACA
This sequence comes from Calotriton arnoldi, assembly GCA_963921515.1. Classification (NCBI taxonomy): domain Eukaryota; kingdom Metazoa; phylum Chordata; class Amphibia; order Caudata; family Salamandridae; genus Calotriton; species Calotriton arnoldi. Next base: position 381,536 of record CAWUFW010006843.1, on the reverse strand, counting down.
TCCCTTGTCAGGAGCCGAGTGCCAAGAAGCGACAATCAGTACACTCTAAGAACTTTGTCAAGGATCTGGAACATCTAAGCTTCGTGGCACTAAACGGGCGCTTTCCGGGAGACCAGCCCCCGGCGGCAACATTTTACAGCGCAACCTCAAGTACGCTGATAGATTACACTTTTGTATCTTTATCATTCTTCAGCAGGATCACAGGCTTCCAGGTAGGGGCCCAAGATCAAAGCGATCATCTGCCACAAGAAATCTCCACAAGAATATTCAGACTATCACCAGATATGCCAGTCGAGGACCCTGAGTCCATTCATACGGACAATTTCAGGAGGATTAAAATTAAAACTAATCACCCAGAGGAACTACTAGCCTCAGCAAAGGCAATATGGGAGCAACTGGAACAGACTGATGTAAATGAGATAGCACACTGGGAACACCCAACTAAAACACTAGGAGCAGTGAATACGGTAAGCGCTCGCCCAGCTTCTACGTCAACCGGTTCACTAGTCTGTCAGGAGAACCACATTTCCAATTTTACAACTCCAAATCTCCGCAAGCTCAAGAAAGTAATAAATAAAATAATACGTAATCTTCGACGCACAGGGCAGGATCCTATTTTACAAAGGGAGCTATCGCAACTAAAAGCAAAAAAGAAAAAAGAAATCTGGGAGACAAAAAAGGAAAAGGACGAAAACCTGTGGACGAGGCTATTGCACGACTCAAAGTCAAACAACAGCGCAAGATTTTGGCGAACAATAAACAGCTTAGCCAACCAGAATGTTCGAAGAATAAATTCTCACCTGACAGAGGAAGCCTGGGCCTCGCATCTGCACCAACATTTTAATGCTCCACGGAGGCAGACCTCCCGAAATATACCCGAGGCAATCCCTCTCCATTTAAATGCTCCACCAGGAAACGATCATCTTTCATTCACAACCCTCCAGATTAAGAACAGGATAGCCAAGGGCAAGAGAGAGGGCGCCCCGGGCCCCAACGGGATTCCACCAATCCTATTCAAAATGGACCCGGAATACTGGGCTTCTATACTACTACCGCTGTATGGCCAAATCGCAGGAGGAGTCATCATTCCGTACTCCAGGAGGGGGTCAATCATATCCCCAATATACAAGAAAGGGGACAAGAGCTTAGCAAAAAGTTATATGCTTGTGGCTTTAATTGACATCGAGGCGAAATATTACGCTGGCCTCCTTCTGGACGACCTTATTGACAATCAATTATACTGATCAACCAAACGGGCTTCTGCAAGGGCATGGGGACAACAACGAATATACTTGCATTGTTCCTACTGATAGACGGGGCCAAATTAGCAAAACATCCTCTATTCATGTGTTTTATCGACTACTCGTCAGCTTTCGATAAAATCGACAGAAGCAAACTCTGGCACAAACTCAAGGAAATGAAAATACCATCTGCTCTCCTAAACCAGCTAATATTGCTTCATACAAACACATGGGTCCAAGTTAAGCTAGGGGATGGAAAGTACCTGTCCAGGAAAATCCCAACAACCATGGGGCTTAAACAGGGGTGTGTCCTGGCGCCGACGCTCTTCAACTTGTTCATGTCTGACCTTTCGTCAGAACTGGACATCTGCAATTCTCATGCGCCAAAGCTGGGAGGGCTATTACTCTCCAACCTCCTGTATGCAGACGATCTCGTACTGGTTAGTTGGACCCCTATCGGCCTCCAACACTTACTAGATACAACTAGTCGATACTCAGCATCCAAGAGCCTAACCATCAACCAAGACAAAACGAAGGTTATGAGGATACATCCAAAGAAGGAAACCTCTAAATACTGCTGGTATATGGCAGACTCAGCAATCGAAGTAGTTGACCAATACAAGTACTTAGGAGTGATGATGGATAATAAAGGGACTTTCAACTTACTAAAAGAGGCAATCAAAAGAAGAGGCAACTCCATTGCGGTAGCTATAAAATCGATCAAACAGAAAACTGCCGGCCCCAGCCTTATCCCACTGCTACAAGTCTGGCAAGCAAAACTCATCCCGGCAATCACTTTTGGGAGCAAGTGTCTGAGGGGAAGAGACGCGGTTACTTTAGACAGCACTGTCTCAAGAGCGGCCAGGATGATATTTAACTTACCAAAGTACGTCTCGCCAGCGCAAATAAGGCTAGAATTCGGCATGCAAAGCCAAGAAATAGCCTGCAAAGGAGCCTACACCAAGAGCTGGTACAGGATAAAAAAAGCTGAAGCGGGCACACTGAACTCCCATTTATGGAGCGAAATACAACTGAAGAGGGAGTGCGCAGCAAGGAGCTATTTGACAGCATCAATAGTTCGTCTGGGACTTGAGGAACTCTGGGCGGCCTCAGGGACCTACCATTGTTTTAAACAAACTGTAAACAAGACAGTGAAAAGACTATCTCTAGTAGAAGATAAGGTGACACTCACAGAAAGAGCCCACGGATGGTTTGTTGTCCAATGCTATGATAAGTCCTTTCCACAACCATACTTAGGAGTGGGTTTTAATAGGAGGAAGAAAGAAAAATACCTTCATTCCCGATTGGGTATTTTACCATCATTACCGCATCTTCCCCCTTGGAAACGACCCCGGGTCGGACAATATGCCGCTTATGTGAGGATGCCAACTAAAGTGTATTACACCTATTGTGTATCTGCAGGGATCTACAGGCTGAACGGCGACAGTTACTGAAGCCGCTCTTTGTAAGTAATGGGATAAGAACCTGCAGACAAGCTGTGAAGGCATGCTTCGGAGGTGGAGACGTTCAGCTACTGTGTCGCTTTGTTCAATTCATTGAAGCGGCAGGGGCAAAAGCTCTGTCGTCAAGCGACCAGAACGCTTTATCTCTGAATCCCAATGCCTCTTAAAGTGTCACATTACAGCGAAAATCACATTTTCAGGTCATTCCTCACCCGGACGAAATACGCTCAAGCAGGATAGTCAACAGCAATTTGGCATTGTCGCTGTTTACAAATCAACCGATCACTGAACAGACTCTCTCCCACCGAGAACTCACGGTGCTTGCCAACAATTACCGACACCTGCTCTACTTATGTTAACACAATCTATGAAAGTTTTATAATATGTTGTTTTTAAAAAAAAAATCAGTTTTAGAATATGAACTCTGCTGCTATGCCGCTTTTATATGGAAATTGTAAAGGTTTTAATTAACCAAACAATAAACTATTACTTACTTACTTAGCTGTCTGATCTGCAAAAGCGTTCCCTTTACCTACATCGTCAGTAACTTTCCTATGGGCGCTACACTTTACTATTGCCAATTTCTTAGGGAGTGTCAAAGCGGACAGAAGCCTATATATAAGATAACTGTGCTGAATCTTTGTCCCATGGGAAGTAAGGAACCCTCTCTCTGCCCAGAGTCACCCGAAATTATGGGCGACTCCAAAGGCATACTGGCTGTCAGTATAAATATTAACAACCAGTCCCTCACTCAATTCGCAGGCTCGTATTAGGGCAATGAGCTCTGCAGCTTGGGCTGACTGATAGGGAACTCGTGATGTCTCAACTACCGTACGCAGCGTAGTAATAGCATACGCAGCGGTTGTAGTGCCACCTGGTGATTTAAAGCAAGAGCCATCGACATATAGTTCCCCTTGGGGGTCAGATAAGGGAACATCAGTCAGGTCTACCCGTTCTTTCGTCTCTTCTTCCGTCCGGAAGATACAATCATGTATGTCAAACTCCTCATTCTCAGAAGGGAGGGGTAGTAACATGGCTGGGTTCAGAGTGGCACATCATTTAATTGTAATATGTTTAGCGAACAGCGTTAACTCATAACCTGTCAGACGTGCACTGGTGAGGTGCTGTGTCTTTGTCTTATTCAAAAGTGTATCTACAGCATGGGGTACCATGACTGTGAGGTCAGTATCAAGTACGAGTCCAGCCGATTGCCTTATCGAGACAGCCACAGCCGCGACCGCTCCTAAACAGCTCGGGAGGGCTCGTGCGACTGGATCAAGCACAGCAGAGAAATAAGTACACGGCTGTTGCTTATCTCCAAATTTTTGTGTTAGAACAGAAAGTGCACAACCAGCCGTCTCATGGACATATAATACAAATGGCTTGCTGTAGTTAGGCGTGCCGAGCACTGGAGCCGAACAAAGCGCACTTTTTAATTGCTCAAAAGACTGCTGACATTCAGGCGTCCAAGGCAGGGGTTCATGCACATCTTTAGTAGTCAGAGCAAGCAGGGGTTTGATTTGTAGGGAATAATTTGGAATCCACTGGCGACAGTAGGAAGTAATGCCGATAAAAGCGCGCACATCTTTTTGAGTTCGCAGAATGGGCATTTTAACAATGGTACTGATGTACTCAGGGGTCAATCTCCTACCCTCCTTCGACAGCAGGTGACCTAAGTAGGTGACCTCCTGTCGACAGTACCGGAATTTGGAAAGGGATACTTTATGGCCATGTTGAGCTAAATGTAACAGTAATTTAACCGCACTATCTCTGCAACCTTGTTCTGTATCCGAGGCGATGAGCAAGTCATCAACATACTGAAGCAATACATTACTGGTAGGGAGCAACAAGGAATCCAGCTGACCTTTCAATGCCTGACTATAGATACTTGGACTCTCTGTATAGCCTTGAGGAGCGCGACAGAATCTAAAGCTTCTACCAGCTAGGGTGAGCCCGAACAGATACCTGCTGTCTGGATGAATGGGAATACTGAAGAACGCGTTTTTCAAATCAATTACAGAAAAGTATGTAGCAGAAGAAGGAATCTTTGTCAAAAGAGTTGTAATGTCAGGGACCATCGGAAACTGGGGAATCACTATTTTATTAACTACCCGCAAGTCAATCACAAAACGATAAACATCTGCATGAACATCAGAAGAACCCGAAGGCGTCCGTTTGAGAACGGGAAGAATAGGGCTATTACAAACATTAGCAGTCGTCTCCTCAACCACTCCTTTCTCAATCAAGTCCTGTATAATTTGCAAAAAAGCTCGCTCACCTGCCTGCGGTATTTTATACTGAGGGATGCGAGGTAAAATAGCATTGTCTTTACCTCTGATCGAAACTGGCGGTATCTGTAAGAATCCCACATCAGTGTCACCTGTCACCCAGAGAGTTGGTGGCATGTCTTTAAACTCTGCAGGAAGAGGCGCATCTTTGGACAGGCACTGCGTAGCGCGCACTACATCCAGACCCATTGTCATGTAAACACCTGCCGGGGACCAATAAATCATAGCATGCAATTTCTTCAACAAGTCCAAACCCATCAAATTTTCTCCACAATTAGACGTCAACAAGAATAGCGAATCCACAGTGAAAGGACCAATAGTCAATGCAAGAGGTTTTGAAATGGGGCTCACAACCGGTACACCAGAAAAACCTACCGAAACATTATTATGGCCAGACAGAGCTGCCCCAGGGACCAAGGAACGAGAAATAGAACTGTTTGTTGCACCTGTATCCACCAAAAGCTCCTTAGTCGAACCATGCACATCCGCACTAACGTGAGGACCACTTTGATCTACAGGTATCGGAACTAGTCTCTCACTCTGTCCCTGGCTGTCCTAGCTGTAAGACATCCCTGTCACCTCATCCGTGTCATAATCATCATGGTAATACTGGCCTCCCCAAGGGTCATCAAAATAATTTTGATCAGCACGACCCTGCGACGCCACAGCATTCTGAGCCCTGTCCTGGCCACCAGCTCCACGACCCCGTCCACGAGAACCTCGTCCTCTTGGGACCGCCACCTTCTGCAAAAGCACAGGACACTCGCTTCGCCAGTGTCCCTCCTCTTTGCAATACACACACTGATTCGGCCCTACAGGCGTAGTATTCCTGCTAGTACGTGGAAGCTGCCGGGCCAAACCTCCACATCCTCTACCATTACCCCTAGAAGCCTGCTGCAACAACACCTACGTCTTCAAATCCTTGTGCTTCTTCTCTGTCCTCTCCTTATCCTCATTTTCCCTTTGTTCATAATACTGCACCATATTCAAAATAACAGAAGGGGAAGATGTAGACCAGGTGCTCTCGGAAGCCCGTAATCGGGTCGCAGTCTCAGGAAGTAAATTAGAGACAAATCTATTAACAAACAATCGAATGCCACCTTCGATTGACAAATCCTGTCCACTATAGTCTAGAAACACACCTTCAAACCGAGTGAAAAAATCAGACACACTCTCATCTTTCTTTTGACGGCAAGCCGATAACTTGTCCCAATCAACTTTTCTCTGAGGGATAAGAGAATGCAGATATGTAATGATATGGCCGGGCACAGCAAGTATCTCTGGTCTAGGCTTATCACCGGGCTTCCGGTTCTGATCCCATACTTTAATTTGATCCCAAGTACCACCCAATTCCGTAACATGATCCTGTGTGTGTACTTGTCTCCAAATATCAACCGGAACTATTAAGCCAGAGAACATTTCAAAATCAGCAAGTGTCATCACTGTAGAAGAGGCAGCTTCAGTCAATTCTTTATAATAAGCAGTCGGATTCTTCCTAGGATCAGGTAACTGAGTCTTAAGAGACAAGACTTCACTCCTTTTCCACGGAGTATAAACCCATTGTTCTTGGAAACCGGCCGCTGCCCCATGTCTAATAACAATATTATGCTGATCCCTTAGCTCTGGTATTTCAGGATGATAGATAGGATGTACCTCCCACATCGGAAACTAAGATACCGGGGCGGGGCTCTTCTCAAGCAGTCTACCCCGATAAGCAACCGTCGCAACATTACCAAAGACTTGATCAGGCGCCATATCAGTAACATATACATGATCCTGAATATCATATAGAGTTTGCGGTGCTGCATAGTTGAAACACTGCACCCAAAGACCGATCAAAGTAGCCGACATATGCTTAAGGGCATGCTGTTGTACAAAGGGCTCATAATCTTTCATCGCACTCCCACATCTTCCACACCATAAATGGGGTTTTTGGGCCCACTGCGCAGCCTGATTAGCCACTACCTTTTTCTCTGCATCTCCCATCTCCAATCGCACACACGGACCCATTCGCTCCTTGAACTTCATCCAGCCTCTATCCTCAAATCCATATACTGGTGTCCCACTACTCTGTGATGTCGGAGGATGGAAGAACACAGTGAGGGTAGCAACAGAATGAGCAGGCACTAACATCGCTGTTGGCTGCGTCGCGGGTGTAAGAGCTGGCGAAAGAGACGCCGAAGCAATAGGTGTTGCAGGAGTACTAACAGTCATAGTTGCTATAGACGGCGAGGATAAAGAAAGGACAGGAGGTGCCATGGCCAAAGCAGTCTGATCAACAGTAACAGAAGCAGAAACAGCAGAGACAAAAGAACCGGGTAGCTGGGCCTGTGAGGGAAGAGCCTCTGTGGGGCATATGGGGCTGGGGGTCGAGTATCTAACAAATGTTCCACCAACGTATCATTTTCTTCTTGGGTCACGTAAGATTTATCAATATTCAATCGAAACCTCCTACCTTCACGTTCAGTTCCTATCTCTTGTTTCTCTCTATCATGTGCTACAGCCTACTGAGTCAATGTTTGCATTCTCCCCTTCCGGGCCTCTTTCTCTGCTTTCATTCGCCTCTGTTTAGCCTCCTTTTGCCACGTTCGAAGAGAATCAAACGTAGACTGTCTACTTCTTTTCGCAAACAACTTCTCCTGTAAAAACCCAATTTTTTGTTCATCAAAAGTGCCCGTCAACGGCCACTGCAATTCGGCATTGTCCCTCGTATATAATCTGCCATAGCGTACTAAACGTAATAGGGCCAAGGCCATGATTCACATACATATCAAAGTTCGGGGTGCCTTCTGGAGGCGCCGGCTGACTTTCTTCCAATCGAGCATCTGCAGAGCAACAACGACAACAAGAAACCAAGAACCTACTAAATCCAGGCATTTTCAAAAGTGAGCCAAATTTGTTATGTTGCCTGGCAAAGTGTTCACAAACGCTTCGTACCAAAATCGGTCCTCAGACCATGCCAAATACAAACCAAAATGGTACCATATCCACAAAGAACCAAAACAAACTCACCTGGTGCACACAGGTCAAACGAGTTTATTCTCCACTGCCGACTCTTTGGATCAAACGGTCAGATCCAAGGGTTTCGCCGTTCAGGACCCCAGTCGGGATGACCGCTGGCCGAGGCACCGTCTGGCGGGACAGAAGGGGCAGCTGCGAGTTCAGGAACTCTCTCGTGCAGGGATCCCTGGTCTGTCCATCCAACCTGACGGCGGCCCGACCTGCCCACCCGGGAAGGGCCACTCACCCGATGGGGTCCCTGTTCGGGTGCCAACTGAAGGAAGTGGCCCGATTAGGGCCACCCGGGTCACTCGCGACCACCTCTCAGCCTTCCATACAAATGAAGAGTCGGTCAGACAGTAGAGAATACAAACCAAGTATATGTTTATATTTAGATACACTCGAGCGGAGTCCCGTCTGCCCAGTCGCTTAGAGGTGCTACAGAGAGGACTGACATCAGAAAACATGGTGATACATTATGTACGATTCAGAACCAAAGAAGAGACGCCCATAATGGAATCTTACAAGCAGGTGCAGCTAAAACAAAGAAGTACAGTAGGATGAGCTTCGACTCTGAGGCCGGGCACACATTATCTCTATGCCAAGGTCGTTCTGTCCGTGTCTACCGCTAGACTAGTGGGAGAAGGCCTCTATCTAGTGGGAAAGGTATGCGCTAATAATAACAGTGTATTCATTAGCAGAGCAAGGCCTAACCTTGGAGGAATGAAACTTTCCACAGCCTGCTTCTCGAGGAGGGAATATGCAGTTAATGGCAAGATTCAAAATGGCGGCTAAACATAAAATGGTGCTGCGAATGCTAACTTACATAGAATAATGCACAAACAAAATAGCAAAAACATATTCATTTAATCAGCAGCTTCAATCCACGTCCCAAGCAAGAGCATATCTTCTTTGCATCAAGAAGACCAGATGCGGAGGATGCTCCTTCTCATACCTTGCAGACAAGACCTGGAATGACCTCCCGAAACACCTCAGACTTCTCCCTCATGGACTTCTGAAGGAACCTCAAGACATGGCTCTTCCAGATGAAACAGGAATGATCTCCTCCTCCCCCTCAGGCCTGCCCTTCTCAGCGCCTGGATACCCTCATGGGTGATTAGCCACGCTCTACACTGAAAAATGCTCTAACTCTCAGACTCGAAGCCAGCTCCAACAACGGCAAAGATCTCATCACCATTGTCAGGACTGTTCCTGCTTGAGCAGGACCAAGGCTGATTTGCATATGGCTGACTCCAATGTGAGGTGGCATGGTGTGCAAAAAACAATGGACTGAGATGTGGTCTCAAGTAATTACCCGTGGCTAAGATTAATTTAAGCATTCCATCCATCACCATTTGTGTGTATTCTTCATTGATATGTCTGCATAGTACACAGCAGAAGGTAAATATTCTTTGTGGTAAAACATTACATCTCATTAGTGAACACTTCCTGTGGTGCTCAGCAGATGTTACAAAGCAGTAGAAGCAGCTATTACAAAGCAGCCTTTCTGCTCTGATGAGGTTGCCTCACTCTACCCATCACACCAGTACACCATTCCATGGGGTTCAATATCAGAACTATGTGTAGCATCCTATAAAGCAAGACCAACACCAAATGTTGCTAATAAACGCTCCACTACCAATGTAGAAAGAACAGGTTTAGTGTAAAGCTACCAAAGGCATAGCAGGGGCCCATATACTGTAATGCAAGCAAGCAAACCCACAAATCGGGTAGTAAAAGTAAAGCATAATAGGGGTTCAATGGGTACCTAAAAATCCTGGGGCCACTGACACTGCACCTGCTACACGATTGATTGCCATGCCCCTGATAGCCACAATAAATACCTGGTCATTCCTAGCTTTCACCGGCATCTACGTAAATCTATGGACTATTTAAAGCACACATGCATCAATGGCGCTTTTGAACGCCATTCTACATGATGCAGCTAGGATGTTATCAACAAACAAAAAGTCTTCGCAGCATTTTTATTCTACTGCACGAACTTGACAGGCTTTCTGTAGAAGCCGGAATTACATTTAAGTTGGTTTGCATCTCATACACAATCAGTATCGAGACTCCCTAAGAGCCTCTCTTATAGATTTCAATGTTGAGGCTCTCAAGTCTCCCCCACCCATCACGTGTCTTTTTGTTCAAAGACATACAGGCCAAGTTTGCATCATTCCTTTCCACATGTTGGGGATTCTAAGGTACCCAGGGTTTGAGGGTTCTCAAGGAGGTAACTGACAAAAAGTAGCAATATGTTTTGCAAGAAAATATTTGTTATTTTTCTCCTAAGACTGACATCAACAAAATGTCTGCTATGTGTTGGACTTGGCCCTTTTTGCAGGGTCATCCCTGAACTTTCTGCCTTTCTCCTGGTATTTGTTCTGACCTGGTGTTGGTGGTTTTAGGACTCAGGGCACTTTATCACTGCTGTCCAGTGTAAAGTGCATGTGCTCTCTATGGTAAACGTGGTAAGATTGGTCTACACCTGTTTGGTGTATTTAATTTACCTATCAGTCCCCTGTAAAGTTGTATCTCATATACCCGGGGCCAGTAAATTAAATGCTACTGGTGGGCTTGCAGCGCTGCTTGCGCCACGCACCAAAGTAGCCTTTCAAACCTGTCTCAGGCCTGCGTGCGCAGTTTACTGCCGCTGTGACGTGGCACATAAAGTGGTTGCCACGTCTGTGACTCCCCTTTTGCTGCATATCCGTCACCCCTAAGGTAGGCCCTAGCTAGCCCTATGGGCAGGGTGCGCTGTAGGTTAAAGGTTGACATGTGCCTTAACTGTGTGGCATGACCTGGTAGTGACAAGCAGCCATTTTGATTTCTCACTACTGTGAGGCTGCCCTCTTATAGGGATGCATTGGGGATTCCCTGATATATGTTTCAGTGGTAATTCCTGATATGAGAGGAGTAGCGTGATCAAGTTTGGTATGTTTGGAATAGTGGTAATAAATGCTGCGTAATGGTGTTCGCAGATTTATTATCACTATTTTAAAAATGCCACTTTTAGAAGTGGGCATTTCTGTGTGCTATGTGTCTTTGTGCCTGCCTGGTGTGTATTGCATGTCTGGCTCTGAAGTGACAGAGCCTGGGGAGGTGCAGTGGCTCCAGAGGGGCTGGGTGAGTCAGCGCTAGGCTGAATAGGCCGATCTGCATTTGGAGTAGTGGGAGGAGTAGCACCTGGGCCTGAATAGGACTGTGCCTGCCTTCCACAATGCTGGCTCTGCCCCCCTGTGGTGTGTCTGTGGCCAGAGCCTACACTAACAAAGGGGGCTATTGTGTACTTGTTAAGTGCCCCCCAGAACTGGTTTGGACTAGGTCCAGTGCCCTGTGCCAGGGCAGAACAAAGACTTGCACTAGTATAAATATTGGGGCTGTGACCCCATGTAGGAGGTTGTGTGCTTACTTTGGAGCTACTGGGCCCAGGAGTAACCGCCATCTGGGGCTCCCTACTCATGGGAGTGAAGCTTCTGCCCTGTTGAAGAGCCCCGGTGTGCTGGCCTGCCTGGGCTGATCAAACTGGAAGGAGACTCTGCCTCCAGCGATTGGTGAAGCGCTTTGGACGCTCCACTTTTGAAGAGCCCTGTCGACTTTGCGATTTTTGCCCCTGGTGACCTTCTGACTGAGCGTGTGGAGCCCGTCCTTGTTTTCTTTGCGCTCAGAAGCGCTGTGCCCTGCCGCTGGTTCCATCCAGGAATACTGAGGAGAAGGAATCCCGGCGCTGGGATTCCCCTGTGTTGCCTGGTTGTGGGCGGGGCTTTGCACAAGGTAGCTGCCTGATTGTGGGCGGGGCTCTCGTGAGGACGAGGAGAGCCCCACGTGGTCCCCAGGCCTGTATGTGGGCTTGCTCCCTGCGCTGTGTCTGCCCACCAGGAGGGTGTGGTGGGCGGTAAATAGACATAATATCGAAAAAAAAATATCGAATGGACAAAATATCGAGTCCAAAATATAGAATGGACATAATATCGAATGGACATAATATAGTCGTTAAAAATATCGAAATTAAGGTAAGTAATATCGATTGTTAAAATATCAAAGTACATAATATAGGCATTAAAAATATAGAATTTTTAATAATATCGAATTTTTTCTAAGTGTATTGTATGTTAGTATATGTGTTAAAAGTGTATATTAGTTGTTGTAATTTATGTTTAATTTTTTAAAAGCAATGAATTTTATGTTATTTAATTTTTGCGTAATTTAATTCCGTAGCGGGTAGTGGGTTTAAAGGGGAATAGGGTGGGAAGTAATTTAATTGAAATTAAGTACATATTAATAAATATTAATTGGTATTGATAATTAATTTATTGTTAATTAATTATTAATTGGTAATTAAATTTTATTAATTGGTAATTATTATTTTTTAATTGATTAATTGGTAATTATGTTAATTCTATTAATTAAATAGTTGTAGCGGGATGTGGGTTTATAGGGGAATAGGGTGGGAAGTAATTTAATTGAAATTAAGTACATATTAATTAATATTAATTGGTATTGATAATTAATTTATTGTTAATTAATTATTAATTGGTAAATAAATTTTATTAATTGGTAATTAATTTTTTTAATTGATTTATTGGTAATTATGTTATTTCTATTAATTAAATAGTTGTAGCAGGATGTGGGTTTTTAGGGGAATGTGGGGGAAGTAATTTAATTGTAATTAGTTAATTATAGAAAATATTTTTTTGTATTGATACTTAATTTATTGGTAATTAAATATTAATTGGTATTTATTTAAATATTTATACAAATCTGGTAATGATTATTAATTGTTTGTTAATGATTTATTAATAGGTAATTAATTTTTAATAAATAATATGTATTGTATTTATAATAAATTAATTATTAAAGATTTTGTAATTGGTAATTAGTGTTATTAATAATATTTATTAGTATTGATAATTAATTATTTTTTAGTAAAATATTAAAATATTACTTTCCCTACTGTTGCACTCACTGGAGTGGGAATAGTAATTTTAACCCTCCCGCTATCCTACCCTGTCCCTACTGTTGCACTCTCTGGAGTGGAAATAGTAATTATTACCCCTACGCTATCCAACGCTTTCCCTACTGTTGCACTATTTGGAGTGGGAATAGTCATTTTTACCCCTACGCTATCCAACACTTTCCCTACTGTTGCACTCACTGGAGTGGGAATAGTAATTTTAACCCTCCCGCTATCCAACCATTTCCCTACTGTTGCACTCTCTGGAGTGGGAATAGTAATTTTTACTCCTACGCTATCCAACGCTTTCCCTACTGTTGCACTCACTGGAGTGGGAATAGTAATTTTACCCTCCCGCTATCCCACACTTTCCATACTGTTGCACTCTCTGGAGTGGGAATAGTAATTTTTACCCCTACGCTATCCAACGCTTTCCCTACTGTTGCACTCTCTGGAGTGGGAATAGTAATTTTTACCCCTACGCTATCCAACGCTTTCCCTAATGTTGCACTCACTGGAGTGGGAATAGTAATTTTTACCCCTACCCTGTCCAACGATTTACCTACTGTTGCACTCACTGGAGTGTGAATAGTAATTTTTACCCTCCCGCTATCCAACGCTTTCCCTACTGTTACACTCTCTGGAGTGGGAATAGTAATTTTACCCCTACGCTATCCAACGCTTTCCCTACTGTTACACTCACTGGAATGGGAATAGTAAATTTTACCCCTACGCTATCCAACGGTTTCCCTACTGTTGCACTCACTGGAGTGGGAATAGTAATTTTTACCCCTATGCTATCCAACGCTTTCCCTACTGTTGCACTCACTGGAGTGGGAATAGTAATTTTTACCCTCCCGCTATCCAACGCATTCCCTACTGTTGCACTCTCTGGAGTGGGAATAGTAATTTTTACCCTATCCAACGGTTTCCCTACTGTCGCACTCTTTGGAGTGGGAATAGTACATTTTACCCTCCCGCTATCCTACGCTAAAAGTAGTGATTATTATTTTATATTATTACGTTAATATATGTATGTATTAAAAAATAAAAATGTATGTACATTTTTTTTTTACTTAAAATAATTATTTATTAATTTTAAAGTAATTTAACTAATTTTAAGTATGTTTTACTTTATTTTATTTATTATTTCATTAATTTTACATTACTTTTAACAGATTTATAAAATTCGATATTTTGACTAACTATATTTTTAACGACGATATTTTGGAATCGATATTTTTGTACTTACCTGTTTGGAGATAGGGAGTCGATATTTTGACAGTCGATATTTTGTCCACGATATTTTGTCTGCTCGATATTTGTGCGATCGATATTTTGTCAGTGATCCGTGGTGGGCACCTTTGGTTGCGGCCCAGAAACCAAGAAGTGGGCTCGTGCTTCGACCGGAAGTCAGGCGGAGGATGCCTGGTCGTGGGCAGGGCACCTGTGAGGTGGAGAGAGCCCCGCATGCGGCCCGAAAGTGCGCCCAGGAAGGGGTGAGGCGGAGACTTTGCTCCATGCCTGTTCGTCCCCGAGGGACCTGTCCAGAGAGCCTTGTGTGTCCCCAGGCTGGAGCGGCTGCACTGCGAGGTCGCGGGCGGCCGCAGTTCCGCGAATCGTCATTAGAGGCGTGGTGCATCCACAGAAACCTCAGGGGCCTCGTGAAAACGCCCCAGTGAAGCGGGTGAGTGTCTTGGGGGGGACAAGAGTGCCCTTTGTCCCGAGCCGTGAAGTGGGGGCATGGCCGCCAGAGATCAATCGAGGTCTCAGGGGTGCCCCTTGCAAGGAAGGAGGCAGTAGTGGGGTTTCCCAACCCCGAGGGGCCATTGGATGACCTCACTCCGGTGCCTTTGTAGCACCAACGTGATTCCCGCATTTGTAGATATTGCGGGCAGCTGCGTGCTGACCAGTCTGGGGGCAGTTTGACTCCCATGGAATTGTTGTCTAAAGCAGGAGGACCCCCAATGATGTGGAAGGAGTAATCCCCATGTGTATATGGGTGCCGGCAAGGTTATCATTCTCGCAGGATCAGGAGAACCGGCACACATTTAGGGGACCCTATATGTACAGTGAAGTACCGGTGATTATCTAGGGTGTGCCCTCTACAAATGCTTAAAGGGGTGCACTACGGAGGATATGTGTTGCATAATATGCTATACGATATAATGCTATGATGTTCATGCCTCATGCTTGCTGCTAAGTGTAACCTTACCAGTAGTTACTGGTTGTTTTCACTAACTGTGATGTACCTAATGGTTATGACAGTGGCCCGATTGGCCCTGTCATGTATATAATCCCTGTAAAGTCATACTAATTGCCAGGTGGCACAGTGTATATATGTGATTGCGTTCTATTGCGTTTTATAAGTAATACAAAGGCTATTTTTTTTTTATATAACCTTGTGTGGAGTTTCTTTTGTGGTGTGCCTAGTGTGTCGCTGCTGTGTGAGTGTGTTGCGCAAACGCTTTACACATTGCCTCTGGGATAAGCCTGACTGCTCTGCCAAGCTACCAAGGGGGTGAGCAGGGGTTACCTTCAGCGTGTAACTCCCTTGCCCTGACTAAAGTGGTGGTTTCTGCCTTGCTTAGGCGCTTGCCCTAGCCAACCAGAAATCCCATTTCTAACACTATGAATAGATCACCCTCTACTCAACTTACAGGAACAGGTAACGTTTTTAGAAAATATATTTTGTACCAGTTTTTGCAGCTTTGTAAGTGATAATCAGTATGTTATATTTCCACAGTCTTTGCCTACTTGAACTGCACATTACTGATAAGTAGGCAACATTCTGAGTTCAGCAATGAGTGACTGGTGCAGATCTCTCTTGTTTTTGCCAAAGAAACAAATCATTGAATTAAAATAAACAACTAGGTGCCATTTTTCATCTGTATTTTTCACCTCAATGGCCAATCTAAAAAAGTATATACTGTTACATTCATCAGACTCTTATAGTCACAGTGATATATACAGTTTGATGTTAGTTCAAAAACACGCAAAGCTCCGAGTGAAAAACTGAGCTGCAGCTTATAATTATTTTTCATTGTGGACTAACCATGCATTATTTCATAATGGTGGACTAGGGAGACGTACCATGAGAAAGGGATGAATCTTCACTTTTTATTTGCAACTTTCCTTTTGTGATCCGTGGTGAGGGACCTGTGCTATGCCCTGAGCACCGATCAAACAGAAAGACTTCAGCTGCTTTCAGTTTCAGAAGCTGTTACATTAGCACGCATGGGCGCTGTTCATCACAGCAAACAAAACAAGCATTGGCATAGCCAATAGGTCTCGCCTTTGGGACCTTATCTGCTGAGCCATGCATCATATTATCCATCATATTAAATTAGCTATTAAAGACATCAAAGTTTATGGAAAATCATCTAAGATATGAATTATGCGGTGTGGATTTGTGTACTGTTGAACTGCGTGGCATAGAATTGGGTGGCGTCTTGAATTATGTGGAGTTTGATTATGTGGAATGTAATTATGTGGTATGAGTTGGGCTAAATTATATGCAGTGGCTTTGCGGGAATTATGTGGAGTGGTCAGGGACGGGAAACTACATGGCACACAAACAATGATGTGTGGGAATCAGGTTTCACCAATATTTATCATTTGTGTATTTACCAAATCAAGTGCCTTGATTTGTTTTGATCGTATTAAAATCCATGTTTCCATCTTACTTCAGATTTACAAAAGGGCTTTATTTATGCTTACCCACCTGCGCATATATTTTGAATAATGTTTCAAGTTTATTTACAGGAATTTAAATGTTGTTGTGTTTGAAAAAAAAATCTATAGCCTTTCCTTTCACATCCCCCCAACCCAGCAAGATTGTCATAGTTCACTTTACCAAATGCTCTCACTCTGCAGTTAAAGAAAAGTTACCACCAAAACACCAACCTCCATGTCAGAAGAATAAACCAGCAATCTGACAGAAGGCATAACCACTAACCTCCATGTTAAAGAATAGGGAGCAAATTGGCAGAAGACACAACCCGATATTTGACCTTCGCCTTTTAACGTATGGCAGATGCGACGAGATGAAAAAGTCATCTTTATTGCTCATTCCCCTTCTGAACTTGGTTATTTTGGGGTGCTGCAGTACCGTCCACAGTCCCGCTTCCAGCGCCTATGTATCCTCTATTTTCAGTGGCAACTTACGCACATGCATTATTTATGTCCTGTGTGCATAGGAGCAAGTACCAGGTTACAGGAGACTGGAAGAGCAATTTAAAAAGTGCTGCAGAGGCCAGTGAGGGATACTCATTGGCAGACACAGGTAAAAGGCCTGTGTCGCTACTTCAGCCCAGGAAGCTGAAGACAGTTATGCTCTGTATAGAGAGTGCACATGTTTTGTCCCTCCAGACCACAGAGCCCGCCGGCACAGGGCCACAGTCCGTGTCACAGAAAAGGCATGCAGTGCACTTGCATGATCGCGTGTGTGCGGAGGGGTTAAAAACCTACAGAACTTGCTATGAACGTGAGGCAGGTGCACTTGCACTGCAGAGACATGAAGGGGGCTTTTTTTCTATTCCAAAACGTCTCTGCACAAACATGTAAGTAGTGGCGTTAAAGTGGGCCCCTGTGAAACCTTAATTTAGTCCTGGCTTTTTAGCCAAATTCTTTTTGGATTCTGGGACTTGCAGTTTCTAATTTCTTTCAAGATTCTAAGTATGGGCTTTGAAACTTTGAAAGTCAAGGCTGTTTGAAGAGGTGACATAGGTGTCATGGTACTAATAAATATTTTGATACACAAAACCATATTGTGTCCCTGTTTAGACACGATTACCAAAAGGAATGGCGTCCCGCCTAAACCGTGGGAGATTTAGAGATGATAATGGGAAAGATTATCGGAGCGAAGAAGATTGTAAGATGCGACAAGTTCTGAAGCACATATTGTTTTCGCACACACACGCTCTTGTGCACAAATTGTAACACATTTGCATGCCATCCCAACTTGTCGCTCACATACAGTGTGAACTTGATCCAGAGAGAACCTTCCCAGCATTTAAGTCCACTGCCAGACGTTTTGTAATGTAACTCCTACAGTCTGTATCAAGCCACGTTTACATAACAGAAATTCAAGATTATGTTTTATTCTCAGAAGAAAATAGTATTTGACACTACAGAAATCACTGTGAAATTGCTTTTAGCCTAGAAAAGGAGTGACATTGCGTATCTGGTTACTTAATAGTAATATCTTGGCGTAACCGTTTACTTAGTAAACAAGACCTTACTTATGCTAAGGGACAAGGCCTAGGCCTTTACGCACACACTAGATTAGTGTGAGGCTGGGGCTAAAATGATAAAGCACTGGCAAAGCCAGTAGGTCTGGCATATCACTTACAGTGACTGGATGTTTCCATCCATGCTCTCACTCATTCATTCATCTGTATACAGAATTTTCACTCAACATCCATGCAGTCAGTCAATCATCTTTGGCTGACATATGATTAAAAGTGCCCGACTGCATCCATCCGCCGTACCAAAGAGCATAAATGTTGACTTTGTGAAAAGAGACTCATTCTGCAATCTCTTTGGAGCTATTGATACGCTCCACAATGCAGTCAACCATTCGTTGTCCCGAGTGCAAATATACCAGACATTGGAGTCTCCATTCAACAAAGAAAGCTCTGATCATTTGGCTCGGATGAATTACGAGGTCACCATGGCAACATATGTACCCCTTGCATGGACAGGAGACATTGCCCAGACATGGATCGAAATCTGCAGCACTGAACAAACAAATGAGCAGTTCTTCAAGCATGCTTTACAGAAACAAATAATACACTTTGTGCTTGTAGACTTAGCAGCACAAGTCCAGTGACAGAAGAACAAGCCGGATGGCTGTCTGCAGCACAGTGAGCCTCATGCGAATGCTATTAAAAAATACAACAGAGCGCCAAAACAGCATGTTACAGTGATGAAAGTGTATAGGCCACATAATTCAGCATTAGAGTGAGCATCATGTGCAGCTCAGTCGACGAGCCACTGAACAGCAATAAAAAAATGCCCAAGTCCCCAATTTGCAAACAACATGTACATTTACAGGCAGTCTTCCATTGGGAGGAAGCTGTGGGCCACTGAGGGTGTCGCAATTCAGCAAAATCCCCCACAGCAGACTAACATGAAGGGAGGACGGGCGCCACGGGGTAAAGGCACCGGAACAGAGATGGAAAAAGGCTCTCCAAGAGCGAGGCGCAAAACGTGGCCAGCTGGGGAAGGGGAGGCCGGAGGGAAAATGTAGGGGGAGGCCTAAGAGCCCTTACAAGAGAAGCTAGTGAGGGACAAAAAAACAGAAGCAGTAAATCAAACGCTGTGTCATGAAAACACCTGCGCCGGCTCAGGCGGCCGCTGCACAGAGTTAGAGTGAGCAAAAGAAAAGGTTCAATTAAACGGACTTAAATTACAGCAGTACAATGCATTATTAGTTTAGACATACTGGGCAATCAGCTCCCTCAGTCACGCGCGTTGCTTTCCTGGGACCTGCGTTCGTTCACCCCAGCACACACTTGCACTCACAGTATTGTCGTCTTCCTGCACCGACCGATCACAGTCCGCTGCTGTTACCCTTAAAGTTACTTTAGAGAAGCGGACGGGCATGTTCGGAAACCGGAGCTTGCGCAAGGAGAGGGATGCAGGGAGTGGTGAAAGGAAAGAAGCAGGCTCTACCGCGTACAGCTTAGCGGCCATGGTGGGAAAGAGGCTACCAAGAGATCTGTCAAAGAGCTGCGTCACAGAAAAGAATGCTGCTAATAAGCTAACCGGAAGATCAACATGAATGAGCAGAGTGGAGAAGGAGAAGAAACCGACACGGACGGGTTGGTGGGGAGGGGTTAAGAAACAGACATGCGTGTGTGCGAATTAAAAGTACATTGCGCACTTGCGCCACAACAAACTTAAGAGCAGTGCTCGATTACACTGAAGCGCTCGGTGGCAATGAAAAAAAAAACAAACGCGCGCGCCTCGCGCTGAAAGTAAAAAAAAAAAACAAGTTTGACTCGGAGAGGAGGAGGCAGCAGGGGGAGGGGAGAAAGGAGGGGGCTGCGCCTGTTTCCCTTGCAGGAGCGAGCAGGAACCATCTGTTAATTACAAACAGATGGTTTCAAATCTCGCTCCCGCAAGGGAATCGCCAAACGTGCACGCATTGCCATTCAAAGCAATACAATGCGTGCATGTTTTAGCCTGAAAAACGGAATCGATTTCTAAAGGTCTCCTCCTATGCAGCGCATGCGCGCTGCGTAGGCGAGACCTAAAAACGAATTTGAGCTGCAAGGGAAGTTCTCCCTCACATCTCAAGTTTTGGGGGCAAAAACTTGAAGTCTTTCTTGTGTGAGCACCAGAGGTATTCTCTGCCTTCATTGTTTGGACTACAGAGGTAGTGTATAAGACGTGAACGTCACATCCAACAGACTAAAGGGGTTAAAATCTCTAGTGG
Source organism: Calotriton arnoldi (assembly GCA_963921515.1). Lineage (NCBI taxonomy): Eukaryota > Metazoa > Chordata > Amphibia > Caudata > Salamandridae > Calotriton > Calotriton arnoldi. The sequence continues at coordinate 361,143 of CAWUFW010006843.1, read as the reverse complement.
TATCAAGAAGTTGAGGAGTATTAACAAGCTTAGTTTGGAATATAACTTTCATCTCCTGCAAAACAGCCAGACAGCCATTCTCCAGTGTAGCTTTCACCATCTGGTCTATTGATCTATAATGCTCTAACCCCTCCCCCCTCCAATTTTGAAAAAGACAAGAAACATGTTTGTTTAAAAGTGACCTGACTTCATTTCAATCATCTACCTCTTACTTGCTCTTCTCTTACTACCTCCATCTCCTTTTCAGCCCTCCTCATCATAGCTGCCTGTGTTGGTATCACAGTTTACTTTTGCCATTTCTCTCCTCATCGTCCATTAGATCCTTTTATCTTAAAGTCCTAAAATGAGAGCTCTCTATTCACTGACCTACTCCAGACTATCTAGCTCAGTCTTCCTTAACATTCCAATCCCACTTTTAGACCTGACACCCTTGGGTGGTAGTTACGCAACATTTTGCGTTCATTCATTCATCCTGTTTTGCTGATTTTGATTTTGTTGGCTTTAGGATTCTGCATTTTGCCACTGCTAACCAGAGCTAAAGTGCTTGTGCATTTTCCCTAAAACATGGTACAATTAATTTACACCTGACTGGAACATTTCATTTACTTATAAGTCACTAGTAAATTGGTACTACTGTTCCCAGGGCTGTAAATTAAATGCTACTAGTGGGCCTACAGCACTCGTTGTGCCACCCACTGCAATAGCCTTTTAAAACGTGTCTCAGTCCTGCCATTGCAGCCTGTGCGCAGTTTAAACTGCCATTTGGGCCTGGCAAAATAAACCTTTCACCAGGCCTAAGCCTTCCTCTTAATACATATAAGTCACCCCTAGGGTAGGCCCTAACCAGCACATAGTGCGGGGTGCATTGTATTTAAAAAAGTTTGACATGTACTTTTAAGTTTTGCATGTCCTGGTAGTGAAAAACTCTTAAATAATTTTTTCACAACTGTAAGGACTACCTTTTCCATAGTATAGCATTGGATTACCTTATTACATATAATAAGTGATAACATTTGCTTTGGAACAGGTAGAAAATATCCTGTTTGATCTCTAAAGAATTGCAATTTAAAATCCTCTTTTTTTTTTTGAAACATGCTTTTATTGGCATTTATCATTTAGGCAAGAGAACAGACAGATTATCAACATTGCACATGACTAGTTACACAGTTCTATTTAGGAAAGCATTGTATGTTACATTGCAATTTTAACTTGTATCTAGAAATATATTTGGGAGAGGATGTGGCCTTACGGCTAGGGCGGTCAACCTCTAAGCAGGGGAACAGGGTTCGAGTCTCGGCAGCAACTCTCAACATCATGTGATTCTGGCAAAATCACTTAATCTCCCTGTGCCTAACAAAAAAAAATTAATGTGTCCATCTGTAACGAAACGAGTGCTCATGTAAAGTGCTCTGATACCCAATATCTTCGGGTCGAGTTCGCGCTATATAAAACTCTAAAAAAAAAAGGAAAAAACATTAAAGGCATGTTATATGACGTTAGAATGATATTCGGTTTCCCCAATACTTTCAGCGTAGATCGTAGCAGTACAGTGTACAATTTGGGCTTTATATATTCGCGTCATTTTCACAATTGATCAACTCAGCTCAGAAAGGGGATTATGAAATGTCATCATTTTGTGATAAACTAAAACCAATTGTTTAAACTAACATATGCAGAAAGGTGGTAGATACTGTAATTCTGGAGTTTAGCCTGGGGGTGTCGGTTCATAAGCAGGGTATGGTAAGGGGAGGTTCTAGCCATTTCTGGCTAAGTCTGTGACCAACATATTGTATACTATGCAGTGGGCGTTTGCACAAGGGGGGGCTATAGGAGCAGTACAGGCATGGGGGTGTACCCCATCACTTTTCAGACTCACCCAGCCCAAGTCACATATTATCCAAATCCAAAGTCCTCCCAGTGCCCTGGTGTCACCCCGAGGGACCGTATGTATTGGTAGTACCTAGTCCATATCAGTATCTTCCTACTCTAACTCATTTGCATCTCTCCTCTCCTCTTCAGTATGTGCTTGCTTTGGATGTTCCAAGGCTTCAAGTAGCTCCTTCCACTGTTCAGCTATGGGTCGGCATCTTAATCCCTTCGATTCTTCTCTAATTAGGACTCTACCCTCTGCCCCAGTCCAGCTGTTTACATCCCGTTTCCAGGTCCCTATCAGTGGCCCATTGGCAGATCTCCAGGACATTGCTATCCTCCTTTTGGCTAGTGCCATGGCAAGGTCTACGAATCTATTCCCCACCTTCCGCTTGGGTGGTCAGGGAAAAAGCCCCAACAAACATACATCAACCGTGGAGTCTAGCGTGCGCCCCAGCGTGGCATTAATTCTTGTTAATACCTCGTCCCAAAATGGATGCAACACGGTGCAGGCCCAGGTCATATGTATAAAATCTGCGTCACTGTTGTTACACCTACGCATTTCCCCATAGTATGCAACTTGAAGGCAGTGGGGAGTTATATAAGTCATATGCACAAAGTTGAATTGTATATATATGTTGCAGGAAACCCTCTTGGGGATGCCAAAGTTCTGCCCCATTCCAAGTCAGTAAGCTCTCTGTCTAAGGCCGACTCCTATCGTCTCCGCAGGTTGTGTAGTGGAGTATGGAATGCTCCACTCAATGAAGCATAGAACCATTTTACCTGATGCCCAGGTGAGCCTAATGTAAGTAGTGAGTGCAGTACCACATGTGTCTCATGTTTCTCCCGGCCCCTTCCCAACAGCGTCCCAAAAGTACGGGCCAGGGCTTCGTACAGCAGGAACTGCCCTGGCGGAAGACCACAGCTTTCAACTAGTTCCTCGAAGGGGACTAAAACTTTTTCTTGGTAGCATTCACCCAGGGTCTCCAGCCCCGCCTCTGTCCAGGCTATCATTCTTTCGGATGTGAATATCGACCGCGGATCACCTTGGGGCACACCAACCAGAAGCAATACCAGCGCATATCAAGGGATCCCGGCCATTTTGGTCATGCATCGTTTCCAACACTGCAGGGCCGTGGTCTGTAGTTTCGACTGGTAAGGGACTATCACTGTTGGGTTGAGCAGTTTAGCTAGTAATAGGCTGGGGTGTGTACCAGGCTCCATCAGGGATGTTCCCTCCATGCTCACTCCCTCTAACCACTGCGCCAGCTATTGCATTTGGGAAGCTAGGAAATAAAGCTTGAAATTTGGCACCCCTAGGCCCCCCTCTGTCATGGGGCGCTGTAGTGTCTTCAATTAAACTCTCCACTGCCCATATTCCCAGATAAGGTCCTGCAACTAGTAGACAATTGTCGAAACCATCCCATAGGCATTAAAATTGGGAGGTTGATGAAGAAGTATAGCAGATGGGGCAACTTGACCATTTTAGTCAGGGAAATTATGGCCATGATGGGCAATCGCAAAGAGCACCAAAAAGGCATGCAGGACCTAAGAGACTGAATCGCCCTGTCTAAGTTAACCTCTCTCAGGTCATCTAAAGAGTGGAAGATATGAATACCCAAGTATTTGAAGGGGTTGGGTGCCAAATTAAGTACTACATGTGAAGTTGGGGGTCGAGGCAGGACACCAGCTCCAGGAAACAGGTAGGTTTTGTTTTTATTAACCTGTAAACCATACAGGAGTTCAAATCATCCCAAAAGGCCTAGGGCTGTGTCAGAGCCCACCACCGTATCCTTCAAATAAATCAGGAGATCATCTGCATATAAAGAGATTATATGGTCTCGCCCATCTACTATCAAACCCATCCCATCCCCTTGCCTTCCTGTCAGAATAGTGTGCCTAGAGGCTCAATTGCAAGGGCAAATAAACAGGTGACAGAGGGCATCCCTGCCGAGTGCCCCAAGGAATCACATATTGTGTGGATACTGTTTTGCTGTTCTTAACTCCAGAGACGAGACTGAATAAACCCATTTTGGTCAGTGTGTATTAGGGTCTGCATATAGGGGAGCAATCGGAGCACCAAAACCTTACTAAGTATCTTGAAATCCATGTTATGCATGGAAAGGGGTCTATAATCTACTATCCCAGGCTCCTGAGACTGTTGTTTTGGGAAGCAGGATTTAAAATCCTCTTTAACTGTAAAGTCGAATTTTAAGTCACAATTCCGAAAATGCCACATTTAGAAAGTTGCCATTTTCTTGTCCTAACCATTTGGTGCCTGTATCCTGTGTCCTCGGTCACATGACTAGGTGTAGTTGGCAGTTGGCCTTTGGGTGTTCCTCCCGGACAGTATCACAAAAGGAGGCCTGGGCGTTGGCAGGATTGGCCATCCTGACCTGATGGAAGAGGTGGAGCTGTCACCTACCACACTTGCACTTCAAAGGAGCTGCCTCAGTAAACTCACAAGTCACCTGAGACCTCTTCGAGCCAGGGCAGGGGAAGGAAGAAAATTTCAGAAGCAAATGTGGTGGAAAAGTCTAGATGTTTGTCCTACTTCAAAGCTGGCACCATTCACGAATATTAAACACTCTGACCAACTCTTCCGATCACTTCTGGACCTGTGGGAGACTCAGAAGAAGAACTACCCTGATGCTGGAAGGGCTGCTCCACTGCCCTGCTGCAAGAAGGACTGTCTTGCTGCCCTGCTGCCTGAGTAAGGGAAGACTGGACCTGCTCCTTGAACTCAGAACCACCAGAGTGACTCCAGGGGCTAGCAGAGTGGCCTCCTGTTCTAAGTTACAAGGACATAATAAGCCCTGTCTTGCATCTGCCTAGCTGCCCAGACTCAACTGGAGCTGCCTGTGCCCTGCTTCTCGCCTCTGCTGGAGTTAGTCTTGGTCCCCAAGAAGTGCCCTCTAGGTCCTGGACCCTTGGCTGGCATTAGAGTGCACTCCTCCTGGCCTAACTGTGGGTTTTCTAAGAACCATGGCAGAGCCACACAACTCGACGCAGGGCAACACAGGACCACGCATCACTGCACCTCACAACACCTGATCGTCAGCCTCATCAGAACCGGCGTAGAACGACAAATCTCGAAGCAGGACCTCCCATTGTAAGGACCTCACAGCTCCTGACTGATGGCCTTATTGAATGCAGCGCAATGCACCTCAATGCAGGACCTTGCATCGCAGCACCTTGCAGCTCCTGATCGGCTGCCTCATTGGAACCGGCAATGCATAACGCAACTGGGTGGACTCTTCAGAACTGCCACAACTCGATGCAGCACGACACAAGAACTCACATCTCAGTCCAAGTACAACCAGGTACACTGTCCAGTGGGCCAAACTAAGTATGGTACCCGGCCCGCGCCCCATCAGTCGGCTTGAACTTGTGACTTTGTCCCAGTTTGGTGCGACCCGAAACCCCCCGTTGCCACTTTGTACTTGTTCGCACTATTTTACCCTAAGATTTTGAAATTGCATATCTCCAGTGCTACTATTTTGATTTTTTTTGTTTTGAAATCATTTTATTGATAAAAGTTTACTTTATTTTTCTAGATTGGTGTGTGATTTTTCTTGTGTTGTGTTCACTCAATTATGGTTTGAGTGTTGCATAACAACTTTACACATTGTCTCTAAATTCAGCTCACTGATTTTGTGCCAAGCTATCAGAGGGTCAAGCACAGGTTAATTTAGGGACTTTTTGTGGATCACCCTGATGAGGATTGTGGTTTTTGCTTGAGAAAGGTTTCTCCCCCCTCAACAAATACCCCAATTTTTCACACCCAGCTTTAAGTCCATAGACCCACCCTCCTGCCCTTTCTTATCTCCATATCTTCGTATCCCACTCTAATTCTGACCTGCTGCTTCATATAAATTCATGGTTAATTTATATTTTAGGAGTCTCACTTCATATTCTCTTTTTATCCAATTTTCTAACATGTCTGCCGTATGTTTCTTGCTTATTTCTTAACCTCTTAAACCTTCTGCCTCTGTCCTTTGTTCCCCAGTGGCATCTAGCCTGATGTGATCTTCTTTTATTCACTGGTTTTTCCCATCTCTACAGCATGTCGAGAATGGTTTGAACTCTTGTCCTTATCTGTTTCTTTGTCATTTTGCTTTCACTGGTCACTTGTGTCTCTGTAAGGGTTTAACACAAGCCCACTTGTTGTGCAGCTGTGCAGCATGCTAACACCTCCTAAGTTGAGTTGTGGTATATAAAAACAATAAATAAATAATACACTACATGGAATGTAGAACACATCCACCCTTATTGAACGAATAAGCAAGAACTGGAATGGATGATGATTTACACTATGGGGCCGATTCCGGCCGGAAATCTCTCCGACCGAGCCGGACCCGGAGAGAATTCCGACCGAATCGGACCCTAGCAGTCCGACCGGACGAGTACGATGCATTCGCATGCTATCGGACTCGATTCGGTCGGACTCCCATTGAAGTCAATGGGAGCCGGTCGTACGACGCGTACGCGGGCTCCCATTGCCTCAATGGGTGCGAGGCGAACAAGGACGCCCCCTACAGCGGGTACGCGTCCATGCGCATCTCGGCGTACATGCACTGGTAGGGGGACCCATGGGTCCCCCTGTGTGCGACTCGCGCGCCTACGCGTACAGGGGGTCCGACGCGGACCCCCAAAGTCCGGCTCCGACAGCTTTTTCGAGCCGGATGGCGCGAGTCGGTCGGACTGCTCGCGGCGCGCATCGTACTTACCCGGCCGGGAAACGTCTCCATAGCGCGGTGCGAGTCATGTCCATGCGAGTCGGTCGGAGCGTGTTGAAGCCGCGTACGAGTCGGTCGGCAATTTCGCGGGTGCTTGCATCGTACTCGCTCGGCCGGACCCGCGTACGATTCGGTCGGGAAACAGGGCTCCGAATCGGATCCGGTAAATCCGAATCCGATTCGGAGCACTACCGGCCGAGATCGGAATCGGCCCCTAAGTATGATGAATTTAAAGTGAACCAAATAGTATTAGGAGTTAAATACTACAACACATATGGGTGGATTGGTATGGGTCTGTCTAAGTTTCATTTATTAGACTTGATATTATGCGCTTGGCTTTTGGCATGCAAATATTGAGGGCTGTGGTCTTGCATGAGATTTCTGCATTCCTCACATCAGGGAAGGGCAGTAAGGAGTTTAGTGATCTGCCTACTCATGCTTGCGAGGGCGCCATTCGATTTAGCACATCTCTGGATCCGGATTTTCGGTTCAGAGCACTTCCACCTGTTTACTCCCTGGAAGAGTCACAGCATTTATTGAGCTTAGGACTCACAAAGTGACTAAGCATGGAAATAAAAACAGGACTGGTTCCATGTTCTAAAGTGGCTTGTGAGTCATGTAAGCTGATGATATCAACTATCGATTTACAGAAACAGAAAAAATTATTCTGGAAGATGGAAAGCTTCCCATTCATGAAGGAAACATAAACTTGGTAGAACGTCTCCTGTTTGGTACATGCTGCATGTGTTCCAGCATACTGACTGGATTAATGTCAATCACCTCGCGGGATTGACAGACATATAAGGCCCTTCGTGGAGGGTCGCTCTTTCTTAATACATGGTCCATTGCCTTTTGGTTTTGTTTGTGCTACAGAAATGCCACATACATCGGAATATGGAAGCTTTTATGGCATCTCACCATCCTCACTTCCAGGTTAGACACAGGGCATACGAAGCAAGAGTGGCAAAACTACCATATACTTTCTACTAAGTCAAAGGCAAGATTCCTGCCAACATTTCACTGTTGTTTAATCTCTTTTGGCTTGTGCTCAGTTTATTACTCATTCTTACATTCCAACACTTTAGTATTTTCTTCCGTTCTTGGTTCCCTAAGTCCCTGTTTCCTTGCTATCTTATTTCCCATTTACTCCCCTCCCACCTTTATTGGATGCCCCTTCAGCATTATGTCCACTCATTATACTCAACACCTGCTGAAAGATGTCAGCAGCAGAGCACAGGCAGGTCCAGTTGAGTCTGGGCAGATGCCCGACGGGTCTCTGGCGCTTGTTATGTAGCTGTCGAATCGAACAGAAGGCCAGTCAGCTTGTGGTTCTGGGTTCAAGGACCTGGTCCTTTCTTCCTTCCTCAGGCTGTGGGGCAGCAGGGCAGTTCTTCCTGCAGAAGGGGAGTAGGACAGTCTATCTTCTGAGTCTTCTACAGGTCCAGAGGTGATCTAAAGAGCTGGTCTGAGGGTCCAATATTTATACCTGGTTCCAGCTTTGAATTGGGAGAAACGTCTAGACCTCCCCCAAATCTGGATTTGGAATTCCTTCCTTCCCCTGCCCTGACTCTAATGGGTCTGAGGTGACAACAGACTAGTGTGAAGTCCTTTGTGAGTGTACAGAGGCAGCCCCTTTGAAATACAAGTGTGGTAGGTGAAAGCTCCGCCCCTCCCATCAGGTCAGGATGGCCCATCCTGCCAACACCCAGTCTCCTTTTTGATTCTCTCTGGGAGGACTGCACAAGGGCCAACTGCCAGCTACACCTAGTCATGTGACCCAGAATACAGAATACAGGCACCAAATAGTTAGGACAAGAAAATGGCAACTTTCTAAATGTGCTAAATTTGGCATTTACAGAATTCCGACTTAAATCTAACTTTATCATTAAAGAGGGTTTCAAATTACAATTAGGCCTGGGCGGAAAACTACGCTACGCTCGCGTAGTTTGCGTAGTTTGCGCAACTACGCGCTATGCGAATTGCACGTAGCACAGTGCAAAAACGCGTAGCGTAGCGGGCATTTTTTGCTTGCTCGCGGTCCTCAACATCAAGTTGGCGACCGCGAGCGAGCAAAATGACATCCCGGCGAGACTTTTTCCTCGTTCGCAATCAGCAACATCAAGTTGCCGATCGCGAGCGTGGAAAATAAACCTTCCGGCGAGATTCTCAACGCGGGAGGTCAGGTTTCTCATTGCAAGTGGTCGCGTATGCTCGCGACCGCTCGCGATGAGAAACTACCAGTCCGCGTTGAGAAAACTGCAGCTCGAGTACAAATCTACTCGAGCGGCAGAAAACGACCGCTTGCACTGTGCAAGATGCCGTTTGCAATGATTGCACAGTGCGGACAAGCATCCGGACTGTGCAATCATTGCGAACAGCATTTTCTACCGCACTACGCAGTTCGCGTAGTGCTACGCGTAGCTCGTGTAGTGCGAAGTGCACTTCGCGTAGCTGCGCGTAGCGCTACTACGCGGACTACGCCCAGGGTTAATTACAATCTACAATTCAAGGCCAAACTTGACATTCCTATCTGCTCTCAATCAAACGTTATCACAAAATAAATGTAATAAAGTGACTCAATGTCATCTCATTGGAGAGGTAGACCTTGCAGTAGTGAAAAACAAATGTAAGAGTTTTTTACCTCAAGAACATGTAAAATTTAAAAGTACCTGTCCAACCTTTTAAATACACTGTTCCCTTCCCTAAGGGTTTAGTTTTGTAAATACTAAAAAATTGTAAACGTACACAAACGTGTACATTTACCTTTGTGAATCAGGCACTACATCTGGTGCATCTAGATGTTTTATGGACATCAGTTTTCAAAAAAGAAATACAATTCTAACACAAGACAAAGAAACATCAGAAATAATTCAATGAATAGATGGGACCACTTGACTTAAGGAGCAGTGCGCAAGTAGACTTATGACACATTTAAGATCATATACATGGATGAAATCATGATTTATTCTAAACATCTGCCACAACACAGAGACCATGTCAAAGAAGTCCTGTCTCGTCTAAGAAAGCAGAGAAGTATGTGTTTGAAGTCAATAGAATTGCCTTTTTAGAGTTTCAAATATCAGGTAAGGGCTTGCGTATGGATATGGATATGATTAAGGTAGTTTTAGATTGGGCAGTCCCTAAATACATAAGAGAAATCAAAGGATTCCTGGGATTTGTCAACTTCATAGATATTTTATCAAGGATTTCTCCATAATTGTAAGACTTATTGTGAAACTCACCAAGAAAGATCAGCCCTTCAACTGGGGGTCAGAACAAGACTCAGCATGCAAGAATTTGAAAACAGGTTTCGCAACAGCACTTTGAGACATGCCAATATGCAACTTCCAGTTATTATAGACGCTAATGCCTCCACTTTTGCTATTGACAGAGTACTGTTGAAGAGTGACTGAAGTAGTTCATCTTACACTCTACAATTCGAGAACTTTATCTTCATCTGAGCTTAATTGCACCATATATGATTGAGAACTTCAGGACATCAAGGAAACATTCACTCAAAGGAGATACTACTTAGAAGGAGTAGTTTTATGCTTAATGACGTTTCTGAATGCTAGACATGCTCAGTGAACTTTAATCTGCTCCAGATTTCAGTATTAAGTATTCTATAGACCTATAAATCGTGACTGAAAGGTTAGATGCCAAATCATGACAAGGGGAAGAAAAGAACTAAGTCCAGATTCCCACATCCTGTCTGCTATCTTGTCTGCTGCAGAAACAATGTACACATTCTTAGATATGGTAAGTTTTAGACAAGCGCAGATCTCTGAAAAGCAGTGGCTTCAGAAGGCACTAGATGTTGGAAGGAAGGTAGTCCGGCTGCTGTATCAGAGATAAACTTATACTTTATACCATAAAGATGATCAATTACAGGGTATGAAATAAATTATGCCATGATTTATTAATCACTGGGCATCTCGAAAAGCGAGAAGTGCAAAATCTGATAAAGAGATATCTTTGTTGGCCCAGAATGTGTACTTCAGTATGATATCTATGGACTTTATAGTTAAACTAACACCCTCCACAGGATTTAATATGCCGCTGGTAGTGATCGACTATTTCTCCAAGTGGGACATTTTGTTTCTGTCTACAGCAGTAAGATTGGTTCAGGTGTTTCTTTAACAAGTAATCAGGCAACAGTCTCCAAGATGTTTCATTAATGACAAAGGAACACAGTTCACCGTTCGTATTTTTAAAATAACTCATGAAAACATCAAAGGTGAAACATTTTCCATCCATGAGTCATCATCCACCAACAGATGGACAGACGGAAAGGATGAACCAAGCCACTGAACACTATCTCCAATGCTATTTTATGGATCATCAAACAGAATGGAGTACATGGATTGCCATGGCCGAATATCCAAGCTCCTTTCTCGCCTGTCTTTCTCCTACCTCTGTTCTTTCTGTCACTCACTTATTTAAAAGAAATCCCTAAGAGAGTTAATCAACACCTTTCTAAAGTCAAATCTTAGCTTAGGAGACAGGCTGATCAACCATTCTAGAAAGACTCCCTCATGTAAAAGTGGGTGAAAAAATGTATGGTTGTCTACCAAATATCTCCACATGCCAGTGTTCCATTTTAAGCCCCTTCCCCATTTTAAGATTTGTGGGTCAACCAACAGTACAGTGTCAGTTTCTCCAAAAGACGGAAAATTCACCCACCATTCTAGGTCTCTGGAGTAGAACTGGGTGAAATTTGCGTAATTCCTTATGTGGAAATTATGTGAAGTTCTTCAAAAATGTCCTGAAATTATGCACAATGCTACCCCAAAATCAAGTGCTATTAGTTAGTCTGAAATGCAACTTAGTGTCCATTTTTGATACAAAGACACATTTTGAGCTAAAAGAATAGTGCAAAATTGCATGTGAAGAGCACAACAGCCACTCCTGTTCTGTTTATTCACATTGTTCCCATGCTCCTGTGATAGGTTTTCACCTGAACAAAATCTCAATTATGTGACGCGGCTTAATGTCATATCTTGAGCATTTCTCATAACAACCATAATGTGAAATATCAGAAAATTGCATTAGGTTACGCCGGCATAAACAAACATTTGCCTAGTCCCGACCTTGAGTGGAACCTGCAGTATCTAAGGAAGTCCATAATTTCCTGAACTAGTGGATGGCTCTTAGGAATATCAGGTAGGGACTTGCATCTCCTTTGGATAATTGCAATATTTAATCTCCTGGAAAGGATATAATACCTCTGAAATCTACAGGAAATCTGCCTCCTCCAAGATTAGTAGCCCAATTTCACAAATAATTCCCAAAGAAACCTGGCCAAAGCAAAAGAGGTGAGGGAAGGGTTTCTTTGGGAAGAGGGAAGGAGTACTTCCAGGAATAGGAAGGAAGATAACACTATGAACACTTAATAATCCTAGCTTTTGACCTTCTTTTCAGTTCAGAAGAGGGCAAGTAATGAGATTGTGGAGAATCAGAAGATGAAAGCTAGAATGTCAATTCACCATCCTCACTTCCAGTGTAGAGACGGGACTGCAGGGGCAAGATGGCAGAGCTACTATCTAAGGTCCATTAAGACAAGGACAAGATGACTGGTAACCTGTCCTAATTGATTTGCCCCTTTTGGCTTATGCTCAGTTTGTCACCCATTCTTGTATCCATACACTTTTTTCATTTTCTTCCCTTCTTGGTTCCCTAGGTCCCTGTAATCTTGCTACGTTAGCTCCTGCTTACTCCCTCCCCACTTATTTCGCATGTTCCTTCTGTAGTACCTGTAGTTTGTACTTCACGTTTGTGTACGTTTATAATTTTTTTGTATTCACATATATTCGACTCGTCTCATTTTCTAGTGATGTTACACGAATCACAACACAAATCTTTGGCCACTCCTAATATTTCCCCCAGGAAGGACGGGTCGGGTCTTCTGTTTACGAATCATCTTGCTTTCACGAAGGGAAAGGGAGTGAGACGTTAATGAAAAGACAAATATTCCAACCGATGTTACCATCTCAAGTGGAGTCGAAGAAGTTGTTGTCATTCAGAGATAGGAAATTATGAAAGAGAACCCCATTTGGCTGAATCAAGCCTCCGTGCGATGTTTGCTTTTATTACCTAAGAGCCCCAGTGTGATTTCATAATTAATGAATTTGACTTCAGTTTCTATCTTATTTTATGGTATTGTCCATACACCTATTCCAACTATATTACCCTTCTGTGTTTAGCATTATTCTCGCACGTGTCCACGTATGTGCCCAATGAAGTAACCTATTTCCGCACTGCCTCACTCGCATTGCTAGTTTACTCCAGTAGCGATTCTCAACAGGCCAAAGATGATGCTCTGACAAGCCATTACGGAGCCATTTTACCCCGAATGTCCCCCAATTATATCAGAAAATGCTGCACTCCCCACTGTGGCATATCACTCCATGCACCCACACGATGCCATCACATAGTGCCAGCTGACCCACAGTAGCCTCACTCAGTAGCATCCACTCACTGTGCCATCTTAGTGGTCTCACGGACCACCATCCAACCCGCAGTGACATCCCACGCACGCACTGCATTTTCTGTGTATTACCACAGTGCCACCTCACCGCACATCCAAAACACAGAAACCCACTCGTTTCATGTGAGGTGTCTGGCATTTATGAATCCCCGTCCGTTAGTGTTACTGATGAAATCTCAATGTCACACCTCTTTTCTGAAAGCCCCATTGAGGTCTAGAAACATACTTCTACCTCTGGAATTCCAGACCAGGTGGAAAATGGGAAAACAACAATTTCCCCCTGAAAAATTGCCAAAGAAATTTGGTAATACACTAGCTATCCTTTCAAGTGTGCCCAATGCTGTTTGGGAAGGCACACTGTCTCCTACATGAAGTTTCCAATAGAATCGTGAAACCTTGACTTCAGCACTTCTAATAAAGTCTTAGAACAACGTCCCCTCTTTTCTGGTGAACCATGTATTCTAGCCCTTCCCTGCTTCTGCTCTCTATGATTGTTTCAATACCCACTCTCTACCTTACAGCAGCCACAATGATTGTTTGTTGCATAGTCATTAGCCGACTAAAGCCCCTCCCCCAGGAACTCTTTAAGTAACCTGACATTCACCATTGAGGGAGTCTCTTGGCACTACTGGCACATAATGGGTGTCTATTGTTGCCCAAGTTCATGGCACTCATTTTTAATGACCTCAGAATTACGATAGGCTGTGTGGACCCACTGGATTTGGACCAGTGTATCTACTGGGACTGGACCATAACCATCAACACTTAAGACAAAACAAATACCCTTCAACAACAGGTTTGTGTGAGATGTTTGGTATCCACAAAATCAAATAAGTAGGATTGTTCTGCAAATGTGGTCTTTTAAATCACTACAACTTCTATGAAGGTTGCAAAGATAAAAAAACTTCACCAAGTTTGTGGATAAAAAATGCTAAATCATTGGATACTCATTATTGTAGTATGTGACATCAGGCATGCAACAGAATGGTCTGTGCAATGGGTAAGATTATGCAGCAGTCCTAGATAAAATGCCATTGCACTAATGAGGGGCTTGGAGAAACTAAGACGGCTCTGATGAAAAGTTCTAGTTATTTTATTAGGGCTATTATAAATGAACTTTAGACATGGCATTGCCCCAAAGGGAACAAATATTCAATTGTTGTATTTAGACAGAATAGTTAGTTACTCAACTCGGAGAAGACAGAAGTCCTCATCCTCGGACCATCCTCCGGACCCTCCCCCTCGGCATGGGACAACACCTGGTGGCCCACCGCCCTCGGCAGCCCCCCCACCCCCACGAACCATGCCCGAAACCTCGGCATCATACTCGACTCCTCCCTCTCCATGACCCGACAGGTCTACGCCGTCGCCTCCAGCTGTTTCAACACCCTCCGAATCCTCCGAAAAACCTTCAACTGGACCCCCCCTGAATCAAAGAAGGCCGTCACCCACGCACTCATAACCAGCAGACTGGACTAAGGAAACGCCCTCTATGCCGGGATCATCAAGTCTCTGCTCCGCAAGCTCCAGACCATACAGAACACCGTAGCCAGACTCGTTCTCGGCATTCCTCAACACGAACACACCACCCAACACCTACGGAACCTCCACTGACTCCCCGTTGAGAAGAGAGTCACTTTCAAGATACTCACCCACGCCTACAAATGCCTCCACAACACCGGACCCCAATACCTCAATGTTAGAAATGGGATTTCTGGTTGGCTAAGGCTTGCGCCAAAGCCCGGCAGAAACCACCACTCTAGTCATGGCAAGGGAGTTACACGCTGAAGATAACCCCTGCTCACCCCCTTGGTAGCTTGGCACGAGCAGTCAGGCTTATCCTAGAGGCAATGTGTAAAGCGTTTGCACAACACACACACACAGCAGCAACCCACTAGGCACACCACAAAAGGAACTCCACACAAGGTTATATAAAAAATAGCCTTTGTATTATCATAAACACATTAGAAACATAATCACACATTTACACTGTGCCAACTGGCACTAGGCAATATTTACCGGGGATTATATACACATGACAGGGCCAATTGGGCTACTGTCAGAACCATCACAAGCACAAATAATAAATGTAGAACACAACCAGTAATGACTGGCGAAATACTGTACTCAGCATTATATCCTGCAACATAAATCATATTATGCACTCAGCATCACTTTAGGCGTAAAACACTTTATGTGCCAACCTCATAAGCATAAACACATTATGCAATAAACCTCATAAGCATAAACACATTATGCAATAAACCTCACCAGCATACACACAGTATGCAATAACCTCATAACCATAAACATCATTAGAGGCATAAATCAGGGTGCATAATTCACATTTCATGCGCACCACATAAATCACATTAGGGCCTGGCACCCTATCAACCTCACACAGTCCCCCTGGCCAACTGGCCTTCTCAGAGGGCTCAAATGCCCTATGTCCATAATGTCAGGACGTGCTGCCAATGCAGCAGAATCCACAAGTGCGCAATTGTGCAGGCCTAAACGTTGCAGCTGCCACTAATTGCTGTGCAGCTGTGAAACAAAATGTGGGCATGGGCACTCACTGTGCCCTCTGGGTGGGTCCCCACTGGGACTCTGTAAATAAAACTTTGCCCCACGTGGCAGCCACCTGTATCTGCTGCACAGCTGTGCCGGAAATGTAGGCGGTACTGGCACCACTGTGCCTCAGGAGCGACCACAGGGGGAGGGCACCGAAAAAGTGCCCCGACACACACCCCCACCAGGCTCCCAACTTAGCCCCACTCACTGGGCTCTCTCTGGGGACACCTCCGATCTCCTTTGGTGCAGCTTCTGGCACCCGCAATGCTTTGGGGAGCCCCCCTTCACCAGGGCTCCTCTGGGCCATGACATTTTGGCAGTGGGAGGGCACCGGCAGTGTGCCTTGTTCGGCCCCGCCTCTCGGGGCCTCTCTTCTGTTCTCCCGGTCTTCTCTGGTGGCCCGCCGGACGCCGGTCACCCTGGCAGACTCCCGGGCAGCAGGGCACATGCGGGGCTCCCACCAGCACAGGAGGGCCCCGCTCTCCTCCTCACACGGACGGTTGCCGCGTTGCTCTGCCTATTCCCTCACCGGCCGGCCATTCACTTCCTGCTCTCGGCCCCGTCCAGAGTCAGGCAACCTTGCCTGTCTTCCTGGTTGGCCACGAGCGGCGGCTTCTTCTCGGGTTGCGGTGGTGATTCTTCGGCGCTTTCAGAGTGCGGCGGCAATGCGGGGTGGGCACCCGCCAGCAACACAAAAGCAGAAGCTGGGTCGGCACCCGTTTTTAAATTACGCATAAAGCGGGGTAGGCTCCCGCTCTCAAAGTAGCACCTGGGAGAATCCCCCATGCTGGGATTCCCTCGCAGCCTCACGCTGCCGACGCCAGCTCTTCTCCTCTGCTGGCAATTTGGATATAAAGCGCTCATGAGGCGCTAGGGCAACAAGAAGTCTTTCAGGATTCAAGGGGCATAGCTGGGCCCAGGGAGGCCAGCACACAGGGCCCTCCCGCAGGGAGGCAAGCCCCCATGGCGGTTCCTCCTGGGCCCCAGCAGCAGCAAGCCCCCAGCAAGTACAGGAACAGCTCACGCACCACAATCATGGGGTCACAGCCCCTATACTTATACTACCTCTCTCCTTTGTCTGCAGTGGCACAGGGCTTGGGGGAACCAGCAAAAACTGGTTCAGGGGGGAATCGGAGCACTCTGTTTACCAGGCTCCTCTTCCCCTTTATCAGGTGGGGGCTCGGTGATCAGACACACCACAGGGGGCGGAGCCAGCATTGTACAGGCTAGGCACGGACCTATTCAGGGTCAGGGGATTACTCCTCCCACAACTCCCAATGTAGCTGTCCTATTCAGCCTAGTGCTGACTCACCCTGCCCCTCCTGGAGCCACACACACCTCCCGAGCCCTTGTCACTCAAAAGCCAGACATGCAATTCACACCCGGCAGGCAGACACATAGCACACAGAAATGTCAACTTTTAAAAGTGGCATTTCTAAAATAGTCATAATAAATCTGTGCACACCATTGCGCAGCATTTATTATTACAATTCCAACTATACTAAACTCGACCACGCTGCTCCTCTCATATCAGGGATTACCACTGAAACACTTATCAGGGAATCCCCAATGCATTCCTATGGGAGGGCAGGCCAATCTCACCATACATAACACAGAGAGCGCACGCACTTTACACTGGACAGCAGTGCTAAAGTGCCCAGAGGCCTAAAACCTCCAACACCATGTCAGAGAAAAGGCTAGGGGAAAGGCAAAAAGTTCAGGGATGACCCTGCAAAAAGGGCCAAGTCCAACACACCCCCTTCCAGCCAAAACGCAGGGTAGACCAATCACTACCTTGATGGGCTTCCCTGCTTTGGGCGATAGAACACGGACGCGGGCCCGCCACTGCAGGGACACCTTCCGGTTCTACGCCACTCTGAACCCATGTGGTTCCCTCTGTAAAAGCTCTCAGGACAAACTAGGCTACCCCACTGGTACTCCCTAGCGGTCCACGGCCAGGACCAGGCCCTAGGCCACCCAGATGTCACTGGTCCTTGCCAATCCACAGAGTGTGGGGCAGTAACTCCTGGCACATAATAGCCATTCTCCACCCTTCCTCTCAGTGTAGTTCCAAACTGCCACTGATCCTCCAACCTGGGGTTCTGCACTCTCCTCCTACGAGAGGCAACCTCAGAACACAACTCACTCACCAGTTCAGGACCTCTCTCCAGCAACTGGTTTACCAACCTGGGATCTAAAACCCCAGGCTGCACCGGGGTCAGAGGCGTGAAATCCCTCCCTCTGCACCTCCTTCCATTGTACTGCACCCTCTCCTCAGGAGTGGTACATCTAGAAGACACCCCGGTCAGGACACTGATTACAGTTGTCCTTCCCTCCAGGTCAGGCATACCCTGAACCTGGCCTCCCAACCCAGGGACGGAACCCTGCGGCTGAGCACCCACCTGGCGCACCAGGACTTCCTTGGGGGCACGCATGCCCCCCCTGAGGGTGACACATAACTCATGTGTCGTGTGACAGTCTGCCTGGCGCAGATCTCCCGACCCCTGTCCCTCTGACAGTGCGTGAAGATCCCCCAGGACAGAAGTGGTGTCACCATGGTCATTCATTGGCACCTCAGCCCTTCTGGCTGGCCCCTGACCCACTGGTTCTTCAACTGGGGACTCTTTCCCCCTCACACCCCTCAATCTGGACTTCTGCACCCTCCACTTAGGAGTGGCACTGCCAGACACCAGAACCACTGGAGCTCCGTTTACAGATGCTCCAGGTTCTCTAGACACTGGGAGATCCCCCTCAAATGGCCTACCAGTACAGC
Source organism: Calotriton arnoldi (assembly GCA_963921515.1). NCBI lineage: Eukaryota > Metazoa > Chordata > Amphibia > Caudata > Salamandridae > Calotriton > Calotriton arnoldi. The sequence goes on along the minus strand of CAWUFW010006843.1, from coordinate 342,704 downwards.
CTAGGCCCCCAACCTGGTGTTTCCTTAAGGAACCCTCCAGGCCCTGAGACTGGGTTTCAGGCACCTTGGGACACGCAGTCCCACACTCACTCCTTCTCCGCAGAGACAGGACGTGAGCCCCTACACCCCTCCCACTACACCGGGACCTAGCTGGGCTACTCTGAACCTCTTCCACCACGCAGGTCCGGAAGATACCTGAGCCACTCCTGTTAGGATCACTCCCAATTGCCTCTTCAGATCCTCTAACACGCAGCCAGAGGTCTGCCTCCCGTGCAAGGTCCCTGGAATCAGAGAACTCACACCCAATTGTCCAGTGCATCACAACACTCATCCACAAACTCCCCCCAAGACTGGTGAGACAATTTCTTACAGCCCCTGAATCTCAACCTGTACCCCTCTAACTGGGAACTAGGTACCATCTTCCGGGCTCTGGGAATGGGACTTCCTGCACTGGACTCCACATTGCTGCTACCACTGGATCCCACCCTTACTGATGAATCCAGAAAACTAAAACTGCACTTAGGGGATAATCTACCCCCCGAGCTAGTTTCTCCTTGCCAATTAAGTTACCACTGTAGGCCAACCCTAGAAATAGCAAACAGCACAGGGGCAGTCACCTCCTCCAGCTTCTACTGTAGGCCAACCCCAGAAATAGCAGTCTGCACAAGGGCAGTTACCTCCTACAGATTCTCTGGTTTCTGTCCTTGGCAGGATACACAACTCATAGTGCAACAAGAAAACACATTTCAAAGAAATGCTACTTAAAACAAAATCAGAAACAATAATCCCCAAACTTGTGATTATCTAAATGCAGAGTTTGTAGTGCAACCAGTTGTCGCTGTGGTACTGCGCAAACGCAAGTCCTATCCCACCGCTGCCACCAATGTTAGAAATGGGATTTCTGGTTGGCTAAGGCTTGCGCCAAAGCCAGGCAGAAACCACCACTCTAGTCAGGGCAAGGGAGTTACACGCTGAAGATAACCCCTGCTCACCCCCTTGGTAGCTTGGCACGAGCAGTCAGACTTATCCCAGAGGCAATGTGTAAAGCGTTTGCGCAACACACACACACAGCAGCAACCCACTAGGCACACCACAAAAGGAACTCCACACAAGGTTATATAAAAAATAGCCTTTGTATTATCATAAACACATTAGAAACATAATCACACATTTACACTGTGCCAACTGGCACTAGGCAATATTTACCGGGGAATATATACACATGACAGGGCCAATTGGGCCACTGTCAGAACCATCACAAGCACAAATAATAAATGTAGAACACAACCAGTAAAAACTCGACCACGCTGCTCCTCTCATATCAGGGATTACCACTGAAACACTTATCAGGGAATCCCCAATGCATTCCTATGGGAGGGCAGGCCAATCTCACCATACATAACACAAAGAGCGCACGCACTTTACACTGGACAGCAGTGCTAAAGTGCCCAGAGGCCTAAAACCACCAACACCATGTCAGAGAAAAGGCTAGGGGAAAGGCAAAAAGTTCAGGGATGACCCTGCAAAAAGGGCCAAGTCCAATACTTAACGAGAGAATCTCCTTCCACGTACCCAAGAGAAAACTCTGATCCGCCGACCTCGCCGAAACCCCACACATCCGCAGAGCCAGAACAGGAGGAAGAACCTTCTCCTACATTGCGGCCAAGAACTGGAACAAGCTCCCAATAGACATCAGACGCTACCCCTCCCGGAACATCTTCAGGAAGACGCTCAAGACCTGGCTTTTCGACTGAACGGAGCTGCTTACTCCCCCAGCGCCTTGAGACCCTCATGGGTGAGTAGCGCGCTTACAATTCCCCTGATTGATTTGACTGCATCAGTGGCGCTTGTTCTTCCTTTGACCTAGAAGACAAGCACAAAAGTACCGATTTCCACTTTTATTTATTACATTTGCAGGGATTACAAGTAGATTCTCCGTCCTCTCAAAGGAGATAGGAGCATCACGCAGCACGGTTTTCTCAGTGCATATGAGGAAGATCTTTGGGATTCACAATGCGCCTGATGCACTCACCAAAGCTGTCAGTGGAATCAGGCATGAAATTAAAGCTCAGGAGTCACTACAAGTAAATACTCTATGCAGGCTGATATATTTCGGTGCTTAGATTTATATTTCTTATTTTGTGTAGTTTTTCTTGCAGGCACCTGTTTCACTGCTAAAGCACAACTTCATCAGTGAAATTTTAATTTTTTTAAAATGGCCTTTTATAACTAGAGATATGTTCTAATTTAAAGTGTTTTCCCTCCATACATGAGAGTGGCCACCCATCTGTAGTTTACTGTTCAAAGAATGGGAGGCCTTGATATGCATTACTGCCAAGGAAAGGGCATGCGGATGTCACCGAATTAATGCGATAGGATGAGCAAAAATTTGATTCTAGGAAGATGATGATTGTGAGTGGCTTTTCTCCACCACGACCTGACCTTTTGGTCGGTATCTTTGGGCCTGATTACGAGTTTGGTGGTCTCACCTCTGTACCGCCGTACAGCCGCTGTAGCAGTCCCAAAACGACTGCTGGCTCAGCGGTCTCCCGCCCGCCATGTTACGATTCCTGATGGGCTGTCGATCCCTTGGCAGCAGTTTACCGACTGAGTGACGTTTCGCTGCTGGAAAGATAGGTAAGTACAACATGTGTATATGTGAAACACATATATATGTTGTGTATGTGTCGCAAGGTATATATAGGTCATGTGTACTGAATGTTTTATTGCATGTTAAACATAACAAACAGTTACAATGCACTATATAGGAGAAGTAATGGTGAAGCCTACCTTTGCATCTGACAATAATGAGGTTGCAGAACGTCATGATCTGGTGGCAGTAGGACAGGAGGGACCTGGACAATGGCATCCAACTCAGAATCCGAAGTGGGACCCCGAAAAAAGGTGTGTTTTTACCTCCTTTTCTGCCTTTCCGTCGACTTGTGCATGGTGGTATCCCCACCAGGAAAAGCTCGAAGGAAGGGCAAATCTTAATCCAGACGGTAGGAAACTTGGCGGGACTGTCTCCAAGTTCCGTCTCTGACTTTCTTATGTCAACGCGGTAGCAGGAGACTCTGCTGTGGTGGCAGTCCAGCGGCGGTCTTGTAACCGAGTTCCCACCATGATCGTAATCGGGCAGTCAGACCGCCAATGCAGCGAGCGGGAAGACCGCAAAAAAAGTGACGGCGGTGCCTTTCTGCCAAACTCATAATCAGGCCCTTTGTGCCCCATCCAGACCCTCAAATCTTGTGTCATTATTAATGGCTTTACAACTGAAGATAAATTAGCCGTTCCCTCTCACTGGATCAGTTGCAGACTCATGTTTTTACTTCTGTTTTCTAAAACAGGCCTTTCTTTTTCCTTCCTTCCAGCTCACAAATATTTGTGGGTATGCAGGAGTATCACTGAGCTCAGATAAAGTCAATTTATGTGCTTCAGTGTCTCCAGTTGGTACAGAATTGTGCTGTGAGATTTCTCTTTGGGGTGAAATGTAGAGAGCATGTGGTCCCTCATTTTTATTAACTTCAATGGCTCCCAAGAATTCAGTCTAAAGGCTATATTTAGAATTTGGAGGATTGGATACTCTGTCAAAACAGATGAATGACATAATATATTGTGGTAAACAACATCGTTGACAACAAAATGATGTCAAAAATATTGTTTAACACAATATCTTGTTCCTATACTTATAATGGTAAGAACAAGTAGAAATATTGGAAAAAACATATTGTGAACTGTAAGATCGTCCAAAAACATACAAAAAAAATCGAATTTGTAATATAAATAGTTGGAAGTAGTAAATAATATTATATGTAAAAGGAATATAATGTAAATTAAATAAATTCCACTAATATTTAGTACTTTATAAATACACAGATACACATTTATATAGTGTAACATAATAATAAAAGTATTTATTTTACTTTATATATTTGTAATATTATATATATATATATATATATATATATATATATCAAAACAACAATCCAAGTGCAGGTAATGCACTGGACAGATTAACGAACTCCAAATTTGCTGGTGCTGATATTGCAAGTTTATTTCAAGCTCGTGCTGCCCATGATGCGTTTCGGCCACGTCCTGTGGCCTTGATCACATGACCACGCTGCATCTTTACAATGCATTTAAAGGAAACTTAACACCCCATGTGACTAGTGATGACTACAATAGCCATAGAAAACACACTACCACACCTACATAGGAAATGACATTTTAGCAACTTCCTGAGAAAAAATACCAATAATGTAATACATGTAAGCAAACAGACACTGGATGTTATAATAAATATTTCATACATGGATTGCCAAAATTATTGTATAAAATAATATAGATATATATATGCACACACACACACACACACCACAATATAAAACTTGCACCCTAAGGTGACCACTACTTGCGCCATCGCCATGCACTGATAATTACCCTACATATTACATCACTCATGATGTCATCTATGACATCATTGATATCAGTGCAACATTTGCTGTAAAATTATTGATGAGAAAACTGTGCATGGCAGGGGCACGAGTTATAGTTACGTTAGGGCACGATTAAAGTTACTTGAGATAACTCTAACTATAACTGCTGAATTTCCGTGGTTCTGTGTGTGTAAATTCGAAACCAACTATAATGGTTGTGTATATATACACACATACATACATATATACACACAAAACAAAATATATTAATTAATTGAGCCAATATATATAATATTCCAAATTTAAAACTAAAAAACATATCTACTGAAAATACTATAAACATTTTAAATTAATAATAGTAACTAATTCTATAAAATATAAAAAATTATTTGGCTGGGTTTTATTTACTACTGCCACTTCAATCTAACAATAGTAACGAAAGTGTGGGACTTTGGAGGGTTTAGGTTTACTATTCCTACTCCAGTCTAAGCAACCGCAGGGAAAGGGTTGATTTTCGACACAGTTGGTTTTACTATGCCCACTCTAGTCCAAACAACTGTAGGGAAAGCGTTGGAGTTTGGAGGGGTTAAATTTACTATTCCGACTCCAGTCTAAGCAACAGTAGGTAAAGTGTCAGACTTTGGAGGGGATACATTTACTACTCCCATTCCAGGATAAGCAACAGTAGGGAAAGTGATGGGCTATGGGGGGATAGATTTACTATTCCCACTCCAGTCTAACCAACAGTATGGAAAGTGTTGGGCTTTGAATACATGAATACAAATCTTATTAATTTAGTAAAACGTTTTGAACACCTACTATAAAATATTATCATATTATAGTATACATAAATAAGTATATAATTATTTTAAAACTGTTAACATATACATTAAAAAAGAAAGAAAGAAAAAATAACATTTCATATAATATCAACTTCACTAACTACAATAAACTATTTTGAAATCATTACTTAATTTTAAAAAATTTATAAAAAACATAGTAAATGTAAGTAACAAATATCATCTCAGAAACTTAATTTCACAAACACTAAAAAATAAAATATTTTTTTAAATACAAAAAACATTATACATAATTAATTACAATTAATAAATTACATATAGATTTCAATTATTATAAAAAATATAAGTTTTTATTTTTTTAGCAACCTACTCTCCTAAAAAACACAGTATTAAAAATACATTTAAATAAAAATATAAAAGCTATAATACAGATTAAACTCAATAAAACGTTACAATTACACCATAATTAATAAATAAAGTAATATACATAAATAATAACGAAATTAAAAATAGATTTTTTTTAAAATGCATTACATTAAAATACATTTCATTTCATTCAACTTCCCACCCTATTCCCCTACAAACCCAGCAACCCACAACTAAAATATAACTTAAATAAATCAGTATTAAACTATTACATAGCTGCAGGTCAAGTCACATGCAATTTTCTGCTTTTTTCAGTGCAAAATGCATCTTGTATTAAAAAATAGTGGCAAATGCTGATTAGCCATTTTGCTAAAATGTGCATTTTTAAAAACATTTTGCATCATTTCCGCAAAGACATCTATGTGAACTTTGCACAGGAGGACTAGAAAAGAGGCAGAGATGGCACTTTATGTATTTGGGAAAGTGATAAAACAGGTGAAAATCCCCCACGCCCACAATCACAGTTGAGGTGAGAGTACAAATGACATTTTCCAGAACCGCACATAAGACTGGGTTGAATGGGGGTGGATGTCCATATCATCCATCATGAGCAGGTAGAGTCCCACGCAGGTGTGAGGACGGATACTAGGGAGGAGGTAGGGTGGTATATCATTTGCCAGTGGTCGTCAATCATATGTTTATTACGACAGTTGTGTGGTGCAGGTTAGATTTTGTGTGTATGATGAGCGGGTGTGCTACTGTATATGTTTTGTGATACGTTTTGATGTACAGTTGAGTATATGAATGCTTGCACTTTCCTCTGGCCTGTGTATATGACTAGGTAAGTCTGTGTCTTTTTGTTTACTGAACTGTGGAGTATGTGGCATTAGTTCAGTGAACCCTTAAATGCATGCAGCATGTCGTGATGAGCCCTTAACCTTTGGCTGCTTGGATTATTAAACAACAGTAACTGGACATTCATGGAAGGTGCATGGTATTCTAGCATTGAACAATGAGCAATGGTCTACACAATGTGTGGTATTGAGTCAGTGGACCAAAAGTTGTACGGTGGGTTGTGGCATTGGGAATGTGGCGTCTGGCCTCCATGTGTTGTGTGTGCAGCATTGCATTAGTGAATCGTGCATTTCCTCAATTGTCCCTGGCTGCATAGAGCATGCGGCCCTGCCTCGAGTACACTAAGTTAAATGGTGTGTTATTGACTAGGTGGACCAAACTTTCTCCTGTAGGTGCCTGAATGTATAGGAGGATAGACTGTGTAGAGGAGCGTCATGTGATTTGGGGTGTGATGTGGAGTGTTCTGTCTTTTCCTATACATTGAGGTTGTGAGTTGTATCCAAGGCAGGACTGACCGTACCGGGCATTGGACGTTTCCCCGGAAAGCTGGGAGGGTGGAAGGCCACTTTTGTTACTCGGGGCCGGTTCTGTAGCAGTGCAGTTGTTTTAAAAGCACTGCAGCATTCCTTGTATAGCCAACAGTTTTCAGGCAACAAGAAAAGTGCCAAGATTACTCTGGTAATTAAGTTACCTGCTGATCAGATTTTTATCTAGTGGCAGTTTAGACTCAACTAAAGTAGCGCAGTGGGTTAATATGCCTGCCGAAATTAGCGTGTACTATGCAGATCACAGAACAGTATTCTATGTGCATACCTCAGTGGGTTACTGCTTTTGTCACAGAGATCCCTTTGTTACTGTGCAGTTCATACGTTACAATAGTAATATAGGTTGGGAAGTTATGTTTTTTTCCCAGTCTTTCATTATCCTAAATTTGCAAAAATGGGGTTGTTTGGGTATAAATAAATTCTTATAAGTCAACCCTAACCACTGAGTTAAATTCTGAATCCTGAGTTAATGCTTCTCCAGACCAAGTACTCTTAAAAAATACCTACCAGCAGGGCCGGCCTTGGACATGGGCGAGCTGGGCCCATGTCCAGAGTGCCAATATTCTGAGGGGCGCACCAGAGAGTTGCTTGACTTAATATCATGTAATTTCATGTAATGTCCTGCAAACAACACCTCGTCCATCCCACATGGTCGCAATCAGGTCCTGTTAAAGACTTTGTAATAAGCCCTTAATGTACCTCAGCATAATTGTTAGCACCCCATCAACACCCTGCCATCTTCCTCACACCTCCTGCCATCACACCGCAACCACGCCTCCACAACAAACACATAGGGGCCGATTCCGATTCGGGCCGGAAACCTCTCCGACCGAGCCGGACCCGGAGAGATTTCTGACCGAATCGGACCCGTGCAGCCCGACCGAACGAGTACGATGCGTCCGTATGCTATCGTACTCGAGTCGGTCGGACTCCCATTGAAGTCAATGGGAGCCGGTCGTACAATGCGTACGCGGGCTCCCATTGCCTCAATGGGTGCTAGGTGAACAAGGGCGCCCCCTACAGCAAGTACGCGGCGAAGCGACTCGCGCCGTACACGCACAGGTAGGGGGGACCCATGGGTCCCCCCTGTGTGCGACTCGCGCGGCTACGCATACAGGGGGGTCCAACATGGACCCCCGAAGTACGGCTCCGACTGCTCTTTCAAGCCGGACGGCGCGTGTCGGTCGGACTGCTCGCGGCGCGCATCGTACTTACCCGGCCGGGGAACGTCTCCATTGCGCGGTGCGAGTCGTGTCCGAGCGAGTCGGTCGGTGCGGTTAGACCCGGGAACGAGTCGGTCAGAGCGGTTGGGACGCCCGAACGAGTCGGTCGGCGATTTCGCATCGTACTCACTCGTCCGGACGCGCGTACGAATCGGTCGGGAAATAGGGCTCCGAATCGGATCCGGTTATGCCGAATCCGATTCGGAGCCCTACCGGCCGAGATCGGAATCGGCCCCCAAATGTTATTTCCCCCCAGGGTGCTCTCCTGGTGAATCCGATTTAGGGCTGACCCTGCCTACCAGTATGGATCACATGTGAATCCTACACCTTGTAGTCCCATTTGTCTTATGTAAGATTTTCTATACACTGATTTACACATGTATGAATAATTGTCTCTGTATGTGTGTGTGATATAAACTGATCCGACACCCTACACTGGTATGAGAGTCACTATATAACAAATAAAATAGAATTGAGAGAGAGGCTATGGAGAGATGAGAGACACTGCTCAAGGGTGATAGTGAGGGAATAATTGAAGAGTCCAAATAAAGATTGTGGTATCCTGGTTAACTGTAAGGTCATTATTTACTATGTTTTAAAAACTAAGGGCCTTATTATAAGTTTCGGCGGTCCTGGAGCGGGTGCCATGCCACCGCTCTGCTCCAGGACCGCTGAAACTCACTGCCGCCCGCCAGATTACAAGTAATTTTGTGGTCTGGCAGGCGGGTGGGCGGGCGGTGTGGCGGTCCAGCGGCAGTGCTCTTTAAAGGCTCACTGTGAGCCTTAAACAGCACTGCCACGGGACCACCAGTGCACATTCCAGCATGGCAAGGAATGCACCATGTTGTGCGTTCGTTCCTGTGCAGGAACTGGTGGTGCATAGCTACAGGGGGGCATAATATGTGCCCCCCTTCATGCACCCCCGTGCACAGAGGCACCCCTTTGTTGTCACACCGCCAACCTCTTCATGGTGGTTCGACCACCATGAAAAGGGTGACGGTGAGGCAACTCAAAATATGCTTGGCGGTGCAGCTGCGGTACCGCCGACATATTTTGGCCTTGAACCGCTGCCAGACTGCCACAAATCAAGGATCCGTGGCAGTAGCAGCGGTTCAGTGGAGGTCCGACTGCCACACTTATAATACTGCAGGCGGTGCCGCAGTGTGGCAGTGATCGGACCGCCACCACGACTATGGCGGTCCCATGTCCGCCGTAGCCGTAATAAGGCCCTAATACAATTAAATATATAATGAAAAATGTTTTGTAGAATGAACCTTTTTTGCCATGTTCCCCATATTTTCTTGAGAGGAGAACCCCCTAATCTCCCTTGTAATGGTCAGGCACGCCCCCTAGTCACAGTATGGGAACTGGTCTAACAAAATCTGCCAGAGCTGCTTTGGGATCCCAGTCCGACCCTGGTTGTATCTTTGTGAATGTGGTTGTAAAAGAGGTAGGTATCTTTGTGGAGAATTCCCTTTCACGTGCGCGTGTGTGTGTGTGTGTGTCTGTCTGTCTACATTTGACATATTTTACAGTTAAGTAATGAGTTGTTGAGTCACAGTGTGTCTATCTCACCATAATGCAGAATATAGACAGAGCTAGTTTACTCCTTGTGATGGGAGGCGATGCTATCCGTGGCTCTTTTATCCACATTTTTAGGTCTCGCGCCTAGCGTTGCAGTGCGCAACCCTGCTCGCGCAGCGAGACCTTAAGAAAGGGCTTCTGAAAACGACCTACACACTCGTGCGTGTGGTTTTGTTTTCAGAAGCCCACATTGGCTGTTGCGTCCGTTTTTTGTACGGGGACGGCACGCTATTGGACAAAGGCGGGCGCATGTCCCGCCTTTGCCGCGCCCATTCCCGACGGTGGCCAGAACGCGCAGCAGCGCGCGTTCGTCTCGCTTTTGCTGCTGCGCTCTCTAGCCCCCACTCCTGTGTGGTGCGCGCGCACCACTGGTTTCTCTTCCCAGCGTCCGCACACCACTCGCGGGACGCTGTTCTTTAATTTTTTTTAAACCGTTCAATCGCGCCTCCCTAAACAAAACCACAGTTGGTACTCGACAGCGCAGCAAATACAAGGCGTCCAGGCTCCACTCTTAAAAATAAACAAAATCAAAAATTTTAAAGTGCCGAAGTTGCAGCCTCGAGAGGCAGAATCAGTAGTGCTGCTTCAGTCCATACTGGCGAAGGAGCACGCAGACTGTGAAAAGTACACTTGCAAGATCAGTCGCCATGCTTAAGGTTTTTTTCCCCTCCGCTCCTTCTTCAAGTAGATAAAATCCAGGCCAGAACTTTTACTTCCACCCACTCGACCAAATCTCCGGTCCCCTCAAATAGCCCGGGGTGACCGCCTTGTGCAAACAAAAGTCGCACTAATTAGATAATAGTATCACAGCAGCCGGCCACAGATACTGCAACAAGTCAAAAAAATGAAAGAAAACCAAATTGGACAGCGAAAGAAAACTTTTCACTCACCAATTAAGCCTCCTAACAGAAACGCCAGCACTTGAAAAATGAGCAAAATCACCCCGACGATGCAGAGCTTCTTGGTGCTCATGTTTTCTATGATTGCTCCAGCCATTGTTGCCCCTTACAATCGCCACACACTGCTTGAAAACAATCCGGAGTGTGATGAAGGCAGAATTCCCCCAGAGCCGACACCACACTGCTGTGGTGACTCCTGCAGTCTCTCCAGAGCCGGGCGTGTGGACGGCTCTACCTCGCCTCCAGCTTGAAAGGGGCCGTAGCACCACAGCGGCAGAATCACATGACGCCAGTCCGCTCCCTCGGCGTCCAGCCGGCACACCGTCCCTCAAGCACAGGCTTGCTATCTACCACACACAGCACCCGGGACATGTCACTTTAATTCAGCATCTTTTAGTCTGCAAAATGACCGATAAGAGGCACCGCATTCATTTTTCAGCCGAGCCAATTGTTAATAGAACAGCTCTCATTTTCTTGTAATTCTTTTATTTATTTGACTTTTTTTTGTACCAAATCTAAGAGCATCACTGGGCGCTTCACATAGAAGGTGCTAAAACAGAAGCATTTTCTGGTATGTATATATGTATGAATGTAAATGGTAGTTCTACGCAGTATATATTTATATATTTTGGAGCGCTTTATTTCGGCACCAGTTACATTACACAAGGACACATACATTTTTTTGTAGGCACAGGGATATTAAGTGATTTGCCCAGACTCAAATAGGATATTGAGCTGACGACGAGACTCGAAACTGGTTCCCCAGTTCCAAAGTCGGCAGCGCTGGTTGTTAAGCCACATCGTCGCCAAAATGTGCCCAAGTATTGTACAAGGAGCAAAAGAAACATAAAGTCAAATGGGGCCACCAGTACACATTTTTGGGGACCAGCACATATTTGACCTCTTCAGACATTTACAGAGAGTAAGAGAGGGAAACACGCACACTGGAAAATAAGGAGGGCAAGAAAGACGGAAAAAAGGGTCACTAAGGGAGAAAGCAGGAACCTGCGAGAGTGACATAAAGGGGCAGTGAGTGTGTGGTAGTGGATAAAAGAGGCATGAGGTGGATTCAAAATTCGGTATCCTTGGCATTCTGCGATCTGACCAGTCCAGTGACTGGCAGAAGTAAGTCCATGAAGGCCAACATGGTTAAGCGTATGCAGAATTTTTGGGTGGTACGTATGTCAATCAGAGAACAAACAGGGCTTTTGGTAAGCAGTCTTCAACCATTCATCTCTCTTGAATTGTTAGTTTCGTTTTGGTTCCATTCACCACACAATACAGCAAGGGGCAATGTGTTAGCCCACTTAAGACACTGGCTGTCCTCACTGTGAGTCACTGCACTTTACCAACAAAATAGTGCAATTTCAATGCCTAGACTTGTGGGCCAATATCTCCTATATCATTTTTTTAATGTTGACTTTGGCAATGCTTTTTAGGTGTGGCCTGCCAGTGCATCTGTCTGAAATACCCATTGTTACAAATTCTTTACAATGTACATAGAATGAACATTGGCTTTTCCCAGGGGAGTATTTCCCTCTCACTTCATGCTAGTAAGTGTTTTGTGTATCATTTTACTTCTATGGATTGCTTTTATTGAAAAGCTTGAGGAACTATTTTACTTCTCAAATGCAAGCATATATTAAATTCTATATATCATAGCTGCAATAGCAAATAATTGTTTTTGATTTGTTTATTCACTTCAGCAGGATTTTTTAAAGATTACCTCAGAATGCAAACTAGACTCATTGGCTTTGCCAATGTTTCTTTATGTTGGCTTTGCCAGTGTTTTTGTTTTGGCGAGGACCCTGCAACTCCCCACACACTCTATTGGGCAACTTGCTTCCCCTACTGCCGATGGCAGTGCTACTTTAGTTTATTTATTCATTTTATATGGGCCTGGGCAATGCTTTTTTGCCTGTGCAAATATTTTTGTTTATTGGCAAGGGCCTGGAGGCTGCCCACACACTGCTACCGGGTTTCTCACTTCTCCCACTGCAGCTTGCAGTACACTGCATTCCACGCTCGCACTGCTTCACAGTGCAGCCATCGTCCAATGGTTTACCTATACTCAGGGCCACTGGAATTATGCAATTCTGAGGCAGCAGCAAATTGTGCATAATTATAGATTTGCCGCATTTGACATACAATCCATCATCTGCTGCATAATCTGCAGATTTTAACAAAGAAACAATTTTGTTTCTAGCTCAAATGGTTCAAAAGTTACTAAAAACACAGCTGCACGTGTTGCAACGCAGTGGAAGGCCCTTTGCAAAGGTTGACTGGTCACCTTTCTATAGTTCATTCCTGTTTTGATGTTAAACTGGTACTAATGAGTTGCAAATAATGGTCAGACAGTGTTAAAAGTTTAACAAGCATTTGCAATGCAATAGGTCTCGCATTATTAAAGTTTGAGCTATTGGTGTTGCATTATTTACCAATGCCAATAGCTCACACTTTAATAATGCGAGACCTATTGCATTGCAAATGCTTGTTGTGATGTGTGTGCTTTCTTTTCATCCCTTCAATTTCTGAGGCCTCTTTGTAAATAATTCAAGACTGTGTTTACGTGCCAGGTTTTGATGATGTTTCAACACCTTGTGAAAGGTGAAGCATATTTTATGACTATTAACTGCTGCAGTCAGGGAGGGCCTGTTTTGAGCAGAGTGCAGTCTCAGCGTTTACTGAAGGGGTCTACTTGAAGGGATCTCTCGGGCTTCTTGAAGAGAGGTCAGGGGATGGGCTTGACCCAGACTCACATACCTCTGGAAGTTTCTGGTGTTGTTTTCCAGTGGAATCTGGAACCACACTCGTGCTGCCCTTAGCTTCATTACCGGGTTGTGTCTGTCAGTCAGACCAGCGCACAAACATCACAGGCGCAGCGCTCTCTCCCCTCTCTCCAAAACGACAGACACACTTTACTTCTCCGATGGGGCAACAAACATACCTTTTCTGGAGAGGCCACGGTAGTCACTTCTTGGTAATCCAGTAATTGGAGGTTTGCAAGTACTGACTAGGCTGTGAGAGGAATATAATTCTCTCTTAATTCCTTGCAGAGGCGTTAAATAGCCGTTTTCTTGCGCGGAATGAGTGTTGATCCCGCCGCGCGGCCCCGCTCGTCACCTTCCTCCGCTCCCCCCGCACCCTGAAGGAATCCATTAGCACGCAGGGAGGATAGGCCGCAGCCGAGCAAATACTGCTGTTTGTTCACCGCCTCATGCATTATGCAGCAGGCTGAGCCGCGTCCTAATCAGGTGTGGGCAATCTCTGCCCCCGCCAACTCACTCTCCATTTCCCATCGCCGTTGTACAGAGAGAGATAGGCGAGTGACATCATCTTACTCTTTATCTCTAGTTTTCCTCACTTCTGTTTTTCTCCATTTTGGTCTTGACTTTTTTTCTTTCTTAATTCCTGTGTTCCTTTATTTCGTTGTTTCTACCCACCTAATTTTCTGTTTTAAACAGCGAGATTTTTTTCTTTTTCTTCTCTGTAGTTTCCCCTCACTTACTTCTCTCATTATACGCCTTTTTCCCAGTCCTATTTCCTCATTATGAAATGTCGTGCCATCTTTGGCAAGTCTTACAGTGGGCAAGCGGTGTAGACACACCCCGAAGAACGAAAAGGAGGATGACCTAGCTGCCGTTTGTGGTTTATTCAGTGTATTTTATGTTGAATGTGTTTGCCATTATTGAAGCATGGGTCGAGGGATGCGCTAGCGTTTACCCTGTGTGAAACAGGAAGTGAAATAAGCTCTTCCGGGTCAATTTGCACATGGGGTGTCCTACTATGGCGCCTGGTTCTTGATCGGTGAGTGTTCCTCACTTCAGAATGTAGGACCCCATTCGGGAAAGAGGATGGAATGTAAGCCTATAAGGCATGTGAAATAACAGAGACCATCCAACCCCTGGCAATACACAATGTAATAACCAATACTGCAGTGGCATTACACTAATACCTTAAAACAGTGGTCTGCCAGCGTTTCTCATGCCAAGCCCTCTTGAGTGATAAACCTTTGGTGAAACTTACATCCCCTGAATTACATTAAAGGTCATAATTTCTCTATAAAATAATAAATATTGTGAGCAACCTAAAATTTTTCATTGGTGCCTGGGAATACTGTGTTTTATTTTCCTATATTAAATGTAAAACATTGCTGGTATGCTAAAACATCTCAGAAGTTTGGTTGCATATTTTAAAAGAAAAGTACATTTTTGTGTGTTTTTCTTTCTTTCTCGCATTGCGCCCAGGATATGAAAATGAATAAGCAGTGAGTGAGCCAAAATGTCTACAAGGCCTATGAGTGATTGCAGGGTAGGACAAGCATTGGCATAGCCAATAGGTCTTGCCATTGGGACCTTATAAGTGTTTAGCCATGCAGCAACAGATTGTCCTGGTGGGAGGGGGTGGGATGGGGGAGACTTATGATTTGCCAATGCTTGTTTACTCCTGAAACAGATTCAGCAGCCTCTGCTATCAGAGGTCATGATGACAGGAATGGATCACAGATGAGACAAAACCATCAGTTCAAGGACCTAAATAAGGCTCAGTCTGGTTTGAATACAAAGAGAGTACATAATTTCCTTAAGAACATTTACTATTTATATGACAGAGAGGTTTTTGATAACAGTTGAAAGAGGACTGATCCAACCCACGTTACGCACAAAACAGATCAATTCTTGATAGTCTTGAAAAACATGAACCTCACACAGAATAAACAAGGATTGGTAAATGCATTAGTATTTGCCCAAATGTTTATTAATAAGTTTGCTTTTTAAGTTTTAGCTTGGTGAGCAGTTTAGCAGTATAAATTTATGAAAGCGTGAATGAAGTGGGAGGAGGTAGGGTGAGGGGAGTTAGAAATAAACAGGAGGATGACTGAAAGAAGGGATGCATGATTTGGTGGCTGAAGCAAGCATAACTAAATTGGTGGAGGCAGGTTCATGCGGTAGGAAATGATAGTATATCTGCGCCAAGACACCGTCTGGTATTCGTGCGCTGTATATATTTTTTAACATAACATAACATAACAATGCTTCACCTCTTGCAGCTGTGTCCCGGGCGCTGGTAGCAGCAGAAGAGACTGGAGCCAGACAGCGGAATGCTTCCGGAAGCGCTAAACAGATTCCTGTTTACAAGGATTTCAGGGCACAAGTGAAGTTTCAGTCACTGACATAGCAATGAGACTATAAAAGTAGCCTTGCAGTGCTGACAGCCCTCCGTTAGAGTCAGGCTTGTACGCCATGCGTTTCATGAGTGCTTGGCAGAATGTTGAAGTGAGAGTTGGACGTTCCTGACCGCAAAACAATTACTTCAAGGTACCACATGTATACATATGCGTACATTACCAGCCACAGAACAGCCTTGAGTGCCTGTGTAGATTGGCTGCCATCTTAGGGCCAGGGTTTGGCGCAGCAGAGCCAGCGCAGCTGCGCATAACTCGTAATCAGGCCCTTAGAATGATAGTGCCCTAACAGCTTTTGTTTGGGGCGAAGTTGGTCTCCAGAATATACGTGACTGAAAAATTTAATTTGTGCCCCGTGGGCACTAGATAGTGTGTGCTTCGTCCAGAGCCCGGACATGGAATATAAGCATTGGTAATGCATCAGTTTCGCCTATGCAATGAATAAAAAGCTGTTTTTATTAATCATCGTCCGGGAAGAAGGAAAGTGTTCCCTGACAAATAACATGGGAGTGGAGAGGATGTGGGGCAGCGGCTGGAGCTGCTGACTCGCGACCTGGGGATACCGGTCTGAGTCTCCTCGGTGCAACATCCTGTGATTCTATGCAAATCACAAACACAAGATGAAAATATCACCAATAGTTTCTCCTTGTGTCAGAAAATTAACTGAGTACTTTGCATAAAGGTTTTACAATGCAATGCTATCGCAAAAGAAGCTTCTCAGCGGGACACATAGATGTGAACTAATGTTCAAACGTGAGGTGCTTTACTGACGACAATGCAAGTATAATAAACAACCTTTCAATGTGACTGTGGACATTAAAATACTCACTGGGAACAAATTATTTTACTCAATTTAAAGAGAATTAAATGATAGCGCCCTTCCAGCTGAGGAGAATAAAAATAAATAAGATGCCAGTTGTCGGCTATATTTTGTAGGACATGCAATTTGATTCTGCCATAATGCGTCATTTTATGAATGACAAGTGAGGATGAGTAAGTGCATTGGGAGAGACCCTTTTATGGACTTTGAATATTATCTAAGTGGAAGTGTCACATAAACAGGCTATCAATTACAACAATAACTGGCTTTAAAGATCAGCGAAAAACAAAAAATATTCTTACTTGGACCCTCCATTTCTGTTACTCGCACCATCTTCAACACTATTGCCGTTCATTGCAAATTATCGGGGATTAAAAATATTAGATTTAAATCATCGAAGTCAACTGAAATCTTAAATCCCAATCCAGGGTCATATGGGGAATAGAAGTTGTAAGGCCGCTTCTTTGACAAAACGACAAATGAGAGGTTGCTCTGGCTAACTGAAAATTTGCAATTGAAAAAAGAAGAAAATGTGAGAGCTTGATTGTTCCCTACAGTCAACAAACGCTTATTAAAATCCATTATCAGCTGGTGGAACTCTATGCTATATTTGCAGGGTGAATAATGCCAATGAACAGGTGAGAAATCTTACACAGCAATAGTCAGTCTGTCACTGGTATTGTCGCCTGACTTACCTGAATGAGAGGGTTTTTCATAGTATTTTAATGTATCAATTATGCAATTTCAGTGTCAGCAAACTTTATGACAGTTCGTAGGGCCAATGGGCTTTGTACAACAGTTCGACACTATCAACGTTTGGAATTGGCAGCTGAAAGAAATAATGAAAAAGACTGGAAATTAGTTTGGTACCCTCAGCTGAGCACATTGTATATTCTACATATCGAATGCATCTGTGGCCTCCTGTCAATGGGTATGTGTACAAGCTATACGATAAACTGTAACAGTTTCCAGCACCCCAGAATGACACATTTCACCCATTACACAGAACATTTAGTGTGGACTCCTGCTGCGCATCACAAAGGTCAAGTGGTTGTGTGCTATTAGTATCCCATGCAACAAGACTAAGGAGATATTTCATTGTTGAATAGATTCGTGTAAGGGTGATTCGCTGTTTATGGTTTAACATTTTCCTAAACGTAGTGGGAAAAGCCCCCGCCACAGTACGATTCACGACATGTGTATGTGTAAACAAAGGGTTAGGATGTGTTACTCTTGTCGAGTTACTTTAATGTTGTTTTTAGGGCAATGGGTAACATTGTGCTCTTTTCACTCAGTGCTTTCAACTTTTTCTACCCGTGAAAGCTGTTTATTTAAAGTAGGAAGTCAGTAATGAACACAAAATACAGGGGTAGAAGGGCCAGATCAGTTTCGAAAGTCCTTGTCCATTCTAAACTAGACATGAAGATTCACCTTTATTCACATTATAAGGTTCCGTCTGTCCAGGCCTTCTCATAATTGGTTAATACCCATCACCACTTCACCTTGCTGGCAGGCGCTGACCACTTTCCCGGCATACTTGAGTAGCATGGGTTCCGACAATGCCTTGGGGGTGGGGGGAAGTGCACTACAGGGTGCCGATCGGTCTATAGCACTACAACTGGTCCAGCGGCCAATGTGGCACACTTGGTCATGTTCACTCAAACCCGACTAGACATTGTGCACTAGTCGCTGCTCTGAAGATGGCTAGCACTGGTCAAGATTGACCTGCCTCAGACCATAGCTATTCTGACTGTCTCCCATGGATGGTCAGGGCTCTGCACCAGAAACAAAGAAGGTGGCAGTCTGTGCCTGGGAGAGCATGCGGACACCCCGACAGAGGGAGATGGACACAGGCAGCTCCTCACCCCTGCACTCTAGCTCTCCTCGCCCTGCGACCGCCACCATGAAACCAACGATCCCTGCCGCGAAGCAGGAGATGAAATCCCGGCCGCGACATCACATGGGAGCTTTATGACCTGCAAGAGACCGAAGGGGCAGCAGCAGCGCATAGTTTTAGGCCGAGTGTCTCGTTGGCCTGGTTGTTCTCATTGGAACAGGTACGCTAATTTATAGACCTCCAGGTTACACTGGACACTGGTGCACATCACTTCCAGATATACCTGCCCCAGAGATTCTCAGAGCTCCAGATTTTATGTGACTTGAACATACATTTGGAGGACAATATGTGTTCCATAGGGCAATTGATGATTAAAGATCTTAACGATATGACCTTGGACCAGATGAACGAGGGAGCCATGCATAAAGCGGGACATCTGTGAGACCCAATTTTTGCAAATATACAGTCACCAGAAACTAGTCCTGCTATGCCACTAGTATGGTCGGATCATTACGCAATACCTTTCTCGATCTGGTCAGGTAATGAAGGGGTCAAAGTAGGAGATTGGGCCGAGAGATCATCGAGGATAGGGTCTCGACTAGATGTCCCTAACCTAAACACTCAATTAAGAAAATCTAGACCCAGAATAGGACAAAGAGTGGAGTTGGACAAACCCATTATAGACACTTGGCTGCGGGATGCTTTGAATACTGTGCTACCAGTAAAGACCACTCGCCAAGTCAGTCTGAGCCGCGTCCTAATCAGGTGTGGGCAATCTCTGCCCCCGCCAACTCACTCTCCATTTCCCATCGCCGTTGTACAGAGAGAGATAGGCGAGTGACATCATCTTACTCTTTATCTCTAGTTTTCCTCACTTCTGTTTTTCTCCATTTTGGTCTTGACTTTTTTTTCTTTCTTAATTCCTGTGTTCCTTTATTTCGTTGTTTCTACCCACCTAATTTTCTGTTTTAAACAGCGAGATTTTTTTTCTTTTCTTCTCTGTAGTTTCCCCTCACTTACTTCTCTCATTATACGCCTTTTTCCCAGTCCTATTTCCTCATTATGAAATGTCGTGCCATCTTTGGCAAGTCTTACAGTGGGCAAGCGGTGTAGACACACCCGAAGAACGAAAAGGAGGATGACCTAGCTGCCGTTTGTGGTTTATTCAGTGTATTTTATGTTGAATGTGTTTGCCATTATTGAAGCATGGGTCGAGGGATGCGCTAGCGTTTACCCTGTGTGAAACAGGAAGTGAAATAAGCTCTTCCGGGTCAATTTGCACATGGGGTGTCCTACTATGGCGCCTGGTTCTTGATCGGTGAGTGTTCCTCACTTCAGAATGTAGGACCCCATTCGGGAAAGAGGATGGAATGTAAGCCTATAAGGCATGTGAAATAACAGAGACCATCCAACCCCTGGCAATACACAATGTAATAACCAATACTGCAGTGGCATTACACTAATACCTTAAAACAGTGGTCTGCCAGCGTTTCTCATGCCAAGCCCTCTTGAGTGATAAACCTTTGGTGAAACTTACATCCCCTGAATTACATTAAAGGTCATAATTTCTCTATAAAATAATAAATATTGTGAGCAACCTAAAATTTTTCATTGGTGCCTGGGAATACTGTGTTTTATTTTCCTATATTAAATGTAAAACATTGCTGGTATGCTAAAACATCTCAGAAGTTTGGTTGCATATTTTAAAAGAAAAGTACATTTTTTGTGTGTTTTTCTTTCTTTCTCGCATTGCGCCCAGGATATGAAAATGAATAAGCAGTGAGTGAGCCAAAATGTCTACAAGGCCTATGAGTGATTGCAGGGTAGGACAAGCATTGGCATAGCCAATAGGTCTTGCCATTGGGACCTTATAAGTGTTTAGCCATGCAGCAACAGATTGTCCTGGTGGGAGGGGGTGGGATGGGGGAGACTTATGATTTGCCAATGCTTGTTTACTCCTGAAACAGATTCAGCAGCCTCTGCTATCAGAGGTCATGATGACAGGAATGGATCACAGATGAGACAAAACCATCAGTTCAAGGACCTAAATAAGGCTCAGTCTGGTTTGAATACAAAGAGAGTACATAATTTCCTTAAGAACATTTACTATTTATATGACAGAGAGGTTTTTGATAACAGTTGAAAGAGGACTGATCCAACCCACGTTACGCACAAAACAGATCAATTCTTGATAGTCTTGAAAAACATGAACCTCACACAGAATAAACAAGGATTGGTAAATGCATTAGTATTTGCCCAAATGTTTATTAATAAGTTTGCTTTTTAAGTTTTAGCTTGGTGAGCAGTTTAGCAGTATAAATTTATGAAAGCGTGAATGAAGTGGGAGGAGGTAGGGTGAGGGGAGTTAGAAATAAACAGGAGGATGACTGAAAGAAGGGATGCATGATTTGGTGGCTGAAGCAAGCATAACTAAATTGGTGGAGGCAGGTTCATGCGGTAGGAAATGATAGTATATCTGCGCCAAGACACCGTCTGGTATTCGTGCGCTGTATATATTTTTTAACATAACATAACATAACAATGCTTCACCTCTTGCAGCTGTGTCCCGGGCGCTGGTAGCAGCAGAAGAGACTGGAGCCAGACAGCGGAATGCTTCCGGAAGCGCTAAACAGATTCCTGTTTACAAGGATTTCAGGGCACAAGTGAAGTTTCAGTCACTGACATAGCAATGAGACTATAAAAGTAGCCTTGCAGTGCTGACAGCCCTCCGTTAGAGTCAGGCTTGTACGCCATGCGTTTCATGAGTGCTTGGCAGAATGTTGAAGTGAGAGTTGGACGTTCCTGACCGCAAAACAATTACTTCAAGGTACCACATGTATACATATGCGTACATTACCAGCCACAGAACAGCCTTGAGTGCCTGTGTAGATTGGCTGCCATCTTAGGGCCAGGGTTTGGCGCAGCAGAGCCAGCGCAGCTGCGCATAACTCGTAATCAGGCCCTTAGAATGATAGTGCCCTAACAGCTTTTGTTTGGGGCGAAGTTGGTCTCCAGAATATACGTGACTGAAAAATTTAATTTGTGCCCCGTGGGCACTAGATAGTGTGTGCTTCGTCCAGAGCCCGGACATGGAATATAAGCATTGGTAATGCATCAGTTTCGCCTATGCAATGAATAAAAAGCTGTTTTTATTAATCATCGTCCGGGAAGAAGGAAAGTGTTCCCTGACAAATAACATGGGAGTGGAGAGGATGTGGGGCAGCGGCTGGAGCTGCTGACTCGCGACCTGGGGATACCGGTCTGAGTCTCCTCGGTGCAACATCCTGTGATTCTATGCAAATCACAAACACAAGATGAAAATATCACCAATAGTTTCTCCTTGTGTCAGAAAATTAACTGAGTACTTTGCATAAAGGTTTTACAATGCAATGCTATCGCAAAAGAAGCTTCTCAGCGGGACACATAGATGTGAACTAATGTTCAAACGTGAGGTGCTTTACTGACGACAATGCAAGTATAATAAACAACCTTTCAATGTGACTGTGGACATTAAAATACTCACTGGGAACAAATTATTTTACTCAATTTAAAGAGAATTAAATGATAGCGCCCTTCCAGCTGAGGAGAATAAAAATAAATAAGATGCCAGTTGTCGGCTATATTTTGTAGGACATGCAATTTGATTCTGCCATAATGCGTCATTTTATGAATGACAAGTGAGGATGAGTAAGTGCATTGGGAGAGACCCTTTATGGACTTTGAATATTATCTAAGTGGAAGTGTCACATAAACAGGCTATCAATTACAACAATAACTGGCTTTAAAGATCAGCGAAAAACAAAAAATATTCTTACTTGGACCCTCCATTTCTGTTACTCGCACCATCTTCAACACTATTGCCGTTCATTGCAAATTATCGGGGATTAAAAATATTAGATTTAAATCATCGAAGTCAACTGAAATCTTAAATCCCAATCCAGGGTCATATGGGGAATAGAAGTTGTAAGGCCGCTTCTTTGACAAAACGACAAATGAGAGGTTGCTCTGGCTAACTGAAAATTTGCAATTGAAAAAAGAAGAAAATGTGAGAGCTTGATTGTTCCCTACAGTCAACAAACGCTTATTAAAATCCATTATCAGCTGGTGGAACTCTATGCTATATTTGCAGGGTGAATAATGCCAATGAACAGGTGAGAAATCTTACACAGCAATAGTCAGTCTGTCACTGGTATTGTCGCCTGACTTACCTGAATGAGAGGGTTTTTCATAGTATTTTAATGTATCAATTATGCAATTTCAGTGTCAGCAAACTTTATGACAGTTCGTAGGGCCAATGGGCTTTGTACAACAGTTCGACACTATCAACGTTTGGAATTGGCAGCTGAAAGAAATAATGAAAAAGACTGGAAATTAGTTTGGTACCCTCAGCTGAGCACATTGTATATTCTACATATCGAATGCATCTGTGGCCTCCTGTCAATGGGTATGTGTACAAGCTATACGATAAACTGTAACAGTTTCCAGCACCCCAGAATGACACATTTCACCCATTACACAGAACATTTAGTGTGGACTCCTGCTGCGCATCACAAAGGTCAAGTGGTTGTGTGCTATTAGTATCCCATGCAACAAGACTAAGGAGATATTTCATTGTTGAATAGATTCGTGTAAGGGTGATTCGCTGTTTATGGTTTAACATTTTCCTAAACGTAGTGGGAAAAGCCCCCCCGCCACAGTACGATTCACGACATGTGTATGTGTAAACAAAGGGTTAGGATGTGTTACTCTTGTCGAGTTACTTTAATGTTGTTTTTAGGGCAATGGGTAACATTGTGCTCTTTTCACTCAGTGCTTTCAACTTTTTCTACCCGTGAAAGCTGTTTATTTAAAGTAGGAAGTCAGTAATGAACACAAAATACAGGGGTAGAAGGGCCAGATCAGTTTCGAAAGTCCTTGTCCATTCTAAACTAGACATGAAGATTCACCTTTATTCACATTATAAGGTTCCGTCTGTCCAGGCCTTCTCATAATTGGTTAATACCCATCACCACTTCACCTTGCTGGCAGGCGCTGACCACTTTCCCCGGCATACTTGAGTAGCATGGGTTCCGACAATGCCTTGGGGGTGGGGGGGGAAGTGCACTACAGGGTGCCGATCGGTCTATAGCACTACAACTGGTCCAGCGGCCAATGTGGCACACTTGGTCATGTTCACTCAAACCCGACTAGACATTGTGCACTAGTCGCTGCTCTGAAGATGGCTAGCACTGGTCAAGATTGACCTGCCTCAGACCATAGCTATTCTGACTGTCTCCCATGGATGGTCAGGGCTCTGCACCAGAAACAAAGAAGGTGGCAGTCTGTGCCTGGGAGAGCATGCGGACACCCCGACAGAGGGAGATGGACACAGGCAGCTCCTCACCCCTGCACTCTAGCTCTCCTCGCCCTGCGACCGCCACCATGAAACCAACGATCCCTGCCGCGAAGCAGGAGATGAAATCCCGGCCGCGACATCACATGGGAGCTTTATGACCTGCAAGAGACCGAAGGGGCAGCAGCAGCGCATAGTTTTAGGCCGAGTGTCTCGTTGGCCTGGTTGTTCTCATTGGAACAGGTACGCTAATTTATAGACCTCCAGGTTACACTGGACACTGGTGCACATCACTTCCAGATATACCTGCCCCAGAGATTCTCAGAGCTCCAGATTTTATGTGACTTGAACATACATTTGGAGGACAATATGTGTTCCATAGGGCAATTGATGATTAAAGATCTTAACGATATGACCTTGGACCAGATGAACGAGGGAGCCATGCATAAAGCGGGACATCTGTGAGACCCAATTTTTGCAAATATACAGTCACCAGAAACTAGTCCTGCTATGCCACTAGTATGGTCGGATCATTACGCAATACCTTTCTCGATCTGGTCAGGTAATGAAGGGGTCAAAGTAGGAGATTGGGCCGAGAGATCATCGAGGATAGGGTCTCGACTAGATGTCCCTAACCTAAACACTCAATTAAGAAAATCTAGACCCAGAATAGGACAAAGAGTGGAGTTGGACAAACCCATTATAGACACTTGGCTGCGGGATGCTTTGAATACTGTGCTACCAGTAAAGACCACTCGCCAAGTCAGATGCCATCCACCAGCCCTGTGGTTTACAGAGGCACTGTGGATAGAGAAAGCTAGCTGCAAAAAATTGGAGAGAGAATGGAGGAGGGAGTATGATGAGGAGAGCAAATATAGATATAAACTTGCTCTAAAAAAAATCACATGAGATGTAAAACATCCCATACCTCCTATTATATGGAGCAAATCAGTGCAGCCAAAAAATGCTCTAAAACCCTTTTTAAGGTGGTAAGCAAACTCTCTGATCCTAGCAATATCCTCCCAAGACCAGATCTGTCCCTACTAAAATGCAAGGAAATAGCCTGCTTTTTTGTGAAAAAGGCTGCAGAGATACAGTTAACACTAAAACAAGCAGAGAAAGACTATTCTGCATCAAAAAGCAAACTAGGGAAGGTGGGGTTTAAAGATCAGATGGACCAAGACTATGAGAGAGGAAGGCAAACTGAGGTCATGGAATACATTGGACCTGATGGAATTTGTGTCATTATTGATATCAAGCAAATATGGATCACCCGAAGACCCGTTCCCAGCATATAAAATGAATATCTTAGACGTGGATAATTTGCAGCTATTAGTGGAACTCATTATCTCCTTGGGGGAACGATTCCAAAAGCATGGAAACATGCTATGGTCCGGCCCTTAGTAAAGAAATATAATTTAGACCCTAAAATCTGGGCTAACTACAGATCAGTGTTGCTGCTATGGCAAAGATAATAGAGAAGCATATCAATGGTTAACTATATAGCTTCTTGGAGACATAAGAGCGCCTTCACTGATTTCAGTCAGGATTCAGGAAAGGACACAGTCCTGAGTCAACCCTGCTAGGGGTTACTGAACAACTTAGGTGGCTCCTAGATAGAGGAGAGATGGTAGCACTGATACTACTTGATCTCTGTGCTGCCTTTACTACTGTATCACATACAACCTTCCTGGAAATACTGACAGATTTAGGACTGGAGGGAATAGCCTTCTCATGGATGGCTTCTTCTCTATGAGACCGGTCGTTTCAGGTGTTCTCAGCATTGGCCGCTTCCAAGCAACACCCCTTACTTCAGGAGTTTCTCAAGGATCATCCCTAAGTCTGGTACTATTTGTCAACTATGTATGCCCATTAGCGGACTTAGTGGGAAGTTGTGGGCTCACTCTGTTCCCATATGCAGATGACACCCAAATCATCTACTCACTGTCATCTGCACAAAGATACAACTCAGAGACCTTGAACTCCAGATTAAGGTTGGTCGCAAACTGGTGGACAGGCACTCACTTACGTTTAATGGAAGGAAGACCGAAGTTCTTGTATTAGGCAAGAACCTCTCCCTGTGTGGTCCCCAACACTGCCCGGAAATTCTGGGTCCTCTTCTGGTGCCGGTATCTAAGGCTAAAACTCTAGGCACCATGGTAGACGATAAGTTGTCCATGAAACCACAGGTGACAAAACTAGCAGCCATGTGCTTTGCTACTTTAAAATGGCTTCGAAAAAATATTTTACAGCTACCAATCTATGCCCAGGGAACAGTGATTCAGTCACTAGTAATATCCAGGCTGGATTACTGGACTGCAGTACATCTTGGATCAGATAAAGCTGCTACTAAACAACTGGAAGTTGTCCAGAACTCGGCAGCAAGGATGCTGTTTTGGCTGCCAAAAAACACCTCTGCATCAGGGAATTCTACGGGAATTACATTGGTTACTGTTGGAAAGTGGGTTATTGGTAGGGGCAAATGTAGGTCTGCCACTGGCAATAAGGCCACTAACACATGATAGGACTCAGCATAGGCCTTAGAAAATTATTCCTATGCTCAACCCTTGGTAACGTGGCTGCGAGCAGACAGGCTTAACTTCAAAGACAGGTATGTAAAGCATTCAAAAACACCATTTCAGTAAATAATTAAGACACCACACAAAATAAAAATCCAACACCAATTTATAAAAATAGGTAATATATTTATCTTTTAAATGACACCAAAACGAAAAAAATCCACTGTAGGGAACCAGAGATATGAATTTTTAAAGATTAGTCACTTTCTAGTGCTTAGAAACCAACAGTGCGCCTTTTAGTCATTTCGTTTTCTCTGACAGGGACACACCTTTAGAAATTGTTCTGAAGAATTCTCACCACTGTGTTGTGCCGCCTTCTTCAGCAAGCGGGGTCCAGTTAGAACTCCTTCCTGAAGTTCTGCTTGCGGGTCCCAAAGTATCCAACACACAATCCAAGGTTCTGGAATCTCCAAGAGGGTCCTTGAAAGTGTGAAACTTCAATTCCGCAATCCACTTGAACAAAATCCCTTACAAATCCGCTGGTACTCCAGGCTGGGAATTCTTTGTGGGGATGTCCAGGTGAGCTCTGTTAACCTGTAGCTTGCAGGGAGTCCACTCTTGACTTCTTTTACTCAGCACAGTTAGTCCACCAAGCTGTAGTTTCAGGTGGTGCAGTCTCCAGAGGTCAGGCCTTAGAAGTCTTTGCACAGCAGAAGTTTCAGCAGGGCCAGTCTTGCTTTCTTCAGTTTCAAGCAGCAGATCTGAGGGGCAGGGCCTCTCTCAGATACTTATTCCACAGTCTCTGGGTCATCCAGGAGGTCAAGCTTCACCAATAGGAGTAGGGTACCCTCCCACTTGAGTGACTCCTTCCTGCAGAGTGTGGCATTATTCTATCCCAGAGTGCATCAAATCTTCCAAATCCATAATGGCTGATTTTCCAGCAAGGAGGTAAGAGCTGGCTAAACACACCCCCTGGGATGGCTTATATCCCTGGCCTCTCCCCCTACCATCTGCACATACCTTCCTTAAGCCTAGCCCTGACTCTGGGTCAAGAGTGTCAGAGTGAAACTGAAACCCAGGCCTCCCTCTGCCTTTGAAGATCATGGTTTACGACTCCACCCCCTGGCCTGGCATTCCTATAGACCAGCACACTGCCCTCCCAGGACAGTTGGTAACCCCAGGGGATCTTTATCACCTCTTCAACGCAGCCTGGCTAATCCACATAACTCTGACCAATCAGGGCAGACCACTGGAAGGCTGAATTTGGACTTACAAACAAGAAAGTCTTATAACTTCTTGTATGTACACTTTAGGAGAAATTCAACAATATAATATTGTTGGATTTACTACTACCATTCTGGGAAGTCTTTGAATGGTCCGGCTAGTCCTCTCCTATCAATATTTATTAATCAATAACTTCCTACCATGTTAACCTATGGGCCATGGGGTTTGCAATGGGGAAAATGACTTGGGACAGTTTTCTAGCACCAGGGCTTATAAAAACATATTTTATAAGTATTTCCCTAATTTCTACAGGACCCCCAACCCTTGTGCACTTAGGGGAGACTTTAGGGGTTCTGAATCTGTAAAAATATTGCAGATCCTCAATTCCCTGTGCTCCTAGCCTCAAAGTCGAATTTGGGCAGCACTTTAACACAATGTGGGGAGTGAAATGTGAAATTTCACTTTACCCAGGCATACAAAAACTCATTTTATAAGGGTGTACATTATAGATAACTGACCCCCACCCCTGGGATACCTAGGGAAGACCCTGGGGGCCCCTAAAATGCCAAAACATTGTAGGTTATCCATTTTTAAGTGCCCCAAATCCCAAAATCGAATTTGAGCACAATTTGCTTTTTAAAAGCAGTCCTGGCACCCAGGGCTGCTTTTAAACTGACCCCTGGCTTCAGCAGTGCACCCATGCATGTGCAGAAAAGCTGCTGGCCTCTAAACTGCCATGCCCCAGGATACTGGGGACTTCTAGGTAGTTTCAATCCCCTGCCCTAGTATATACTAGGGGCTTATGGGGTAGGTCATGCCAATTACAGGGGTACCCCACCATACCAGAGTGTACCCTAGTGTATGTTGGGTGTCTTAACTGTATTCTAATGTGTTCCTTTCAGCTTGGCACTGGCCCTGGGCCTGGTTAGACAGAGCCCAGGGTCAGTCAGAGTCAGTTACCACCAGTTCCAGTCAGCAAAAAGTTGGGGGTGCCCAGGGCACAGGATGACTTTACAACAGTTACCTATAGGGAAAAGAATTAATTTCAACACCCTATGCTATGTGCACCAAGCTAGAGCAGGGAGAGGCCCAAAGTACATACAAGAATTGATAAAATTGTAGCAACCTTCTGGGTCGCTATGGTCCAGTGAACAATCGTGAATCTTTATGCGTGGTCCCTTCAGTGAAATGTGCACGCATGGGAGACCGTTCCTTTGCATTCCATGGGCTAAAACTATGGAACGAGCTCCCAGATTTCCTGAGAAGCTGCCCATCATTAACAATATTTTGTAAGCAGCTCAAGACATGGCCTTATTAATGCAGCTGCAAGGGAAGATCCCAGCACTGTATAAATTGCAATAATAAAATAATAAATAGTGTCCTGTGAGAGCGTGGACTTCGTCGTGAGACAGGATGTTCCATTGGAAGGTGACAGGGTGCATTGTAGAGGGTAGGAAACAAGGGCACTATGGCAAAGGTGCAACAAGTCACTTCATAGCCAGCTGTGTTGTGTGTGTATACTGTGTGTTCCCTGCAGATCTTCGCCCTGCTGACATCACTATGCAGTCTCTGTGCAGTCACGGGTAGGAGTGGCACTGACTGTGCCTTCACTACTTGCAGCTGCCCCCCCAGATAACATACCATACGGATCACTAATAAAGCAGGGCATCATAGTGCAAAGAAACAGTGGCTGCCTGATCCTAGTCCTGGCTCCTCAGCAAGTGCGCATGGCTTCCTGGTGCCAGCACAGCATGTCGGGAACTGTAGTCTGTTAGTGAGTGAAAGCCACATTAGGTGCTGCTGAAGGATGGGGTAGTAATCCGTGGCTAAAGGGGCCTAGCCCTTTGCTCTTATTTTAGTACCTGTTACCCACCTTTTCCGCTATGTCGTTTAATAAATAAATGCCTCATGGACATTCCGTCCTACCTGCAGCCCGCTAAATAAATAAATAATTACCTCACACACGTTCGTGCTGCTAGCAATTATCACACACTGCCTCCTTAGCCCATCCCCCTCCCTGAGGGATCATGAGGCCTCTGACACAACAGGAAAGTGGTAGCATGCTGACAACAGTGACATAGGTTGCTGAGTAACATACTGTGATGGCCATTCATAAGACTTGAAGCTTCGGCGTACCAAAACAGACATCCTGGCAATGGCGACAGATGCAAAAATTTAAATCCCACATGTTTATATCCAGACGCAGCCAAAAAAAACAGCCTCTAACATTTGACCTCGCTCTTCGAATGCACAGCAAATGTAAGGAGATAAGAACATGATTTACAGCCTTGTTTACAGAAATGGACCTCGGAGAACTGAAAACATCAGGCGCTTTGGCCAAAGGCTCTTAGAGAAAGGGAAAAGTAGTCCCTAAACAGATGTTACAGTGGGACAAGCGGAAGCCCACAAGTCCTGGGGCGATACTCCAGGGGAGAGACTAACTTGGAAAAAGGAGGGACCAGGAAGCCAAATTACCCACTAGCAAGCAAGGATTTTTAGTGATGGGAGGAGTCAAAGCCCACAAAGTACATACAACAGATCATCCTGACAGTGCAAGCGCTGTCTAGGATTGACCTAAAAAAGGGTAACATTCCAAAGCTTGCTGTGTTCATTGTTCAGAGAGATTTAGTAATCTACAACACACTCCCTCTATAGCTGCTAGCAGACATACAAGCACACATGTTCACTATGGGCATATTTACAAGCCTGGTGCGCTGCCAGAACGTCACTTTTGGTGATATTCCGGTGGCGCACAGGATTCAACCAGGCTTCAGAGTAAGGCAAGGCAGCAAAGTGCTGCCTTGCCTTACTCTGCGTGAAAGAGTGTGTGTTGCTGTGGGTTTTCTCTTTCAACACCCATGACGTTTGATGCTGCCCCAGATTTACAACATCAGGTAAGCCTAGGACAGCGTCAAAACCTTGCACCTCCCTAGAGCAGGCGTAACGAGGAAAAATAATTATATTTCTCCACGTTTTTTCCTCTTTCCATGTGTGCTGCCTTCTGCAGCACACATAGAAAAAGGAAAACACCTCTCGTAATTGTGTTTCTGCAGGAAGGAACCCCTTCCTGCACAAAAAGAATTGTGCCAACAATACAGAGACGCTTGCACCATGGTGCAAGGATGCCTGTGTTGGCGCACAGCTGCAAAATATGCGCCGGCCAAAAGGACAGGAATGCACTGTATTTTGTAAATACGGTGCATTCCTGTCCTTTCGAATTGGCGTAGAGCATAATTATTTGCAATGCTGCCCTATGCCAGTTCCTTGTAAATACGTCCCTCTGTATTCAGTATTTAGGCATATGCTCTCTCTTCAGTACTTCTCCACTATGTCTCAATCCCAGTATCTGTTCACTTTCTTGTCACAAGTCAGACATTTACTATTCACACATATTGGGGCCGATTCCGATCTCGGTCGGAGGCGCACCTAACACCATTCGGTCGGGAAAAAAGCCATGCGAATGCCTGTTTCCCGACCGATCCGCACATCATTCCGAACGAGCAAGTACGATGCGCACAACAGCATAGATTCCGACCCAGTCGTACTCACCCAATCCAGGTCCTGTTCCCCGACCGAGCCGGATCCGGAATCGTAGAATCGAGCCGCACGGAATCAAAAACGCAGCCCCGTCCGGCCGGACAAGTACGATGCGCTTTCCGTACGCGCCGAACCCGTCGCTACGCACGGCACGTCAAAGCATCCGGGCGAGGCGCACATAAGCTCCGATTCGCGCCACAACACAATCCACGGCTACGAGACGAACACGCCAGCGACGAGGACGAGGCGAAGCAAATAGAAAGACGAACGAGACGAACCAACCATGAATCCCTTCGTGCCGATCCTACCAATATTCTACCTCTATTACCGGAACAGGCACGGACGCGTACGGCGCAGAAGGTAAGTCAGACACCAACAACAAAAACAAACTACACGTACCCGACACATCACACACAGAGGGATGCAGAAATACCTACACCAGCAACAGCAGCACCATAGGGGCGGGATGGCCCTCACCAATGCCACACATACACATAGGGGCCTGTATGCCTACCACTACTGCCACCCCTACCCATGGGGTGGTGGATGCCTGTCACTACTACCACCCTTACCCAGGGGGTGCCAGATGCCTGTCACTACTACCACCCTTACCCAGGGGGTGCCAGATGCCTGTCACTACTACCACCTCTACCCATGGGGGGCTGGATGCCTACCACTACTACCACCCTTACCCAGGGGGTGCCAGATGCCTGTCACTACTACCACCCTTACCCAGGGGGTGCCAGATGCCTGTCACTACTACCACCCTTACCCAGGGGGTGCCAGATGCCTGTCACCACTACCACCCTTACCCAGGGGGTGCCAGATGCCTGTCACTACTACCACCTCTACCCATGGGGGGCTGGATGCCTACCACTACTACCACCCTTACCCATGGGGTGCCAGATGCCTGTCACTACTACCACCTCTACCCATGGGGGGCTGGATGCCTACCACTACTACCACCCTTACCCAGGGGGTGCCAGATGCCTGTCACTACTACCACCTCTACCCATGGGGGGCTGGATGCCTACCACTACTACCACCCTTACCCAGGGGTGCCAGATGCCTACCACTACTACCACCCTTACCCAGGGGTGCCAGATGCCTGTCACTACTACCACCTCTACCCATGGGGGCTGGATGCCTGTCACTACTACCACCCTTACCCAGGGTGTGCCAGATGCCTACCACTACTACCACCTCTACCCATGGGGGGCTGGATGCCTGTCACTACTACCACCCTTACCCAGGGGTGCCAGATGCCTACCACTACTACCACCTCTACCCAGGGGTGCCAGATGCCTACCACTACTGCCACCCCTACCCATGGGGTGCTGGATGCCTGTCACTACTACCACCCTTACCCAGGGGGTGCCAGATGCCTACCACTACTACCACTTCTACCCAGGGGGTGCCGGATGCCTACCACTACTGCCACCCCTACCCATGGGGTGCTGGATGCCTGTCACTACTACCACCCTTACCCAGGGTGTGCCAGATGCCTACCACTACTACCACCCTTACCCAGGGGTGCCAGATGCCTACCACTACTACCACCCTTACCCAGGGGTGCCAGATGCCTACCACTACTAACACCCTTACCCAGGGGTGCCAGATGCCTACCACTACTACCACCCTTACCCAGGGGTGCCAGATGCCTACCACTACCACCACCTCTACCCATGGGGGGCTGGATGCCTGTCACTACTACCACCCTTACCCAGGGGGTGCCAGATGCCTACCACTACTACCACCCTTACCCAGGGGTGCCAGATGCCTACCACTACCACCACCTCTACCCATGGGGGGCTGGATGCCTGTCACTACTACCACCCTTACCCAGGGGGTGCCAGATGCCTACCACCTCTACCCAGGGGGTGCCGGATGCCTACCACTACTGCCACCCCTACCCATGGGGTGCTGGATGCCTGTCACTACTACCACCCTTACCCAGGGGGTGCCAGATGCCTACCACTACTACCACCCTTACCCAGGGGGTGCCAGATGCCTACCACTACTACCACCCTTACCCAGGGGGTGCCAGATGCCTACCACTACCACCACCTCTACCCATGGGGGGCTGGATGCCTGTCACTACTACCACACTTACCCAGGGGGTGCCAGATGCCTACCACTACTACCACCTCTACCCAGGGGGTGCCAGATGCCTACCACTACTGCCACCCCTACCCATGGGGTGCTGGATGCCTGTCACTACTACCACCCTTACCCAGGGGTGCCAGATGCCTACCACTACTACCACCTCTTCCCATGGGGGGCTGGATGCCTGTCACTACTACCACCCTTACCCAGGGGGTGCCAGATGCCTGTCACTACTACCACCTCTACCCATGGGGGGCTGGATGCCTACCACTACTACCACCCTTACCCAGGGGGTGCCAGATGCCTACCACTACTACCACCTCTACCCATGGGGGCTGGATGCCTGTCACTACTACCACCCTTACCCAGGGGTGCCAGATGCCTACCACTACTACCACCCTTACCCAGGGGTGCCAGATGCCTACCACCAACACCACCCCCACTCATAGGATGGACAATGCATGACACAACCAGCACACCACAACCTAGGGAATGCAAGAAAAAGACATCCCCCAACACCATGACAAGCGTGTGTAGACTGTGTCAAATGCCTACAAAACTGCACATGACTTTGAACATACAATGTGACCCCCTATCACATGTGCCACACATATATGTGTGTGGCCCCCACAATGCAAGCAGGCCATGACCATTGTGGCAATGGGGTCCAAAACCCCATCATCACAGTGACCAAAATGTAAGTGTGGGGGCCCATAGCTGAAGCACATTCAGAACATTGTGGCAATGGGGTCTAAACCCCCATCATCACAGTGACCAAAAGGTAAGTATGGGGTCCATAGCAGAAGCACATCTTGAACATTGTGGCAATGGGGTCCAAACCCCCATCATCACAGTGACCAAAATGTAAGTGTGGGGGCCCATAGCTGAAGCACATTCAGAACATTGTGGCAATGGGGTCTAAACCCCCATCATCACAGTGACCAAAAGGTAAGTGTGGGGTCCATAGCTGAAGCACATTTTGAACATTGTGGCAATGGGGCCTAAACCCCCATCATCACAGTGACCAAAAGGTAAGTGTGGGTTCCATTGCTGAAGCACATTTTGAACATTGTGGCAATGGGGCCTAAACCCCCATCATCACAGTGACCAAAAGGTAAGTGTGGGTTCCATTGCTGAAGCACATTTTGAACATTGTGGCAATGGGGCCTAAACCCCCATCATCACAGTGACCAAAATGCAAGTGTTGACAAAGAAAAAGCTGCAACTGCCAAACTGCATGGATGATTCCTGGTCACAGAACATAAAACACATCAGTGGCAAAGTAGTGCATGTGTCCCATTGCAACATATATTGGGGGAGGCAAATACTGCAGTGCAAATAAGACATACCTTTGGCCATGTGCAGACAAACAACACCCATGGGGGCTGACACTGTCAACATTCATCAATGACACAATGACAGAAGTGACCATCAGAATGCAGACCCACATATTTGCACCAATGGGCACACAAATGCAGATACCCTGTGGAGACTGTAGATGTGAGGTGAACAGATACCATACCATGGCAGCAATGGGACACACAAACCATGATCATTGTGCTGACCGATGACCTAGGAGTCCCAGGGACAGCAGGGGAAACCCACCAAACAACATACAGCCAATGGCACACCAAAGATATGCCAATGCAGTGGTGCAGATGCACAAACACAAACAGGCAGACCCACACTGCACATCAAACACAACAGGTGGGGGGGTGCCAGTGTCCCCAGGCAACCACACAACACATGAGGAGGCCTGAATACCAATTACACAGATGTGCATACAGTGCCACACAAAGGTAACTAATGGATCCAAATCCTCTATGTGGGCAATCAGGCATTGTCAGATGAGAGGGAG
Organism: Calotriton arnoldi; assembly: GCA_963921515.1. Taxonomy (NCBI): domain Eukaryota; kingdom Metazoa; phylum Chordata; class Amphibia; order Caudata; family Salamandridae; genus Calotriton; species Calotriton arnoldi. The sequence goes on along the minus strand of CAWUFW010006843.1, from coordinate 307,581 downwards.
CACAAATCACACATGTTACACAAGCATGTAGGAACAGCAACTGACACAGCAAGACACAGAGACACCACAGCACTACCCCCAGGGTCCCCACAATGTGGTGACCCTGGGCTGCATTACAATCCCACTGTGATGACAAAGCTAGATGTCGTTCACACTGTGAACCACAGTCATGTGTCCTGAGCAACAAACTACCATCACACCTACACAAGCACAAATCAATCAGCACGGCCAGTAAGCCAAGGCCAACATGGAGGCAGGGGTCTAGCCGGGCAACAACTCTCATCTGCACACACTCAACACCACACACCTCGACCTCCAACAATGTGCAGCAGTGAAGCACACATGCACTGGTGACATTGCACATGCACCCATGACAATCCCAGGCTGGTGGGTGGGAACCAAGGTGCAGAAACACATGACACATGGCCACTCAACAAGACTCCTGAATGTCTGACACACTGCACACTACGCTGTACATGGACATGATGGCAATACCACACCAACCAATGGGATCCCAGCCACAGTCACACACCAATGAAGAAGCCAAGGACACCCACAAAGAACACACATAGACTACTACCAACATTGCAGCCCGGACCCTGAGGAGTGCCAGCAGTCACACACACAACGTGTCACAATCACTGAAAGATAACACAAACAGGAAATCACATGACAGGTGTAAACAACAAGTGCCAAGGGGAATCCTGACTGTGACCCATCTGCGTCTGCACACAAACTCAGCCCTGACAGCAAACACACCTATGGGTGAAACCCTGTTGACCAGTAATGTGCCATGCACCCACATCACAGAGAATCCAGGGAGAAGACTTGGGGGGAACATAGGTCAACTCAGCAAGCATCACAAACAGGTACAACACTAGGGATCCCAGCATGCACAGCAAAACGGAAGTGAACACACAGACATGCTCATATAACACACACCTTGGGCGCAGGCAATGTCACGTGAGTACACACTGCCATGAGGGGACTCCACTCCTGTGTGAGGAAAGCTGTGCCATATGTTGCCTCAGTAGGGCTCCATCATGTCAGCTGAGCACTTGGTCACACACTCAACAATTAGCACCAAATGAATGCTCCCGTCACATCAGCCTGGTCATGGGAGTGCCAACGAAATCATCAGCACAGATCCAACACACTTGTATAGCAATGTTGCACTGACAACACAGATGAGTCCTTCCCCATTGATGCCCAAACCTGCATGTCCAGTGGAGATGGCCACACGGTCAGGGAAGTAGACAAATTGTACAATGGCAGGCACAACAGATGTGCAGGGGTGGAAGCCACAGATGTGAAATTGCTAATGTAAGTAGGAAATCCCATTGCCAAATATTGAACACATGACACCCTCAGATGCTGCTAAGGATGACATGGATACACCACAGGATAGGACACATTCCCCCTGGACCACATGTGTTCCTGCACAGTAACACTTCATTATCATGAGACCAAATATCACCATCACTGCAGCAAGGGCATGGTTAGCATCATCAACAACATGTACATCAGAAGCAAAAGCACTAGAGAACAGAAAGGTGCTTTATTCAGCATATGTGGGTCTAACAGTTTATGTCCAGCAAAAAATTTAACAAAGGACAATGGCCAGTCCAACTTGAAAGTCAAAACAGGGTGACAGTGGCAGATGTCACCCTACGCATGCCTGCACTGATGAAAGCCAGGGACAATCCCCTCGGAGGGGCATACGGGGAGCAGGCCAGGCACCGCAGGGACAGGATCATGGCTCACCAGAAGGAGGCAGGGAAGGGGTGGTGGGTGCTGGAGATCCACTGACAACTGCAGTGGAGGTGTCTGACATGGTGTGTGCCGGCACAAGTGGGGGGCATGACTCTGATGGTGTGGGTGCCGGCAAGACTGCAGGGGACCGTGCAGATGGAGTAGACAGGTTCCCCACTGCAGTGCCCAAGTCAGACAGGGTGGTAGTGGACTCCACTGCAGTGCCTACCTCCAGGGGAGGAGAATGGGGATCAGGTAAGGTGGGCAGGACAGAGGGGAGGACACCGTCTCCACACCAGTGGCACAGACAAGCGCAGCGGGGGTGTGGGGCCGGAAGAGCAAGTGGCAGGGGGAGAAGGCCTGATCCTTTTGGGGATGGTGTATCTGTGGTTGGGGGAACCTGGGGCAGGGTGTGGTGGGGGCACCTGTGGAGTGGGGGCCTGAGGGATGGAGGAAGGAGACTTGGTGCCTGAGCTGCAGGGCGGCGGCGGGGTCTTGCTCTTCCGGGTCCGGGGGGACTTGCGGATGGGGGCGTCAGTCGGTCTGCGCCTGGGGGAGGGTGTCCGGTGGTGAGGGGCACTCCGCTCCGTGTGGGTGGGCTTCCTCTTCCCCCTGAATGCTGTATCAGCTGGATCGGAGGGGAAGAGGCCGAGGTCACTGAGGAAGAGCCGCTGGGTCTTTGGGGTTGCAGGTGGGGCAACGGAGGGGGCTTTGGAGGGAGAGACAACTGTGGACTGCGCAGTGCTCGTGGATGCGTGTGTGTGTGACTGGGCCCCATCCCCTGTGAGTGTGGTTTCAGTCCCCTGACTGTGCGTGCTTGTGCGTCTTGTCTGTGGCGTGTGTGTGTGTGTGCTGCTCGTGTCTGTGCTGGTGTGTGCCTGTGCCGGTGTGTGTGTGCTTGGGACAGGTAAGGTGCTGGGGAGTGTGGATGGGGCAGAGACAGGAGGGGTGAGGGACTGTTGGAGGAGGGACACTGCTGCCGTCAGGGAGGAGTCCATGGACCTATTGCCCCTCTGTAGGGCAGACATGCCCGATGAGATGCCCTCCATGAACGACACCAGCTGAGTCAACAGAGTGGTGTGTGCATGGAGGACACTCAGCATCGCTGTCTGCCCTACATGGAGCTGCCGAAGGAGGTACACAGACTCCTCACTCAGGGCAGCAGGGGACACAGGGGCAGGGGGTGCGGTGCCTGGCCCGAAGGAGACACGCTCCCGTACATGGGAGCCTCCACGGACCTCGGGAATGGGAGCCGATGGGAGGGCGGTGGTGGTGGTGGTGGCGGGGACAGCAACACTAGCTGGGGTGTGGTGGCTGCTGACACCCGCCTCCATAAGGGAGTCATCCTCCGAGCTGCTGTGGTCCTCAGCTGAGGTGGATGGTGCTGAGGACTCCTCGGTGTGGCTCCCCTCGCCCTCCGTGCCACTGGGTCCCTCCGACCACTCCTCGGCTGTTGACCCAGTCTGCCTCTGCGGCTCCTCCTGGTCCATGGAGCTGTCCCCTCCTGTGGCCGTGGATGTATCTGCAAACAATAGGGAGACAGACAGACATCAGTCACCTGCACCGAACGCACACACCACAGTAAGTACAGCACAATACAGAGCAAGGCCTGGCATCCTTAGTTGAACATTGCTAAAATTGCCCAAACAGAATAGGAGAAGCCAATTGTCAGTCTGATCGTCAACCATGGCACTCACATCACACCTGGCCTTGCACCCATCTGTCTGGCGTCCGTTGGCTGGCAATACCCCAGTGTGGACACATGCACCACCTACACAGTAGTTGGACGGTGCAGAGAACACGGTGAAGCATGTGAACATGCACACATCACATCTCTTGCCACTGAGTCAGTACAGGTGCCCGGATTAAAGTGATGCCCAGAGTCAGATATATGAAATGCATGTGATGCATACCAGCGACAGACACCACGATGCACCCATGTGCAGATAGCCATTGCCACTATGGTGTGCATGTAGCACATGTCACTCCCCTGCAGGATCACTCATAGGAAGTCACATGCCATGGCACAGGCATGCCTGCTAAGTCATACATCACTGTCTCCAGTCACATGGGCAGGGCAGCCACACAACAACAGTCTGCACTGTGTCACAATAGTAGGTCATGGGGAATGCAAGTCCTGGAGCTGAACAAGTGCACATGTACATCCCCCACACACCACATCATCTGAACCCTTATCTGTCCAGGTCATACTGATTGGACATATGGGTGACCTGTAACACAAGCCTCTGAACCTGGGCACCTCACAATCTGCTGTGAATGGGAAACAGCTGCATGGACCTCACATTTGCATACCCCAGTCTGCACGGTCAGGTGTTCAAACACCTATGTGTCACACAAGTATCGTCTCCTATGGTCACATCTCCGGTGGTATGCTGAGCCCCAACCGATAAACACCCCAGCAGTCCTGACATCGAAGCCACAGCACACTGACACAGAGGCTGACACCTGAGGGGACATATCACTGAGCACAACGTGTCAGCTGATACACGGGAGTGGGAATACAGAGTGCATTGCATGGCCTGGAGTAGGCATGACTGTCCTGCCCCACATGAATGAGGGATGAACCCTGGACAGTAGGCAGCTGGCTGAGTATGTGTGACACACGTAATATACACACTCCTGGGACCCAAACATTGTTCCCACCCGCAGCTTGGGTGTGTGCCAGTTACCCCAGGCACATGTGGTGGATCAGCTCAGCAATTGGACCACAGATCAAAGTAACACGCAGATTACATGTCAGAACACAGGCATTGTGTAAGCAATGGACCCACCCATGATGCCCACCACAGTTAGGGGAACAGATGCTGTCCCCCACCTTGAGTCAAGCAAACTGCTAGGACACAGTACCCAAGTGACACAATTCCCTGACTGCAAGGGCCACACCTGGGTATCAGATGAGGAGTGGGCAGTGCACAATTGAGGGACATGGGTCCTGGACCACATGACTGATGTGCTGTGGAAGTTTAACCAGGCCAGAGGAGGGCACATAGCATGGCAGACAGAGTACACAATGCAGTCATGGACTCACCCCTCCGTGCTGCTCCCTGGCCTTCAGCTGCCCATCCAGATCAGGGAAGACCACCGCCAGGATCCTGAGCATGTGGGGGTCAGGGTCCGGTGTCTGCCCCTCCTGCGAGGAGGCGACAGCTTCAGCTGGACCCGTACGATCCTCCGGGTCCAGCCCCGAAGGTCCTGCCACCTCTTCTGGCAGTTGCGGATCCGGCGCTTGTAGTCCCCCACGGATCTCACTGCCCGGACGATGGTCAGCCATATCTTCTGCTTCTGGTGGGCATCAACCTGTGAGGATGACAAAGTGAAAATGCTATTACTACACATGCAACATATCCGTGCATGACACAGTTGTGTATACATGTCTCAATCACAGGGGCACATGATGTACACAGGCAGTGCAACGATGGCCATGGACAGTATGCCAGCAGTAACTACATGGTATCATTGCCTGGGAAGTAAAACCTTGTTTAAATGCACTGTCACTGCACTATACCTGTCCAGTGCATGTGACTACACACTATGGGGGTGACAACTACTCAGTGAGCCTGCTAGCCAGTGGCGTGCAGACTGTTAGCCTTGCTAGTCAGACAACATGCACATTTAGGAAGGCAGTGGACAGAACACTCACCTGCTCCCCTGCTTTCCCATACAGCTTGGTGTACTGTGGAAGGAGGCTGTCCAGCAGGGCCTGGTTCTCCTCAGTGCTGAAGGCTGGGGCTCTCTCCACAGTACGTGCCATTGCAGGGTCCAGAGGGTGCAGATACAGCAGCAGTGGTGGTGGCAGATGTCGTCCTGGAGCATGTAGTGCAGGCAAGTGAGCTCTCAGGGGAACAGCCAGCATTATATGTGTGCTGCAGAGGCAGTTACTGTCCCATGTGTCCAAAGTGATAGGTCCAAGTCGTTAGCATCTTCTGAATCTGGCCAATCCATGGAATTGCACCACTTACACACGCCCACATCATCCTTCAAATGTTCAACTTCATGACACCCATGAATTTGCAACATTGTTGTGGGTGACCAACTGAATTTCCAGCATCAGACTCGTTCAAAATTTGAAAACGCGTCCGTTGCCAGGCCAGGCCATAGCCAATGGGTGCACGCCGATCGGTCCATTGCTGTTCAACGCGTACCAGGGATACAACGCGTACCCGCACACATTGAATGCAATGGGCCGGCCGGGCACACCGATCGGTCCATTGCTGTTCAACGCGTACCTAGGATACAACGCGTACCCGCACACATTGAATGCAATGGGCCGGCCGGGCACACCGATCGGTCCATTGCTGTTCAGCGCGTACCCGGGATGCAACACGTACCCGCACACATTTAATGCAATGGGCCGGCCGGGCACACCGATCGGTGCATTGCTGTTCAACGCGTACCCGGGATGCAACGCGTACCCGCACACATTGAATGCAATGGGCCGGCCGGGCACACTGATCGGTCCATTGCTGTTCAACGCGTACCCGGGATGCAACGCGTACCCGCACACATTGAATGCAATGGGCCGGCCGGGCACACCGATCGGCCCATTGCTGTCCAACGCGTATTGCGAATACAACGTGTACCAGTACACATTGAATGCAATGGCCAATGTGTGCGCACCGATCGGCCCATTGCTGTCCAACGCGTATTGCGAATACAACGCGTACCAGCACACATTGAATGCAATGGCCAATGTGTGCGCACCGATCGGCCCATTGCTGTCCAACGCGTATTGCGAATACAACGCGTACCAGCACACATTGAATGCAATGGCCAATGTGTGCGCACCGATCGGCCCATTGCTGTCCAACGCGTATTGCGAATACAACGCGTACCAGCACACATTGAATGCAATGGCCAATGTGTGCGCACCGATCGGTCCATTGCTGTCCAACGCGTCCCTGTACATGTCACTGGCATATGTCACCATGCCTGTCACAGTTGAACATATGCCAGCCACATATACTTCCCAGGGAGTGAGGGGCACACCTACAACACCACAGCCTGTCCAAACTGTATCCTAAGGCATGTAAGGCTGCATTACCTATTCCGTGTATGGGGGTGAACATGTTGTTCTGTGGGTGTCACTTGGGGCAGCCACCCCCAGGCTGTGCACGTGTTCATGGGGACAGTATCCTTGGTGTTTCGTGTACATGACCACTGTGATGTGCAACTGTTCATATCTGAGCATGTGGCATGGTCACATTTCACGGTGGTGTATGTGTATGTCATGTCACATGCCCCCTGTGTCCCATGTGGGATGGTATGTTTAACCCAGGGTGACCCATTGGCACAATAGTGATGGTCCTCCACAGTCTGTGTGCATGTTGTGTTTACAATGTCTCTGATTTCATGTGCACAATGGGAGACAGTCTCCACACCCACGTTGTTTGTGCATGGACTTTGATGTTGTGCGTGTGTGTGTCACAGACGTCCATGTCTGTCCTGCCGAGGCAACAGGGACCACTACCTGTGGGGGTCATGGTTGTTTGCTGTGGTGTATACATGATACGCCATGTCATGCCAGTGTCCATGTGGCAATACAGGGTCCCTGGAAATCTACCTGTTGTTGAGCTGTGATGCCTGGGGCACATCTGTCCTCACATGTCACTGTGGGGTGTGTTTGTAACGTGGCAGCAGGAGATGGGAAATGTGACACGTCCTCATGATACCCAATGGCACAACCTGGGACTTATTGGTGCCACTTGTTGAACTGTGATGTTGGATGTTGGCCATGTGTGTGCCATACATGTCCTTACGGAACTGCACACATCATGTACTTGTGCCTCATAATGATGTATCGTGTGATATTGAGTGTGTACAATGCCACATATGTGGGGTGAGTGACAATCTTTCTTTCTTCACCTATGCACTGCAGGGCACCAGCTGTCCATAGACCATTCCCTGACCTGGCAACGATGGTGGAACGTGACAGCATCCGACGGTACCGCTTCACCAGGCAGCTGATTGATGATTTGGCAGTGCGCTTGGCACCACACCTGCAACCTGGCCGGCCGTACCCTACAGCGCTGACCCCCAAGGTGAAGGTGATGGCAGCCCTACACTTCTTTGCCACCAGTACCTTTCAACACACTCTGGCGACTGCTGGTGGGATGTCACAGACCATGTTCAGCCATGTGCTCCGCGATGTATTGGAGGCTATGTTGATATACCTGAACCAGTACATCTATTTCCCAAGACTCCAGCAACTCACTGATGTGAAGAGTGACTTCTATGCCCTGGGGAGGATGCCGCATGTCATTGGCTCCATTGATGGGACACATGTGGCTTTGGTACCACCACAGGCCCAGGAGCAGGCATACAGGAACCGCAAGCACTACCACTCGGTCAATGCACTGTGTAGGAAGGTGGAATCTGACTATATGGTTGCCCCCACTTTTTTTATGGTGTTTTGCTGGTTTATGACTTAGTTGGACTGGGACCCTGCTATTCAGGGCCCCAGTCTATCTGCTCTCTCTAAACGACATGGAGTGCACTCTAGGTGCACTAGTGATTGGATACTGTGGTGCCTTATGAGTCCCTAGTATATGGTACCTTAGGTGCCAAGGGCATAGGTACTTCACAGGCCTACCAGGGGCTGCAGCATATATTATGCCACCCCTGGGAAGCAGTCTAAATCTGACACCACAGGCCTGCTACTGCAGCCTGGGTGAGGTGGTGCTAGCACCCCTCACTGAGATATAGGTTTCCTATATCTCTCCTGCACACACATATAAACCTATCAGTCACCCCTAAGGCAGGCCCTATCAATCCTGAGGGCAGGGTGCTTGGCTTCTATGTGAGGGGGTGCCTCTGCCTGAGCAGGGCCCCTCTGCAGCTCTCAGAGTCTATTCTCTGGTGCTGTTTGTGGATGCGGTTAAACCATATACTATTTAAGTGCATTATATCCTCGCGGTAAATGCTAACTTTGGAATGGCTGCATCAAAACATGTCGTGTTTGGTGTCAAACATCTTGGAATACTACCCCCCGCCAATCTTGGCGGCGGGGGTAGCATTCCACCCTTCTAGAGGGATAAGACATGTACCTGCTGTGGAAACGCGGTAGAATCCTAAAGAGCCCTGGCATCACAAAATGGATGCCACCAGTCACAGACACTGGGCTGCCCTCCTGCTGATGACCGAAACTCACAGTGGAGGAAGCCCAACAATAGGCATCCTGTCACAGGGAGGTGTAACCACCTCCCAGACAGGGTTTAGTGTATTGGGGCTGGGTGGGTGCACTCTTAGAGTGCTTTGAAGTCCTGCACTGGGGGAGCAGAAGGCTCCTCTGTGCATATGCCAGTTCAAACCAGCTCAGGGGCTACCTGCCCCTGCTCTGGCGCGAAACTGGACAAAGGGAAGTGGGTGTAGCCACCCCTCCCTTGACCCTCCCATAGGTGGGGTCATAGAGCTAGTCCATCCCCTCTTTTAGTTTAAGAGGGGAACCTTGCCATTGCAAAGCAGATAACCCCTGGATGACGCTCTACAGAAGAATCCTGGCCCTTCGACGTTCCACTACCTTTGGAAGACAGAAGAATCTCCCTTGGAGTCAAGGAGTGACTCCCCTGCTTGGCAGGCACCAAAAACGACAACGACGGTCGCAAACTACGCCGCTCCCGCCGGAGTCCGAAGTCCCTGCAGCCCAAGAAGTGGATTTCCTGACCTCTCCCAGGCCATCGTGAGACCCCAGCGAAGCTGAGGCAAGTGGACCCCACGAGTAACGAGGAACCGCGACCCCTGGGTACCGTGCACTATTGTCGAGTGCAACCCCTTCACAACGTTCTACGAACCTGTGCTTTGGACCACGTGTGGTCCCGACCTCCAGCAGGAACCCCTCCGAAGATCAGAGGCCTACACTGTCCCGAGTGACCGTGGGCCCCTGTTGAGTGATTCCGCCCGAGGTGTCTTTGCGATCCCTTGCCCGCTGGCTTGTGGGTCCCCAGAAGGCTTTTTAAAGAAACCAAAGGGCTCCCCTGGTTGCTCCAGGCCTGCCTTGACACACCCTCGCTGGGTGAGTTCCACAGACCTTGCTGGTCTGCGCCATCGACTTTTCTCCATCTCCCCAAGACTTGCGGCTGCCAAGGCTTGTTGGCTCCGATCGAGTTGCCGACACCGCAGTCAGCTGCAGACGTCGAGGGACACACCGAATCCAGCTCCTGGTCGTCGTCGACGCCTCCTGGACCACGTGGCTGAAGAGTCAAGGCACCCGCAACCGACCTGAAGCGACCGACGACGGTGGGCATCCATCTTCCCTGCCCCGGGTCACTGCCAAGTGACTTTGAACACTGTCCCCTCTGCTTTCAGGTCATCCGTCTTCAGAATCCAGGCTTGGATTCCACCGGACACTTCTTCAGCTCCCGCAAGCAGCAAGTCTTCTTTGGTCGCCATTGAAAACGACGCCGCGACCCGACACCAAAGGACACCTGTGCACCCGGCTTCCCTGGGTGAGTAACTCCAGCACTACGGTGCTCCTGTGGGTGTGGGCCCTAGAACTACTTACCCTGTAAGTGACTTGCTTGTAGGTTCTCCCGAAGTATCCTAAAACTCTTTATTTCCAACCGCGACTTGCCCCATTGAAGTCAACGGCGATCCGCGCCTGTGTATCTACACTGCACGCGTCCCCCGTGGGTCCTTTACTTACCTGCCTTGGGTGGTTTTGTGAGGCCCCAGCACTTCTGAAGGCCCTAGGCCTTGTCTCCCTGCAAGTCGTTGTTTCTAAGTCTCTTACTTAGTATATGGTCTGGTACGCCCCTAGGGCCCCAGCCATATTTTGTGCTTAACTTATTGTGAAACGTTGATTTGTGCATATGTTTGTCTTCTAATCTCATAAAGAGATTAGTAGAGAGTTATTTAGAAATAAATACATATATATTTGATATATATACCTGTGTGGTGTCTTTTCATTTGGTGATTCAAGAGATTATATGGTAAAACAAGCTGCTTTACATTCCTCCGAGACTTAGCCTGAAGGCTGCTCTCCACAGCTACCACTAGGATAGCTTTCTTTAAAAGGTTGTCTTAAACCTATCTACCATAAGAGTCGATTTGCCCTGGTGCAAGGTGTCCACTTTAATTAGTGAACAGCATATACCAGGCCAACTTCTCACATTGGTGGGCAGCGTGTGGGATTCCAGCTTGCCATTGTTTTACCAGAAAATCTCTATTTGAATTACTAACTGAAAACCATTATAGGTACTCAAGGTACATATAAAGTCAAGCTTAGTATCAATAAGTTCTACTGAACTTAGAGCTGTGTGCCAAGGGATAGCACACCCTTTCCACAGCTCAAGCTAGGATCAGTAGGCCACAAACTAGTGTAGGTAGTACAACACTGCACAACACTAGAATGTCCTTAAAGGGTGGACCCAGTGGATCCACTCAGCCTCAGTATAAGGACATGGCTTTCTCTGACTTGAGAGCCATGTGTGTTGACAGACACCTGAGACTAGGACAGAGTCCCTCAACACTACACCTGATAGATCTGCTGACAGCAGATGACCTTAGATTGGCTCTAGGAGCTAAGGGGTCTGAATCAGTGGGTGGGTCAATCATAGTATCTGGGTCAGATGAGGACAATCCGAATGACCAAGACTCTGTGGTTGAAGGGCCAGGCTTCAAGGAGCCTGAACAGGACAGAGGAGTTCTCCCTAAGAGAACTGGCAGAGTGGATGAGAGGCACAGATCCCCTTCCAGGGAATCTGAGCACTCTTATCACTCTGGCAGAGAATTTGTCCAAGAGAGGAGCTCATACTTTAACTTAAGAGAGACCTCCTCTGAGAGAAGGTGCAAACTGCTCCAGTATGAGGAAGCCAAAGTGGCCCTCAGAACCAAGCAGTTGGCACTGGATAGAGAAGCCCTGGAGATCCAGAGAGCTTCCAGAAGGGAGGGTTTAGAACCCCCTGGTGGCAGCAACAGTGTCCCTAGAGGCAGAGAATATGTCCCTGACCATAGGAACCTGAGCAAGGTTGTTCCTCCCTACCAGAGTGGGGATGATATCCACAAGTGGATAACTGCTATGGAGAGGGCCTGTAGAGTACAGCAGGTCCCCCAAAAGCAGTGGGCAGCAATCTTGTGGCTCTCCTTTTCAGATAAAGGTAGAGACAAGCTCCTCACTGTTAGAGAAGAGGATGCTGATAATTATGAGGTCCTGAAGAGTGCACTGATAGATGGGTTTGGCTTAACCACTGAAGAGTACAGGTTGAAGTTCAGAGATACCCAGAAGGCACAGACTCAGGACTGGACAGACTTTGTAGATTGTGCATCCAAGGCTCTGGAGGGTTGGCTGGTTGGCAGTAGGGTTACTGATTTCAAAGGATTTTATAATCTAATGATGAGAGAACAGATCCTTAATAATTGTCAAAACCAGCTTTTACACCAGTACCTGGTGGACTCTGATCTGACCTCTCCCCAAGAATTGGGAAAGAAGGCAGACAAATGGGTCAGAACCAGAGTAAGGCCTAAGAATCAGGGTGGTGACCACAAGAAAGATTCTACCAAGTCCCAAGAGAAAGGTGGGGATAAATCCAAGGATAAGTCCACTACAGGGCCCCAAAATTCCTCTTCTGGGGGTGGGTCCCAAACTCCTTCCTCTCCTGAAAAGAAACCCTATTGCCATGTCTGTAAAAAGCCTGGGCACTGGAAATCTGATCCCAGTTGTCCCAGGAATGGCAATAAAGAAAATGTTCCTCCAACAACTACTACCACCCCTCCTGGTACTACCAGTAGTAATCCTCCAGTTGGGAGTAGTGCACCCAAAAAGTTAGGTGCTTTTGCAAGAGGAACAGAGGTGGGCCCTAGTTTAGACAGGACCCCCTCAACAGACTCCTCAGATTCTGATGGTGGTGTAGGATATGCCACCTTTACCATGGGTCCCATAGCATTGGGCAGGTACAGACTGGAGCCAATGATTAATGGTCAGAAAGCTGTGGCATTTAGGGACACAGGGGCTAGTGTCACCATGGTGGCAGGGAAACTAGTCCCCCTCACCAGCTTTTACCTGAGTTTAAATACCAGGTGACCAACATTGATGGTGTCAGAACAGATCACCCCATGGCCATAGTCAATCTCAGCTGGGAGGGGGTCACAGGCCCAAAAGAGTGGCAGTGTCCCCAACCCTACCTGTAGATTGCCTGATGGGCAATGATTTGGAAATTTCAGCCTGGGCTGAAGTTGAACACCAAACCCATCTTAGGATGTTGGGCGTCCCTGCAAGGTTAGTGGGGCTGTGATGGCCACAGCCCCAGCCCAAGAATTTGGAGAGATGGAGCCTGAAAGAATGGCCCACTCTCCCCCGAAAGAGAGCACAAGGGTTGAAGAAAAGTCTTCTTCCCCCAGACAGTAGGTAAGGGTCAGCCTCCTCAGGGAACTGACCCTACCCCTAGTGAAGGAACTGCCACAGAGGTAGTCAGGCCTGGCCTGGCCACACCCCTGATGGCAGAGGACCCTTCCAAGGTGGTACCCAGTCTGGAGCAGGTAACCTGCCCCTCTCTACCCTGCCTCAGTCAGCCCAGGGCTGCAGAGGTCAGGGAGGTCAGTGGACCCCCCGGGCCCCCTGTCCAGAGGAAGCCCCCATCAGCAGATTAGGGGCACCCAGTCTAGTAGCCCTAGCCAGGTGAAAATTCCTCTACACACTGAGGGATCCCCCATACCTTTATGTAGGGACCTCCCCAGAAGGACTCTGGTAGGCAAGGGCAAACCTGGGACCAGAAGGTTCCAAACCTGCCATGTCCCTCCAGTGTTCCATCCAAAGGGACCCAACCCCCAGCTGTAGGCAGCCAAAGGTTGACCCTTAGAGCAAAGTGCAACTCAGTCATGGAAAGACAGGCATACATGGTGACCAGTGATCTGAGGAAGCTGAGGCCAACATTCCTAGGGCCTCACTTCCCTACTCAGACACCTCACCGGCCTTGTACTTTACCTAAGCACACCAGAGGTAGTGATTCCCCATGGTGGAGACCCTCTCATACCCTTAGGGCGAGGGATTGCTTAGTGGACCATAACATAGGGGGCAACCATGCTAGTGCAGGTGCTTCCTTATATGGCCACTTAGTCAATATAGGCTCAACTGGTCAAGGTTAGCCTTATCTCCTTTCGTTGGGGGGTTATGTAGGAAGGTGGAATCTGACTATATGGTTGCCCCCACTTTTTTTATGGTGTTTTGCTGGTTTATGACTTAGTTGGACTGGGACCCTGCTATTCAGGGCCCCAGTCTATCTGCTCTCTCTAAACGACATGGAGTGCACTCTAGGTGCACTAGTGATTGGATACTGTGGTGCCTTATGAGTCCCTAGTATATGGTACCTTAGGTGCCAAGGGCATAGGTACTTCACAGGCCTACCAGGGGCTGCAGCATATATTATGCCACCCCTGGGAAGCAGTCTAAATCTGACACCACAGGCCTGCTACTGCAGCCTGGGTGAGGTGGTGCTAGCACCCCTCACTGAGATATAGGTTTCCTATATCTCTCCTGCACACACATATAAACCTATCAGTCACCCCTAAGGCAGGCCCTATCAATCCTGAGGGCAGGGTGCTTGGCTTCTATGTGAGGGGGTGCCTCTGCCTGAGCAGGGCCCCTCTGCAGCTCTCAGAGTCTATTCTCTGGTGCTGTTTGTGGATGCGGTTAAACCATATACTATTTAAGTGCATTATATCCTCGCGGTAAATGCTAACTTTGGAATGGCTGCATCAAAACATGTCGTGTTTGGTGTCAAACATCTTGGAATACTACCCCCCGCCAATCTTGGCGGCGGGGGTAGCATTCCACCCTTCTAGAGGGATAAGACATGTACCTGCTGTGGAAACGCGGTAGAATCCTAAAGAGCCCTGGCATCACAAAATGGATGCCACCAGTCACAGACACTGGGCTGCCCTCCTGCTGATGACCGAAACTCACAGTGGAGGAAGCCCAACAATAGGCATCCTGTCACAGGGAGGTGTAACCACCTCCCAGACAGGGTTTAGTGTATTGGGGCTGGGTGGGTGCACTCTTAGAGTGCTTTGAAGTCCTGCACTGGGGGAGCAGAAGGCTCCTCTGTGCATATGCCAGTTCAAACCAGCTCAGGGGCTACCTGCCCCTGCTCTGGCGCGAAACTGGACAAAGGGAAGTGGGTGTAGCCACCCCTCCCTTGACCCTCCCATAGGTGGGGTCATAGAGCTAGTCCATCCCCTCTTTTTAGTTTAAGAGGGGGAACCTTGCCATTGCAAAGCAGATAACCCCTGGATGACGCTCTACAGAAGAATCCTGGCCCTTCGACGTTCCACTACCTTTGGAAGACAGAAGAATCTCCCTTGGAGTCAAGGAGTGACTCCCCTGCTTGGCAGGCACCAAAAACGACAACGACGGTCGCAAACTACGCCGCTCCCGCCGGAGTCCGAAGTCCCTGCAGCCCAAGAAGTGGATTTCCTGACCTCTCCCAGGCCATCGTGAGACCCCAGCGAAGCTGAGGCAAGTGGACCCCACGAGTAACGAGGAACCGCGACCCCTGGGTACCGTGCACTATTGTCGAGTGCAACCCCTTCACAACGTTCTACGAACCTGTGCTTTGGACCACGTGTGGTCCCGACCTCCAGCAGGAACCCTCCGAAGATCAGAGGCCTACACTGTCCCGAGTGACCGTGGGCCCCTGTTGAGTGATTCCGCCCGAGGTGTCTTTGCGATCCCTTGCCCGCTGGCTTGTGGGTCCCCAGAAGGCTTTTTAAAGAAACCAAAGGGCTCCCCTGGTTGCTCCAGGCCTGCCTTGACACACCCTCGCTGGGTGAGTTCCACAGACCTTGCTGGTCTGCGCCATCGACTTTTCTCCATCTCCCCAAGACTTGCGGCTGCCAAGGCTTGTTGGCTCCGATCGAGTTGCCGACACCGCAGTCAGCTGCAGACGTCGAGGGACACACCGAATCCAGCTCCTGGTCGTCGTCGACGCCTCCTGGACCACGTGGCTGAAGAGTCAAGGCACCCGCAACCGACCTGAAGCGACCGACGACGGTGGGCATCCATCTTCCCTGCCCCGGGTCACTGCCAAGTGACTTTGAACACTGTCCCCTCTGCTTTCAGGTCATCCGTCTTCAGAATCCAGGCTTGGATTCCACCGGACACTTCTTCAGCTCCCGCAAGCAGCAAGTCTTCTTTGGTCGCCATTGAAAACGACGCCGCGACCCGACACCAAAGGACACCTGTGCACCCGGCTTCCCTGGGTGAGTAACTCCAGCACTACGGTGCTCCTGTGGGTGTGGGCCCTAGAACTACTTACCCTGTAAGTGACTTGCTTGTAGGTTCTCCCGAAGTATCCTAAAACTCTTTATTTCCAACCGCGACTTGCCCCATTGAAGTCAACGGCGATCCGCGCCTGTGTATCTACACTGCACGCGTCCCCGTGGGTCCTTTACTTACCTGCCTTGGGTGGTTTTGTGAGGCCCCAGCACTTCTGAAGGCCCTAGGCCTTGTCTCCCTGCAAGTCGTTGTTTCTAAGTCTCTTACTTAGTATATGGTCTGGTACGCCCCTAGGGCCCCAGCCATATTTTGTGCTTAACTTATTGTGAAACGTTGATTTGTGCATATGTTTGTCTTCTAATCTCATAAAGAGATTAGTAGAGAGTTATTTAGAAATAAATACATATATATTTGATATATATACCTGTGTGGTGTCTTTTCATTTGGTGATTCAAGAGATTATATGGTAAAACAAGCTGCTTTACATTCCTCCGAGACTTAGCCTGAAGGCTGCTCTCCACAGCTACCACTAGGATAGCTTTCTTTAAAAGGTTGTCTTAAACCTATCTACCATAAGAGTCGATTTGCCCTGGTGCAAGGTGTCCACTTTAATTAGTGAACAGCATATACCAGGCCAACTTCTCACACACTGGTGGTCTGTCTTGCAGATATGACCATCACACACGTGTGTGCCCGTTTCCCCGGTTCTGCACACGATGCCTACGTGATGAGGAGTAGTCGCATCCCGAGGATGATGTCACAGATGTGGAACCAGCGTGCCTGGCTTGTTGGTGTGTACTGACTTTGTACCATTGTGTGTGTTCTGCAATGTAGTGTTCCACCCTCTTTTCCAACTCAGCTAATGTGCAATTGTCTGTCTGTAGGTGACTCCGGATATCCCAACATGCCATGGTTGCTGACGCCCCTCAGGAACCCTGTGACACCAGCCCAGATGCGCTACAATGAGGCACATGGTCGGACGAGGAGAGTGATTGAGCGGACATTTGGTCTCCTGAAGAGCCGCTTCCGCTGCCTGGACAAGACAGGAGGGTCCCTCCCATATGCCCCGGCAAAGGTGTGCAAGATTGTCATCGTCTGCTGCATGCTACACAACCTGGCAGTGCGGAAGGAGTTGCCTCTCATCCTGGATGACGATGACCAACGTCCGCCACCTGTGGAGGATCCTGGCCTGGACCACGATGCCAGTGATGATGATGATGATGATGGTGATGTCCGCACACAGCTCATCACCAACTTCTTCAGCTGAATGTGAGTATCCAGAGATGTCATGTCAATGATGTGAGTATGCATGATATGTGTTGGTGGTGCTCTGGTGCTGTTTGAGTGTGTCCATGTGCTACATGACTGTATGCGTGTAGCGATGTGTCCTTACAGGTAGTCTGTACTCCCCAACAGTGTTGACATGCTAACTTGGTTCTGGGTGGGTATCTTGTGACATGTATTGGGCATGAGTATTGCAGTTCTGTGCTGTTCTTCAGTGCTTTTGACTGTGTGTCATTTCTGTCCTTCACAGGGTACTTTCTGAGTCGTTTGGTCAACTGTGATCCCCAACACTGTGATTCGACTTCCAGGGTGGTAGCTGTCTTGTCCCTACAGGTGATGTGCACCACACCCATGGACTTCCTTCCTTCTACACTTGTTGACTGTGTGCCCGCTGCCAGGTGGGATTACCTTGCATCTGTGGTGGTTACAACATGTTGCAAATGTGTAATAAACCTGTGCTTCACTTTGGGATGTGCGTTGTCTGTGGTCACACATCTGACTGACATTTGCTTACTGCACCAGTGGGCTAGTTGACACAGACTGTGAATAGGTGTTGGGTCTGTGCAATGCAACATATTTCCTGGCAACATCAGTGTAGGCGATGAGTCAGATGGCCATGGTGTGTATGTGTTGTGTAGCCCTGGTGGTGTGCCTCCCTCATATGTGTGACGTCGCCATAACTCACATGCCAGTGTTGTACTTGCTGTAGCAGTTAGCATGCACAGTGTCATTTCCCAGATCATCATCGCCACTTCAGAGACAATGTAGGAATCACAACAGAGGCAAGTATGGTATATTAGTGAGTTTATTGACATACATGTGTGAGTATAGTGCACAGGATGGTGGGTGCTGTACATTGTGATTGTAATCCAAAGTTCCTAGATGATTTGGAAGTCCTGGTAGCAGAAATGTCCAGAGTAGAGTCCACAGTCATCTGAGACATTGGTCCAACTTGAGCTCCCCATGTCATGTGGGAGAGTTGTGTTGCAGTCAACAGGGTGAACAGTTTGCGCACAAAGGTGATTATCCAGAACAGGTTTTGGCTTCCTGGGGGTTGCACATGGCCATCGGCCTCTCACTTGCCCCTCCTCGGACGACCCCTCTTCTTTGGGGGGGGACCCTCAAGTGCAGGCTGCTGCGGTGCAGGGGACTCTCCGCCAGAGTCATCCTCCCTCCCTGTGGCAGTTGCTTCAGCAGCAGATGTTGTGGGCACACAGGGAGGTGTTGACTGATTGCTGCTCATCTGGCGGAGGCATTGTAATATGTCCCTATGCACCGCCGTCATCTCTTGCAGTGTGTCCCACTTGGACTCCACGCGGGACATGTGTGAGTCCAAGCGGGCATGATGGGCAGCCTGCTGCTGTTTAATGTCCCTGAGGAGCCCCACTACCTGGCTGAGCTCTCCGGTGCTGGACTGGTACGCATCGGCTATGCCTGCCAGTTGTGGGTCATCATGCAGTCCAGTCCCCTCTGCAAGCAGCGACCTTTGTCTCCCACCACCCCTGGCGACACGTGCAGTACCTGAGGTGGCATGCACAGGTGACCCTGGGCCCCCTTGGGGGTTGTTGGTGGTGTTGGTGTCCATGGCCCCACGTTGGTCCAGGGTCCCTGTGCTGGTGGTGGTGGTGCTCCTTGGTCTTTCCATGTCGGCAGGGGTGGTATGTGTGTTGACAGTCGTTGGAGGGGTGGGTGCAGGGGTGCAGCTGGTGGTCCTGCTGGTGCTGCATGATGACTTGCTCCGGAGGTGCCAGGTTGGTCTTCTTCATCCGAGGAGGACAGAGGCTGTTCCACACCAGTGAGCTCCGTATCCTCTTGAGCCTGGGTCGGGGACTCCTCAGCGTCTGCTGCTGTGTCCCCATTATCACCTGTTTTTGGGAGACACACACAATGTATGTTATGTTTCTGCAGGCATCAATGTTTGACACACCTGACAGTTGTGACTGTGCCTCTGGATGCGGGCCTGTACATTGCATTGTCCTAAGTTGTCACAGTCAGGGGTTGAAATTGGTGTAGCACATTGTCCTGCATTATTTGGGCATTTCTATGTGAATGTTGGGGTGTGTACATGGTCTGCATCGGTTGTATATGGTTGACATCCGGCCCTCCTTCCCACCCAGCCAGATATCCCACCATGGAACGTGCTTCCATTGCAGGGAGTGCAAGTTGTCTTTCAGGATGTCAGTCAGTGGTGTCCTGCTGTTGGTTGGTGCACAGTTGCCAGCAGGGCCTTGTGCTCCCCACAGCAGTAGCCAGTGTCAGCCATCTTGTCAGTTGTTTTCCAATCCCTGTGATGTGCGCATGGTTCAGGGTGGTGTTGATGGGACAGTTGTGGGGGTGACCAATATCTGTGACTACCACTCCCATCATGCTATTGCCTCCACCCCCCTTCCCAGCATGCTCATACTTCCTTCCTTTTGAGTGTACTTCACTGTGTGTGGGTGTGACAGCAATGGCAAGATGGCTGACAGTGGTGTCCTGCTGTTGGTTGGTGCCCAGTTCCCAGCATGGCCTTGTGCTCCCCACAAAAGTGTACCAGTGTCAGACATCTTTGAAGCGGCTTTTGACTCCCTGTGAGGTGTGCATGCTTGGGTGTGTTCTTGATGGGCCATGTGGGTGGGGGATGTTGGGCTGTGACTACCACTCCCATCATGCTATTGCCTCCGCCCCACTTCCCAGCATGCCCATGCTTCCTTCCTTTTGACTCTGCTTCCCTGTGGGGTTGTGTGCCTGTGCTGACAAGATGGCTGACAGGGTTATCCTGGGGTTAGTTTTGCTACACGTCCCATGTGTGTCCCTGTGCTTCACACTGCATGACCCAGGGTTGTGGTTCTTTGTGGGATATTTGATTTGAGTGTGAGGCAATGCATTCTCCCAGGTGAGTTGTGTGGAGTTTGTGTTAGGGGAGTGTGTGAGTGATGCTGCTGGTAACTATGGTCAGTGCTGTGAGTCCTCCTTCCCAGCCAGCCAGATTCTCCACCATGGAACGTGCTTCCGTTGCAGGGAGTGCAAGTTGTCTTTCAGGATGTCAGTCAGTGGTGTCCTGCTGTTGGTTGGTGCCCAGTTGCCAGCAGGGCCTTGTGCTCCCCACAGCAGTAGCCAGTGTCAGCCATCTTGTGAGTCCTTTTCCACTTCCTGTGATGTGAGCATGGTTGAGAGTGGTGTTGATGGGCCAATTGTGAGGGTGAGCAATATCTGTGCCTACAACTCCCATCATGCTATTGCCTCCACCCCCCTTCCCAGCATGCCCATCCTTCCTTCCTTTTGACTCTGCTTCCCTGTGGGGTGGGGTGCCTGTGCTGACAGGATGGCTGGGAGTGTTGTCCTGGCAGTTGTTTGGCTACAAGTCCCAAGTGTGTCCCTGTGCTTCACACAGCATAACCCAGGGTGGTGGTTCTTTGTGGGATCTTCAGTTAGGATGTGAGGCATTGCATTCTCCCAGGTGGGTTATGTGGAGTTGGTGTTGAGGGGGGTGTGAGGGGAGGTCCTTGTAACTATGGTCAGTGCTGTGAGTCCTCCTTCCCACCCAGCCAGATATCCCACCATGGAACGTGCTTCCATTGCAGGGAGTGCAAGTTGTCTTTCAGGATGTCAGTCAGTGGTGTCCTGCTGTTGGTTGGTGCACAGTTGCCAGCAGGGCCTTGTGCTCCCCACAGCAGTAGCCAGTGTCAGCCATCTTGTCAGTTGTTTTCCACTCCCTGTGATGTGGGCATGGGTCAGGGTGGTGTTGATGGGACAGTTGTGGGGCTGACCAATATCTGTGACTACCACTCCCATCATTCTATTGCCTCCACCCCACTTCCCAGCATGCCCATACTTACTTGCTTTTGGGTGGACTTCACTGTGTGTGAGTGTGAGAGCAATGGCAAGATGGCTGACAGTGGTGTCCTGCTGTTGCTTGGTGCCCAGTTCCCAGCAGGGCCATGTGCTCCCCACAGCAGTAGCCAGTGTCAGCCATCTTGTCGGTTGTTTTCCACTCCCTGTGATGTGCGCATGGTTCAGGGTGGTGTTGATGGGACAGTTGTGGGGGTGACCAATATCCGTGACTACCACTCCCATCATGCTATTGCCTCCACCCCCCTTCCCAGCATGCCCATACTTACTTGCTTTTGGGTGGACTTCACTGTGTGTGAGTGTGAGAGCAATGGCAAGATGGCTGACAGTGGTGTCCTGCTGTTGCTTGGTGCCCAGTTCCCAGCAGGGCCATGTGCTCCCCACAGCAGTAGCCAGTGTCAGCCATCTTGTGAGTCCTTTTCCACTCCCTGTGATGTGAGCATGGTTGAGAGTGGTGTTGATGGGCCAATTGTGAGGGTGAGCAATATCTGTGCCTACAACTCCCATCATGCTATTGCCTCCACCCCCTTCCCAGCATGCCCATGCTTCCTTCCTTTTGACTCTGCTTACCTGTGGGGTGGGGTGCCTGTGCTGACAGGATGGCTGGGAGTGTTGTCCTGGCAGTTGTTTGGCTACAAGTCCCAAGTGTGTCCCTGTGCTTTACACAGCATAACCCAGGGTGGTGGTTCTTTGTGGGATCTTCAGTTAGGATGTGAGGCATTGCATTCTCCCAGGTGGGTTATGTGGAGTTGGTCTTGAGGGGGTGTGTGAGGGGAGGTCCTTGTAACTATGGTCAGTGCTGTGAGTCCTCCTTCCCACCCAGCCAAATATCCCACCTTGGAACGTGCTTCCATTGCAGGGAGTGCAAGTTGTCTTTCAGGATGTCAGTCAGTGGTGTCCTGCTGTTGGTTGGTGCACAGTTGCCAGCAGGGCCTTGTGCTCCCCACAGCAGTAGCCAGTGTCAGCCATCTTGTCAGTTGTTTTCCACTCCCTGTGATGTGGGCATGGGTCAGGGTGGTGTTGATGGGACAGTTGTGGGGCTGACCAATATCTGTGACTACCACTCCCATCATTCTATTGCCTCCACCCCACTTCCCAGCATGCCCATACTTACTTGCTTTTGGGTGGACATCACTGTGTGTGAGTGTGAGAGCAATGGCAAGATGGCTGACAGTGGTGTCCTGCTGTTGCTTGGTGCCCAGTTCCCAGCAGGGCCATGTGCTCCCCACAGCAGTAGCCAGTGTCAGCCATCTTGTCGGTTGTTTTCCACTCCCTGTGATGTGCGCATGGTTCAGGGTGGTGTTGATGGGACAGTTGTGGGGGTGACCAATATCTGTGACTACCACTCCCATCATGCTATTGCCTCCACCCCCCTTCCCAGCATGCCCATACTTACTTGCTTTTGAGTGTACTTCACTGTGTGTGGGTGTGACAGCAATGGCAAGATGGCTGACAGTGGTGTCCTGCTGTTGGTTGGTGCCCAGTTCCCAGCAGGGCCATGTGCTCCCCACAAGTGAGCACCAGTGTCAGCCATCTTTGAAGTGGCTTTTGACTCCGTGTGAGGTGTGCATGCTTGGGTGTGAGCTTGCTGGGCCATGTGGGTGGGGGATGTTGGGCTGTGACTACCACTCCCATCATGCTATTGCCTCCACCCCACTTCCCAGCATGCCCATACTTACTTGCTTTTGGGTGGACTTCACTGTGTGAGTGTGAGAGCAATGGCAAGTTGGCTGACAGTGGTGTCCTGCTGTTGGTTGGTGCACAGTTGCCAGCAGGGCCTTGTGCTCCCCACAGCAGTAGCCAGTGTCAGCCATCTTGTCAGTTGTTTTCCACTCCCTGTGAAGTGAGCATGGTTCATGGTGGTGTTGATGTGCGCATTGTGAGGGTGGGCAATATCTGTGACTACGACTCCCATGATGCTATTGGCTACACTGACTTGCCCAGCATACACAGGATTCCTTCCTTTCAGTGGGCTTCACTGTGAGGTGGTGTTCTAGTGGTGGCTACATGTCTGGATGTGTTTGTTAGTTATGTTTGTGCCACTGCCTAGCTGTAGTTGTAGTTGTGTTTGTACATGTGATGACACAGTTACGTATCACTATGAGATGGCATGTGTTGTGTTTATCTGACTGACATACACATTTTGGGATGATTCTGTTCTGGTTGGTGTGTATTTGCTTAGGGTGCATGGTTTGACTCTCCCTTGACAGTGATGTGTGTGTATTGTGGCACAATATTGTGTACATTTGTTGTGTACTCACCAGGCTCTGGGATGTTTTCTAGTCCATAGACGCTCACTGGTGGTAGGATGGCCCACACCTTCTCCTCCCAGGGCCTGAGGTATAGTGGTTTGGCAGGAGGGCCACTGCCGGTGTGTTGGCTCAAGAGGTAGTCCTTCTTCAGCAGCTCCTTGACCCACCTGCGCACGTCATACCACCTGTTCTGGATGTCTTCCTTTGTGCGCAAACATGGTGATTGTGCGTTCACCCTGTCAACGATCCTCGCCCACATCTTGGTTTTCTGCGACATGGGGGTCTGTTGGACCAGTGTACCAAACAGCTGTGGCTCTACCCTGAGGATCTCATCTACCAGGACTTCCAATTCACTATCTAGGAACTTTGGATTCTTCTTGGGGGCATGGTGATGGGTGGTGGTGGTGAGTGATGTGTGTGTTGGTGTGCAAGTGAGGGTGTGTGAGTGTGTGTTTTGCTGGGTGTATGTGAGGGTGCTATTTGTTGAGGTGCTGATGGTGTGTGGCTTGTGTGATGGATGAGCTGTGGGTGTGTGGTTGCTGTCTGTTGAGTGCTGGCAGGTAATTTGAATTTGCAAAGGATCATGGTAGGGATTTGTGTCCTTTATATGGGTGGAGTTGTGGGTGTGTCCTTGTTCCCTGTTTCCCCACCCAGTATTTATTTGCTTTGTGATTGCTTGTTTGGCCTTTTTTTGTGTTTTTTTTTCCTTGGTTCTTTTTGTGCGTGTAGGAGACGTTCTTCTGACCGAGTCAGACCCTCCAGTTGTCTCGTGCGAGCCTCTCCGATTCGTTCACGCTGTGTTTGTGCTGTTTTCTGTGCTGCGTACGCGTCGGTCGCGGGGTTTTGTGTTGCTTCGGCTCGCTGTTTTGAATGCGTGTCGGTCGTGCGGCTCGGGCTCCGTGCGACTCGGTCGTGTTTTCCGCGCGTTGCATCGTACTTGGCGGGTCGGAGTTCGTGGGTACGTTTCGTTCGGGATTCTTCCTGGTGCGTGTCGGTCGGTTCGATTCGCGTGGTTTTCCGGCCGGATGGCTGTTTTCCGCGCGGCTCGGTCGTTCGGCTTGTGTTCCGTACGAGTCGGTCGGATTTAGCACGCTTTTCATCGTACTTTGCGGGTCGGGCTGCACCTGTACGTGTCGGTCGGTATTTATTCCGGCTCCGAGTCGGTCGGTATTTTTTCCGGCCCGAATTGGAATCGGCCCCATTGTCTCTACATACACTCTCTCGTACAATCTCTGTATAATGTTTATGTGTGTATTTGTGTGCATGTGTTTTCTCTCTTTCTACACTATTTTTACAAACCCACACATGCACCTGTCATATCCCACACAAACTCCATTGTGGCTTAGCATAGTCACTTCCAGGAACATTTCCAGACATACCCACACAACTACTCTGACCTTTTCTAAATTGTTCAATTTCAAGCCCTGCCTGGCCATATGCCAAGTGTATGGTGCATATGAGTATTTCACGAACTGTGCTAGAAGCCCTATTAATCAAATAACATGAGGCATCAGGCTACTTGACATTTCTGACAAGTCTTGTTCCCTCAAAAAGAGGTGATATTTATCTTCAAAGCACTTTGCTTTCCAGGTGAAATCCTTAAAAGCTTTAAAAATGGGCTGATGGTTTCGACACATAAGTTATTTGCAAGTTGTATGCAAAGGTTGTATCATTTGGTACTGTCTTGCACCAGAATAATTTTGACAAAACATCGTATGGTATAAATATTGAAAATGTGCTAACAATCAGCTACAACAAATTGTTCCATTTGGTATAGATTTTCTATTATTAGCTCCAATGTGATGAGATTTGTTTAAAACAATATTTAGGACATAATATTTAAGTCAGAGGAGAGTATTCATGACTCCTTGAATTGTAATGCAGCGCAGAGATTGTCCACCCTTTATACTTCACAGACACTTAAGGAACACACGGTATGAAAGTGCACTCAGCTCATGATTCATGTATGGTTTAACAAATTAATGTAAGTGTTGCAGTTGACATTATTAACGAGTGCCTTTACTGTAGAATTAAAGAACTTACATAAATGTTTTGCCATAATTAAGAGTGATCAATAAAGAATCATCTTCATTTAGTAGAAAATGTACTCACAAGAGAAATGAAATATGAGTTTCCTAATGTGTGTGCTACTTCAAGTGAATAACATTTAATGAATTGACACTGTGATCAAAACCTTACCCATATATGTCCATGAACATCTTAAGGATTTATTGAATATTACATGTGGTATGAAACCTAATATATTAGAAACGCATATTCATTTATATTTAAATGTGAACACGCATATTAAATGTGCACCATTGAAGTTAATGTTTAAACTAATCCAAAGTAGGCCTGTATTTCACCATGCTGCATAAAGCTGATTTCATTTTTCTGCTAACTCGACATTTCTTTCAGGTATTCACATGCATTTTTAGTTTAGAACAGATACATTACTATAATAGGGATAAGGGGAACAGGAGCCTTAGAAAAGGACCTTGACGAAGGTACACAGAGAAACATAGCTCTAACTGACTAAGCTGTTGTCAAAAAGGTGCCATCTGCAAGTGTCTGAGGGAAAAAGGTTGTTCCAATGTCCAGTGAGGGATAAACTAGCAGTGTTGCAGTCTGCAACTGGATGATTCGATGACTACATTGGACCCCTGATGGTGTGATCAAGGGGGGTGTTGCCCAATGGATTTTGCATGTTATAATATACCATTCCCCGTGGACTTAAGATCAGATTCCTTCCCGTTTCGGCTCAGATGCTTTCCTGATTTTTCACCAGCACTTTGCAGATGCTTTGCAGATCCCTTCCGGTCCTTTTGTCCTAGCAGACACCTGCCTTGAATCATTGCTAGCTGAATGGACTAGGTTTTATACCTCAATGCTTCTTCTGGTTTTTGCTTAAGTGTGGCTTAAGCTGACACTTACTCTTGACCCATAGAAGACTCTTGACCGAGCTTCTGCAATGCTAACACTTCCCTACTTGATTTCCTTTTGTCCTGACCCAACTTCCTTTATGGAGTTTCCCTGATTTTCTAGAGCCCCTTTTTTCTAAACCATCCTTAGGACTTTGAAATTCTCGATTACTAATGTATAAGAGGGAGAGTCTTAAAGTGTTCTCTGAGCACCAGATTCTGATGCTGTTGTTTTGTATTGCCATCACCTAACGATGCGTCTAAAGTTGAACACAGCATTTGTTTGATACTAATTCACCTTATTTTCTTCAGGCTCACGGAATCCCAGTTGTTATTCTGTATCTCTATTGCATGGTGCTGAGAGTAGTATATTTAATTTGATTATTAATATGTAATAAATCTTCTTAACCCAAGCTATAGATTCCTGGTCCTCATTGTGTAGCAAAATGGGTTGCACTGTTGATTGAATTTTGATTGGTGTTATTGCTAACTCCATCACCTCTTAGTCGGGTCAAACAGGTCCATCGGAGGACCAATGGTAAGCAAGTGGGCCCAGAAAACGCTGAATTAACTGCTCATGGTGTGCACCAATTTCATTAGTCAACATTGATACTAAAATATTCAATGATATGGCCAAATAGGCTTTGTTCAGTTAGTCATAAAATCATTCATTTTGTGGGCCCAGCACTAGTTCATATTTCATAAATCAGCGCATAAAAACTCTTATGCTCTGTAAGTATGCTATTGGATTGCACTGCAGCGTGGATATAGTGCTTACTACCCATAAGTGGAGCACTGAAGTGCTTGCCCCCATGAGTAGCACAATCCACCATTTGGAGTGTGTGGTTGGGAGGAGTGTTGTCCTTGTTTTCTGATTTTATGTGGGAAGTGCTTTCATGTCATGCATAACGACCCCAGAGGTGTAGTTATCTTGTTATGGGATGCAGCAATTAGCAGAGTGATGGATGAAGACGTTGAGAGATAGACGCAGTTTGTCGTTTCAGTGAGCTGTTATAATGGCAGCAGAATATCTAGAAAACCTCAGCTGCATTTGAAATTGACATGAATAAAGCCTTCAATCGGGTCAGCTTGGAATATCTCTGGCAAACTATTTAGCAAGCTGCACATTCCCTGGGCTCAGCAGCATGCAAGCACTGTACTCAAATTCTTAGAACAGAACACTGATGAGCAACAAACTGGGGCAAACATTTTCAAACAAAAATGAGCACGCAGCAGAATTGCTATATGTCCTTCTTGTTTGCAAGTCAAACTGAGGCAGAAGACTGAGATTAATATAGTCCAAGTAGAAGACATGAAGTCTTACTATACACATTTGATTTGCTGTTAATAACTGCGGATGAGAACGAAGTAGCAAATTGACTATTTGTGCTGTTACCAGTTTTGGTTAATTTCAAGTAAATGGACTCGAGAAATTGGATTTAACCTAGATCCAGTGCACTATGCTTGTCCAACCAAAGATAAGATACCTTTGAAAAGATTTTACACCAAAACCAGGCATATGTCAAAAGCCAACTATGGAAAGGTGAAAGGGGCTTGACTCTGCTTGTTAAAACACGAGCATTTTATTGTCAGTGTTAGGTACAGATTAGGCAGGTGAGATTAGCCTATATCGAGACAACTACTAGAGTTATCATATTTGGTAGTAACTAAGCAACTAATTACTTCTTTAAGACAGAACAGACAGAAATAACTGCAATGTGCTCCATAATATTTATGGTTACATCAAAGGAATGGCTAGAGCTTAACACACCAGAATTTACTGAATGGAGTGAAGAAATGAAGGAAGTATCCTGATGGGACAAGACAAGAGAGGACAAGGCAGAAGGGACAGATCATATGGGATCCCTTAGAGAAATTATTGGTGGCATGGCACATAAGCTTAAAAAGCTGTATGCTGACAGACAGCTCACAAACCGCTCAAATGTTAAAGGTGAACATTAACCACATGAGTTTTATATATAACAAACATTCTGTTATATATATATATATATATATATATATATATATATATATATATATATATATAAGCTGTGTGAACAAGGTGGTCCGTCCACCGCAACACAACTCAGAGCGTTCTGTTGCAGTAAAAACTGTGATTTATAACTTCAGCATGTCGGTGCCTGTTTCTTTCGTACAAAACAGGATTTCTGTGTGTGTATATATAAGTATTTTTCAGAGCTTCCCAACTTAAGGGTACTATACCCATGAGATAGTCTTCAGGAGTGTAACAAAAACTACAAGGCTGCTGTCTGAATTATGAATTGTTCATCACAATATATACAATGGTTTACAATTATATTTTTCGAATTCAAAAGCATTTGTGACATCAACAATGTTTATTTAATTTAAATAACATTAGAACTCACCAAAGTATTTTCTTTATGTTGTCTCACTGCAAGCTGCGTCGTGCACATCACTATGTCTTTAAATATACGTGGAACTGGCAAGAGGTCATGTGACCAAGATCTCGCCAGAGATCGAAACGCGTCTTTGTTGACGAAAATAAACCCGTAATATTTGCAACCTCAATACCGGAGTGGCTCGCTTTTTCCTGCCAGGATTGCAGGGATCGTCTGTTGCATATTTCAGCGGTGGCGTCCGCTAACGAGCCCCGACTCGGAAGGAAGGGCAGTGTTTTTCCGCCAGCTCGTCATTTGGAAGCCGAATGAACACGCCCGCCGGCTGTGACCCGTAAGGAGCTGGAGCTCTACACACCAGCACACCAACACTGGGACTGTGAGAATAGACGTAAGCACCTGACAAACGCTCGCGTAATAACTCTGCTTTCCCAGCTTAATCGACCGCCCGTGCAACGGAATCGTACACGAGCGGGGTCCCGGGCACGCCAGAGTCCGCCAGTAAATTGGTTACGTAAGCGCGGATTTGAAGGTGTACTGACTGTGTGATTTATGATCAACATTCACGGAGTTTGAAATGGCAGCAGAATGGTTGAAAGGACGGGAAGCGTCCGCAAATCTTATTTTCAAAAGGAATACTGAGACACTGGGGAATGCCGGCAACCAACAAGCAGCGCCGCCAACAATGTCGACCATTAAACAAAAAGGTAACCAGCTGGAAAGGCTACGCAAGAAGGAAACAAGCAGATGGTGGGAGGCCACCTCTCTGCAAAACTACCTTGAAGTTAACAGAATCCCGAGAGGGTTAAGGATTTTTATTATACCCACACTAAGTAGCCCTAAACCACAGTTACTTAAAGACTGGACTGACAACACCAATACGTGCTCCAAGAACATGCTTCACATGCTGATCAAGAATGCATGGGACGAGCATAAGGAGCTGACCCAACAAATTCAAGCACTCATGGATGATCTTGAAAAAATTCGGACCAGAACGAAGTTAAGAATGTACTGATGGCTGTCGATGAAAGGATTAAATCATTTGAAAAAGGAGTGA
This sequence comes from Calotriton arnoldi, assembly GCA_963921515.1. Lineage (NCBI taxonomy): Eukaryota > Metazoa > Chordata > Amphibia > Caudata > Salamandridae > Calotriton > Calotriton arnoldi. The sequence goes on along the minus strand of CAWUFW010006843.1, from coordinate 277,882 downwards.
TCGAGAGGAAAGAACGAAAATTCCAGCGTGATGAGAGAGATTACCGGACCGGGCGAGTACTAACTTTTGCCAGGAAATTCGACAAGACAAGAGCGGATATGGCGAAAGACAGAGCCCTAGGTATAGCGGACAAAGGCACAGACAGCTCCATCACAGATCTGAGCTCAGACCAAGAATCTGTTGACAGCGGCGCATCAAATCAGGGGGAATTGTCGTCTTTTTCCGAGGAACTATGCCTCATACAGAGAAATCAGGAACAATCGTTCAGGGGAAAACCCGGGGGAAGAGGAAGAGGCACCAACATGAGAGCCAAAAAAGACGCTGCAGGCGAAGAAAAGAACAGCAACACTGGTGTGGGAACAAGGAGCCAGAACACAAAGAGGAAGTAATGGAGAACAACACTCAGCAATTGCCGGTAATGAACCTTTCATGCAGAGTTATAACTGACATTGAAGAACAAGTCCTGAAATTAGGCCTATCCTTTTGCCCTGATGCTCCCATAGACTATGCTCAAACACGCATTGACCTATACCAATTTGTACGCAAGGTGAAATTGTTTAAAATGCACACAATACGGGGAAATGCTAATACTAGGAGTATGTTTTCAGCTAGCCAAAACAGTGATGCACCACCGACACTAGCTATAGCGGACATCCCCACACTGAATAATATGCAGAATTTACAGGAACAACGTCTGTACCCACCATTTCCCAAAATCCCCTAGATCAGACACACGATGACACTGCTCTACACACATTGGGCATAGACATAGGGGCTCCTAGCCTTACTAAATATAGAGCACCATCAAAGTATGTGCCACAAACACCGAAAGATAACATTGATCTGTTCCACGAGACAGTGGGCAATGATCTGCTTAAACTTACAGGTACGAGCCCCAAGATGAGAAACATCAGTAAAGAGCAATGGGAGGCAGTCTCCAATCTACAAAAAGATGATAAGATTGTCATCAAATCATCAGATAAGGGGGGGAACATTGTGGTGATGGACAGGGAAAAGTACGTACAGGAAGCCCTGAGTCAGCTCAGTAACACGACTTGTTACGAAAGGGTAGACAAAACATACCTAAACACCTTACAGACCAGATATCATGAGAATCTGAAAGAGTGGTTTGACAATAAACTCCTGAGCTGGGACGAGAGACAGTTTCTATTAAATGAAACACCCACCACACCCACCTTTTACCTTTTACCAAAGGTACATAAAGACCCTGACAACCCTCCCGGTCGCCCCATTGTGTCCTCAAAAAACAGCCTACTGGAGAAAACATCTGTATTTGTAGACCATTTCCTTTTCCCATATGTAAAAGATCTGAATTCCTACCTTAGGGACACCAAGGATTTTCTACAGAAAATCCAAAACCTACATTGCGAGAGAGAGTACTGGATGGTCTGCTTAGACGTTGAAAGTCTCTACACGAGCATTAGACACGCAGATGGCCTCAGAGCATGACAACACTTCCTAAAAGCAAGGAACATTGAATTTCTAGAACATACACGCATGATCTTACAGATGATCGAAATATGCTTGAGAGAAAATGTATTCTTGTTTGATGGGAGGTGGTACAAACAACTACAGGGCACTTCTATGGGTACCTGCTTCACCCCCATCTATGCCAACCTTGTGGTAGGCTGGTGGGAGAAGCAGGTACTATGGAGTGAAGAGATGGAACCATGGTCCAATAACATTGGACTGTGGCTAAGGTTTATCGACGATGTTTTGTTTGTGTGGGAGGGCAATGAATGTGATCTTCTTAAATTTGTTGAACGTTTGAATTGTAACACCATAAATTTGAAGTTCACAATGCAACACAGTCAGCAAAGTATTGACTTCCTTGACATCAGGTTAACCATTTGTGAAGGCAAAATCACAACAGACTTATACAGGAAAAAGACTGCAGGGAATTCCATCCTCCACTCAGCAAGTTGCCACCCCCCTAATTTCAGGTGGAGCGTCCCCTATAGCGAGTTCCTTAGAGCTAAGCGCAATTGCAGCACAGAAACCTCCTATGAGAAAAACAAACAGGACATGGTTAAGAGGTTCAAGAACAGAGGGTACCCGACCAAAATGCTTCAAAGGGGTATCATCAAAGCTGACACCGTCAGCCGCAATGATGCCTTATTTCAACCACCTAAGATTCACGACAAACCAGATGATGCAGGAACACCTGTCAGGTTCATAACCACATACAGTACACAGGCAGATGAATTGAGAAATGTCCTTAAGAAAAGGTGGCATATCCTGACACAAGATCCATTGCTCGAGAAAAGCTAGGTCATTCACCAGCTGTCACCTTCAGGAAAAGCTCGTCCCTTAAAGACATCCTAGTCAATAGTCACTTACAAAGCAACAAAAAGACCTGGCTAGAACAAAGGGGAGGCTTCTACAAGTGCAGTAAATGCAAAGCCTGTAGCCACAGTGAGAATGTGAGGGAAGTGACATTACAGAGATCAAAAAGAAAATGGAAAATAACTAAACCGATAACATGTGGGACGGACTTCGAGGTCTATGCAATCACCTGTCCATGTGGGAAATGGTATGTTGGTTCGACAACGTTCCCAGTCAAGAAAAGAATCTTGGAGCACTGGAGAGCGGTAACCAACCGCGACTTCAGTTACAGTACATCCAGACATTTTAATGAGGCACATGAGGGCGACTGGACCAAAGGCAAATACTTTGGTCTAGCAACAATCCCCAAATACCCCAGAGGAGGAAACCGAGTTTTAGCACTGCGCAGACTTGAGTCCAGACTGATCCTTTTGGCCGGTAGCATGTTCCCCACAGGTATGAACAATGATGAGGAATTATATGTGCATCTATGATATATTGACGCTTCCCGTCAACAAATCCAACAGTTCCCATTCAGCTAGACTATATAGTCTCTAATTTTTTTAATTTCACTTTTCTGCTAATTTTATTTTGTATTGTTGAGTTCATATTTTTCACTGTTATATGCTCTGTTGATAACAAATGTTGCGTTGAAGTACAGCATGCATATATCATATAACTGTCTATGCCAATGTCAGATCCTGAAGTTATAATGCCTAGCAATGTATTGTAGGATATGATGTTATGAGTATAGGGGAACCGCTACAATGACACTAACAGTCTCTGTCTTTTATATATTTTTAACAGATTGATCAAATAACATAAAAGGAGGATAGCCACCAAGATATTGCTAAGAGCACAAGAGATCCAGCATGTTCCAAGGAACTGTCATCTCTACAGAACCTTGGTCACGTTAGAAATATCATCGTTAACTGCACCGTATGAATACTTTGGCATAACTCCACACATTTTATGATAGTATATAGACAGGGCTTAAGGATGTAGGTTTACCTAGTCGGCGGAGGAGTCTAAGTACAGCATGCACGACATGTAAGTGAACCCCATCCCAGAGAGTCTCCCTCACGATTAGCTATGTTACACACCAGTCCCCCACACTCCCACCACCTTAAATATAAGAACCAGACGGCCATTGCAAGGAGGTCTGTTTAGAAACTCACTGCTGTGTCTAACGACAGGGTACTACACCAGAGACAAGTATTTTTCAGACCATCCCAACTTAAGGGTACTATACCCATGAGATAGTCTTCAGGAGCGTAACAAAAACTACAAGGCTGCTGTCTGAATTATGAATTGTTCATCACAATGTAAACAATGGTTTACAATTATATTTTTTCTAATTCAAAAGCATTTGTGACATCAACAATGTTTATTTAATTTAAATAACATTAGAACTCACCAAAGTATTTTCTTTATGTTGTCTCACTGCACGCTGCGTCGTGCACATCACTATGTCTTTAAATATACTTGGAACTGGCAAGAGGTCATGTGACCAAGATCTCGCCAGAGATCGAAACGTCTTTGTTGACGAAAATAAACCCGTAATATTTGCAACCTCAATACCGGAGTGGCTCGCTTTTTCCTGCCAGGATTGCAGGGATCTTCTGTTGCATATATATATATCAATAAAGAGTTAAGTTCCAGCAAAATTTTGTGGACGTGCTCCTGTTCGTCGACAGGCATCGAGATTCGAGCGGAGTGGTGTAGATAACTTTGTAGCCGGTTTGGGACTCCTCCGGTACTACACGGACCCCCTCCCACCAGAGCTTTGCTGCTTTCAAAGGAGTCACAGCTTCTAATCAAGCATCAAGTCGATCCGGAAGGATTTATTGCGGCGAAGCCCCCCAGCGAACATCAAATACCACGGCGAAATCCTGCAGCACCTGTCAGGTAGGCGAGCACGAGTCGGAGGACGCGTAGGGCGCCTGAACCGGGGATGCACAGGGTATGCCAGATATCAGTCGTGCAACTGGGTGTGAGGTACAGCTAGGATATACGAATGAAGTAAGCAGAACAGCGCAATCACGCTAATTACTTCGTCGTCACTATCCAACACAGTACAGATTTATCGAGCTCAAATAGCCAGTATGACAGCGACGCGCTTAGAGAGAGGGAAGAGGCGGCGGCTCAAATGTTCGATGATAACAGAGCACCTATTATGAACTCTAATTCCCACAATGCACCAGTAGCTCAACGAAATCCTTCGATAAGGGACAAAATAAAACAATTAGAGAAACTGATGAGAACTGAACAAAACAAATGGTGGGAAGCTAGGTCCCTTCAGCGTTACTTAGATGTGGGTCGAGTGCCACGAGGATTAAGAATTCTAATTGCTCCAAGCTATGAAACCCCCAACAAAGATATGATGAATGAATGGGCAGAGACTAACTTGGAATCATCAAGAAGATTGCTAGTTATTCTGGTCAAATATGCTGAAAAAGATCGAGTGGAGATATCAGAACAAATAGACTCATTGAATAAAGAACTAGAAGCTATGGGACAAACTGACGAAATAACTAAACTGAGAGAAGAAATGACTAAAAGATTAAAGAAGGAGGAGGACAAAATCCGTGAACGCAAAGCATTTAAATTCCACAGGGATAGAACTGATTATGAGTCAGGTAGAATATTTACATTTGCCAAGAAATTCGATTCCCTTAAAGTCTCTAAATACGGAGGAGCATTAGCTACTAAATATAACACAGAGACCAAAGTTACAGCGGGTACATCTTCGAACTCCGAATTAAGTTCAGCCCTTGAAAGCGAAACAGAAATGGAATCTAGAAAACAACATCAATCGCAAATACCGGCTAAAATAAGTCTGGCAGAAGAGGTCGATTTTTTAGTCCTCGAGCGCAGGCAAACCCTGCGCCCCAGAGGTCAGCGAACCCAGTCAACAAAAGCAGCACAGCAAAACGCCGGGAAAGTAGAAGGGCAAAACGAAGAAGAATTGGGCAACAAAAAGCAACAAACTCGCCAATCGAAACGAAATTGGAGACGGTAAATCCTAATGATCAAATTACCAACCCTACCATAATCAATCTCACTGACATGGTGCTCAACAAAGCAGAAGAGCAACTACTCTCATTAGGTCTGTCCTTCTGTCCAGTCAGCTCCTTCAATTATGCTGCAACTCGCATGGATGTATATAAAGCTATCAGAAAACTTAAACTCAAAAAATATTTTCTGCAACAAAGCAACACACGCTTAGAGAATACCACAACTGTACATCAAGTAGAAGCAGACATATCGTCCCAACTACTATTAACTCCCTCGGATATGCCATTGTTACAAGATATGTGTGATCTAGCAAATGAAAATGGAGTCACACAAAGTGATTCAAATGTAGAATCTCAATGCAGCCCCAAGATTGACAAACTAAGGGATACAACTCCCTTCAAACCACGCTCAACGTTTAATCCAATCATGCCAAAAGATAACATTGATATGTTTCACGAACAGATTACCAACAGTCTCAAACAACTCAACTTCAAAATAAAAAGCAGCACTCGCCAGAAAATCAACAGGCGGGAACTTCAATATCATGTTTTGATCTCCAAATTGAAAGCGGATGAAGAAATCATAATAAGAAATGCAGACAAAGGGGGAAATCTGGTACTGTGGAAGAAAAAAGATTACATCAGTGAAGCAATGAGACAATTAAAAGACACAGAATGTTATAGACGATGCGATCAAGTTACACTTAAAATGGTAAATGATGACTTCAAAGGCAAATTGCTAGCGTGGAAACAAGCAGGTCTGATAACACTTGATGAATTCAAATATTTGAAAAATGAAAATCCTGTCACGCCTATCCTATATTTCATACCCAAGGTTCACAAAAATCTGCAACAACCCCGGGAAGACCCATTATTTCAGCCAGAAAGAGTCTTCTTGAAAACACATCTAAATATGTGGATTTTTTTCTACAGGAGCATGTACAAAGACTCACATCGTACATCAAGGATACAGGGGACTTTCTTTACAAAATGTTGAACTTTCCTTGGCAGAATGATTTCTTTCTGGTCACACTAGATGTAACTTCATTATATACATCAATTAACCATCGTGACGGATTGAGAGCTATGAAACATTTCTTAGGACGAAGGGGCACTGATTCTGTACAACACAATGTAATGTTGACAGAGATGGTAGAATTCTGCCTTTGTAACAACATTTTTCTATTTCAGAACAATCTGTATCAACAGTTACGGGGGGTAGCAATGGGGGCCAGCTTCTCCCCCAGTTATGCCTGTCTCCATATGGGATGGTGGGAGGAGCTGGTCCTCCTCAAGGAGCACACATCAGTTATGAGAAACAACATCAAAACCTGGTGGAGGTTTATTGATGACCTCTTTTTAATATGGCAGGGCACACAAGAGGATGCTGAAAAATTTATTGATAGCCTTAATATTAATCAACTGAACTTGCAGTTTACAGCAACTATCAGCAAGGAAAGTGTAAACTTTTTAGATGTTGAGGTCTTCATTAAAGATGGGAGATTGGAAACCAAACTCCATAGAAAGGCAACGGCGGGCAATGCAATATTGCATGCAGGGAGTGCACACCCCCGTCATCTGATCCAAAGCATTCCTTATGGAGAAATGCTCCGCCTCAAAAGAATCTGCAGTTGTGAGGAAGACCTCACACAAGCACAATCCAACTGCAGAAGTAGATTCCTAGACAGAGGCTATACATCGCACTGCATAGATAAAGCAATCAAACGCAGCAATACAGTCCCTAGAGAAACACTCCTTAATAAAAACATGGGGGAAGTCCAAGCGACCACTAATGATACTAATGAGTTCAGGTTCATTTTGGGGTACAACAAACAACATAAACAAGTTCAAAATATCATCAATAAACACTGGCCCCTGATTCTAGGAGACCCAGCGATAGGGCATCTATTCCCCAAAAGACCGGCCATCACCTACAGCAGGGCACCCTCAATGAGGGATGCCCTGGTACAAAATGATCCTGGTGAGCAACCAAAGGGAACGTGACTTTCACAAAGAAAGGGATTTTTCAAATGCAGGACATGCAAAGCATGCCAGTTTGGCAGTAATCGAACTACTTATGTAACTGCATTTGAAACCACTGAGAAACCTATCAAAAAGGCACTCACATGTAAATCCAACTACGTGATATATGTGCTGGAGTGCCCTTGTGGCCTACGGTACATAGGTAGTACTATACTACAGGGACACAAGAGGGTACTCCAGCACATAAGGGCAATCAAAAACAGGGATGTCACATATCCAGTGGCCAGACATTTTGACGAATTCCATAATGCAGACCCCAAACATCTCAAATATTACTTGATTGATTCTGTTCCTCCACAAACAAGAGGGGGAGACAGAGAGAAGGCCCTTAGATGTTTGGAAACATGGTATATTCTTAACCTCGATTCCAAACACCCCAAAGGATTAAACGCTACAGAGGAATTACATACATGTTTATAGATATACATCTTCCGCCGCACTATAGTCCCTCAAATTTTATTCACCTGGGAAAAATAGGTTTTTACATAAATTTCACGCTATTAAAAAAATCTTTTTTAGCACTAAGCACTTTTAAAAAAAATGTTTTGCACTAGCACGAGTCACTTATTGTCATCTGGTTTACATGGTATATGTTTACATTATATTGTACTGTATTTTGCTCACTCTTTATAGAGACATATTGATTATGAAATAAGACCTCTCTGTTTTAATACATTGTGGTATTTATACCTGAATGTTCTATGGCCAAAACCAATTGTCTAGCTATATGTGTTTTTAAAGACAACTATATGTTTCTTTTTAATGAGCATATTTCAATTTGATCAGTACTGTACAGATTCTATGGTTGTTTTTATGTGGGTTTTTAAACTTCAATCAGGTCATATATATGAAGGTAATCATACTGATATTAATCATTTAATTTATTCAATTTATTTATGTCATTCTAATTGTTGTATAATCTAACAATTGGGAGAAAAAAGTAATAATCATTTTTAAATTGAATTTTAAAATTGATTTGTGAAAATAATTTATAAATTAATTTATGTATAGCTCAACCCCTAACAGTCTAGGAACAACCGAATATAGTCTGTTTTCCATATCCATGTTTAAAACTAATGGCACCTCTCACTTTAAGAAAAATGCTAAAAAAAAGTAGAAAAAAATGGTATATAAAGGTAACCTCCTCCCAGCTAGCGTGTCATGTGATCAAGACCCTTGTGGGGTCGAAACGCGTAATGGCTGCCAGTGCTGTTTGAGCTGAGTCAATAAAGAGTTAAGTTCCAGCAAAAGTTTGTGGTCCGTGCTCCTGTTCGTCAGGCATCGAGATTCGAGCGGAGTGGTGTAGATATATATATATATATATATACACATACATATATCTATATATATCTATATACATATATATATATATATATATACACATATATATTCTGCTCCAAAGGTTGTCCACCTGGTGAGTAGCACTCGATCAGCAGCTTTGTTTATGATAGGTAGGGACGAGGATCCGCTTGTAGAAGCTGCTCCGTAATGGAAATGTCTGACGCGTTTCGAAGCTCCATATGCTTCAGAGGCTTGAACGGAGACAGTGTGTGCAAACGCTGAACCCACTTCGCCATTTTCATATTGCACACCCACCAATGGGAAGCTCACATATATATAAACAAATTCCTCTCACCCTCAGTCTGGTGAAGAAACGAGCCACTCCGGTTTGCAGTTTTTGATGAAATTGGAATTGATTCGGGCATAAAATACGACGCGTTTCAACTCCTTCTGGAGTCTTGGTCACATCATGTATATATATATATGTCCAGTACACACATACACACACACACACTTATACATATTACATGAGAAAGCCTTCTTACTGACTGTTTGCCAGGATTTCTGTGTGTGTATATATATATATATATATATCTATAAATCCAATTTCTCCAATGCCCATGGAGAAAGAAGGACGCACTGGAGGGGGCCCGTATTTGCCTGTAGATTTAGGCGATATATGGGACTGCATGGATTGTGATTGATGAACATGACCAAAGTGTACCCATTGAAGGGTTGAATAATTATAATGATTGTGACTTTTATGCCAACAGATATGTTCCACTCGGATGTCCATTTGGAATAATGATTTTAAGATCGTTGACATTTACCATAATGCATCATTTTTGATTCCGAGTGGTTGGCCAATCAAGAGTGCCTCTGGTATAAAAGAAAGGAAACAGTCATGTGATATATGGATTCGCCTACCACACCCATGAATAAGGACATTGAACTGAAACGCGTCAGGAAGGCGCTCTTTGTTGTCATGTTCTGGAAGAATAAATTTGATTAAATATGCCTGCAGCTGAGTGCGTCCTTCTTTCTCCATGGGCATTGGAGAAATTGGATTTATATTTTGACGGCGTAGCCCGACCCCGGTACAGGACTGCACCACCTCGTTAACGTCAGCACTGTGCCGCCGGGATCATGGCGGGCGGGCCGTGCTGCCGCAGATTTACTGCGTAGGGGGCCCGTGTTTGCCTGTAGATTTAGGCGATATATGGGACTGCATGGATTGTGATTGATGAACATGACCAAAGTGTACCCATTGAAGGGTTGAATAATTATAATGATTGTGACTTTTATGCCAACAGATATGTTCCACTCAGATGTCCATTTGGAATAATGATTTTATTCAATTCAATTCAGAATATCTTTATTTCGGCCTTTCTGGCCATAAACGTACATTTAAAAATACAACACATTTCATACAGTTTAGTTATGCAAGATGAAATAAAGTGCTGTACAGTGCAGTATTTAAAAGGTCTCAGAAAAAGCATTAGTATATATAAAACTACTCAATTTTTAAAAAAGGCTTAAAATTATTTAAAAGGTTAAAAAGATCCAATTAAACCAGGCTAGATTTTAGTACAGTTAGACGGACACACCACATAGAGAATAAGTATCGGGAAACTGAATACACAATAGGGAGGCTGGTATCATATTTTAATATCCTATAAGCCTTCACACAATGATTTGTCCCGAGATTCCGGCAGACCTGTTGAAGCCATCGGTGCCTAATCTTCTTGTATACCGGACAAACAAACAGTACATGTTGGTCCATTTCTGGAGTGTTATCACAAACCAGACACCCCTTGGACTGTGCAGCCCCCCAGTTATTTGTGAAGGCACGGAGTGGTAGTACACCGTGCCTAAATTGCAAATAAAGTTTTTAGCTAAGGGGGCTGAATAGCGTCAAGAACAGGTTCTAACCTGTATCGGTCCTTGACTTCTAAAAATTGTGCAGTCAGTGTACCAGTGGTGGAATTCCCCTTGATCTGATTTACCTTATATTCTCTGAAGAGCTTTGAAAGAGCCTTCCTGGGGATTGTCGGGCAGGATACTTCAGCATTGGCCCATAAGTCACCCATCCTTGGAGCAAATAAGGTGTTTTTAATATAGGCTAACCATGGGATTTTGCCTGCCCCCTGCAAGTTTAAGACCTCCTTCATCTCATCCTTGAAAGCCACTAACTCTGGTGTACACCATAGACGTCGCCAGTGGAGAAGGGGCCTGAGGGCAACTTCCTCAGCAATTGGACCGACCCCAAGATCCATTCGGAGTGGCGTCAATGGTGTACTTTTTGGGAGGCCTAGGATTTGTCTAATAAAAGTTTTTTCATTCCTAGAGAGGGGATCAGATGGTTGATGGCCCCAGGTTTCTGCCCCATATAGGGCCGCCCCCCTTGCTTGTGTCTTATAGATTTCCATAACCGGGCCAACCATTTTGTGGGTGCTTTTCTTGAGCATCTTAGCCAGCCCCCCCGAAGTTTGGGCCAGTCTTAAGCTGGCCTTCCTAATTTGCGCGTGCCACTGCATTTTATCGGTGAGGGTTAATCCTAGATAATCGAAAACTGTAACTTTTTCCAGTGGTTTCCCATCTAAGCAGGGATTTGGACGTGTGGAGTCGCCTGCATTAAAAATCATATATTTGGTCTTTAAAGAGTTTATCTCCAAACCCCTACTTTTGCAGAATGACTGGAAAATATCTAGGGCCCGCTGAATTCCCATCGGGGATTTGGATAGTAGCAAGGTGTCGTCGGCGAACATCAGGGCCGGAACCCTGTGTTTCGCCAACCTGGGGGCATCTACATCCCTCCCAACAGTTAGGTCCTCCACAAGGACGTTAATAAATAGACAGAAATGGGTTGGGGCCAAAACACACCCCTGCCTTACCCCTCTATCTATAACTATAGGATCTGTGAGCTCACCATTTTTCCCATATCTAACTTGCGCATAGTTAGATTCGTGAAGCCGCTTCATCTGGTGACAGAGGTACGGAGGGACCCCCATACTTTTTAAAATGGACCACAATTTATCCCTAGGGAGCAGGTCAAATGCTGATTTTAGGTCCACAAAGATCAGATAAAGGCTGCCACCCTCCAGGAGCACTTAAGATCGCTGACATTTACCATAATGTATCATTTTTGATTCCGAGTGGTTGGCCAATCAAGAGTGCCTCTGGTATAAAAGAAAGGAAACAGTCATGTGATATATGGATTCGCCTACCACACCCATGAATAAGGACATTGAACCGAAACGCGTCGGGAAGGCGCTCTTTGTTGTCATGTTCTGGAAGAATAAATTTGATTAAATATGCCTGCAGCTGAGTGCGTCCTTCTTTCTCCATGGGCAGTGGAGAAATTGGATTTATATATACTGACTGTTTGCCAGTGATGTCAAAGATCATATTTCACAGTGAAGAGATCCAACTGTGAATTCTTTCCAGAGAAGTTACTGTTGAGGGAAGCGCAGACAGGCTTATTTGTGATTACTGCAACGGTTCAAAGAAAGAGAATAACTCTTGATGGAGTCTTGGGCACCTACTTGATTTCTTAGTTAGTGACAGCAGGAACAGGGCAAAGCCTTCTGGGATAGGATGTTCTTAACCAGTTTTCCGAAGCTGATGTAATCCTCAATATGTATTACACCACTGAGGACAGGGCTCTACAGAAGGAAACCCGTTAGTTGTCATGGTGCTGTCCATCCCCAACACAGGGGGTAAAAAATGAATGCTAAGAGAAAGAACTTATAACTTTTGAATTCTGGGACTTTGCATCCCCTGTTCGGAAGGTTGCTGTGTCCATTGTTCAGAGAGCTCTAGTAGTATACAACACATTCGCCGCTATAGCTCCTAGCAGACACATGGGTACACACACTCACTCTGTATTCAGTGCTTAGGCATATGCTCTCCCTTCTTTGCTTCCCAGCTATGTCCCAGTCTCTTAAAATGTACAGTGCTGAGCTCATTTGAGAATATTTAGCTTCCCTAAATAAATAAATTAAACACAGCATTTCGTCTTTCTTTCATTGCTGACAATGACAGTGCTGCTCTTGGATCATTAATCAGCACAGCTGACAAGGTCATCCTTACAGGGCTATCCTTGATGCTTCTACCAATAAATTCTTCTCAGTGTGTGAAAAAAAACATGGTAAATGCAGAACTCTGTCAGCAAAACATGCACTGTCCAATATTGACTTTATTTTCTTTATATATATATATATATATATATATATATATATATATATCTTGTTGAACCTACTCAATAGTTTTTCTGTACTACAATGTACGTTTTTAATTTTTTTATACATTGCACTTTGCATTTAAAATTGATTTATAATAACAGACACTGTTGCATAACATACATTTTAAATATTAGCACATTAACCTCAACAAAAGCACACATTTTTAAAAACATTGACAGACATATCTGCAGTTTCAGGCAAACAATGAATGCTAAATGGATGATGCTCAAATGCTCTAAATCTTGTTAAAGAATGCTAAACTAATGTAATAGAAAAACATATAAATGTAAAAACTACATGCAGAGTAGTATATAATATGGTCCTATATTGGGGTTCAGTGGACATTTATAAACCACTCGGCCTTCAGCCTTGTGCATTGTAAATGTCACCAGAACCCCTTGATGGCAACATAAGCTGATATTAAATAATTAAACATTATGGGGCTCATTACGATGTCGGGCGGAAAACCTCCGCCCAACAGTGACTCGGAATCGGGACCGACCGACTTGCGACTGAACACTGTTTGGTCGGATTCCCATTGTTTCCTATGGGAGCTCGTGTTCCACCCGACAACCGGCCATAACACAGGCTCCTATTGGGAAATGGGGTGTGTGCGGAAAACCCTGCACCCTGTCACAAGCACCCCACAGTGCCTGCCACACAGTGCAGGGCTTTACAGGAGGGTACAATAGGTACCCCCTTGGCCATCAACCGTAGGCCACGGGGGCTAGGGGGCCCTGCCAGGGTCCCCCAAAGTCACTTTCTGACAGCCTTTCTGTGTCGGACAGGCTGACGCAGAAAGGCTGTTGGAAATTGACATCGTAATCCAGAGGGCAGAAACACTTTCCATAGGGGTGTACGATACGGTTCCGACCAACACGAATACTCCACGAGTTGGTCGGAACCGATTCGGAATGACCACGCGGTTTACGTTCCGACCGCGAACATTGTAATCGGGCAGTCAGAATGTAAACTGACCGAGTCGGTCGGAAGGGCTCCGACGCAGTCGAGGAGATTCCGACTGTCGGGAGGAGGCTTTCTGCTCGGCATCGCAATGAGCCCCTATGTATTGTCTTGTTTTCAGAAATTATATATATATATATATATATATTATCTACTGGCGGTTGCCAGTAGATAGTTATAGTTAGGATCTATTTTCCATAGGAAATCTGCAACATTCTATTTGAAATAACTCTTGCGTCGGTTGACGAATCTTCGCGAAATTTTAAAACTTTATGGCCTGCTTCGGTCCGCTCCCCCCCTGAAAGTCTCAGGGTGATTCGTCAAGCGGGGGCCGAGAAAAAAGGGGGGTCCCAAAACGTGTTTTCCCCATTCATTTTCCCATAGGAAACTTTAGCCACGGCTACAGCCCGAACTGCTGAACGGAATTACACAAAATTTGGCAAAGAGGTAGTTCTTGGTTCAGAAAGAACCCTTTTTGTTAAATGGTGTAAATCCGTTCAGTAGTTGTGGAGAAATTAAAAAAATAAGAGTCAAAAAATCAATTTCCCATAGGAAACTTTATGCAAGGCTACAGCCCGAACTGCTGAACGGAATTACACCAAATTTGGCAAAGAGGTAGTTCTTGGTTCAGAAAGAACCCTTTTGTTAAATGGTGTAAATCCGTTCAGTAGTTGCTGAGAAAATCAAAAGTAAAAACACATATATATCTGGGCGGAGCCTAACCACACATGTCATCGTGAGATCTGATTGGCTGTCAGCACTTCATCCTGGAATTGCTGGCAGCCATCTTGGGACCAATATAAATGATAGTACCCCATTGAAATGCATTGTAGTGAATCGAAGATTTTGAGGGTTACCAAAAGGAGAACTATAAAGGGTGATAACAGACTTTAGTTACATTAGAATTCATTTGTTGATGGTACCATACTAATTTCAGGAATTGTGGTGTGTTCTAAGGTGATTTTACCCTGTGAAAAACCTTCTGCTGGGATATCATGAATCATGTTTGAGAGAAAACTATTTTCACATGCTTGTCCCATACAGTTTTGGAAGGTGCTCCAGAAGCTAAAATGAGAGCATATTTTCTGTAAATTCACATTATCTTTTTCAGTCATGTGAGAATGAAGTCTGACATTCTCAGTAAAACATGTACATCC
The DNA here is from genome assembly GCA_963921515.1 of Calotriton arnoldi. Lineage (NCBI taxonomy): Eukaryota > Metazoa > Chordata > Amphibia > Caudata > Salamandridae > Calotriton > Calotriton arnoldi. The sequence goes on along the minus strand of CAWUFW010006843.1, from coordinate 262,831 downwards.
AACAATGGCAGAGACTGTCAGTTGATTCCTTTGTGTTCTACTGCAGCTTCCCAGAGTGTACTAAAGAACAACTAGAGTGCTAACAGCCTTACTTATGACAAAAGTATGGCACACCTGAAGCCATATTGATTGGAATAAACTGGTAACACTTAAAACATTTAACTTAAAAAGGAACAAAATGATGGGGTTCATTTTGTCATAGAAATTATGGTTAGTGCTGTAGAAAGAAAAATTAGGACATGTTTCAAGTGTGATCTCAAATATCTTCCTGTTATATTTCAACAGGAGCAGCCTGTCAGTTGATGCCTTTGTGTTCTACTGCAGCTTCCCAGAGTGTTCTAAAGAACAACTAGAGCGCTAACAGTCTTACTTATGACAAAAGTATGGCACACCTGAAGCCATCTTGATTGGAATAAACTGGTAACACTTAAAACATTTAATTTAAAAAGGAACAAAATGAGGGGGTTCATTTTGCCATAGAAATTATGGTTAGTGCTGTAGAAAGAAAAATTATGACATGTTTTAAGTGAGATCTCAAATATCTTCCTGTTATATTTCAACAGGAGCAGCCTGTCAGTTGATGCCTTTGTGTTCTACTGCAGCTTCCCAGAGTGTTCTAAAGAACAACTAGAGTGCTAATAGCCTTACTTATGACAAAAGTATGGCACACCTGAAGCCATCTTGATTGGAATAAACTGGTAACACTTAAAACATTTAATTTAAAAAGGAACAAAATGAGGGGGTTCATTTTGCCATAGAAATTATGGTTAGTGCTGCAAAAGAAAATTTAGGGCATGTTTTAAGTGAGATCTCAAATCCTCTTCTATTTCATTAGAAAATTCAGACATGCAGACTGAAACAATCACTTTCAATACCAGCAGTAGACTTCCAGTTAACTCCTTGGTGAGCAGTAGCTTTACTACAGTGATCTAATGAACAACTAGAGTGCTAACATTCTGAATTTATGGCAAATGTGTGACACATCTGAATGCCTTCTTGATGGAATCAAAGTAAAAACTGAAAGCATTTCCTACTGAGGAGACTGTAGTAAATGAGGAAATTAGGAAACTTCATAACAAATAAGTCTCCCAAGATGGCCACCAGAGAAAAAAGAGCCCAAATGTAGCACAAATATCACCCAGAGGTAGCCCACGTATAGCCCAATGACAGAAGTGTGCAAAACACTTTTTATTTTTTGTTTTTTGCAGTTTTATATAGTGCAGACTGGTCAGGTATTGGAGTGCTTTACATGAGCATTGGTTACATCACACAAAGACAAATTCATGTTGGTTGACCCCTACACTACCCAAACACCACTGCACTACCCTAAACCCTAAAACACTACCCCCAGCACGACCCCCTTCACTACCCAAACACAACTGCACTACCCTAAACTCAAAAACACTACCCCCAGCATGACCCCCTACACTACCCAAACACCACTGCACTACCCTAAACCCTAAATCTACCCCCTACACTACACAAATACCACTGCACTACCCTAAACCCTAAAACACTAGAACCCAGCACGACCCCCTACAGTACACAAACACCACTGCACTACCCTAAACCCTAAAACACTACCCCCTACACTACACAAACACCATTGCACTACCCTAAACCCTAAAACACTACCCCCAGCATGACCCCCTACACTACACAAACACCACTGCACTACCCTAAACCCTAAAACACTACCCCAGCATGACCCCCTACACTACCCAAACACCACTGCACTACCCTAAACCCTAAAACACTACCCCCAGCACGACTCCCTACACTACACAAACTCCACTGGACTACCCTAAACCCTAAAACACTACCCCCAGCACGACTCCCTACACTACCCAAACACCACTGCACTACCCTATACCCTAAAACATGACCCCGTACACTACACAAACACAACTGCACTACCCTAAACCCTAAAACACTACCCACAGCATGACCCCCTACACTACACAAACACCACTGCACTACCCTAAACCCTAAAACACTACCCCCTACACTACACAAACACCACTGCCCTACCCTAAACCCTAAAACACAACCCCCAGCATGACCCCCTACACTACACAAACACCACTGCACTACCCTAAACCCCCCTACACTATACAATCACCACTGCACTACCCTAAACCCTAAATTGACCCCCAGCACGACCCCCTACACTACCCAAACACCACTGCCATACCCTAAACCCTAAAACACTACCCCCAGCATGAACCCCTACACTACCTAAACACCACTGAACTACCCTAAACCCTAAAACACTACCCCAGCACTACCCCTACACTACCCAAACACCACTGCACTAACATAAACCCTAAAATACTACCCCCAGCACAACCCCCTACACTACACAAACACCACTGCACTACCCTAAACCCTAAAACACTACCCCCAGCACGACTCCCTACACTACCCAAACACCACTGCACTACCCTAAACCCTAAATCTACCCCCAGCACGACCCCCTACACTACCCAAACACCACTGCACTACCCTAAACCATAAAACACTACCCCCAGCATGACCCCCTACACTACACAAACACCACTGCACTACCCTAAACCCTAAAACACTACCACCAGCATGACCCCCTACACTACTCAAACACCACTGCACTACCCTAAACCCTAAAACACTAACCCAGCACGACCCCCTACACTACCCATACACCACTGCACTACCCTAAAGCCTAAAACACTACCCCCAGCACGACCCCCTACACTACTGCACTACCCTAAACCCTAAAACACTACCCCAGCACGACCCCCTACACTACCCAAACACCACTGCACTACCCTAAACCCTAAAACCCTACCCCCAGCACGACCCCCTACACCACCCAAACACCACTGCACTACCCTAAACCCTAGAAAAGAAACCCCCATCCCATGCCCAATCCCCCTTACCTCTCACTCCTCGTGGTTCCTCTCTCCTCGTGGTTCCTGCTTCACGTCGTCTCTGAGGGGCGGTGTACGTCGTTGTGAGGAAACGGAACAGCCTCTGTTTCCTTACAATGACATGGATCGTCTACATGTTTTTTAGAACGCATGGTCATTTACCATACATACCTTTACAACAAAATTCGTTGTAAAGGCATGCGTGGTAAATGACCATGCGTTCTAAAAAAATGCGTAGTAATGACTTTGTGATGTACAACGCATGCGTGGTAATGCATGCATTGTAATAGTATCGCAAAGTAAAAAAGTCGTTGTAACGGCTGTTTACCGATCGAAACTGGCCCCTGTTCTTCAGTGAGACGTTTATTTGATTAATTAGGAGGAAGGAATGTGTTTTTTTACCGAAAAGTGCATTCCCGGCTGTTGTATTGTGAAAGTGTCCGCGTGGCCTGGTTTCACTTCCGGTGAGAGAGTGGAAGAGTCTGTTTGGATCTAAAGGAGTTCTGTTGTTGGACGGGGCCGGCGCGACATGTCATCAGAAAACATAGCTAATGGAAAGTGTCCTCCCTGAAGTGTGGAGCAGTGCCATGAGAGGTCAACGAGTGTGCGTCCCACCGCAGTATGACCGTACCGCGTGACCCATGTGCCACCTCCAGGGTACGGGAGGCAGAAGCGGCATCGCAGGTCCTCTTGAAGACCATTGTAGCACTACTTCTACATTTTGGTACTAGGGCATTTTAACTTCGTTGTTCCTGCCAGATACAAAGAGAAGATCCTGTGTTATTCAGTGCCCTCGTTACCGTTTGTGTGGGTTGTGGTGCTTGTCACTTCACTGCCCCGCCGGTGCACACGACTGGGCACCCCACCTCGTGTGCCATCTGCAGGGCCTCTGCCCTCGGATCACTGGTTTTGGATTCTGGAGTGGCAACATAAACAGTTGCTCCCAAAGGACTAGCCTGAACACTTAGGTGAATATCCCCTGCACCAGCATTCCACGGAAATTCTTTCCTAGCTCTCCCACGTCAACGAGGACGTCATAATAGCACGGCTCCGCTCGCGACACCGTATGACGTCATCGGAGCCATAAGAGAACCTCGTCGGCGTGCTGACGTCAGTTCCACCCATTTTTTCCGTGCCACCGAGGCAAACAGGGGACCGAGACATTTTCACATGTATACATAGTATAATAAATATATATATATATTCACTGAAAAAACCATAGGTTTCAGGCACGTTATAGTTAGAAATTAGCATTTAAAAAACCTTAGAAATTCACTGAAAAAACCATAGGTTTCAGGCACGTTATAGTTAGAAATTAGCATTTAAAAAACCTTAGAAATTCACTGAAAAAACCATAGATTTCAGGGGCGTTATAGTTAGTTGGACATTTCACTCGTACAAAACCATAGAAATTCCCCCGTTATAGTTAGTTCAGCTAACTATAACTCGCGCGCCCGCAATGCTCTGCTGATGACGTCACATATTACATCACTCATGACATGGTCAGTGACATCACTCATGACATCACTGATGACATCTCAAATGACATCACTCATGATATCACTGATGACATCATCCAGTGAATGTGTGTTTTTCTGAAAATTAAATATGTTTTATATATGTATATCTCAAGGTCGATGGAAGAATAAATGGGTATATAAGTGTCTAAATGGATGATTTTGTTTTGTAAAATTGATTGTATAACTGACTAAGTGTATCTTAGTGAATACATGGGTTAGTGAGTAATGTTTAAATATGAAAATATCTGTATCAGTCTCTCACTTTGTGTATAAGTGGCTGCATGGGTTGGTGAGTAGCTACATGAGTGTCTATATGGGTTATTAGTTGGTTTTTTGAGTATCAGTATGAGTGTCTGAGTGTCTGTATGGTTCGGTGGGGGGTATTACTTAGTGCATAGATGCATGAATGAGTGACTCACTGTTTGTATGTGTTGAAGACAGCATGTGTGCAGGACTGTATAGGTGGATGAGTATGTGTATGGGTGTGTTAGTGAGTGAATGACTGTCTCAATAGTGTCTTTATGAGTAACTACATATGTTTTAAACTAGTATATGTGAGTATTGGTATATATAAGTGAGTATATGTGAGAGTGAGAGATTGGAAGAGTTCCTGTACAAATATGTAGGTGTTTCTATAAGTGATTGTTTAAGAGAGTAAGTATGTGTAAGTTTCTGTAGAAGTAAGTGTGGTAGTGTGTGTATAACTGTATATGCAAGTAAATGGATGTTTGATACTTTGTTTGCATGTGTGACTATGTGTGTGAGTAACTCTATGGATGAGTGGCGGTGTGTAACAGGATGTATAGGTGTATGAGTACATATGATGAGTGAGTACATGTATGAGTGACTGTATAGGGACTGTTGGTGAATGAGTGGATGTATGTGTAGATCTTGGAATTACTGAATAGGTGTGTTGTAACTGGTATTGGTATGTCCATTCTTTTGAAAAAGTTAGTTTGTATTTTTGAGTGTGTGTATCAAAGGTTATATTAGGGTGAGAGGAGGTCTGCCACTCTATCACAAGGATGATGTCATCAGTGATGTCATCAGTGATGTCATTTGAGATGTCATCAGTGATGTCATGAGTGATGTCACTGACCATGTCATGAGTGATGTAATATGTGACGTCATCAGCAGTGCATTGCGGGCGCGCAAGTTATAGTTAGCTGAACTAACTATAACGGGGAATTTCTATGGTTTTGTACGAGTGAAATGTCCAACTAACTATAACGCCCCTGAAACCTATGGTTTTTTCAGTGAATATATATATATATACACACACACACATACATACAGATATACATACATGAGTTAGGATTGCTTTTCCTTTCAGTCGTTTTTGAGCAATTAAGGTTTAAATATATTTGTATATCCAGACACGGCTCAGCCTGCAAGAGTCTCTCAAGAGTGCATATTTAAAAATAGAGCATTCTGATTTGCCATAGAGCTTTTTTCCCCTTGGGCCATTCGTCAGACTTCAATGGGAGTGAGTAATCTGATTAGCTGCCAGCAACATACATTTTTTTTGTTGCTGACAGCCATTATAGGACTCGGGGGCTTAGTCCCTGTCCTGAATCAGTAATGTAATAAATGATGTCATAGAACATGTCACAAGTGATGTAATATGTGAAGTCATAAGGAGTGTTTTTTCAGTGAATATATATATATATCTCCAACGTGTTGGTCCTGATTAGGACAGACTGGCGCTTATCATGTCAGCGGTGCGAAGTCCCCCGGCCAGACCAGACTAGACCGGTAATCTTCCACAACTCTGGCACATTTATGCCAAACAAAAGGGTCTGCACTCCTGGCAAATTTCTTTTGCTTTTATTTGAATACACAAACCCCAACGCGTTTCGGTCTTCACACAGACCTTGTTCACGGGTAACTTCCCACCAATTAGTGCAACCAATATTTTCTTTTCCCTGCCTCGTCATTTCCTGTTTTACAATGCATGATGGTTCTTGCAGTCTTTTCACAGTCCAAGGGAAACATTAGAATTAAATGTGACGAAGTGCTTTTTTTGCAAATATGCTACAAAAGTGTCAATGTGCAAATGTGCAAACATTAATAAAAGTCACAAAAATGTTAAAAGGGAGAATTCATTTTTAATGTATTTCAAGACATATATGAAGTTCTTGCTCTTAATATATCCCATGCGGATTTCCTCTATTTCGTACTTATGTAAACAAAGACTCAATTAGATATTGTGCAAAATCACATCATTTCTATTGATTTTGTGTCCTCCATTATGTTTCAAATATCACAAGTCAACAGTCCTGATAATTGGATTGATTTCTATATTAAATGTATTTATTTAGAGTTTTTTGTTATGACCCCTTTTTTGGTTTTATACACCATTGAGTGTTACACTCTTCTAGGACGATTCATGCCCTCCAGTGGGCCATGTTCGGTTGACATTGAGATATTTCTGCGCAAAAGATGCTGGATGATTGGGCTTCCTGATTTGATGATTTCTCTCTATACTAATCAATTGTCATAACACCCACCAGTGGATTTTTTATATATATTTCAAGTATTATTTATTGATATTTACTTGAGTCATTTGTGTTTCATTTTGCATACTGAAAGAGCAGCATATAATCAGATTGGTTTTCCTCTGATATTGAATCTCTATGAGTTTTTTTTCTCTCTGGTTTCTTATATATGTACATAAGGTTCCTCATTTTGATTAAGGCCTCTGGAGTTTAATGTTCTCTGCAATAAGATGTGTCTTGATGATTCCTTCTGTCTTAATTTTTTTTCGCAGTTACCGCCTCTTTCTGACACCGGAACATGTTCAATTGCATAAAATTTCAGTTGTTCCCAGTTGCTCTCATGGTATTCTTCCATATGTTTTGCAAACATAGAAGGAATTTCTGAGTGTCCTCGCCTCCTGTCTGGAAGCCACCGTCGGGAGTCAGCAGCTACGACGGAGGTGCAACTCGAGTCGGAGGACTCGTGCAGCACTTCCCTTTCTGGCGGTGAGTCTGCTCTAGGCTATAATATTGACAGGTCTGAAGAGGTGTGATGGTAGTAGCGTTACTCTGGGAGCAAGCCTACTCTCGTTAACACTGCTACAACTTATATAAGTGTTCATTTTTATTCTTTGCATGATGCCTGTAGATGCGCTACGTGAGCGCGAGGCTGCGGCGGACGCTCTATTTAACAATTTGCCCACTGTACATAGCCAGCAGAGATCGGGCAGTGTGAACCAAAGCGCTACCAACTATGAATACAAGACTCTACTGAAAACACTGGAAAAACTTATGAAAACTGAATTAACGAAATGGTGGGAGGGAAAGTCATTACAGAAGTATCGTGATGTGGGTAGGGTCCCCAGAGGACTGAGGATTATGTTGGCCCCCAGTTTCGAAAACCCTAACCCCCAAATGTTAAAAGAATGGGCGGAAAGCAACCTGGATGCATCCATGTGACTCATTATCATCCTCATTAAATATGCTGAGATTGACCGGATCTCTACCATGAAGGAAATCGAGCGCATCAACAGTGAGCTGGATAAATTGGAGCCTAAAGACCTGCTTACCAAAGGGAAGGAAGATATCACCACAAGACTCAAGAAACAGGAAGAAATCATAAAAACCAGGAAAGACTTTAAATTCGCACGCGATAAGGCTGATTATGAAACAGACCAAATCTTCACCTTCTCAAGGAAATTCGATTCTGTGAAAAAACACAAAAACATCAGACCCAATGCTACGAATCAGAGTACTAGTGGTAACATCAACACTGAAACCACAGCCTCAGGATCTGAAATGAGTTCAGCTCTGGATAGTGAAACCAGCTCAGAGGATGGTACAAGTCGTTCAGACAACAGTGAAGGGGCCACATGCAATTGTACACTCGCTAAGGAACTTGATTTTTTACGGTTAGACCGCAGGCAGACCCTCCGCCCACGACCGCCAGGGAAACAAGGAAGAGACGCAACAACAAAAAAAGACGAGAAAAGCGACAATGTAGGAAATCCAAACAGGAACAACAGGAGAGGCAACAAATGGCGGAAGAAACAGATATAAGCGCCAATACTGTAATTAACCTCAGTGATGTCAACCTCAGTAAAGCGGAATCTCAACTGTTTTCACTCGGTCTCACTTACTGTCCCGAAAGTAGCTTCAACTACAGCAGAACTAGAGTGGATATCTTCCAATTTATTCGCAAACTTAAATTGATTAAGTACTTTAAACTCAAGCACAGCAACATTTCCACTGCTGCGCCCAACACTGCACATGTGCCTGTGAACACCATCCTCCTGGTCTCTGACATTCCCATCATGCGCATTTTGTATGACCTGCAATCGACCTCACAGGCATTCTCCACGCAGCAAATTCTGAAAGAGGAAGGCATCACGGGACCGTGTTCCATCAAAAGTTCATTTAAACCTCAATCCACTTTCACTCCGACTATGCCAAGGGATTCCATTGACACCTTCAATGATGTTATCATTGAGGAACTTAAAGACCTACACCACAGATCCAAGAAGAAACAACGCAAGTACACACATCGAGACCAGCAATATTTTTCTCTCATCAAAAAACTACAGAATAACAATCAAGTGATCATTAACCCTTTGGGCGCGGCCGGAATTTCCCCGCGGTGCGGGAAAATTCCACGCGTGCGCAGATCGGACGGCTCCCGGCCGTCCGACGCACACACCCACCGTGACGTCGGACGGCATGCAAGGGGTTAACAAATCAGACATGGGGGGCAACATTGTGCTATGGCCTAGAAACCTTTACCTTGAGGAAGCACACAGGCACCTCAATGATGTGACGTGCTACAAAAAATCCAATACACAAGAGTTTTCTATCATTAAGAAAAATCTGAAATCTCATTTGAACCGCTATAGACACGAGGGACTTTTGACCAAAGAGGAATTTCTCTTCTTGAACAACGACAATCCAGTGATGCCAGTGCTGTACTTTCTCCCTAAAGTCCATAAGGGAGTGTCTCCTATACCTGGGCGCCCCATCATATCGGCACGTAAGAGCTTATGTGAAAACATATCCAGATATGTGGATTTCTTTCTCCAAGACTTTGTGATACAGTTACCATCGTATCTTAGAGATACTGGGGACTTCCTACTCAAGATCAAAGACAGTGAATGGTCTGATGAGCTCATTATGATGTCAATGGACATTACGTCTCTTTACACCAGCATCAACCATGTAGACGGCCTCAGAGCCTGTGAACACTTCCTCATGGGCCGCCCTATCCACTGCTATAAACACAATGACTTCCTTTTGTTTTTGATTAAGTGGTGCCTTAATAACAACTTTTTTCTGTTTGCCAATGATATTTATCAACAGTTGAGAGGGGTCGCAATGGGGGCTTGCTTCTCCCCTAGCTATGCTTGTCTTCATGTAGGCTGGTGGGAGGAGCGGGTCCTCAGGGCGATCCACCACGAAGCTTTCAATAACAATGTAATTACCTGGCTTCGTTATATTGACGATATTTTTGTGATATGGAGGGGCACTGAGGAAAGTGCCTTGGGCTTTGTGTCTGAGATCAATAACAATGATCTCAACCTAGAATTAAACGCCACCATCAGTGCCACTAACATTGAATTCCTTGATGTAACTGTGTATATTGCCAATGACACCTTGCATACCAAACTACATCGCAAAACCACTGCAGGCAATTCTACACTCCACGCCTCGAGTTTTCACCCGAAACATCTAGTGGCTAGCATCCCTTATGGTGAAATGCTCCATCTACGGAGAATTTGCAGTAATGAGGAGGATTTGACTAGATGTCAACTTGATGCCCTTAGGAGATTCAAGGCATGGGGTACTCCACTCCACTCCACTCAGACCATCACTAGAGCTATTAGGAGAGCAAATGACACACCCAGAGAACAATTGCTGAGGGGCCACACTGAAGATGTCCAGACTCAAATATCTGCAATTGCCACCCCCATGACTGACACTGGTGGGACAGTAGACACTCGCCTCATTATTACTTACAGCAGAGAAGAGAGAGCCATCAGATCCATCATCAACAGACAGTGGCGGATCATCCAAACAGACCCTATCCTCGGTCCACTAGTCCCCACACGTCCCAACATCACCTACCGACGTGCATACTCCATGAGGGATGCCCTAGTCAGAAGTAGTCCCGAAGCCACCACCACATCTAAGTGGCTCACCAACGTGAAGGGCTTCTTCAAATGCAACACTTGTAGAGCCTGTCGTTTTGGGATTAATACCACTCAGGTCAATGCAGACTTCAGATCTAAACCAATTGTCATCAGTCACAAATACACTTGTAAGACTGAGTACGCGGTATACATTCTCCAGTGTACCTGCAACCTAAGATATGTTGGGAGCACTAAACTCCAAGTGCACATGCGGATTCTGCAACACCTCAGGGCAATAGTCAACAACGACCATACATATCCTGTGGCAAGACATTTTAAAGAGGTCCACAACAATAACCTCCAACACCTTAAATAGATTGTCATTGACAATGTACCCACAACCAGTAGAGGGGGTAACTGGGAAAAACTCCTGAGGCAACTAGGGTCACGCTACATACTTGACCTAAACACTAAGACACCATGTGGCCTCAACATCAGTGAGGATTTGTATAATTTCCTATAATGTCTTAACGTCACGCTTTCTGTCATAATCTATACTGAATACAACGCTGTTACGTGGTTTTTCACTCCATGTAAGGTCTCATCCTCCCATGTCTCTTGCCTAATATGTGCTTCTGTGTCCAATATTTCCTTTTTCCTTTTTCCCTTCTCCAACCCCTACCCGCTAGCCTCTATACCCTTTCTCCAGGTGCTCTCCCTCCCACTAACCCTATTGGCTTTCTTCCAATATTTATCCAGTGGTCATGTTTAGATCTCCCCACTCGTGGTTTATATGATGTCTATACCGATGTAATTAGCGCATTTTATGTGTATTATGCTGACATACCATTGACTTCAATGTTATTTCACGTAGACTCACACCTACGTTTTACGCCACTCTCTGCTATCATGTGCTCCACTGTATATACACTTTCACACTTGTACTTCGCGGGCTACCCTGTATATCACGCGATATTACTATGGTTCTTGATTTTCCCATAGAGCGCCGCTCTGCACTGAAGCCTCGTTTTATTTTTTTATTTTTTTTTATATGTTCCCTGCACCGTGTCTATCCCCCCTCACCGTTCAGCCCTCATTCATCACCACAATTAGGGCACCACGTGCACAAACCCTGTGTTATACATACAGTACCAACACAGCGGTTTTTAGCTCAGCGCACTCACTGCACATCGAGCACCCGCTCATTCCCCTAAGTTGCCTACTGATCAGACTCCTCATATGCCACCACATTCCACTCAGAGGCACACCGAGTGGGGTCACTGCTAAGCGCATCCTCGGCAGCAGTCTTACTCCACTGCAACCCGTTACAGTGACAACACGCTACCGCATTTAGGCAGTCTAGATTCAGCTGACGCACTCGGCAATTATCTGTTATTATTATTATTATTTATTTTTATTTTTTTTTATTTTTGTGTTTTATAGAGCGCGAACTTGACCTGTTAGGGTATCAGAGCGCTTTACAGGAAACATAGAAATGTACAATAGGCTAGGAATCACAATAATATACAAAAGGTAAAAGGGGGCAGGGTGCAGGATATATAAAGGATAGAGGACACGAATGTACAGTTTGCATTTTATAGTTGCTCGAAACAAGTCCCCAGGTTTCTAGGAGAGGTGACTAGGTAATCCGAGGGGAGGCGCTAATCAGGAGTTAATCAGGGTCTCTGTGCTGGTTGGAGGCAACATTTAAACGAGGAATTTACCCATAAGGAAGGTTTTGGCCTCCTTTTTGAAGCGTGTCAGTGAAGGGATTCTTCTGATGGTGGGCGGGAGAGAGTTCCATATTCTTGGAGCGGCCCCAGAGAAAGCCCGATTGTACGTTTTTTTCTTCCGGAAGCGTGCAGGTTGTAGCAGGAGGTCTCTGGCGGATCGGGAGTTTCTGGTTCCTCCGGATACCACAAGTTTCTGTGCAAGATAAGCAGGGGAGTTTGAGTATAAGGCCTTGTGTGTGATACAGGCCAGTTTAAGCTGTATTCTAGCCTCAAGAGGAAGCCAGTTCAAAGCTTTCAGGTGTGGAGAAATGTGGTCGAATTTTCTTGAGCTAGTAAGAAGTCTGGCGGCAGTGTTGAGGCAGGCTTTTAAAGGTGCCAGGGAGATCTTTGGTAAACCCGAGAGGGTAGAGCAGCCATATTCCAGTCTGGAGATGACGAGTGCTTGGACTGCCATTTTTAGATCGGCAGTGTAGAGGAAGGGTTTCAGTTTCCTAAGGTAGCTCAGGTGGAATCTGGCTGATTTGGCCATCGCGTTGATGTGGTCCCGCATGTTCAAGTTTCTGTCCAGGGTAATTCCCAGAGATTTGGCCGAGTCCACGATGGTCGGTGGGCAATCTAAGGCTGTGATAGCCTTAATCCATGTCTGCATCTCGGGATTGTTTTTTGAGGGGAAATTAAGAGAAATTCTGTTTTCTTTGCGTTGAGTTTGAGTTGATTGGAGGCGAGCCATTGGACAGTCTCTTTCAGGGCCTCATTCAGGGAGAGAATCTCCTCGAGGGATGAGGTCTTGATGTAGATCTGAGTGTCGTCAGCGTACATATGGTAGGAGATATTCGCTGTGCGTAGAACTTCGGCAAGAGGTTCAAGGTAAAGGTTGAAGAGGGTAGGGGACAGGGTTGATCCTTGAGGGACTCCAACCGTGACCGGAGAGGGAGCCGATAGGTTGCCGTTGATTAGGAATCTCTGTGATCGGTTTTGGAGGAAGGACCTAAACCATTTTAGAACGGTGCCATCCAATCCCATCCTGAGTTTGAGGCGTTCGAGTAGTTTTACATGGTTGACCGTGTCGAAGGCCGAGGATAGATCAAGGAGGATTAGGAGGCAGGTTTTCCCTTGGTCAAGGGCTCGGACGGCATCGTCAACGATGTGGAGCATGGTCGTTTCGGTGCTGTGCCCGGGTCTGAATCCAGATTGGAAGTCATCAAGTAGGTGGAAGTTGTTGATGTGTTGACTTAGTTGCTGTTGTACACATTTCTCCAACACTTTGGCTAAGAGAGGGATGTTAGAGATAGGTCTGAAGTTGTCGGGGGAAGCTGGGTCCAGCAACGGCTTTTTCAAAATGGGGAGGACTTGGCCTGCTTTCAGAGAGTCAGGAATGGATCCCTGCCGCAGAGAGGCGTTAATTATTGTAGTCCAGCTTGGAATAATGGACTGGGCGGCGGCCACTAGGCAGTTGGGGGGAGAGGGTCATTAAAATGGTTGTTCGGGTTTAAGGTCGATAGGATTTTAGCGACGGAGTCTTCATGATAGGGTTTGAAATCGGTCCAGCGTGCTTGATTTTTAGGTGAAGTCTGTGGGGGCAGCGCCGGAGGAGGAGGCAGGTCTGGAGGGAATAGAGAGTATGTGGCGGCACTAAGTTCTTTTCCTAAGGCTGTGGCTTTGTCAGCGAAAAAGGAGGAGAATTCCTCGGATGATATTAAGGACTTGGGGGTTTCTTTCGCGGTTTTGGCCAGTTTGTTGGATTGGTGTTTGACCAATTCGAAGAGCTTGCGGGGTCTATTCTTGGCGTTCCCCAGTTCAGATCTGAAGAATTCTTTTTTGAGTTGATGATGTTCCTGTTGTAGGCATTTCTGGCCTGGCGGAGAATTTTTAGATGTGCTACAGAGGGGTGCTGTCTCCAGATTCTTTCGGATTGTCGGAGGGCTCTCCTCTCATTGTTGAGGGATCCAGTGAACCAGGGGTTCCGATCTTTGATTTGGGTTCTCTTTAGTTTTAGTGGGGCTAGGTCATCCAGAATGTTCGATATAGTTGTAGAGTAGTGATCGTTGAGGTCACTGACCGTTGTGATATGCGAGGGGGGAGGTCTGATTTGCAGCGAGCTTCCAGTTCCATGTGGTCCAGGTTTTTAGTGTCTCTGACCCAGCGTTTAGGAATCACTGGTTGCGGTGCCCTTGTCTTGTGGGTGCTAGGTAGTAGGAAGGCGATGGCGTGGTGATCAGACCAGTCGCAAGGGTCTATAGAGATAAGCTTGACTGTTGATTCCTTAGAGATGATCCAGTCAAGGGTGGCCCCTTTCGTATGTGTTGGGAGTGAGCAGGCTTGGGTCAGGGCTTGATCATCCAAGAGGTCTTTGATGGCATTGACATGAGGATCCTTGGGGTCGTTCCAGTGAAGGTTGAAATCACCCAGGAAAATATCTTTAGCGTTGGAGGAGATCTTAGCTGTGATGAGTTCCATGAGATGGTCAGTGAAGGAGGCGTTCATGCCTGGGGGTGGTAAAAGATGTGCAAATTGCACAGTTGGGTGGAGTTGCTGCAAATGGAAAGGGCGAGGTATTCGCAGGAGTCAGTGGAATCAGCCAGGAGTTCAGTGACAAGGAGGTTAGAGCGGTAGATGCATGCGATGCCTCCTCCTTTTTGCTATATTGCCTGTCCAGTCTTGCAATGTTATAATTGGGAGGGACTAAGAGGTCCAGGCATGGAGATGAGGAATCGTTGAGCCAAGATTCTGTTAGAATTGCTAAGTCGAGGTTTTTGTTCAGGATGAGATCAGCAATATCGGCGGCGTGCTTAACGGCCGATCGGCAATTGATTAGGAGACCAGATAGAGAGGGATCAGAGGGAGTGTTGGGAGTCAGGGCGGACAGGAGAACTGGCGCTAGATTGCTTTTGACCACACTTCTGTTGCGGAGGGTAGCCGATCTGTTGGGGTTAATAGTGACCGTGCAGATGGCATGTTCGTCACTCGAGTCTGGCGGACAAAGGGTAGCTGGGGTAGAGTTGTGGTCGCGGAGGATGGCAAGGATTTCCTCTTCAGAGAGGTCTAGCGGACTTGGGGTGTCGAGTGTAGAGTTGTAAGAGAGGACGAGAGCTAGGGTTTCTTCCTCAGAGATGTGGAATAGTTGCTTGCGAGGGCGAAGGTGTCTCTGGGATAGCGGCAGTGGGTGCATGGGGGGCTCTGTGGTGTGAGGAGGGGTGGAGTTCCGCTGGGGTTTGAGGTTGGCTAAGGAGAGTTCAGCAAGGTGAAGGAGGTTCATTAGATCCAGAATGGAGATATGGATGCTCTGGGTTAATTTGGCAGCTCTTGAGTGCAGGGTTTCGATATCTAAGTAAGAGGGAGGCGTTAGAGGGCAGGAGGGCGGTATTTCAGGAGCAATACTATCGGCATGCAAAGGGGATCGGGTAGAAGGGGTGGCTCGACCTGTATCGGAGGTTTTTGGAGTCAAAACGGTCTCACAGTTATCGTAGGGAGCTGGCGGGGAGGAGACCAGAGGACTAGGGGTGCATCTGTTGGCAAGGCTGGGAGGTGTGCAAGAGGGGATAGGATGACCTGAGTTGGCAACCCTTGGAGGGGTGGTTTGTGGGTGACTAGGGACACTAGTCAGGCTGGTCGGCGGGTCGGAGGGGTGGGTGTTAGGTGCCTTGTTAGTGTCGTGCACATGGTTACTGAGGAGGGTAAAGAGGTCCGCAAATTTGTTAAGGTTTTTGGATGAGGCTTGGATTAGGACAATGCCATTTTTGTAGAGGGTGATTGTGAGGTCAGCTCGCAGGGTTGCAGAGGGTGCTATTGTAAGCTTAGTGCCATGAGGAATGTTCCTGGTTGCGCGTACATTGAGGAGGTGTGCAAAGGTTTTGCGCCAGGAGGAGGTTCATCTGGAGTAGAAGATAAGGTCGTTAATGACTGTGCCATTGTCCGCGCTGTAACGCAGGTCGGAAATCAAAGTCTCAGGGTTACTTTTCAGGGTGGAATGCTTGAAAGATTTTGCAGCGGTTTTGGAGAGGTTGGGAGGGTAAACCAGAGTAAAAGAGTTTTCCCCTGTAGTAGTTAGGCAAGGACTTGCCATGGTGGCTGGGGTGGGGTACTCTAGGAGCGACAAGGGGCAGTTAAACAGCAGCGAGGCAGGGTCGCCACCAACCCGGGCGTGGGGAAGTTCAGGTGGGCTAACTTAGCTTTATCTCTTCAGAGCAGGGAGGTAGGGTAGTCACATCACAGCTGTGTTATGGAAGGAAGGGTGTGTCCCAGGGTTAACTGTTTTGGGTGAGTGAGCTGTCGGATATCATTGGTGCAAGGCCCAAGCGTACTGCAAAGGTCTGGAGAGGCCGTCCGCGAGGCTGCAGTAGAGAATGAGAGGCTGGGCCAGTCACAACGCCTCGGTCCTGGGTGACGACAAGGCAGATCAGGGCCAGTAAAGGTCGGACCTTTTTTTTTTTTTTTTTTGGGGGGATCAGAAGTCAGGTCCAGGCTTCAGCAACCAAGTTGGGCTTGGCAGGGAGTATCCCAAGTGAGGAAAGCAGTTTAGTGAAATAGTGATTCAAAAGGAGGCTGCTACTCTCAGTTTGCATCTGTGGAGGTAGCTAGCAGGGTGAGGCTAATCATGTTGTATTATTGCCGCCGCCATTTTAAAGTCAGGCAATGTGAGGTAATTACATGTCTACGAACCGCCGCCATTTTAGGGTCAGGCAGTGGTCAGCGATGCTTTTGAAATCAATCCCGATTCTATATCTCACTCACAGAGGCTGATGGCAGAATGTGGCGACATCAGAGTTGAAAGGAACCGTGATCCCCGTATTAGTGAGGCGCCGCCATTTTAGGTCCAGGCAACCTTCATCTAATGCTCATGTTGGTAGTCAATAAGCCAGAAAAGAAAAGAGAAGAAAAACGGAAGAGAATGCACCTGACGTGGGGCACTTCCCGGATCACCGGAGGCGGAGGGGCAGGGCTCCTCACTTAAAGACACCTCCGACCAATTCGAGCAATTTGAGCGCCGACCAGGTCTCCGGCAACGCTGGCAGGGGGAGAAGCCGCCGAGAGATGCCGACTGCAGGGGAGGTCGCCGAGAGGAGAGCTGGCAATCGAAGATCACCCACTAGCCCCCCAGGAACTCGCTCCAGCGGATGCAGGTCTCTGGGTGCACATCCCTGCGGGTAGCGAAGCTCAAAGCGGGAGGGAAATGAAGTCCAAAGGGGATGCGGCACAGAAGGAGAAGCGCCGGAGGCTAGGCGACCGGAGGTCAGCACCGGGCCACCAGGCTCCGGGCAGGAATGACCGGACCAAGGACAGAGCTCGATAGAAACTGGAGGGCACCTGGCGTCAGCGAGCTCAGTCCAACGAGCGGGCTCCAGGCAGGACGGAGGGGCTGCAAGGAGGGGTCAAGCCATAGTGGAGCAGGAATCCCAACATGGAGAACGCCGTTAGTAAGCCAGGACTCGTCGGCTCCTCGGTTGGGCATCGGGAGAGATCCTCAGAAATGGCGCCAGTCTGGAGGGCCAACCCCGGCACTAGGCGAACAGATCCGGATCCTCTGCAGAGCAGGCTGCGCGAGACCGCAGGAACCTGCGGCGATGGGAAACCGTGCAAGCAGTCCCGCAGCGGCAAACCGACCCGGGAGCAGAGGGTCCGACCGGCAGCGCCAGCGTCCGGGCAGAGCAAGAGGGACCTCCAGCCACCGCGGAGATCGATCCAGCAGGTAAGATAGATGTCGTATGTAGGGGTCCCAGTCAGCTCCAGGGGCAAGCAGGTGGAGGGCCAGAGAACACAGTTTATCGGGGATAACTACCAAAGGTAATCCCCAAACCGGGAGCTCTTTACGAGGCTCCTACTCGGCGGCGGCCATCTTGCTTATTGTTCTCTGCAGTCTCCTTTGCTGGGCGTCTTCTTTTGTCCTTTTTCTTCTTAGGTTGCAGGAATCTGTTGCAGTTTGTCTTTAGACCCACGTCCATAGCATAATATTATGCGCCCAGCGTCTACACATGCACGTTTTGCCACCGGTAACTGTGACACTCACCTCGCGCCCGCTCACAGCATGTCGAACATGACTAGGCAATTACAGATACCTTCCATTTCTATTGTTTATATATGTGGCTACATACAGTCTGTCTATACTGTTCATGACCTACGTGGTCACCAACATGTCCATGCTCGTTCTCACCTAGGGGGCGGAGTTTTGTTACATTTTCACCTGTGCTCATTTAACATGTCAATCACGGTTGGGTTACATGTCTGTGTGCTATATAAAGCTCGCATTTGTAAGTAGCGCGTTATGTGATCAAGGCCGCAGGACTGCGGCCGAAACGCATCATATGGACTATGCATTTTGAATAAAACTTGATGTTCTTCACTTATCCTGGTGTCTGTGCCCGAGCCGTGATTCTTCATTCGCTTGTCTTCGGGAAAGGAGTTGGATATATATATATGCTGATGAGCGGATGTCAAGCACAACGTTCATGGTTTTGCTTTCAAATCATTTGCCCCTATCCAGTTTCAGGTTTGTAAATCATGCTTTGATGGCTGTCTTAAGTGCTGTGTATATAAACAAGAGCTTTGCATTGTAATAATGTTTTATTTATCTTGTTTTATATATATATCCTACTGGCAGTCGCTTGTAGGTATTTATAGTTAGGACCTAGTTTCAATAGGAAGACCGTTTTTTCATTTGTCAATAACTTTGCCGTTGTTTTACGAATCCTTGCAAAATTTTCAAAACTAGTATGATGCTCACTTCAGCTGTCTTCGAAAGTTTCGTCAAGTGGGGGCTGAGAAGAAGGGGGGTTTCTAAAACACGTTTTCCCAATGTTAATTTCCATAGGAACTTTAGACACGGCTACAGCCCGAACCTCCGAAAGGAATTACACCAAATTTGCCAGAAATGTAGCTGTTGGGTTGGAGAAGTGCCTTTATCTGATTTGGTGTAAATGTGTTCAGTAGTTTTAGAGATATTAATTGAAATCCAAATTTGTATGCGATTACTCTGCGATGTCCACGCACACGTTCGCGCATCCTCACGCCATGAGATGTACTGTGATTGGCTGGTTGCAACCTGTCTAGAGAGTTGCATCTGCCATTTTGTACACCAGAACTGTGGCCCGGGGATATAAATTATCATTGAAAAGCATTGAAGGGGTCAGTGTAGGGGTACCTTTACCCCATGGGTGCATTGTCGAGGTTTGTGAAGGACTCCTTGTGAGTTAGAAAATGCAGTAAACCTGCTTTTTCCCATGTGCGGGGAGCCACGTCGCTCAGCGCAGCCGCCCGTGGAAGACCGAAGCAAAGTCGTGAACGTTAAAAAAAATGTAAACATTCAGTCACAGTGTAATGTATGAACTTAGACACCCACACAGAGTCACACTGGTAGTCAGAGACCCACTGAGAGATTTATGCCCTGGCTAAGATATCTACTCACAAACTCAAGTATCCACTGCGTCACCCATGGGACAGTCATGCATCTACCGACAGACCCACTCAGTGACTCACACACTCACTCACAGACTCACAAAGAGACTGATCCACCCCCTCACAAACCCACTCAGAGACTTACGCACCCACTCAGACACCCACTGAGAGGCTCATGCATCCACTCACAGATTCACTCAGATAATTGTGCACCCACTGACAGACCCACTCAGAAATGCACGCACCCATCGACTCAAAGACCCACTGAGAGACTCATGCACCCACTCACAGACCAACTGAGACACTCACATTGCTCTGACAGACCCACTCAGAACATCATGCACCCATTCACACACCTAATGAGTCATGCACCCACTCAAAAAACTCACTTAGAAAACTCATGCACCCACTCACAGACCCACTCAGACTCACACACCCACTCACAGACCCACTCAGAGACTCATGCATCCACTAACAGACCCACTTAGAAACTCATGCACCCACTCACAGACCCACTTAGACACTCACGCATCCACTCACAGAACCACTCAGAGACTCATGCACCCACTCACAGAGCCACTCATAGACTCATGTACCCACTCACAGACCCACTCAAAGACTCATGCATCCACTCACAGAGCCACTCAGACACTGAAGCAGTGAGTCACAGAGCCACTCTGACAGTTATGCACCTGCTCACAACCCCACTCAGAAATGTATGAACCCACTCACAGACACGCTCAGACACTCATGCACCCACTCACAGTGTTGTGTAGGTCCTACTAATCCGTAGGATCTACACATTTGTTGGACAACATAAACTTTGGGCAAGGTGCCTAGACTGATTCGGTGCACCCTCATAGGAAATGTTGGCCTAGAGACCAGCTAGCTCACAGTGCCACCATAAGCCCCCCTAACCTTACCAGGGAGTGAATAGTTTCTGACAACCACTGAACATGACAACCCTGACCCTTCAGGGATCGTGGAAACAGATCAGAGCCTTTTGTTCAGTCACTCGTGCTCAGAGAAATATACAGAGAATACACAGTGGGACGTTTTCAATATATTTATTGAACCAACGTTATTCTCATATAGAATACATGTGCTGCGATAATCAGTATACAGAAGCAGATGAAAGTGATTACAAGCACCAAAAGCATAAATAGTAGTTACAATTCTACCATGGTGCTAAAACAGTGTATATATGCGGGCATATAAACAAGGCAGTAATCTGGCGTACTCCTACTATGTAAAACCCTGCTCTAAGTGTACCTAGAGTGTGTGTAGGTTTGAAGCCAAGAATCTCCCAAGGGATGATCCAACCCCATTACCTGGTGTGAGAAAATGTAAGAGATCGTCTTGGTCATGAACTAGACACCCCCTCATGGAGATGTCAGACCACTGCGTGGTGAAGTCTCAGCATGCAGGGACCCTCGGTGTCAGCTGAAGTGCCTCCTCTGCTAATCTTTTGGGATTCTCATTATTTATAATAGAAAGCAGCCTTGCGATGTACGTTGTAGATTAGCAATGTTATGGATATGTAGATAGCTGTGCCGCCCCATGGATGAAGATAGAACGACATTTGTACATAGTGCGTAAAGAGGCCTTGTACATAATGTTCAAGACATCGTAATAATATTGTGCAAAGCTAGATGTGTAAACAAAGTAGTTTCAGAGAAACGAATCCAACATTGTCGTGCATGCAAATATGTGCAAAAGTTCACGGCAGAAATGCTATTGTGAAAAAGAGGACAATGTAAGAAATGAGCAGCTTCGCTACACGCGCCTAACCCGGGAACATAACAACAGACCCACTTAGACACTCATGCATCCACTGATAGACCAACTCAGAGACTCACGCACCCACTGATAGACCCATTCAGACTTATGCACCCACTCACAAACCCACTCAGAGACTCATGCATCCACTCACAGAGCCACTCAGACACTGATGCAGTTAGTCTGAAACCAACTTAGATACTTTTGCCCCCACTCAGACGTTCCCTCAGGAACTTATATATGTACAGAGAGACCTACTCAGACTTATGCATCCACCTATACACACACTTAGGGCCTCATTAGACCAACATCCAGCAGAGCAGTCTGATAGCCGCATTATGATGCGGTTGGTTGGGTCGCATCGGTTGGAGGGACCGATCGACGATGCTCAAGGAGCCCTTGGGCCCATTGCTCGGATTTTATTCCTTACAATAAGAGCGGTGCCTGAGCGGTCTGACCACCATGTAAAGAATGTCAGAAAGGGACTTTAGGGGCCCCTAGCAGGGGCCCTGTCCCTCGTGGGCCTCAGCTATGAGGCCAGGGGGGCACCTGTGGTTCCCCCCCACTCATGCATGCACTGTGTGCCAGGCACCACATGATGCCTAGCATACGCTGAATGGATGTTTCAAAACATCCCTTTTTCCATTGTGGCTTGTGCTGCGGCCCTTTTCAGGTCTCAGCCCAAGCTGCAATGGAAAAATCCATGATTCCAACCGCCTACACGGCGGTTGCATCATAATTTGGCAGGTGGGACCACCGACTACTTGTCGGTCGGTCCCAATCCAGCTGCAATGGCGGTCGGATGCTTTGACCGCCATCGTAATCGGGACCTTAGGCACTGGCAAAATTACTCACAAACTCTTTGTAACATGTATAGAATGAAAATAACAGTTTAAAATCTTAAATGTATTGTTGTGCATTGAATTTGTGCTTTAGCTTTGAGAATCCACAACAGGGTCGCAACTCCGGAAAATATATTTTTTTTAAAAAGCATTTAAAATGAATATTATTTAGTGTTGGGCAATAGGGTGGCTCTGGTGAGAGCCTTTGTGTTTATTGTGAGTATGTGAAAGCTACACATAAGACCGGATACAGAGTTTCAGGTTGCTGAGAAACATCCTGTTGCCTTCATCTGTAAGGTGAACTCCATCACTTCTATAAATTCCATGCATGTCAAAATGCAGATTGTTGCTGTAGATAGAGCCCATGTTATCGTCTCTGAGGAATGCAGAAATAGCTTTATTAACATGTTTCCTGGCTTTGTCAATCTTTGGACAGCATTGATTTGACCATTTCTGTCTTTGGTATATGTTGGAGTGCACCAAGACAGTGCAAGGGAAAAGTGCCATTAATTGGCCAAAGGTCTCTTTCATTGCGATTTAAAAACCAACACCAGTAAGAGTGCCTAGGTCATTTCCTCCACAGTGCACAATTAAGAGGTCTGAATGTTTGGAATCTGCAGTACTCTCAACCAAAGGCTGCAATTGATGGCACTTTAACCCTCTCTGGCCAATCCATTTAATATCCGCATTAGGCAAACCCCAATCTCTGTCAATGACACTTTTTCTAGCAGACTCTCTTACCTAGTAGATATAGCAGTGACCCACAGCCCATACTCTAACCATTTTGAAGGAAGGAGCAGTAGCACACAGGAGAAGGCTGCAGCTGAATGTGATAGTTGGTACAATGAAAGGTACTTAAAATGGAGGAGTGGACCTGATTGAACAAAAAGATGTATTTGAGTGGGTGGTGTAAAACATGTGATAATTAAAAATAGGTAGTGATTTCATTACTGATGTAAGTTCCTCTCTGAATGGCTGTGGATAAATTGTACACAAGTTACGGTATTGTGAACATGCTTACATTTTCGAACAATCAACCACACAGGCTTCAGTTGGAAATGAAGCTGGTTTGCTCTGGTTAGAAAGTGTATGCACTTTTGACCTACTGGTACAGTAGAGTGTTTTCAAACCTAGTTGTTATGGCAACTAAGAGAAAGTAGTGGTTCTTTCTTACGGAGAGTGGTACTAATCATTTTCTGTGAGAAGAAATTTGAAGTGAAAGTGTGTTTTCTCACAGAAAATGATTGGTACCACTCTCCGTAAGAAAGTACAAGTAATAGCAAACTTCCTTCTCTTTTTCCGGTGATAATGATGTAGTTAGCAAATGAAAATGTTTCCCTCATTTTTTCCTTTCCTCACTCCAGTTTTCATTGGTCATTTTATTAACTTTTTATTGTTCCCCTCATAAGAAGCCCATCGCGGTGCCCCTCCCCCCCCATGTAACCCCGCAACAGTATTTTTAGAGTATTATTTATATAAGCAATGACATACTTGTAAAGGGCTTGAAATATTTGTTTACAGATAAAAATTAAATGGATATGGAACTAGTCACCTTTTTCAATAGTATCTGATCTATACATGTAAAGAGTATCATATATGGCCATTTGCATTATAAAACAGTAGCTAGAAAAGTTATCCACTGAATCGTCTATTTAGAATTGGATGACCGAAAACTTTGTTGGTGGTTAAGTGAATATTTGTATGACCTAGATATACTTTTGGTATGGTATCTGCAATTTGTATATTTAATTACTTTGTAAGGTTGTTCTTCAGTGCTGTACTTTTAGTAGGATCTGGTATTGTAGAGTATGTGTATGAAGTGTTACTGTTTGCTGCATTTGAGATGAAAAAAA
The DNA here is from genome assembly GCA_963921515.1 of Calotriton arnoldi. NCBI lineage: Eukaryota > Metazoa > Chordata > Amphibia > Caudata > Salamandridae > Calotriton > Calotriton arnoldi. The sequence continues at coordinate 238,709 of CAWUFW010006843.1, read as the reverse complement.
CATTGTTAATCTTAAATTGAAGTTGTACTACATATATGTGACATGTTAGCTAGACTGTACATAATGGACACTGTTTGAGGTATGTGGGTAAAATGTACATTATATACATTCAAATATAAGTGTGTTCCATGTGCACTTTTAGACCTATATGTGCATTTTTGAACCAGTAAGGTAGCCTGTAGTTAGGTCATAGGGTACAGCCCTCTGTGCAAAAAAGGTAACACATGTAGTTAGAGGTTTCAGTGAGCTATATACATAGTTACAGGTTCATGTGCTCAGTTGTAAATCCAGTCTTCCACCTTGATTTGAATATGAAATAAGCCTATACAAAAGGGGAGAGGCACTAATACACCACCTGAGACAGTGTCAGAAGAATGTAAACATTCCCTTATATGCACAGACAGAACTCATATGTATCTAGCACTAATGGAGCCAGTGGTGCACTCAGTTAAATAACCCAATAATAACTAACACACCCAGGAGGCAATCCATGCAGCCCCTTACATATACCTTTACAGAGCCATGCAGACAACAACAAAAGCAGTAATGTACCAACAAACCTACTTACATATGGAAACACACCTCCATATAGGGGCTTAGACAGTCATTCACATATCTAGGAAAGAACTGAGACTACCAAGTCGCTCGTTCAGAGAAGTAGGCTTTTAAACATGTCTCAGGCCTGGTACACATTAGGCTTTCCATCCAGTTCTACTGCTAGGCTGAGTTGGCATTTAAAACCTATTCAGAAGCTTTACCGTGCTGCTCTACCACATATAACTCACCTCTAAGTTATCCTGTAGCTAGGCCATAGGGTACGGTCCTATGTACATTAAGGTACCACATACAGTTTGAAGGTTCAGTGAGCTAAATGCACACTTACAGGCCCATATGCCCAGTTATACATCCAGTCTTTTTCACCCTGATTTGACTATCATAAAGACACATACACAAGGGGAGAGCCACTAATACACCCCCTGAGTCACTGTTAGAAGCATCTAAACATTCACTCAAATGAAACGAAAAAACTCTTATGTATGTAGCAGTAATGGAGGCAGTGCCCACTCAGTTAAATAACCCAATAGTAACTAACACACCTAGGACGCAATCCATGCTGCACCTTTTATATACATTTATAGAGCCATACAGTCGCAAAACAGAGCCAGTGATGTACCAACAAACTTACTTACATATGGAAACAGACTCCCACATAGGGACTGACACACTCATTTAGATATCTGGTTAAGAGCTGACACTACCAAGTCACCCATCCAGAGAAGTAGGCCTTTAAACAAGTCTCAGGCCTGGTACACTTGAGGCTTTCCATCCAGTTCTGCTAGGCCGACTTGGCATTTAAAACCCCTTCAGACACTTTAACCTGCTTTTCTACCACATATAACTCACCTCTTAGGTAGCCTGTAGCTAGGCCATATGGTACAGTCCTATGTGCATAAAAGCTAATAAATGTAGTTAGAAGTTTCAGGGAGCTACATACACACTTATACGCCCTTATGCTCAGTTATACATTCAGGGGCATATGTACAAGCCCCTATCGCCACCACAACATCACCTATATTGACGTTGTGGTGGCGATAGGGGCTGCGCCTTATGTACAAGGCAGCGCTAAGCCACGTTAAGTGGCTTATCGCTGCCTTGTACATATGGCGCAGCTATGGTTAGCGTGAAAGGGATGGGCAGTGGGTGTTGCGGTTGGAGTTCCACCACAACACCCATTCATTTTGACGCAGCACTCTATGTACAAGGGTGGCGTATATAGGAGGCAGCGCCAAAATTAAGACCAGGTGAAAACTGGTCTTAAGATGGCCAAATGAGGAGAAATGCATTATTTCTTCTCGTTTTTAGTTTTTCCATGTGTGCTGCCTTGTGCAGCACACATGGAAAAAGCAAAATGCCAATGTTTGTTTATGTGTAGAAAGGTGTCCCTTCCTGCACATAAACAAACTTTTTAAAAAATGCCATTTTGTCACTTTCATGTGTGCTGCATGAAGCAGCACACATGAAAGTGACAGGATGGCATTTCTAGGATTGTTTATGTGCAGGAAGGGACACCTTCCTACACATAAACAATCCTCCCCTGCACGCTGACACCCTTGCACTCTGGTGCAAGGGTGCCTGCATTGGTGCTAAGTTGATAAACTTAGCGCCATCGCAGGGGGAAATGCAAGGCTGCCCGACATTCTTGTAAATATGGTGCAGCCTTGCATTTCAGAAGTGGAGGAGAGAGGCGTTAAGCCAGGAAGGTTAACTCCTCTGTCCTCCACTTCCTTGTACATATCCCCCTCAGTCTTTCACCCTGATTTGAATCTCATATAAGCCCATACAAAAGGGGTGAGTCATGAATACACGCCCTTAGGCACTGTCAAAAACATTTAAGCATTCACTCACATGCACAGACACAACTCTTATGTATCCAGGAGTAATGGAGGTTGTGGCACACTCACTTAAATAACCCAATAGTAATTAGTACTACCAAGTCACCCATACAGAGAAGTAGCCCTTTGAACATAGCTATGTGCAGTTTTACTGCTTGGCAGACTTGATGTTTACAACAGTTTGTGAATCTACATTTTTTTTTATCCAGTACATAAAAGTGACTAGTAAGATAGGCTATGGATAGGCATTATGACACACTGCTGTGTACTTAGGTCCCAAATGGTATAAAATAGTAAAATAATCATATATCTAAGATTTTAGATGTTTTAATTATAAAACGTTAAGTTTGTATTCTATTTTCTTTTTAGATATATGCTTGAGTTCAAAGAAAAGAATTTAAAATGACAAGAAAGGTACGGAGGAGAAAAGCACAAAAAATAGTACTACTTTGAAAAAACTCAGAACAAAAAAGATGGTTGCTGGACAGAATGTCCTAAAAACAAATCTGCAGGGAAGAGAACCAAGCAGTTTCTTAAAACAATAGTAAGAAAAATGAAAAATGTGGAAAATGATATCAACAAAAAGAAAACTATACCAACAACTCAGAAACGAAAAGCAGTAAGTCATGTTGAAAGTTGTAACCATTCTAAAAAAACAAGTCATCTAACAGCAAGGCAAAAACAGTACAAGGAGATAAGAAGAACAATGTTTAGAACTAGGGTAATATGCAATTTAATAAGAAATATAAAACAGTATAAGAGAATATCAGCGGCTTATAAACAAACAAAAACACATAGAAACTATAGTAGAGAAAGCCTTTGCCTCGAAGCGAAAACTGTTTATATTAATACTAAATAGAATGAAAACACTGGATTAAACAGTGTTGAGTATGAAGAGAAAGGGCCAGAAAAAAAGACTTACCAATAAAAATTACTTTTGTAAAACCTTTAGAGGTGAATGGAAGCATGCATTTAGCACAAAGCCGTTCTTTAACGAAGAAAGCTACTTCCAAGCGAACACATTAGTGCATGCAGTTGAAACAACTGATCGATGTTTTGAGGTGAAGGGTGCTATTCCTGTTGCAAAAGAGGAAATGGTTGCTAGGAATGTTGAGGAAGTGATAGCTGAAGAGGTACAGGAAAGGCCTACACAGGCCCCTGTATATAAGTGGACTCAGAAAATTAGAATTTTGCAGGGCTTAGATCCATGCAAAGTGAGTCAGTATAGTACTTTACAGAGAGATTCACTAGTGTGTCTATCAAAAAAAGTGTGGTGAAGCAGCTTTCATCATTTCAGAACATTAGCTGTTCACCATTCTGAAATGCGGAAGTTAGTTAGAAGACTTTACTATGTTAAATCTACTGCATTATGTTTAGGAAAAATGAATAGAGTTCTTTTGCATGGTACAGTAGCCGAGGTAGAAAAAAAGTTTGTGAGGATGTTCAATTTCATTTCTTTGGTCCTGAAGAAAAGTGTAGGGAAAATGAGGATTTGCCATCTGAAGGTGTAGTGGAACAGGAGACATGGATTCGTATTGATAACTTTGTAGAAGAGATTACAAAGTTAGACACAGTTTCCTCAGAAAAACCTAACTATGTTTGTATTTGTTTTTGATGCACTCACTACAAAAGTCAAACTTGGAATGTTGATTTGTATTTAAAAAGTGAAAAAGAGAAAAATGATAAGTGGCAACACTTTGCTGTTTATTTATTTGCAGAGGAGCGGTTAGACTTGTCCTCTTGTCAAGTTATATGTAAGTACTGCTACAATAAGTTAGAAGAAAACAAAATGCCAACTAGAGCAGTACATAACAACTTAGGATTGGTATCTATTCCTCAAGAACTAGCTGATTTAAATGTTTATTTGTCCATTCTAATACAGTTTGTACACCCATTCCAGGTCATAGTTCATATGGAGCCTAAGACAGGAAAGCTGCCACCAAATGACCTACACAAATGCCTGAATGGAAGAGTTGTGTACTTACCTTTAGATTTTAAACAGAATATTAAAACTGTTGGTGTAGAAAGAGAGGATCATGAACTACTTGTCATTCTAGTAAATGGTGCGCCTACAAAGAATAAAAAAATCTGGAATGAGTTAGAAGATCTTAGTAAAGTTAAAAAAGCAACATTATAGCTGTCACAAAATAATGTTTATTTTAAAAATGTTGATGTTGTTGAAGATGCGGCATATGTAGAGGATGAAAGATTACCATCAAGTGGACAGATTGAAACTTAGGGGTCTATTACGATGGTGGTCGGATGTCCACCGCCGAACCGGCGATCGCAACAAAGAAAACCGCCTGTCAAATTAGGATGGCGGTGGTGACCGCGGCGGTGGGAAATTCCAAACGCCGCTTTTCCGCCGGTTTCCATCCGCACTCCAGCCTGGCGGACGGAGCAGGACCGGGATAATGGTGGCGGTGCAGAGCAGGCTCCGCCGGCAGGATTATGATGCCGGCGGTAGCCAGCCTTTCCTCAGCGGTCACACCGCCATGGAAAGGCATGCGGAGATTGTCTTCCGGGGGCCCGTTGCGGGCCCCTAATGTTTTGGGGGGTGTGGGTGCACTGGGGGGGTACTCATGGTCCCCCCCTACATTTCCCTGTACCAGGTGGCAGGCACTGCACGCAGTGCAGGGAAATGCAGGACATGCTCCTTTGGACATCGCAGCGGTGCTGCGGGCAGCAGCAACCGCCACAATGTTAAGGCCCGCGATCCGACCGCTGCAGTCGGATTTCGACCGCGGGTCATCGTAATTCGACCGGCGGTGATGTCGCGGTCCATGCGGGCGGTCTTTTCCTGCTACCATGGCGGTCGGGGAGGTTTTCCGACCGCCATCGTAATAGGCCCCCAAGTTTCTAACACTAAGTTGTGCTGATTATGCATGGGATGACCTGCTTCAATTCTTGCGAGAAGCAAATTAAAACATAAAGAACATCAAAGTGAAGACAACTGGAGAACTTTGTTCCTTGGATCCAGCTTATGTGTGCAGATCTTTTAACCACAGGTTTCAAGCTATGATGTCTTTTAACTGCAACAAAACAAAACAAATCGTCTTCTTGGAGAAACAACTGATTTCTTTTGCCAAAAAGAGTACCAAGCAAGGGGTGTTCCTCATATACACATGCTGTTATGGTTAAAGGATGCACCAAAATTTGGGACAGATGCTGATGAGGCTGTGCTGTCTTTCATATAACAGTATGTCACATGTGCCATCCCAAAAGATGGTGGTGAAAACGCCTTGAGACAACAAGTTTTATGGTTTCAAAGCCATAGATGTAGAAAGTACAGAAGTCAAAAATACAGATGCAAAGGTAAATTTTATACAAGATGTTGTTTTGGATTCCCACTGATGGGAGACGGCTGCAGCGCCCTCCCATCTGCCCTGGATTACACTTGTAATAGAGCGGGCAGGCGCACGACGGACTTGGCGGTCCTCCTGTCGCCTGCCGCCAAACTCGTAATAAGGCCCTAAGTCTTTGACAACAGGTTGCAGGTCATAAGTCACTGATCTGGGTTAACTTGGCCATTCCCTTGCTTAGTCTTTTACATGTTCACATGAATGACAGATTGTGTGTCCTTTCTCTTGCTGGATAGATGACACTTGAGTTCCCATTGCTGCTAGTGTGCAAGCATCGTTGAGATGCTAGAACATGGGTAAACCTGGGAGCCACCTAAAATATATTTGACTCAGGATATCTCTATTCCGTAGATGGTTGTAATTTAATGATGTGTAGGTCAGCAGTGGGTCTGGGAACAGAGAGTTGTCACATGGATAATCAGAGCATAACAGAGACCATTATTTTTAATGGCCTTACTGTCATGAGTGGTGTTCTGTATGGACTCCCGTCCTATGCCATATCCCCCACAAAAAAGACAGAAACCTGTGTCACAGTAAAACTTCAACAAAACCGCAACAATGTCTCTCAGATGAGTACATTGGCATTATTAGCTCTGCCTGGACTAAGTCCGGACGAAATTTGCATTACGTCGGAATAATTAAAACCATTTCAGTAATTTCTTGTTATGCAAAATTCCCTAAATTGCTTTATTTATTCCCCACAAAAAAGGCAGAAACCTGTATCACAGTCAGACTTCATCAAAACTGCAACTTAGGGCATATTTACAAGCCCCAATCACCACCACAGCGTCACTTTTCAGGACGTTGTGGTGGCAATAGGGGCTACGCCTTATTTACATGGCAGTGTTAAGCCACTTAACGTGGCTTAACGCTGCCTTGTTAAAAGGCACCCTTTCACGCTATACTTAGCATGAAAGGGGAGGGCAATGGGTGTTGCTGTGGGCGTTCCACCGCAACACCCACTAATTTTGACTCTGCCCCAGATTTACAAGGGTGGTGTAAATATGGGCCAGTGCCAAAATTAAGACCAAGGAAAACCTGGTCTTACCCTGGTGCAACGAGGAGAAATGTTTAATTTCTCCTCGCTTTTGCTGTTTGCATGTGTGCTGCATTTTGCAGCACACATGGAAACAGCATAACGCCAATGTTTGTTTATGTGCAGGAAGGTGTCCCTTCCTCCACATAAACAATCATTTAAAATAATGACGTTTTGCAACTTCTATGTGTGCTGCATTAAGCAGAGCACATAGACGTTACAAAATGCCATTTAAAGATTGTTTATGTGCAGGAAGGCACACCTTCCTGCACATAAACTATCACTCCCCTCAACGCAGGCACCCTTGCACATAATGCAAGGGTGTCTGCGTTGGTGCTAGGCAGCTAAATTTAGCACCAGTGCAGGGGGAAACGCAGGGCTGCGCCATATTCTAGTAAATATGGTGCAGCCATGCGTTTCTAAAGTGACAGAGCGTGTCGTTAGCCTTCTTGGCTTAACGACATGCTTCGCACTTTCCTTGTAAATATGCCCCAATGTCTCTCAGGCGAGCACCTTGGCGTTATTAGCTCTGACTCTCTTTCTGGCCTCCAAATCTATTATGGACTAGGCGCAGATGAATTTGTGTTAGGGTAGCATAATAAGTGTAATTTCAATAATTTCTTGATACACGAAATTCCCAAAATTCTGCCATTATGACACATTGTATAGCTGCACGCTGTCAGTGGAAAAAAATGACAGGTAATGCACCATTTGTTGTAGAAATGTATAGCGAGCACATGGGAACAACGCGAATGACAGAACGTGAGCAGCTGTTATTCAGGGTGGTTCAGGCTTTTTTGCACTCTTTTTTTCAGCACGAAATTCATTCAACAGTCCAAAGTGGGCACAAGGATTCATTTTACGCGAAAATAGAGAGCCAAATGGCAGGTTTGCATTTTGCGTAATTACGTGTAATTTCACGTTATTTAGCCGGAATTTCACACCATGCAGGGACAAATTACATGAATTTAACGCACCTCTACTTTGGACCTGGAAGTTACGGTTCATCTGTCGCATCACGATTGCAGATTTCAGTAGCTGAATTGATGATCGTTGCAGTTATACAAGTGAGGATAAATATTCTCACCTTTTGAATCATTCGAACGCCCACTTGGGTATTTCTCTGTGTTTGACACTCAGTTGATAAGTGTATCACTGGCGGTTCGCAGGCAATTAAATATTCATTCAATGTTCCAGCGCATCAGGGGATTATACGCAGAAGACTGGTAGGCGGAAAACAATACATCCAGGGGCAGATTTACAAGCCCCTTACGCCACTTTTGCGCCGCTGTTGCGTCACTTTTGTGACGCAGCGGCGGCGCAAATCATGCGCCATGCTGCGGGGATTTACAACGTGATGCATCTAGGGAGATGCGTCACGTTGTAAGCCCTGCGCCACATGAAACCTGCGTCAGGTTTCATGTGGGCGTGCTGGCGCAGGGGGCGTTCATGCGCAAGAAGCCCCGTAAAAGTGACGCAGTGAAATCTACAAGATTTCACTGAGTCACTTTACGTCCTGCTGCGTCAAATCCTTACGCCTGCTTCAAGCAGGCGTAAGGAGTGACGCAGCATGTTAAGTATAGGGCACCCCTGAGCAGTACTGGAGTTACGTCGCACTTGCGACACGACTCCAGTACTGCGCCACCCTTCCGCCGACAGATGCGTCACGCATCTGTTTATCCTTGCGCCATGAAGCGCCGCATTGTAAATGCGGCGCATCTGTGGTGGCGCAAGGGTAAACTTGCGTCACGCATCTTCCCTGGCGCATCCCTGCTGATTTGCAGGGATGCGCCAAGGAACGTAAATCTGCCCCCCAGAGTGTTGGCCCTGTCTTTTTCATGTGATAGTGTGTGGAATAATTTCCTGTCACAGCGGATGTCATAGTGCAGGAAAGAACTACTTCAGGAGCCAGCTGAGCTCCTGCCTTTGGGGCCACAGACGGCAGCAATACACAGAAGGTTTAAGCAGAGTGTCTAATTGTGAAGACTCAGCGGTTGGGGGTGCGGAAAAACCATGAGGGAGCGCCTTGGCCACGTGCACTGCTGGAGAACGATTGCTTCCTGTGGCTGAATGAAGACACAACATGGCGCTCCCCTGTCTAAGAGCCCTGGACATCTCTGTCCCGGACTGACATCTTTGAAATCCCTCGCACACAAAAAAAATCACACTAAACAAGACTTGTCCATGTTCACACAAAAAGGAAGGCAGTCCCCATTATAAAACACACTGCGTTTTGCTTGAACTCAGGCTTAGTGAACAGCACCAAACTCATTCTTAAATGGCAGAAACTCGAAATTTACGCTTCTGTCGGTATATATTCATTCAGTGGCCAAGTATCATTGCCTATTGACCATGGTGTGCGATACTCTGCCCCAATTGCCTATACTGCCCCTACTGCCTCTTCTGCTCTACCTGCAATCCGAATGAGTAAAACCAACAGAGGCACTTTTTCAATGATCTGCTGGATTCCAGCACTGGACTTAGCAAAGCTGGCGCAAAAGAAACTGATGGTTAGCGATGGGGTGCAGAACCAAACAGCGGTAGCGTGTATGAACATTAAATTGAAGCAACCATATCAAATCAGCCTTGAAACCAGCTTACTGGATTACTGTAAAAGAACATAGTGAAACACCCTACCAATTACACAAAGCCTTCTGGACAAAAATTAAAAAGGAAATGTAGCATCCCCCCACGAAAAATTCAAGCTTGGGGAGTCCTAAATCACCCACTGAATACATTACAGCTAGTGGAAGATATTAAAGGGTCAAGAGGCCCCAACTAAAGCTTACACTGGACAACAGCCCAACATCCAAACTACCAAACTATTGTGAGTGCTGTAAACAAGTGGAGTCCTCTCTCCAAGCAGGTTGTAGTCCATAGTGTCAGTACTTCAAGCGTAAAACACAAGAACAGTTACAAATAGTGTCCTATCCCATGCACCATTTTATGTAGATCTGACAGGTCATTTTTCCCACATTGGGGATACAGCTTCGTTTTGAGGGAAGTAATCCAAGCGAAGGAAGGAGGATAAATCAGTGTTGACATTTTGGGGAATTAAAGGTTTAAAACACTGTGGTCCAGATTTACTAGGGCTTTGCACCAACGCTAGTGTGACGCAAAGAAAGGAAAAGCAGCACATGCTCTATATTATACAGTGAAAAGGTGCTTTGGACTCAAAATTTGCACTTTTCACAATGCAAAACCACCAGTGCTGCTTTCCATCAGGGGGTTGTTACAGGGGCGGATTAGCGCACCACCTTTAAAGATTGACGCAAAGCCTGATCTACTAAGATAACCTGCCTGGGCTTTGCATAAAAAAATGCACTTGATGCAGGGGCACACTAGGGGAAATGTGTTTATTTGTCAAAACATGAAGCATTACATGTGTGCAGCACTCCATACCACACATCCAATTCGTGGGATTCTGAGTTTGTCTACACTAGCCACTTGTACATGCAGGGTATTGCTCCTGGACAATTCCTATGCTAGAGCGCGCACACTCACTTTTGCACCAGGGTGCAAGGCCATGATTTGCAAGAGGCAGTCTTGTTTGAACACCAGCACAGGGGATGACACCAGCAACAGGCCAGTCTAAGTAGATATGGCTCTGCTCTATTTCCCCTTTGCGCAACACAAAGCAGCAAATTTGGTTTCCCCGGCTGCGTTATGTGAATATTAGTAAATATTGGCCTGCATCTTCTAGTACTCTTTCAGCCAACACACCTTATGATTGTATTCAGCATTCACAAAATTAAAATACAGCATGCTAGCAAGATGCATTTTACTGGCACACAAAATCTTTCAATGAGCAACACATAAAAACATAGCAAAATAAGCAGAGTGAGTGTATCTACACTTACCCCCCTTACATCTGTTTTTTTCTAGTCCTTCATTCCCCGCAGCTATTCAGGGCCTCTTTTATGAAAACTGTCGCCTTGCTGCATGAAAACAGCGAATCAACATTTTTCACTGCTCCCTCTTTGCGACACGATGGATGCGCCGTATTTAATGTATGGCACTCCATGTCACATGGAGTTACCGATACATCAGTATTTCTGACGTATCTGTAGGCACAGTAATGACACATTGCTGGAGTGCAAAAGTGAGGCAACTCCAGCAATGGGTCTTTACACATGGGCAAGTCCCATGTTAAATGTGCCTGCGTCAGTTTTACGCCTGCTGTGAGGCAGTTGTAAGATTTTGACGCAGTGGCGTCCTAGAAGTGGTGCAGTGAAATCTAATGGATTTCACTGTGCCACTCCTACGAGGCTTTTTGCGGGGGAAAGCCCACCCTGCATACATACCTGACGCAGGTATAATGAAGCGCAGGGCTTTACAAAGTGACGCATCTGCTTAGATGCGTCACTTTGTAAATAGGGAAGCAAGATGGCGCATTTTTTACGTCACCGGTGCGTCACAAAAAGTGACACAATGGCAGCACAAAAGTGTTGCAAGGCCGCATAAATAAGGCCCTTAATGTCTGTGGTACTTAAAACACTGCGGGGCTGGGCTGACTTATTACAATTACATTCGCAGAGGCCGTCCTTAAAGGGGGCCTCGAGGGCCGGCGCCATAACCAACGCCGAGCCCCAGAAAGAACTGGTTTTCTGGTGAGTAAGAGCACCCAGAAGCGGGAAAAGCACCCGTGACCCCCCCGCTGCAGCCGCCAGGAAGGCGCCGGCCCCCCATCCAATGAGGGGCCGAGCGGGGTACAAACCCCCCCAATGGGGGAATCCGCCAGCTGGGCAGGTAAGACTCGGGGGGATATAAGCACTGCTCCCCCAAGTTAGCTCCTATCTTCGTGGAGCGGGGAGCAGTAGTGGCGCGTTGCAAATTTTGTACCTGGTTGGAAGCCGTCATCGTCTTGAGGCGAAGCCCTGTCGGTGGATACATCATTGTCGAGGCGAAGCCCTGTCCGATCGCCGCTGCAGCAAGGAAGAAGACGATCGAGTGGCCCACCATGCCTCCACTGTGGTGATCGGCCAGCGGATCTTCCCCGGCTCCTGACCCGCCGTCCATCTCGGGCCCCCAGGAACTGTTTGCGGAAGGAGGGGGAAGTGCCGCTTAGAGATTCCTGCACCAAGTAAGCTTTGAACAGTGCGGGCGGCTGGCAACAGTAACGGGTGTGGCCCAGGGAGCAGTTCGCCGTGACCTGCATCTCCGCCGGGACCCGGGCGGTTCTTATGCCCCGGAGTCTCTACTTCCGCCGCCACCTGCCTTTCCCGCCACCGCAGCTGACCCGGCGCCGACGGGCGCCCAAGTGATCTAAGCCCCGATCTACGACGCGGGAGCCAGAGACCCCCGGGGGGCACCAGCAGGACCGTGCGGCATTGGGGAGCAGTGCGAGGGCGGTGGGCAGCGGTAGTAGGCGCGGCCCAAGGAGCAGTTGGCCGCGACCCGCACCTCCGCTGGGACCCGGGCTGTTCTTGAGTCCCGGAGTCTCCCTTTCCTCCGCTTCCCGCCACCGCAGCTGACCCGGCGCGAGACGGTGACGATGGGGGAGTTAAAGAGCCAGGCGCGCAGCTAATTGAAGCTGAACAAACAAAAGCGTCTGCAGGGACCATGTGAATCGGGCATTTGAATGTGAGCGAGGCGATTTTAAGGGACAGGGGTGCAGCACAAGCTAAAGCGCGCCGGGCTCGCAATCAGCTGTAATAACTAACAAGCTTTTTTGAAGTGTCGCCTGGCGCACAGGAACCGCGTTTTGAGGGAACAACAGTTTTTGGTGCATAGGGGCCGGTGGCAGCATCCCGCCTTCACAGAGTTGTGGGGCACCAGTCCACAGACCCGGCCAGGTGCATTTCAGCTGGGCACAACAGGTGCATAAGCCAGAGCACCAGAGGATGGCAAGGCGAGGAGGCAAAGGCCAGCCAGAGGACCTGGGAGAATTGCTGAGAAAAATACGGGCAGCATTGGAGGGTCACGGGAGCGAGTGGCTGCAGCCACATCTTCTGCAAGACGCTGGGAAAGGACCAAGCAACCAGCAACCTGAGGGCACCAATGTGCCAGCACCCAAGAGGGGAAAGAGAGTGCCAGCCAAGCTAGCAGAGGCAGCAGCACCCAAGAAAGCCTACCAGAAAAAGACCCTGCCGCCTGTAGCCAACCCGGCGATGGCAGGACCTAGCGGGACCAGCGAAGCAGCAACAAGGGGTGAGCATATTAGTTCCATTGTGCAAGAATGTTTCAAAACAATGGCGCCACTGTTGCTTAAAGGGTTGGGCATGCAGGGGTTAGGGGCGACAGGAGCCCAGACAGAGGGGGAGGTATCCGGGTTGCCTTGGCACCTAGTAGACGCGGGTCGGGCGCGCCAGAAATGCTTGAGGGGCCAGGACACACAAGAGGCGCGCGGAGAGATAGGGTCCCCCATAACAGCATGGGGTAGCGCGACCATAGCAAGCGACCCGCCCAGTACTCTCCCAGCGCCAGACCCATACGTGAGACCCTCACCTGGTCCAGCATCCATGACCACTAGGGCCACAGGTCTAGTAAGCCTTATACCGCTGGCAGTCAAGGAAAGGATATGGAGGAAGGAGTTTATTTAAACAAACAATAAGAGGAGTACAACCTGGAGACACAGTGAAGGAGTTTATTGACATTTTTACACTGTTAGAGATACAATTAGATGGGCTGGATCTGACTACGTGCGACAAGAAGGATGATGATAGAAGGGAAAGGCGGAAAGAGAGGAAGGAAGAAACTTTGATAATTGGCTGGATGCATTCAGGATAATGGCATGCATAATTGTAGAAAAATTCCCGCGCTGTGCAGCCGACCTATGGCTCTACGATGTCAACATACATAATGCACAAAGGCAATTCCCTGGGGATGCGTGGCTAGAGTACGATAAAGGTTTCCGTCTAAAAATGCAAACACACCCAGAGATGGAATGGAACGAGGAGGATGTGTCAGGTTTCATTCACAAGATGATGGTAGCTAAAGAAGCCAAGGCATGGGCAGGGAGGAGCGAGCAGCCCTTTCGGGGTTCCTTCCACAAGGGGAGGGGTAGGACATTCCATAAATCCAAGCAGTTCAGCAAAGGGAAGGCCCCACATACTAGCGGGGCAGCAGCAATATGCTGGAAATACGAGTCCAACGAATGCACCTACGGGGCCTCCTGCAAATTTCAACACATTTGCTCCTCTTGCGGCGGGGGGCACCCGGCAGCAGGGTGCAGACGCAAGAAGGAACACAGGGGGGACAAGAAAGAGAAGAAAAAGCAGTGAGGTAGACAAAGAAGGTGAGGGGGGACCAAAAGGAATTCAAGGGTGCAGGTTAGCCAGATCCCCCATCAACACTCGCCAGCTACGCAAGCTAGCCAATACATACCACAACAAGACACACGCTGCAATACTAGTGCAAGGTTTTGTTATCCCTTTTGCGGGCCCCCTGCCCCCCGGCAGCGCAAATAACCTGAAATCAGCGCTACAACACCCAGGGGTGGTCACTAAGAAATTGGAAAAAGAGAAAGCCTTGGGTAGAATAGAGGGCCCCCTCCCCTCTCACATGAGCAAGAGGTTGGTGATCTCGCCATTAGGGGTGGTTCCCAAAAAAGAGCCAGGCCAATTCCGCCTAATTCACCACCTGTCCTTTCCTGAGGGGTCATCAGTAAACGATGGGATCAGCGCAGAAGCATGCTCAGTGGGTTACGCTACAGTGGATGACGCCATCGATCTAGTCAGATCAGCGGGCCATGGGGCTCTTATGGCAAAGGCGGACATAGAATCCGCCTTCCGTTTACTCCTGGTACACCCCCCAAGCTTCCACCTACTGGGCTTTCGGTGGGAGGGTGACCTGTACTTTGATAAAGCCATGCCCATGGGGTGCTCGGTATCCTGCGCTTACTTTGAAATCTTCAGCACCTTCCTAGAATGGGCTCTACACGTAAGGCACCCCCCAGGCGGGAAACTCCATTACCTCGATGATTTCCTCTTCACAGGCCCCGCTGAGCCGACCGAGTGCGGCGACACCCTAACAGCATTTACACAGTTAGCGGAGGAATTAGGGATCCCCCTGGCAGCAGACAAAATGGTGGGCCCAGCGACAAAGATCACATTCTTGGGGATAGAGTTAGACTCAGTGGCAGGAACATCCAGGCTCCCCGCTGAAAAAGTGAAGGATTTCAAGGAGGAAAAGGCAACTCTCAGGGACCTCCAGCGGGTAATCGGCAAGCTCAATTTTGCAACCAGGGTTATCCCAGCAGGCAGGGTGTTCACCAGGCAGTTAACCCAATTGACGGCAGGACTGACCCTCAAACACCATCACGTAAGGCTGGGGGCAGGAGTCAAGCAGGACCTTTTAATGTGGAACACATTCCTGGCAGACTTCAACGGGGTATTGATCTGGAGAGAAGGTTGGGTCACAAGCAGACAGATAGCACTGTTCACGGACGCAGCAGGCAGCACAGGTTTTGGGGCAATCCTGGGCGGGAAATGGTGCGCGGGCCAATGGCCCAGCAGTTGGTGCAGGCAGGGCATAACCAGCAACATTACATTTCTTGAGCTGTTCCCCATCGTGGTAGTGCTAACAATCTGGAAACAGGAATTGCGTAACATGAAGATGACACTATGGTCAGACAACAAAGGGGTAGTACAAGCGATTAATAGAGGATCAGCCAGGTGCCCAGACACACTGCGATTAATGCGCCAACTGGTTAAATTACAGTTGGAAGGAAACATAGACCTGAGAGCACACCACGTACCAGGGGTGGAGAACGAGGTGGCAGACGCCCCGTCAAGAGCACGGATAGACAGATTCAGGGAACTGGCCCCTGGGGTGGAGCGGGACATGACCCCCTTCCCGGTACAACTGTGGGGCCTGGCGGGGTAGACCTATCGGAGCTGGTCAACCAAGCCCTTGCTCCAGAGGCAACCAGGCGATATAAAAAGTACGCTGGGACAGTGATGCGGATAGGGGGTATCCAGACCCTGGGGGACGTGGGGGCCACAAGCAGGGCAATTGAGAAGTTCGTCCAGTGGGCATTCAACTGCAAGAAATCCAGGTCATGGGCACAAGCCCACCTGTCCGCCGTGGCGCATTACACAAAACTCGAGACAGGGCAGGACCCCGTTGCTTCTCATTATATCAAAGCGGCAATGAAAGGGTGGAAACGCGCAGAGGGCGCAAGGAAAGACAACAGGAGCCCAATAGACTTCACAAAGCTGGGCTTACTGTTGGGAACACTGGGCGACATAACAAAGGATAACTTTGAACTCCTCCTGTTTAAGGCTGCATTCTCCACCGCATTCTTTGGGGCATTCCGCCTCAGCGAGTTAGTGGCGCCCTCGAGGACTCGGTCAGCCGAGCACTGCTTACAGGCAAGTGACGTGATGCCCAGAACAACTGAGCTAGAGATACTACTGAGACGGTCAAAGACAGACCAGGCCGGCAAAGGGGTGGTAGTGCGGCTGCAATGCATCAAAGACCAGAGCTGCTGCACAGTGTGCTGCCTGCTGGCATTCATGGCAGTGCGACCAGCTGGCGAAGGGCCTCTGTTTAAACACAGGGACGGCACCCATCTGAGCAAATTCCAGTTCACAGCAATGATGCGCCTGGCACTTAGCAAAGCGGGGCTACCACCAGCGAGTTTTGGGTCACACTCATTCAGAATCGGGGCAGCAACAACAGCAGCACAACACGGGATGACCGAGGCTGGGATACAGGCAGTAGGTAGATGGTGGGCCCGGGCATACCGGACCTACGTGAGACCGCAGTTACTGTAGAACCACCTTGACTGCCATGGGAGGACATGGGCGCCTCTCCCAAGGGCGAGCAGCAGATTGACAATTGTGATCATTGCCTCAGCAGGAAGGAGACCACACCTGGTGTGGGTGGTGGGCCATTCCTTCATAACCAGAATGCAGTCCTGGTGGCGGCGAGGGGGCCACAGACGGGAAGGAAGACCGGTGGACACATGCATCTGGTGGCTGGGCCAACCAGGAAAGAGATGGGACCAGCTGCCAGCGACCCTCGCGGACCTGCAGTCGGACACATACAAAAACAACAGTTGATGGACAGAATGCAGAACAATGTCATACATTCACCCCAGTAAAGAGATCTGGGCCTAAATCCATCGTTTTTTTGCTCACCATGCCATTCCAGTTTGAACCCAGCCATATGCAAATCAGTCTTGACCCTGTGCCTCATGGGAACAGTCCAGCCCGAACTGCCAAGCCAGGTCCTCCCTGGACTGGAAACAAGCATCCTAGGACCGGTTTCAAGGCGGACACGGCATGGCACCCGGACAGTTTGATTATCCATTTGGGGGTAACGATCTGGCCAAACGGGGGAGGAAAGCACTCCTCCACGACATACAGAGAGACCTCACGGAAGCAGCCAGGTCTTTCAGGAGTACCGCCGTCATCTGGTCAGAACTGATCAGCAGAAGGGAGTGGCGCCGTGCTGAATCACAAAAAGCAGTTGAGAACTCGAGAAAAAAGCTGAACCTTGCCGTGAGCAAATTCTGCAGAACCAATGGATTTGAAAGTATCAGACACGGGCTCATCCACACGGGCTGCCCAGAACTCTATGGGCAGGATGGCGTGCACCTGTCAGAAGAAGGCATGCGAGTATTCTGGGACAACCTGTGGGGCGCCATGGCTCTAGCAGGTTGCAGATAAAAAGACAAGAGGAACGAGGGGGAGCCGCAGGAAGACGTAAGCCTCCCTGACGGCATGGCGAAAAGATACGGGTACAATGGTTGGTACAGAGGCACACCGAAGGGCGGTGTGTAGGAATAGGATCACTCACTTTGGGATGCCTCACGGCTGGGTGAGTTGGCCTAAGGGCAGTGGGTAGGACCACTCACTTTGGGAGGCCTCACGGCTGGGTGAGTTGGCCTACCAAAAGGGGGTAGCAAACAGAGACGGCGCTCGCAGCCCAGCCCCCGCCGGATGGCAGGGCACAAAAGAGTCTAACAAGGTAGCGAGATGTGGCCTAACTCCGGGACAGAAGCTACCCCCGTGCAAAGGGAGAGCAAAGTCAACCGAACAAAGAGACGACCCAGAAGGGACAAGAAACAAGACAAGCCTGCAAATGAGCTAACCAACAAGCTGTCAGTCCAATTTGCTATTTGGTGATGTACATATGATTTATGACAGATAAGATGTCTGACAAACAAGGCATATGATTTATGATGCAAATATGACAGTTCACCAAAGATGATTTATGACCAGGGTCGTGCAAATGATGACAAAGTATATGCATGTATTCCTAATAAAACTGCGGCCAACTAATGACCACTACAAACACAAACGCATGTTGGCTTGTTCATTCTAAGGAATACAGAGGTGGGAATGTTGCATGTACTCTGGAGTGGGCACAGTGCAGGGGTTATGTAACAAGCAGAAATTCAACGGTCATAGCTTGTAAGCTCATTGGCTGAATTATACTTTAGTGCATTGAGTCATCCTTCGAGATACAAAGCGCTAGAAAAATAGCCGATAGCCGTACAAATCTGTAGTGGCCACTCACTTCTGAGTAAAGGAGTCGGTGAGTGCCAGCAGAGGCTACATCACTTGCATGAATGGCATGATTAGGAGGGTGAATGTGTGCCTCTGATGGGCCCATCAGTGCTGCCCTTGATCTAATGTGGGTGGGTAGCTGACAGCTGTGCACGAGCTCCAGGAGGACCTTCTGAATGCATGGTCTACGAGGAGCGGCCTGACTGCCACTGTGAAATGAAAAGAGGGACCCGGCTTCTAAAACACACATATTATTAGCAGCCCCCAAGGATTATATAATTAGTCAGTGATGTTGGGTTACACTTGGAAGAAAACGGAATGCGCCCACCCGTTAGAGCAGATACAGTTAAATAAAGGTCTTAAAAACACACCAACTTAGATTATATGGCCATAACCTTAGCTTTGTGAGCCCTCAAAAAATGCTAATTACATTCTAGAACATAAAACTGGATCTGTTTTGTGCATTTTCAGTTGATTTATTGTTCTATGATTGGGGCTTGATTCTTTTGTTCCATATGGAGATGCAGGCAGACAGCACTGAGAGAAGTGTCATTTTGACCTATTTAAAATATGGTTGTCTGCACTTATGTGCGGGTACTGTCTCGTTTAAAATATGGGTGCCTGGCAGATATGTGCTGGCATTGTGTCATTTAAAGAAAGGCTGTCATGAAGCTGTGTCATGTTACTGCCTCATTTAAAGTAATGCGGCTCTGCAGATGTGTGCTGCAAGTTTCTAAGTATGGGGATGTGCGGATATATGCTGGTACTGTTAAGGTATTGCTTTCCTTCAGATTTGTGGTGGTTCTGTCTCATTTAAGGTATGGCGGTCCTGAATCTAATACTGCCTCACTTCAGTCATGGAGTAAGCGCCCCATTAAAAGCATGGAAGCCCTGAGGAGAGGTGGTTGTATACAATCCCATTAAA
Organism: Calotriton arnoldi; assembly: GCA_963921515.1. NCBI lineage: Eukaryota > Metazoa > Chordata > Amphibia > Caudata > Salamandridae > Calotriton > Calotriton arnoldi. Next base: position 219,534 of record CAWUFW010006843.1, on the reverse strand, counting down.
TGAGTGTTGTTCCTGTAGAAAACCTCTGAGGAACCAGGTTCGAGTCTCTACGTGAGCTCAACATCTTGTGATTCTGGGCAAATCACTTAGGGCCTGATTAAGATCTTGGCAGACGGGTTGCTCTGTCACAACGGTGACGGATCTCCCGTCCGCTGAAATATAAATCCTATTATTTCCTATGGGATTTATATTTCAGTGGATGGCATATCCGTCAATGTTGTGACAGAGTAACCCATCCGCCAAGATCTAAATCAGGCCCTTAATCTCACATGCATACAAAATGAATGTGACCTTTTATAATGTAACTGGTGCTTATGTAGAGCGCTCTGATACCTTCGGGTCGAGTTTGTGCTATACAAAATTGCAAAAAAAAACCTGTAAGATAACTGCGAGCAGAATCATTATTGGCCTACGGGCACACTTTAGAGAATCTGGACAATATTCAGTCACAGGTTGAATGATCAGCAACAAGTTTCAGTAAACATGGATCATTAGTGTAGGGCTTTCTCAAGACTTAAATTAATTAATTACAATACAAAGTTGAAGGCAAAATATAAATACAATTACAAACTCAAGTTCTGCGATGCCAAAAATTCAATTGTGAACACACTTTGGTGAAACACTGCAAACAGTGTTACACTTTAAAACTGGTTAAAGTCATTTAAAAGTATACACTATAGATGCCATACTGTGCACCTGAAAAGTTGCTGTAAGCAGTGTTTGTATTGCCGTTAAATATATATTGTCTACAAAAATTTGGCCTGGGTGAGATTTCAGTTATACTGGCGTAATCTAGCGTAATTTCACAGATTTCGTGTTATGCCTGGTACTCGAATTTCATGAAATTGAACTAATACATCACATGGTGGAATTACACCACAGCAAACTTTTAGCACAGGAACAATGCAAATCATCAGAACATGAGCGGTTGCTGTTCACGGCACTTGTATTTTTTGTGCTTTTTATTAGCTTGAAATGCATCCTTAGTTTCATATTTCACACTAGAACATAGCGATAAATGCCTGTTTTGTATTTCGTCTAATTCTGTATATTTGCGGAATTTTGCAATATTATGCAAAAGCAAATTACATGAATTTCACATGTCCTGTGCTAAAATATTGCCTACCATTTTGTTCAATCAGGAACTTGTCTTATTTAGTCGTCAGAGTTGGATTGTCCAGACTGCTCTGAAGTTGCATTAACTGTGGTATGTTGAAGCTTTATAAAACAAATAAATAAATACTGGGTGAAATTTGGCCAAATCGGTTAACTCAAGGCTGCTTGTGAGGATAAATGCTGTCCATACAGAATATACTGAACTATGCACAATGAATGCTCCTGTCTCAATGGTGCATAGCCAAGGCCAGATCAATGAATTCCTTTCAAGTTATGGATTTTTCCAAGGATCCTATCAATGAAAATCAATTAGGAGTGCCTTTGATCTCTCATCCCCGGGATGTTTTCTTCATTTGAGGTGGAAAGGCCTGAACCGTGCAATGAGGTGCTGCAAATGGATTGCTAGTTCATTATGCATGACCCCACTCAATGAAAAAAGGAACAGCAGCTCCTATTGATATTCCTCGGCAGCAAAAAGAAGACTCATGGTCTATCTAGGTGGTGCGATAAGAGCATAGAGCCCATCAGAGACTATCTCTGTTTGCTTACTGCCTCTGCCACCCGGGATAAGAGCATAGAGCCCATCAGGTACTATCTCTGTTTGCTTACTGCCTCTGCCACCCGCGATAAGAGCATAGAGCCCATCAGAGACTATCTCTGTTTGCTTACTGCCTCTGCCACCCGCGATAAGAGCATAGAGCCCATCAGAGACTATTTCTGTTTGCTTACTGCCTCTGCCACCCGCGATAAGAGCATAGAGCCCATCAGAGACTATCTCTGTTTGCTTACTGCCTCTGCCACCCGCGATAAGCGCATAGAGCCCATCAGAGACTATCTCTGTTTGCTTACTGCCTCTGCCACCCGAGATAAGAGCATAGAGCCCATCAGAGACTATCTCTGTTTGCTTACTGCCTCTGTCACCCGCGATAAGAGCATAGAGCCCATCAGAGACTATCTCTGTTTGCTTACTGCCTCTGCCACCCGCGATAAGAGCATAGAGCCCATCAGAGACTATCTCTGTTTGCTTACTGCCTCTGCCACCCGCGATAAGAGCATAGAGCCCATCAGAGACTATCTCTGTTTGCTTACTGCCTCTGCCACCCGCGATAAGAGCATAGAGCCCATCAGAGACTATCTCTGTTTGCTTACTGCCTCTGCCACCCGCGATAAGAGCATAGAGCCCATCAGAGACTATCTCTGTTTGCTTACTGCCTCTGCCACCCGTAGACAAGGTATCACTTACTTTGCTCTGTGATCACCACTAGAAGAACAGTAATCTCTTGCAAGACAGCTCAGAGTTAGAGTCTAGTAACAAGGAGCTGGCGCCAGACAACAGGTTCAAATCGGACAAGGCTGCTCGCTATTTAATTTTTCAAAGTATTGTAAAAAGCATACTATGGAGTTGGGTAAAATAAATAGCTGTTATTCAGAGTTCATTTGTTGTTCAAAACTTTTCATTTACATTTTTATGTGAATTACATTAGACAAAAAATCATTAACACATATATATTTCAATGGGAGAGAAAGAAACTGTGATTAAAGTGAAATTAAGTAAGTACAAACAGGTAGGTTAGTATATATCTGTTGTGACATGACAGCTACTAAATACAACTACAACACAATACAATTTTTGTTTCAGGCCTTACCCAAGAGAGGGAGAATAGATACATAAAGTAAAAATGTAAGAAATCAGTCTAAGGTTCACAGGTTTTTCAGTTTGTGCTTTTTAATTAGGTAAGAGTCTACTGGCTTCCAAACCTTGAGAACATGCTTTCGCAATTAGACTTTTTGAAAGAGATGGAACAAGAGCAGGACATTTCCTGATGTAACAGACAAAGGTCCACCAGGAGTGTTATTGCAGTTTCAAGACTTTTCCTTGACTCATATTGCTATGAAGGTGTCACAGAGTTAACTTTCTTCTTTAATAAAAGGAAGAAGTCCAGCATTTAAAAGAACTTGGTGAACTAAGCTTGTTGAGGTTTTTAATTTTGTGAATTGATTTCTAGATCTTTTTCACAGCTCATTAATCCGTGGTGTAGTTTGTTTTTTAAACAATAGTGAGACACGAGAGAAGGTCTATTTTTGTCATTTCGTCATAGTTCAGAAAAGCCTGAGAAAGTAGAAAATGCCAGATTACATGATCATGCTTATACCTTGGACTTTTTGTGTCAGTAATGTTGACGATTGCCCTCTCTCTCGATTTGGTCAGGAGTTCAACATACTATTTTATTTCTAATAATTTAGGGGTCGATTCCGATTCGGGCCGGAAATTTCTCCGACCGAGCCGGACCCGGAGAGATTTCCGACCGAATCGGACCCGTGCAGTCCGACCGAACGAGTACGATGCGTCCGTATGTTATCGGACTCGAGTCGGTCGGACTCCCATTGAAGTCAATGGGAGCCGGTCGCACTAGCAGCGTACGCGGGCTCCCATTGACTCAATGGGTGCGGAGTCGGACAAGTGCGCCCCCTACAGCGGGTGCGCGGCGAAGCGGTCGCGCCGTACACGCACAGGTAGGGGGACCCATGGGTCCCCCCTGTGTGCGACTCGCGCGGCTACGCGTACAGGGGGTCCGACACGGACCCCCAAAGTACGGCTCCGACAGCTCTTACGAGCCGGACGGCGCGGCTCGGTCGGACTGCTCGCGGCGCGCATCGTACTTACCCGGCCGGGAAACGTCTCCATTGCGCGGTGCGAGTCGAGTCCGAGCGAGTCGGTCGGAGCGGTTCGAGCCGGGAGCGAGTCGGTCGGAGCGGTCGGGATGCCCGGACGAGTCGGTCGGCGATTTCGCATCGTACTCGCTCGGCCGGACCCGCGTACGGTTCGGTCGGGAAACAGGGCTCCGAATCGGATCCGGTAATGCCGAATCCGATTCGGAGCCCTACCGGCCGAGATCGGAATCGGCCCCTAAGTGTTTCAGGTATCTTCTCGTTTTAACATAGAACCTCGAAAACACATTTATCTTTCATTGGAGCTTTTTGAATGCATGTTTATCAGCGAGGTGGCTTAGAACTAGATGAAATCTGAATGTGTAATTTGGGGGGGATTTTAAACAGCTTTGGATATTGTCCAAACACTTGCGGGCAAATATTCTCATCTGCTACTAACTTGGTGCACAAAATAAATGTTCTGTCTTCTGAAAGGTGGTTAGGCTTCAGTTTGCTGCATGGCTGCCAGTGCAATTATTGTATATTGATTTTGATCTGGGAATACACCACTTTTCCTGGAGAGAAAAGAATCTTTCTGATTGTGATTGTTGTTTTTTTTTATTCAGGCAGATGATAGCTGCTATCCTGCTCGAAAAGATTGTGTATTCCATATATTTGAAAGATTCATCAAGGAAAGAGACATATATGCTCCAGTACAACTTGTGCAAAAACAACAATTGATGGACAGAAAGCAGAACAATGTCATAAATTCACCCCAGTACAGAGATCTGGGCCTAAATCCATCGTTTTTTGCTCACCATGCCATTCCAGTTTGTAGCATGTGTCAATTGAAGTAGAGTTTTGCTACAAATGATCATATTACATGTCTGATGACAAACGTTTTCTATCACTTTTTCAAAGTCTGGTAGGTTCAAATCTTCTTTTCTCTTTCTGCTCAGCCGTATTTTACATAAGATTTTTACATTTTTTGCTTTTCTACAAAACGTTTGTTAGAGTCCTGTTGATTTTAATGAAAAGGAGAAGAAGAACGGAAGTGGTAAGATTAGCAATAATATCACTTCAATACATTTAATTCTACTCCACCATATTAAATGTGAAAGGCACAATTAATCTTCAAAGAAATTAACCTTTTGTCTTATTTTGGATCACTCACACAATATCAATAAAAAAAATACGTAAACACAAAAATATCAGAAATTAAATATTAATAACGAAAATATTGACTTCTTATACTTAACTACTAAAGAACCACAAATATCGAGAACACAAATATTGTTGTTGAAAATATTGATTATAACCTATATCGAAAACCGAAATATCGGAAACAAAAATATTGTTGCTTTTAAATAAACATATAACATATCAAAAATATCATTCCACACAATATCTGCTACAATATTATCACCAAAATAATTAAATAATCATTAATAAATATTTTAAAAAATCACTTCATATCAATCAATCAATCAGGGAATTGTAAGCGCACTACTCACCCGTGAGGGTCTCAAGGCACAGGGGGGTGGGTGGGTTAGCAGTTCCGTTCAGCCGCAGAGCCAGGTCTTGAGAGCCTTCCTGAAGGTGTTCAGGGTGGGGGCGCGTCTGATGTCGATCGGGAGCTCGTTCCAGGATTTGGCCGCGATGTAGGAGAAGGCTCTTCCCCCTGTTTTGGCTCTGCGGATGCGTGGGGTTTCGGCGAGGACGAGGTTGGCAGATCGGAGGTTTCTTTTGGGTACATGGAGGGTGATTCTATCGTTGAGGTATTGGGGTCCGGTGTTGTGTAGGCATTTGTAGGCATGGGTGAGTATCTTGAAAGTGACTCTCTTCTTGACGGGGAGCCAGTGGAGGTCCCGTAGGTGTTGGCTGATGTGCTCATGTCGAGGGATTCCGAGAACGAGTCTGGCGGCGGTGTTCTGTATCGTCTGGAGCTTGCGGAGCAGGGACTTGTTTATGCCGGCATAGAGGGTGTTTCTGTAGTCCAGTCTGCTGGTGATGAGTGCGTGGATGACTGTCTTCCTTGACTTGGGGGGGATCCATTTGAAGGTCCTATAGAGGATGCGGAGGGTGTTGAAGCAGCTGGAGGCGACGGCGTTGACCTGTCGGGTCATGGAGAGGGAGGAGTCGAGTACGATGCCTAGGGTTCTGGTGTGGTCCGTGGGGTCCGGGGGGCTGCCGAGGGCGGTGGGCCACCATGTGTTGTTCCATGCCGATGGGGTGGTTCCGAGGATGAGGACTTCTGTCTTCTCCGCGTTGAGTTTCAGGCAGCTGTTGCTCATCCAGGTTGCGACGTCCTGCATTCCTTCCTGAAAGTTGAGTCTGGTGGTGGTGGGGTCCTTGGTGAGGGAGAGGATGAGCTGGGTGTCGTCGGCGTAGGATACTATGCTGAGGCCGTGCTTTCGGACGATGGCGGCGAGGGGGGCCATGTATATGTTGAAGAGGGTAGGGCTGAGCGATGATCCCTGGGGCACTCCGCAGTTGATTTTCGTGGGTTTGGAGAGGAAGGGTGGCAGTCTGATCCTATGGCTTCTGCCGGTGAGGAACGATGGGATCCAGTCGAGGGCAGTTCCTTGTATGCCGGTGTCGTGTAGTCTGGCGGCGTGTGCGGTGGGAGATGGTGTTGAATGCTGCTGACAGGTCGAGTAGAATCCGGGCTGCGGTGTGGCCTTGGTCAAGGAGGATGCAAATGTTATCTGTGGCGGCGAGTAGGTCGGTCTCGGTGCTGTGGTTGCTGCGGAATCCGTATTGAGAAGGGTCGAGGATGGCGTTGTCTTCGATGAACCTTGTCAGTTCTGCGTTGACGGTCTTCTCAGCGACCTTCGCCGCGAAGGGGAGGAGCGAGGTGGGCCGGTAGTTCTTGAGTTCCGTCAGATCTGCTCAGGGCTTCTTGAGCAGGGGTCTGACTTCTGCGCATTTCCAGTCATCGGGGAAAGTGCCGGTCTCGAAGGTGGTGTTGATGGTGCGTCGTAATTCTGGTGCGGTGGCGGCTCTGTGGTAGATGTGTGGTGGGCAGGGGTCTGTGGGGGCCCCTGAGTGGATGCCTTTCATGGTCGAGGCGGTCTCTTCGGTCGTGGCTGGTGTCCAGGAGGGGATGGTGGGCTGGCTGGTGTTGCCGGAGGGCAGGATGGTTGTGGGTTCAGGTGTATGGTCGTTGAAGTTGTCGTAGAGGTTTTTGATCTTCAGGTGGAAGTAGGATCCGAGCTTGTCGCAGAGGTCTTGGGAAGGGGTGATGTCCCTGGCTTCACTGGGGGGCTTGGTGAATTCCTGGATGATGCTGAAGAGTTCCTTGGAGTTGCTGGAGTTGGCGAGGATTTTGTTGTGGCTAAAGGTCCTTTTGGTGGTTCTGATGCGTTGGTGGTATTCTGTCATGACGTTCTTCTGGGTGGTGTAGTTTTCGGGTGTCTTGCTGTTTCTCCAGTTCTTTTCCAGGCGTCTGCAGGCACGTCTGGCTTCTTGGAGGTCGGTGGTGAACCAGGCGGCTTTTCTGGGGCGCTGTCTGTCGGAGTTGCATAGTGGGGAGAGCTTGTCTGTGCAGTTGGAGATCCATGTGTGGAATTCTCTGGCTGCGAGGTTGGCGTCGATTGCAGCTTGGGGGTTTTGCGGTTGAGGGTGGGGTTGAGCTGCTCCTCGGTGACTCTGCTCCAGTTCCTTCGCGGGGGCGCGGAGCGGGATTGGGTGGCTTGGGTTTGTCAACGAGGAAGTGTACGCAGTAGTGGTTGGTCCACGGGGGTTGCGTGGTGTGACTGAAGTGGACAATGTTTCCTCCTGCGAAGATGGGGTCGAGGGTATAGCCTGCCTTGTGGGTCGGTGTGGTGATGAGTTATTTCAGTCCGATATTGGTGAGGTTTTCCCGAAGGGTGGTGGAGTTGGGGTCACTGGGGTTGTCGAGGTGGAAGTTCAGGTCTCCGATGAGTATGTAGTCCATGGAGGTGATGGCGTGGGGTGCGATGAGGTCGGTGATGGTGTTGGCGAAGAGGGGCCGGGGGTCTGAAAGCGAGGGTGCCGCGGGGTGTGGAGTTGGGGCTGGTCTCGACCTGGAAGTGCAGGTGTTTGGCGGCAGGGAAGGTATCACTGGAGGTGGAGAGGCAGAGGGAGTTTTTGTGCATGAATGTGAGGCCTCCTCCCAGGTGGTTGGGGCGGTCCTTCCTCTGGATCCTGCATCCGTCCGGGATAGCGATGGCGATGTCAGGGGTGGAGGAGGCATTGGTCCAGGTTTCTGTAAAGAAGGCGACGTCGGGTGCGAGGGTGTCCAGGATGTTCCAGATCTCCACGGCGTGTTAGTGCACGGAGCGCATCTTAGAGCGTCGGCGGTGTTGGCGGGCGGGGCCGTGTGAAAGTCTGGCGGCAGTGGTGGCAGGAGAACTGGCCGTGGGTCGTGTTCGGCGAGGACTGTTGGCAGTTGTTCTTTCTTCCGGGGTGTTGGACTGAAAATGCATCTAGCTGACTCCTTGTAGCATTGTGCGAGTTAAGTTAGCATTTGTGGCACCATTGTGTATCCAGCCGCCATGATCGAAATGAATTTTCTGTCTCATACTGTCTGCAGAAAGCAGCCACGATTGTTATTATCCAAGGTTAAGTATCGCTGCACTAATGAATAGATCATTCTGTAACTGCATGCCTTTCCACGTAGATAGGCCTGCTCCCACTCTCAGAGAGACGAGCACGTGCAGAGTAACCTTGAAACTAAGATAGCGTGTACCCGGTCTCAAGATGATAGCCCATCCTTCTGTACCTCCATTGTTCATCAGTGACCAGGCTGGAAAATTCCAGTCTGGGCGGATCTCTAGGGGTATTGGAAATGTATATCTGACTTTACCATGTGAACGGGAGTCAGTCCCTCTGGCGCAATCTGAGGAGGCTGGTCAGACCAGAATCCGCTCGAGCGTACACTAATAAAATACTTTGGTTTGTATTCTCTACTGTCTGACCGACTCTTCATTTGTATGGAAGGCTGAGAGGTGGTCGCGAGTGACCCGGGTGGCCCTAAGCGGGTAACTTCCTTCAGGGGTTGAGTGCGAGGAGGGCGGCTGAGTCGTAGCGGTGGATGGTTGGAGATCCAGGGTTCCTGGCGCTGGTCGCGGTCGGGTCGCAGACGGGCACAGACGGGCTTTGTGCAGCGGCCGCCATTAAATAGGGAAGGGGGAAGGGACATGCAGCTGGGAGTCGGGAGCGGGGACCATCAGGGGGGAGGGGCAGCAGCGGCGGGAACAGAAGCAGGGCACAACAATTGGGAAAAATAAGCAGAATGAAAACAGAAATTAATTAAAATAAAACGAAGGCAGAAATGCAGGCACAATCAAGTAAAAGCGAAGGACAGAAGTACAGGCAAAAACCAAGGATACGGGCCAATTACCAGGCAGAGCCGGGCATAGAAGCGAACACCAGAGGACAGACAGCGGCCTTGAACACCTACCAGGGGGAGGTCAGCATGTTAGCGGTGGGGCACAACACAGCGGAGCTGCTGGGAGAGAGCCGGCCTTAGACCAGAGGTCAGAGGTCTTGCTCGCGCTCCCCCGCAGCGGCCGCCATTAAATAGGGAAGGGGGAGGGACGTGCAGCTGGAAGGCGGGAGCGGGGACCGTCAGGGGGGAGGGGCTGCAGGGGCAGCAGCGGCGGGAACAGAAGCAGGGCACAACAATTGGAAAACATAAGCAGAATGAAAACAGAAATTAATTAAAATAAAACGAAGGCAGAAATGCAGGCACAATCAAGTAAAAGCGAAGGACAGAAGTACAGGCAAAAACCAAGGATACGGGCCAATTACCAGGCGGAGCCGGGCATAGAAGCGAACACCAGAGGACAGACAGCGGCCTTGAACACCTACCAGGGGAGGTCAGCATGTCAGCGGTGGGGCACAACACAGCGGAGCTGCTGGGAGAGAGCCGGCCTTAGACCAGAGGTCAGAGGTCTTGCTCGCGCTCCCCCGCAGCGGCCCCCATTAAATAGGGAAGGGACGTGCAGCTGGGAGGCGGGAGCGGGGACCGTCAGGGGGGTGGGTCTGCAGGGGCAGCAGCGGCGGGAACAGAAGCAGGGCACAACAATTGGAAAACATAAGCAGAATGAAAACAGAAATTAATTAAAATAAAACGAAGGCAGAAATGCAGGCACAATCAAGTAAAAGGGAAGGACAGAAGTACAGGCAAAAACCAAGGATACGGGCCAATTACCAGGCAGAGTCGGGCACAGAAGCGGGCACCAGAGGACAGACAGCGGCCTCGAACACCTACCAGGTGGAGGTCTGCGTGTCAGCGGCGTGGCACAACACAGCGGAGCTGCTGGGGAGAGAGCCGGCCTTACACCAGAGGTCAGAGGTCTTGCTCATACATAAAATAATGATTGGAAATAAACCACATTGTTAAATTAAATATAAATATATTACACCAACAAAATCATTACCATTCACCCCAATAAGTTATATATCTTAAGTCATACCAATGCAATCTCAAAAAATATTACCATTTACTACAAACATTTAAACAATGAACTAAATATTAAAAAATATATATATGAATACATTTATATTCAAAACTATATATCAAGCATTTAAAATAAAACCTAAATTACCACTTACCGTAGGACATAACTGAAAAATAAAATTCAAACTAAAACTAAACCAATCAATAAAATAAAAGTATAAACAACTTTTACCAATAAAATGAGTCAAACAATTAAATCAGCAATATTAAAGGCACTCTAATTTAAAGAACTAAATATTTCAAAAACACCAAAAGCTGCAAGGCGAGGAAATTCTGTTGGACTTTCTCACCAAACCGTTAAAGGAAAAATAGATACATCTCAACAACTACCTAACCAAGTAAGTAAAACGTATATTTACACTAAATCGTACTTGTTAATAAACCTAAAAATGTAAAATAACAAATAATTGATCAAATACTATCAAACTTATATCGCTTTACATAGCCTTCCTAAAATACAAAACCATGACTTGAGAAATCGATATACTGGCAAAGAAAATGACTACCACAAACCGACAATACAATTTAAGAAAGTAAGTATACATAAATTATTACAAAATTGTAAACTCACCCAAATAGCGAATAAAAATAAACCTTACAACCTAAACCTCTACACATTATCATCACATGAACAATTAAAATGAAATGAACGTTTTTTTCCCATCCAACTGAAAAGAAAGCACCTGCTCAATGATAGAAGACCCCAACGGAAAAGCTGCAAAACCGTGTGAAACATATAAACAAAACATACATGTAAGTATACAAAATAGAAGTAGTTGCATAATTTTACATGTAAATAACAAATGTAGAAATTTTAAAATATTGTATAGATTAATACTACTACACTACTTTCAGATACAAAGACAGAGGCAGCAAAGTGCATCACTTCACAGAGAGGAAATCAGTTACTAAATCAACTGGGCTACACCTACAGCCAAGAAAGTGCATCAACAGAAAAAATAAACTGGAAATGTATCAATTATTATTTTAATGGCTGCTTTAGGAGGGCAACTGAAAAAGATGATGTTGTTTTTCATGTAGGAGAGCACAACCACCGCCAAATTGGACAGAAATAGAAGTAAGGGAGATATTAGAGAGGCAAGCACTAGTTCCCAAGAACCCACAACCAAAATTCTTAAAGATATACTGCGTAAAGTCCCCAAACATATCACAGGCAAATTATGACCTACCCCTGCTTTAAAATGTTTAATTGGATAAATTAAAATACCACCAGCGATACTCCTCCTGCCCCAAGAAGCTACCAAGACACACAAATACCTGACCATTTAACAATGACACATAATAAATAATCTTCCCTTTTACATGACAACCTAAATAATGGGAAACAAATCCTAATATTCTCCACAGCAAATAAAATACATAGCCAATGTCAAACGTGGATGATGGATTGTGTGGGAAAGTGGGTTTCTGTTGCATTAACTCCCCACTTTTTGCCTGACACTTTATGCACTTTGACTTGATGTGTCCTGGGTCCCTGCCAATTGGGTTCCCACGGCCTGTGTTCTTTTCCAAACCTGTACCTTTGTACCCACATTTGGCACATCTCTGGCCACAGGTGAGCCCCTTGTAAAAGGTACCATGGATACCAATGGCACTGTGACCAGGGAATGCCCCTAAGGGCTGCTGCACCTATTTTGCCACCCTTAGGGACCCTGCACCCTAACATACACACACTGCATGCAGGCTGCGTGTTTCGGTGCAGAGAAAAGTGACGAGTCAACATGGCACACACCCCTGTGTGCCAAGCCTACAACCGACTGCCTGGGGCCTAGGTAAGTCACCCCGTTAGCAGCATCCTCCAGCCCCCAGTTGAGGGTACAGTTGTATGAGCACTGTACCCCTACAATGTCTAAGACCATTCTTAGACATTGTAAGTGCAGTAAAGCCATAAAGAGTATATGGTCTGGGAGTTGGTCATTACGAACTCCACAGCTCCGTAACGGCTTTACTGAAACCTGGGATGTTTGGTAGCAAACTTCTCAGCACATTAAACCCCCACTGATGCCAGTGTGGGATTTAATGTAAAATACACTCAAAGGGCATCTCAATGTCCCCTGAAAAACGACCGGCCCTTCTCTGTTTCCTGAATGGCTGCCCGCCATTTGCCACCATCAGATTTCTGGACCACTGGGCAGAGGGCCTCCGCTCTTTGGGTCCAAAAACAAAGCCCATCCGGGGCAGAGGGGTCATGCCTCCTCCCCCAGGATGGGCTGGGCCCACGAAGGGGAAGCTTCAAAGGCCTGGCGCCTTTGTAAGCTCTCCCTGCCTTTTGCTGCCCCCATCAACTGGCTCCCACCGGTTCTGACCCCCACTTTGGACGGGAGAATCGGCGCGAAAACCAAGTTAGAAGGAAAGGGGTGCCCACCTTTGCCAACCCCCCCTCAGCTGGGAGAGGCGAGGTGAAGCACACATCTCAGTCCCCTCTATCTTGAAGATGAGGTGACCCAGTTAAAATAGAGAGAGGCACATGCCATCTTCCACTGGAGGGTGGCATAATAGGGGGTGTACTCACCCCGAGGAAGGGGCCTATTGGTCCCGACATGCACACCCCTGTACTGCCCCTAAATTTAGTATTTAGGGGGACCCTGAACTTTGCCTCCCTAGATTCCTGCAACCTACGAAGAAGAAGGACGGAAGAAGTCGCACAGCAGAGGAGACTGTGGAGAAGAACTGACTTGGCCCTAGCCCTACCGGCCGGTCTACAGTTTCCAGAGATCCTGCATCAAAAGCGACCTCCAGAACACCTGTGAGGATTGACTGCCTTCAACAAAGACTAGATCTCCTGCGAACAGTAGCTCCATTCCGAAGAAACTCCAAAGAAAGACACTGAGCCTGCTGAGGACGAAGAAACTCAACGCCTAGAACCACCACTGCACCCGTCGCCTACGGCCCGAGTCCAAGTGGCCCACTGGTCCCAGCGAGGCCCCCCAGCACTCCAGAGTCCAAGTCTACCATGGGTTGACCCCTCCAGTACTCCCAGATGTCATCTGCAGCCTCTGCATGGAGATCTCCCAACCGTGAGTGGCCCGGTAAGGTGAAATCCGACCTCAAAATGCACCCCTGCATCCAGCGCCCTGCGCCCTGGAGAAGAGGGCATGAGGTGCACCTACATCCCCAGCCCTCCAACTTACCTGCCCTGCTGTTGGTTCCTCCTAAAAGACTTCCTGGACCAAGCCTGCAGCCAAAATCCCAAACTGGCAACCTCCATAAGATTGCATTGGGCTCAAGGGGCGTGGCTTGTGAGCCAGTGATGGCGGACGTGTGAGCCGAGAGCTCCGCGCCGGCCAAGTAAATTATCCTGTAAATTGTGGTGACGGCCCGAACCCGTGGATGCGCCGGGGTGGACCCCGCTCACCGTAAGTGTACCGGAGCACAAACCGACCCCTTTGAGGCCGTGGGGTGATGAGCGGAACGGAGCTGCAACAAGTGTATGCGACACCGCGGCCCGAGCAACATGGCGGCCTGGTGCTCCGGGGCCTGAAAAGAGAGGTGACGAGCCCAGATTGGGCGACAGAGGGACGTAGACAAGGGAGGACAGCCGACTGAGTGGTGAGCAGTACCAGAGGCCCATGTCGCAGCGGGAAGCCGAGCTAGGGCTGGAGGGTGGAGCGAGTCGGCCCTGGCTGCGGATCCCGAGCACAGAGGGCCCACTGACATCCTGGGGCCAGGCAGGCCTGAGCGAGTCTAGAGTCACCACGCCGGAGATTGCTGCTGGGGTGTCTACCTGTTCCAGAGCGGTCTGTGGCCCCCAGTCGGAAGGAGAACGATATAGCACTCCCATCAGGCACTAATACACCGGGAGGCGCTGACGCGACCGGCACTAAGATGGTGGCTGCCCGCCGGCTGCCCTGTATGCCGCTGTGAAGACCGGGGGCCGGGGGGGCGACGGTGGGGACCTTGCTGACCAGAGGTGCCCCACAACACAATCCTACCCCTTTGAGGCCGAGGGGCGGTAGGAGGAGTGGTGCGGCTGGGGTGCGTGAGGTGCCACGGCCCGGATAAGATGGCGGCCTGAAGCCCCGCAGATCTGGCAGGAGAAGGTGACGAGCCCAGACTGGGCAGCGGCAGGACGCAACCAGAGGAAGACAACTAGCGGAGTGGGGAGTGGCATCGGTGGCCTGCGGCATCGCCGGGAACTACGCTAGGGCTGGAGAGCGGAGTGCATCGGCCCTGGCTAGGAACCCTGAGCACTGAAGCAATGCACCTGCATCCAGAGGCCAGGTGGGTCAGATCGAGCCAGGGGACGCCGCGCTGGAGGTTCCCATCTGGGGGTTGACCAGGGATGGAGAGGACTGTAGCCCCCAGCTGAGGGGGGATTAGCGCAGTGTCTCTGGCAGACACCAACACGACGGGAAACACTGAGGTGACCAGTAACCCCGGGGAGACAGAGACAGACCGGTGGAGGACCGCAGAGGGCAGGAAGCCGATTGAATAGTGACTTAGAGCGAAGGCAGCTGTTGAGTGGGCTGGAGACCCTAGGGAGCTGAGATGGTCACGACTCGTGCTGCGACCCCGGGAGGCCTGTAAGGTGGATTTGGGACTGCGCGGGTGCTTGCCCAGGCTCGTTGGCCGCGATCTAACCACGTGGGCAAAACGGAGCTGCACTGAGAAGACGCTGGGAGCTATTGAGGAAGTGTAAGGTCCTCTCGGAACCCATTCCAGGGTGAAGGAGTCGAGCGGGCTGACGGAGCCTGGGACCAGGGCCAGTATAGAAGGACACAGACAAAAAGAACTAGCGGCCCCCAGTAGGGATACTGGTGAAGACCGTGTAACAGACACAGGCAGTGGAGACGCAACAGGCGGCCGCGAAGGTGCGGTGGCTTGGCTCTGGTGGGGTGCAAAGCGTAGAGCCGGGCTGAAACCCAAATAACTGGTCCCTGGCGGCCCAGGGAGGGGCGAATCAGATCCTCAGTCGGATAATATAACCACTTGGAGATGGGGAAGCCCAGAGGAAAGCAGACAGGGCCTCTCCCCGAGCAAGAAGAAACCACACCAGACCAAATGCAGAAGGAGCCAAGTCGTGAACCTTTGGAAAACCCAGTCCAGCAACAGCTGACTCAAATACTAGAAGCCATTGCCGACACCAACGGGATGCTCCAACAAGACATAAGTACTGTGGCAGTGGGCCTGGGCCTGTTAAGAGCGGAACACACCAAACTAGCAGACAGGGTGAAACGCACTGAGTCCTCTCTGGCAGAAATCACACCGGCACAGCAGGCCTTGTACAAACAGATGGGGGACATATCCAACAGAATCAATATACTGGAAAAGAAAGCTGAGGATGCCGAAGTGCGAAATCGGAGGAATAATGTAAGGATCCTAGGTTTGCCGGAAGGAGTGGAGGGCAACAACGTGATCCTGTACTTAGAGAGTTGGCTTCGCGACGTGGTGGCGCCGGAGGGCTTGTCCCAGTTTTACATGTTGGAGAGGGCACACCGCGTTCCTGCCAGGCCACTGGCCCCGGGGAGGCCCCTGCGCCCCGTGGTGGCTAGATGGCTCCACTTTAAAGATAGGGACACGTTATTGCAAAAAGCACGCGCTGACGGGTCATTCATGGTTGAAAACAGTAAAGTGTTGTTATTCCCTGATTATACCCTGGAAGTTCAGAGGCGTCGCACCTCCTCCCTCGAAGTTAAGAGGGCGGGAAGAAGGGATCCAATATTCACTTATGTTTCCGGCCCGACTACGGATAATGTTAGATGGACAGACACACTTCTGTGATGATCCCAAAGCAGCATGGGACTGGATTGAAAGCTACAAAACGGAGGGTCCACCGGCAACACAAAAACCGACAATCCAGTCTAGAGAACGGGAAGCCGGGAAGAGACTTCGGAGGCGGCAGCGGCGTGGGGCTCCAAAGAAGCTGAGCTCTTCACAGACGGAAAAGGAACAAGCGGAGGCATTACA
Organism: Calotriton arnoldi; assembly: GCA_963921515.1. Taxonomy (NCBI): domain Eukaryota; kingdom Metazoa; phylum Chordata; class Amphibia; order Caudata; family Salamandridae; genus Calotriton; species Calotriton arnoldi. The sequence continues at coordinate 203,351 of CAWUFW010006843.1, read as the reverse complement.
GGCGGTGGCGGCCATGATGCAGGGACGAAGATCGTCATCGGAGAGAGGCTCCGAATCAAAGAGAGGGACTGATGGGACAGACTCGGACACATCTCGGAGCGTGAGCGTTAAGATGCCAATTGTGACCCCAAACACAGCTGACGAGATTGTATAATTGGAGACTTGCCAATTGCATCCTCCTCTCTTACTCTTACCCTTATTTCCCTCTCGCTCCTCTCACATCTGTGTTCCCCCACACTTTAAATCTCCTTTTCTTTTCTTTGATTGGGGGGCTCCAAGGAAGGTGGGCGGGGTGGCCGGGTGCGCCCCGGGTGAGGGTTGGGTCGGCCCCCTTTGGCCGACGCGCCATGGGTGAAAGCCAAAACCACTGTAGGGGCACCTGTAGTGACAGCTGCGCTCCCCTCAGGTCCTTGAGATAGTAGCGTTGGGCCTTAACTTGTTGTTGCAGTCTTGTCTGCGGTTTGGGCGGATAGCCGTTGCTAGACCGTCCTGGGATTGGGGAGTTGTCATATTGGGGGTGTATGTTATTGATTTTTGTTCTGTGCGTATACGGGTGAGTGAAGGGGTGAAGCTTGGTGTGATGGCGGCCGGGGGTGCGGTGGGGGTTGGAATGGGGGGGTTCAGATAACATCCCAACTAATGCATAACCCTAGTGCTTGGTGAGTGATTCTGTGCTTTATTTTATTGTGTTTGTTTTTCAGAGGGTAAATACATTCCTCAATAGTTTTCTTGCATCATAAAAACAGCAGAATGTCTAATTTTGATTTTTCAAAAGATCTTTTTTATTTTTAGATCAATGTGAAAGACAGGGGAACAGCCGACACGTGTTTCGCCCAAAGGCCAGCAGGCCAGGGCTTTCTCAAGGCAGATCAATGTTTTCAATTATGGCTTGTTTGTTGCAGGGAAATCCCAGAGAAGTCGGGCGAAAAGACGTCTGTAAAGTGCTGCGTTCGTTGCGGTCTGTTGGCCAAAATCAAAATTAGACATTCTGCTGTTTTTATGATGCAAGAAAACTATTGAGGAATGTATTTACCCTCTGAAAAACAAACACAATAAAATAAAGCACAGAATCAATCACCAAGCACTAGAATCCTGTTTTGGGTGGTATCTGGGTGAAACCACCGATGTGGTTTGTGCTTCAACAGATTAGGGGTTTTGACTAATTGAGTGTAAACCTTGGTAACACCCACCAAACCCTTGCTAATGCATAACCCGTTTAAGTTTGTAACATGGAATATAAGAGGGATGGGGTCCATGGTCAAAAGGTATAAGATATACACCTATCTAAAGAGGAGAGATGTGCATGTAGCCCTCTTGCAAGAGACGCATTTGGTTAGTAGCCAGCTGGACAAACTGCGCAGGAGGTGCAGGGGCCGAATATACGCTACTACCTACTCTGCATTTGCTAGGGGGGTAATGATATGGGTGCGACCCGGGGTCCCTTTTGAGCACATCTGTACCAAGGTTGAAAGTGAAGGCAGGTATGTGCTAGTAGCTGGGAGACTGGCAGGTAGGGAAGTGATGTTTGGGAGTGTGTATGCACTGAATACAGAACAGGTGACGTTCCTTACCGCCCTCTCAGCACAGATGGTTGAGTATATGGGAGGATACACAGTTATTGTGGGTGATTTTAATTGTGTAGCGGATACCGCAGTGGATCATTCACACCCATCTCTCCCAGGAGCGCAGACACACCGGGTAGCAGCGTGGTTCCGAGACTGGATTAAGCATTGGGGACTGGAAGACATATGGAGGCATGCTAACGATAGAGAATACTCATACTTCTCCCCATTGCATCAGGTACATACTAGGAAAGATATCTTCTTATGCATGCCCGGAATTCGGCGCCTCAGTTACACAAACAGAGTACCTGGGTAGGACCCTTTCAGATCATAGTACCCTGCTGTTGACTCAATAGCCCTTTGGGAGACGGCCCCCGATCCCATTGTGGAGGTTGACTCCCCTTACTTTGGAAGATGCACTTTCCGCGACTCTTTGAGGGCCCTTATTGAGACATACTTCTCAATAAATGCTGACTCATTATCCTCGGTGTTGGTGGAGTGGGAGGCGTTTAAGGTGGTGGTGAGGGGACACTGTCTAGGGCAATCGATTGGCGCGGAGCGGGAAATCAGGCAAGAACTATTAGACACGGAGGCTCAAATCCGGCAACTGGACAATATTCAGGGACAAGAGGCCACCACTGGAGCGCGTCTACAAGAGGCCCATGCTACATATAGTGATGCGCTGGAGAGGTTGAGGTGCCACAGATATTGGGAATACCTAGACAGAGTACAGAGAGAAGAAGGGAGGGCAGGTCGCCGACTGGCATGGCTGATTAAACCGGAAAGTCGAGGGGCCCCGATTACGCAGGTCCAGGCGGATTCTGGGGAACTGGTCTATGATCCTGATGCCATTAATACACTGTTCCGCACTTACTATGTGAAGTTATATACTGACCCCGGCTGGGTCCTTCGCTCCTCTATCATCTGGCAGTTCCTGGAGGCACTGCCTATACGGACACTGGACGAGCAGGTGCAAGATGATTTGGGAAGCCCAGTGGCCGTACATGAAGTCAGAGCTGCCAGTGCAGTTATGGTGAGGGGAAAGACGCCGGGTCCTGATGGACTCCCGGCAGAATTTTATACAGCATATGTGGATCTACTGGCGCCAAGGCTAGTGACTCTACACGCGGAGGCCCTAGAATGGGGAGGCCTCCCCGAGTCAACTCAGAGTGAGTTGGTAATACCTCTTCCCAAGACTAAAGACGCCAACGCCCCACGAACAGAGTACAGACCACTCTCTATGCTCAACATTGATTTTAAGATCCTTAGCAAGCTTCCACACATGCATTCCATCATTCACGAAGACCAAAACAGATTTATCCCCTCCCGTAGCACCTCTTATAATCTGCGTAGGTTGTACTATGTTCTATTCGGCGGCTACGCTGTCTGTTGACCTAGAGAAGGCCTTTGACACAGTGGGGTGGGATTATCTCTTTGAGGTCATGATGCGGATGGGCCTTGGGGAGGACTGGGTGAAGTGGGTCCAACTGCTGTATACATCACCTACGGCAAGGGTCAGGACAGGGAAATCTGTGTCCTCTCAGTATTCCATACAACGGGGAACCCGGCAGGGGTGTCCCCTCTCGCCCTCGTTGTTTGCCTTGGCCATTGAACCCCTTGCAGAGCTGATTCAGCACTGTGGAGAGGAGATGGGTCTTCGACTACATGGGCGGACGCACATGGTTTCATTGTATGCGGACGACCTGCTGGTATATTTAGGAATGGCAGTGTCTGGCACCGCAACATCCCTAGCGCTTTTAGAGCGGTTTGAGACCCTGTCCGGCATATGGGTTAACAGGAAAAAGACATATTTGTTCCCACTGCTGGGACCGGCATCCCGTCCAACACTATTACCAGCTGATATCAACTGGGCCCCTCACTCATTTAAATATTTAGGAATACATGTCTTTCATTCTTTGGATGACTTAAAGGAAGGGAACCTGGGCAGGGCGCTGAGGTCTCTCCGGACCAATGTCCTTTTTTGGTGCAAACTGCAGCTGCCAATTATGGCTCGGATCTCTTTGCTTAAAATGGTTATGTTGCAGAGACTATTGTATTTTTTCGTTAACTTGCCGACCCTGATGCCCCGGGGATGGTTTAGACCCCTGAATGCCCTGATGAGAGACCTGATATGGGGAGCTGGTAGACGAAGAGTCTCCCTGCTCACATTACAACGCCCGATGGCGGAGGGCGGCCTGGGTGTGCCGGATTTTGAGTTGTACATGTTGGCGGCTTAGCTGCAGTGGCTGGCACAGTGGACAGAGGGAGTGAACGAGGAGGGAACCTGGTTGACGGAGCCAAATGGTAACCCGGATCTACTGTTAGCCAAATTGGTGAGACCGACAGTTGTCACCCCATATAGGTCAGTGTTGCAACTTACAGCTATACACACTTGGAAACGTTGCCAGGGTCGGCTGGGCGGGACCTCATGGTATTGCCCCTCACTGCCGTTGGTCGGGCTCCCACATGGAAGTCCGGTAACAACATTTACAGCCGAGCAGCTGGAGTCATGGACAGAGGCGGGCTTAGACACGGTAGGGGACTGCTATCAGGATGGATCATTAGTCCCATTTGCCGATCTGGTTGAAAGTTGTGGTCTTCCTCCTGGCCAGTTCCTGCGGTGTGAAGCCTTGGTTCATACCTTTGGGCAGATGTGGGGAATGGGTAGGGATGAACCGGCGACCCACCCGGTAATGCAGGCTCTGATCCCTCTGGGTTCTGCGAGGCACCAGGTGAGGTGGCACCACGAGGCCCTGGTCCCTGCGGCTATTAGCCCCATAGGGAATCTGCGGGGGAAGTGGGAAAGGGCAGTAGGCAGGGAATTCACGGACGGAGAATGGAGTAGGGTCCTACAGTCTCACAAGAAAATATCACGGAATACCAGACTTAAGTACACGCAGTTTAACTATATCCATATGGTCTATATGACGCCCCATAGACTCAATGTTACATATGGGGGCAAAGTGAGGAATTTCCCGAGGTGTGCTTACGCAGACACGGACTTTATGCATATGACCTGGAGTTGTAGCGTCGTAAAGGTTTATTGGGAAGGGATACTGGCTAAGATCAAGGACGCACTGGGGAGACAGTTGGAGCTTACTGCAGAGGCATGCTTATTAGGGCTCTTCCCACGACCCCTAAACGAAAAGTGGGGAATCGATTAATAGATCTTGCCTTAGGCCTAACTAAAAGATGAATAGCATTGGCGTGGAAATCCCCTTCTTGGGCCACAAGTAGCCAGCTGGAATAGGGATGTTATTGGGTGGGCAGGAGCAGAGGGCAGAGCCTTGAGTTGGGAGGAAGCAAGAGGCATTCGGAGACGGCCGATAGCAGATCTCTGGAAGGAGGCGCTAGCGACATGGGAAAACCCAGAACGAGAACGAGAAATGGGGGAGGGGACCGTGAGTGATAGAGAAGGATCCGTACATAGCCATATAGGAGGACAAGACCCAGAAAGAGGGAGACATGCACAGACAACCGTTCAGAGGAGCGTGAATGCGCAGTCCTAGAGGTGGGACAGACAAGCGGAGGACTGTAGATCAAGGCCTAAAAGCAGGAACACATCCCCAGAGCTCCCCCCTCGGCCTCCCCACCCTGATAGACATACCCTGTAGAAGGAGAGTCACTTCATTATTGTGAATAACATATGCATCCCCAGAACCGGCTGATCTGCTCCCCCATTGCGCACGCAGTTTCGTTAGTAGTTTCATTTTCTTTTTCTAGTTTATCCTTTTTTTTTATTGGTGTAAATGTTCACGATTAATTAAACATGAGTAACTCAGATGGGGACAATACCTGGACTCAGGTCTGCGGCCGCATATGCCCACCGAGACAGGGCGGGTAAGAAGCGATAGGTAAGGGTCACGGATATAGTAGGCAAACGTGGGCTGGGGAATACCAGTACCGAGAGTGAAATGTATGCAGACCTGCCTAATTGTCAAATGAGAATATGTCGAATTATTTTCATGTTATGCTTGTACAATCGTGCCGAAGTTAAAAATGTCAATAAAAATATGTTTTAAAAAAAAGATTGCATTGGGCTCCCCACCCTGCACCCGGCCGCCACTGCGCCGCTGGTGGTGTGGACTTGGTGCTGATCTGGGACCCCCTTTTGCCTGACCGTAACCCTAGGAGCTTGGCTCCCATGTTCAAGTGGCCCGCCTTTGAGAAGCCCCCAACCGAGGTTCCCACTTGTCTCATTGGCTAACATTGGGCCCCTGCACTCTGGCTGCCCTAGTGCTGCTGGTGGTGCAATGTGAGTGCCTAACTGGACCTTGGGGAACCTTGGTCTTAACCCCCAAAAGCCATACTTGCGTTCACTTACCTGTAAACCATTAACACTCTTTTCCCCAAAGGAACCAATTTTACAAGTTTTCGTTCCTAAAAATGTGTGTTGACCTGTGTTTTTGCATGAAAGAAAAGTAACTGCTTTAAACCAAAAAGTGTCTTACTTACCTTTGTATTGTAGGATCCACTGTGTGATATCTAGGCATATCACCCCAAGTAGTTGATGTAATCCAAAAGTAATTTAAAAGTATTCCAAATTAATTTCTATGTATTTTAAACTGTTTTAAAAGCCAATACAAACCTGTAACAATTGCGATTTCATCCACAACTGCATTTCCTTGTAAAGTTTCGCATTTGAAAGTGCATTTTACTTCCCTGTGCCATGTCCTGCTTGGTTCGAGAATTATACATAAGAATATCTTTTTATACTTACCTAGGTGATCTGGAGTCTGTCTCTGAGTGTGTATAATCAGTCTCTGATTCAGTGAATAGAATAAATGCTTAACACACCCTCCTGATAAGCATAACTGCTCAACTACACTACCACAAAGAGAACTGTTAGTGATTATCTAATTTAGCCTCTGCTATACCTCTTGGGATCCCCTGGACTCTGTGCACATTATACCTTACTTTGGTACAGGATATACAGAGCCAGCTTCCTATATTGGTTGATCATCGGTGGGGTCTAAGACTTTACATTTGTTGGACTAACTTAGTCAACACCTCATCAAACAAAAAGAATCCAAAAATTGACTTTAGTACAACTCATTTTTTGAATTGACTATTTTCCACATTTCTAAAAGTCTTGTTAAGGCCTTGTATTAAGTCCCTGCAGTAATTTTTTAGAAGCGTAAAAGTCACTGAAGTTCTGGGAGAAGTACTGAGAACTTGTTTTAGGTCTTCTAAAAAAAATCCCACTTTAGTAAAATATTGAGCAACCCAGAGAAGATGGCTGAGGAGCTTGATCTCACCCCTTACTCCAGCCTAGAGGTTAGAGACTTAAGGCTTCTCTGTAATGCTAAACAAATAAGAACTGGGTCCAACCCTACCAGAATACAACTCCAGGAGTTCCTGGCAGGGTATGCAAGGGACCACCCCCCTACTGAAGGTGAGGACCTTCAGGTAGATGGAGAAAGTAGTGAGGATGATGAGGTCTTAAACCCATCACCAACTTACCTACATAGGGAGGATGGGGACTTTGTGCCTTAACCCTCTAGACCAAGGAGTACAGGGTCTAGATCCTACAGAGATAGGGCTGACTCTATACCAGACAGAGAGGACACCTTCATTGAGGAGGACCATCTTTTAGCAAGTATGGCCAAAAGACTAGAGCTAGAGACTAGGCACCTGGCTCTAGAAAAAGAGAGAGCAGAAATGGGCCTAGGACCCATCAATGGTGGCAGCAATTTAAAAAACGAAGAGAAGGAAGAAACTTTTGATCCTAAGATCCCCAAAGGGATGGTCCCTAAATTAGAGGATGGTGATGATATCACCAAATGGTTCACAGCCTTTGAGAGGGCTTGTGTAGCTGGGAGAGTGAGAAAGACTCACTGGGGGCCACTCCTTTGGGAACTGTTCAATGGAAAGTGCAGGGACAGACTCCTGACCCTTACTGGGACAGAAGCTGATTCTTACGATCTCATTAAGGGTACCCTGATTGAGGGAGTTAGACTCACAACTGAGGACTACAGAATTAAATTCAGGGGCGCTCAGAAATCCCAGAGTCAGTCCTGGGTGGAATTTGTAGACTACTCAGTAAAACACTAGGTGGCTGGTTGGCTTGAAGTAAAGTGCAGAATTATGAGGGACTTTATAATTTGTTTATGAAGGAATACATTTTAAGTACTGCATCAATGAAAAGTTGCATCCGTATCTGGTAGACCTAAGTCCAATTTCTCCCCAAGAATTGGGAAAGAAGGCAGACCACTACGTCAAGACTAGGGTGACCAAAACGTCCACTGGGGTTGACCAAAAGAAAGGGGTTGCAAAAACTCCTGATGGGAAAGAGGGTGAACATCCTAAAGATAAAAATAAGAAGACCCAGGTAGCCCCCCAAAAACCTGTCCAGGAAGGGGGGACCCAAAGACACCTCACAACCGAAAACTGGGTACCAAGGTAAGAGTTGGGATCCCAACAAGGTATGGTGTCACAACTGTCAAAAGAAAGGACACCACACCAAAGACCATAGGTGTCCTAAAAACAAAGCCGCTTGTGTAGCTCCAGGGGTTGCCAGTGTAGCCTATGAGGGTAGTCCCTCGGATGAGGAAGTCCACATAGCCTTCAACTGGAAAATGGGCCCAAATGGTGAGTTGAAAATTCCATAGGGGAGCAGACACTTCCACCACCTACTGGTGAATGGAATCCCAGCCACTACCCTGAGAGATGCCTGTGCCAGTCACACTATGGTGCATGGCAGGTTGGTACTCTCAAACCAGTATGGCCCTGGGGAGACAAAAAGAGTAAGGGCTATCCCAGGGGAGGTCACTGTTAGGCCTGTGGCTGTAGTACCCCTAAAATAGCTGGGCCTCTTAGTTGGAGAAAGGTGGCAGTCAATAACGACCTCCCCCTTGATTGTCTCCTTGGGAATGACCACTCAGAGGTTGGTCTAAGCCAAAGTAAGGTACTGGTCTAGTGCCAGCCCTCACCCAAGGAATCTGGGGGGGAGGGGGTGGCTGAACCTGCAGTTAGTGCAGATAAGCCCCAAAAGACAAAGAAAGGAACTTGTAGGAAAGGTGGACAACTGTTAGCCACAGTTCCAGTAGTCCAGGGAGATTCTACCCCAACAAGGGAGAACCCCAAAGTTGGCACTGGTGAAGTCCTCCTTAGTCCACAAAAAGACCTGACTAGTCAGGCAACTGTCCAGCCTGCGTTAGTGGCTCCTCAGATGACAGAACAGAGGGTGGAAGAAGGGTGTTCACTACAAAGTGTAGTGACCCCCACCCCAAAACAGCAGACAGGCGACCAGACCACAAAGAAGCCTGTTGGTTAGCCCCTTCACCTACCAGTGAAGAGCTAAAGGTGTGGTTCTGGGCACTGACAGCTGTCAGTGGCCTCTGCTGGCTGTTAGCCTTCATGGCAGCACTGTCCTTGGCATGGTGGTCTAGCCCTATGTCAACTAGCAAGTTAGACCCCGTTACCCCATTGGTCATGGTGGGGTTACTCAAGCTGTGGGTAAGCTGGGTTTTGCCCTAGCTAAGTTAGAATTTGCAGAGGTAGGCAACTCTGAACCCAAACTAAAAAGATGAGGTAAAGACACTGATGGGCTGGGAAAAGAGCATTGGGAATTAGGGGCCAGATGTACGACCCTCACAGTGTGCGTCTCGCAAATTGCGTTGCAAAATGCAATTTACAACAGTGTCTCAAACACTGTTTGCGATTCCCAATATGGTCTCAAATTGCATGCCTCTTGCATATTAATGAGGCTGTCGCAATTTGCGACCCCATTGGGAATGGCTGGCACTCCCAGGGATGGTGGCCTGCTGGGGTCAGCAGACCACCCTGTTTGGGACTGCTTTTAAATAAAGCAGTTTTTTTTAAATGCAGCCCATTTTCCTTAAAGGAAAACGGGATGCATTTAAAAAATAAAAATGAAACTATTCAGTTTCATTTTTTAAGGGCAGGCAGTGGTCCCTGGGACCACTGCCTGCCCTTAAAAAGTATTTTGATAGCCACTCACAAAGGGGTGAGTGGTTTACCCTCCTCAGGCACCGCCTCCATTGTAGGTAATTACGCTCTGACCGCTGCCCCCAAGGGCTCCTTGAGCCTGTCAGAGGTGGCAGTCTTTCCCCCCGCCCAATGCGCTCTTACCGCTAGTATCCTAATCTGGTGGTCGGACCGCTAATCCGGTGGCGATCCGCCCGACACCATAATTAGGCCCTAAGTAACACCCGCCGGACTATGAGCTGTAGTATTATAACTCCAAACTTTCTCCTTCAAAAATGTTGTCACATTTAAGTTATTGGGAATTGCAGTTTGCACACAATCGTTTAAAAAATGGTCAACTCTCTCCAATAGACCACTGAAGATAGACTATAGAGTGGAACTTTAATATGTTTTCAAGCACATTTTTCAAAGAACTGCAAAATTTCTGATGGTACAAAATGTGAACCATTATCAGTAAGCTTTGTTTTTGGAAATCCTTCAACATGAAACAATTGTTCCAAAAAAGGTAATAACCCAGCTTGAGTCAGTTGTTTTGTCTTTATAGCAATATTAATCATTAACAGGCAATCGCAAAAGACAATCTGCCTTTACCTGGCAAATATTTGATGTCATAATTGAACTCCTGCAAATGAGACAACAACTTAATTACCCTTGAAGACGCTTTGTTGGAATGACTGTTTCCTAACATTTAAATCAAAGGTTTATGATCCGTATAAATCAAATCTGACCCCCTAAATGTACATTTAAAAATGCTTGGTTGCCCATGAGCACGCTAACCCATCTCTCTCAATAGTGCTGTATTTATGCTCTGCATCACTCAACGTACAGGATGCAAATGCCACTGTTTGCTCACATCCATTACACATTTGACTATGTACTGCACCCAATCCGTATGTGCTAGCATTTACCGTTATAATGCTCTTAAATTAATGATTAAAAGTTTAATAGCTGGTGCATGAACAATAAGTTCTTTAGTTTTTTCAAATGCCACATTCACCTCATCTGTCCCCTCAAATTTAGAAGCTTTTTTCAAAAGATTCTGCAAAGGTTGCACCACAGATGAATATTCCTGCACAAATCATGCATAATATTCACTTAAGCCTAAAAAAGACCTAAGCACATCCTTCAGGAGCAGGGGCCTCCTGAATAGGCTTAACCTATGACAATTTGGGTAGAACACTTTTCAGCGTTGTTGGACTTGGCCCTTTTTGCAGGGTCATCCCTGAACTTTTTGCCTTCCTCCTGTACTTTTTCTGACCTGTTTTTGTTGGTTTTATGACTCTGGGCACTTTACCACTGCTGATCAGTGCTAAAGTGCATATGCTCTCTGTTATAAATTAATGTGTGGATTAGTGACTCCATGTTTGGCCTATTTGATTCACCCCTAAGGTAGGCCCTAGGGCAGGGTGCATTGTATGTGTAAGGTAGGACATGCCCTGGTGTGTGTGGCATGTCCTGATAGTGAATTACAGCCAATTTCGTTTTTCACTATTGCAAGGCTACCTGTCGCCATAGGCTAGAATGGGCAGTTTGATTATAACATCTTATAATCCTAACTGACCCAGGGAACATGATAGAAAAACGAATTTAGTATGCCTGAACTCAGAATGATAAAATACATCTTTTGGTGAAGTTGGTTTTAACATTCTGTGTTTGAAAATACCACTTTTAGAAAGTAGGTATTTTCTTGCTTAAACCATCCAGCCTGCCTCTGCTAGCTTGTGTATTGTGTGTCTGGGTTTGTGAGTGACAGGGGCTGGGGGACTCCAGGAGACAGGGTGAGTCAACACAGGGCTGAATAGACCTATCTGCATGTAGAGTGGTGGGAGGAGTGGCACCTGGGTCTGAATAGGGCTGTGCCTGCCTTCCACAATGCTGGCTCCACCTCCTGTGGTGTGTCTGATGACCCTAGCCCACACTGACAAAGAGAGAAGGTGTGCACTGGCAGAATGCACCCAGAACTGGTTTGGACTAGGCACAGGACCCTCTGCCTTCAGAGGACAAAGCATTTATGGGTATAAATACTGGGGCCCTGACCCCAAGATTTTAGATCACTTCTGGAACAAACAAGACGAACCTTTGCTGAGGAGAGGAACCAGAGAAGCTGAAGGAGGAGACTATCCCTATGCTGTGTGCTGTTTGAGGGATTACCACTGCTGATCAGTGCTAAAGTGCATATGCTCTCTGTTATAAATTAATGTGTGGATTAGTGACTCCATGTTTGGCCTATTTGATACACTGTCAGACCCTAGTACAGTGCACTGGTTGTGCCCAGGGCCTGCAAATCAAATGCTGCTGGTGGGCTTGCAGCACTGGTTGTGCCAACCACAGGAGCAGCTTGTAAAGTGTGTCTCAGGCCTGCCATTGCAGAGCCTGTGTGCAGTCTGGTACTGCCATGTCGACTTGGTAAGTGCACCCACTTACCAGCCCCCAAACCTTCCCTTTCCTGCATATTAGTCACCCCTAAGGTAGGCCCTAGGGCAGGGTGCATTGTATGTGTAAGGTAGGACATGCCCTGGTGTGTGTGGCATGTCATGATAGTGAATTACAGCCAATTTCGTTTTTCACTATTGCAAGGCTACCTGTCCCCATAGGCCAGAATGGGCAGTTTGATTATAACAACTTATAATCCTAACTGACCCAGGGAACATCGTAGAAAAACGAATTTAGTATGCCAGAACTCAGAATGATAAAATACATCTTTTAGTGAAGTTGGTTTTAACATTCTGTGTTTGAAAAATACCACTTTTAGAAAGTAGGTATTTTCTTACCTAAACCATCCAGCCTGCCTCTGCTAGCTTGTGTATTGTGTGTCTGGGTTTGTGAGTGACAGGGGCTGGGGACTCCAGGAGACAGGGTGAGTCAGCACAGGGCTGAATAGACCTATCTGCATGTAGAGTGGTGGGAGGAGTGGCACCTGGGTCTGAATAGGGCTGTGCCTGCCTTCCACAATGCTGGCTCCACCTCCTGTGGTGTGTCTGATGACCCTGGCCCACACTGACAAAGAGAGAAGGTGTGCACTGGCAGAATGCACCCAGAACTGGTTTGGACTAGGTACAGGACCCTCTGCCTTCAGAGGACAAAGGATTTATGGGTATAAATACTGGGGCCCTGACCCCAAGATTTTAGATCACTTCTGGAACAAACAAGACAAACCTTTGCTGAGGAGAGGAACCAGAGAAGCTGAAGGAGGAGACTATCCCTATGCTGTGTGCTGTTTGAGGGATTGGCCTGCAGTGGTTGCCTGATTGCCAAAGAAAGGAGAAAGGAACTTTGTGCTACTTTCATCATCTTGCAGAACATCTCCAAGGGCTTGAAGATTGAGCTTGCCTCCTGCTGAAGTCTCAGGGACACAAGACTTCACCAACCAGCTCCCCTGAATTCCCTTGCTGGGAATTTGAAATGCCTGCTGTTGTGCTGGGCCTTCTGAGAGACTGTGTGTCGCTGGGAGCTGGAAGCGCGACTCACAAGGAAGAAGCGTGTCGGCGGCGCTGCAGTTGCCGTCACATCGCCGAGAAAGCGGGCCGCCACTGCCGCTGTCGCCATCGCATCACCGAAGCGCTTCGCATCACCGGAGAAGAGTGTCGCCGTTGCATCAGACGCCGTCGCATCATCGGAGAAGCGTATTGCAGGGCCTGTCGCGGCTCAGAAGATTCACCGAGTCGCCGCACGGCCGTCGGGTGTGCACGCATCGCCCCTTGAGTGTCGCATCGAGAAGAAGACGCCATTTTGTTTCATTGCACCGGATCGTCATCGCATCACGACGCTGCGAGTCGCATCGCCACAGAAGCGCAGTAAGAAACCGACGCATCACCTCCCCACGCGGTGAAGAACCGACGCATCACCTCCTCTCCGGTAAGGAACTGACGCATCACCGTCCCCTACGCATCAGTAGGGAACCGACGCATCACCTCCCCTGGAGTAAGGAACCAACGCATCACCGTTCTTGCGTGTAAGGAACCGACGCATCACCTTCCCTGCAACTCTTTTGTTTGTATCGCGTTACGCATCCAAAGGTACATTGAACGTTGAGTGTCGCATTTACCATCTTTACTGAACTGAACTATTTTCTACCATTGACAGTCATATTTGGTATATGGACTGGATGAGACTGAGTTGCCTCCAGTTGAATGCAGGGAAGACAGAGGTGTTGGTTGTGGGAAAACAGCCCTCTCTCTGGTCACAGCATTGGTGGCCTGAGGAACTGGGACCTTGCCCGGTGCCGAAAGCTAAGGTGAAAAATTTGGGGGTGTGGTTCGACTGAAGCACTTTCCTTTACTCAGCAAATTTCTGCTGTGGCCGGAACCTGCTTTGGCATCCTGAAAATGCTGCGGAAGATTCTGGACCTTCTCCCCCTGGATGCTAAAAGAACTATTGTACAGGCTTTGGTCACGTCTCGTCTTGACTACTGCAATGTTCTGTATCTAGGGGTGACCACTAAAAATCTGAACATCTTGCAGAAGGTCCAAAATGCCGCAGCTAGGCTTATCCTGAATATTCCCAGGAGGGCCCCGGTAGGAGAAGCTTTAAAAAAAACTTCACTGGCTCCCAATACAGGCTAGAGTTACATTTAAGGCTCTCTGTATCAGCCATAGGATCCTTAGGAAAAAAGGGCCGCGCTTTCTGACCCCCTTCTGACGGTTTACCAACCTTCTCGGAATTTGAGATCTCTTGGCAGTATGAGAATGACTGTGCCTAAGGTGCGGAGGGCCAGGGTGGGTGGAAGATCTTTTGGTTTCCTGGCAGCTAAGGCCTGGAATAAGCTTCCTGTGGACTTGAGGATATCTGAGTCAGAACCTGGCTCTTCCGTGACTCAGGGGGCGGTCGTTAATAACTCTGCTGCCTTCCTTGTTTAGAGGCTATGTAGGTAGTCGATTAGTGTGGTATGGGTTTGGGTTCTCAGTTGTCCTAGCGCGGGGACACTCCGTTGGGAGTAACCATTGCGCTTTACAAACTTCCTAATAGTAATAATAATAATAATTGTGGATTTTTGTCGTTTTGGGTCTTGTGTTAAGTCTATACAACCTGTGTGGTGTCCATCTGTAGTGTTGTCACTGGGATACTGTATGTGTTCACAAATGCTTTACACACTGCCTCTGAGATAAGCCTGCCTGCTCATGCCAAGCTACCAAGGGGGTGAGCAGGGGTTATTTTAGTAGTGTATCCCCCTTACCCTGACTAGAAGCAAGGGTCCCTATTTGGACAAAGGTACCTACCTCTGCCAACTAGAGACCCCCAGTTCTAACAAGCATTCTATTGTGACCTAAATCAACTTGTGTGGTCAGAAATGTGCATTTATCTTTATTCACTGTCATACCATGTTCCAAAAGTGTTTTCATCACCACTTTTAATCTTTCATTATGTTGTTCGACCTTATCCACAAAGACCAGAATATCATCTTGGAATGTCTGAATACCACTTACATCATCAAACAACATATCTATTGATATTTGAAATACACACGTATGCCCCAAAAGGCTTAACAAAAGTTGTCAAGGGTAGAGATTCTAAAGAAAGAGGAATGTGATTATATGCTGATCGTAAATCTATCTTTGAAAAATATTTACTCCCACACAGATTTGCCAGCATATCTTGAATTTGAGGTAGGAGATGACAATCAACAGGTAAATTCCAATTTAAAGAACGCAGATCAGCGCACAGACGTATTTCACCTGATTTTTTTTTTTTGTTATAACAACAGCTGGTACCTACTCAGAGTATTCTACGGGTTTGATAATACCTTGTGAACACAAATCATTCAACAATTTTTTCAATTCAGCATTAACAGACAATGCCACAGGTCTAATCTCTCAATAATTGGCTTGGCATCATCGTCTTTTAATTTTATCCTGTGTTCAAAGCCTCTGACCAAACCAACCTTGTCCTCAAAGCCTTTGTCATACTTATCAATTTCTCAGACGCATAAATCTGACTTTCTACATTCACACTTAACACAAGAAGCTCTCCCAAAACAACTGGATCATTTGTACCAGGCTTCAATACAATTCTCTCTCTTCCTTGGTCTTGCCAACCATTATGTCACGCCCCTTCACAGTCACTTATATTTTAGTATAAATTTCTCGTTCTTTAAATTTTAACACATCTTGAAAGTAACCCAACATAGTGAGATCAAATTTCATTTGAAGAGCGGAGGCTGCCATTATGCAATAACCTTTCATTGCTGCCCCACCATGCAGCCCTTTAAAGAACATAAAATGCATCATAAACAAAACATTTAATTTTAAGAACTTTCAAGATAATATATAACTCCACGTCACTAAGCATAATCCTCATTTATTCGCTGCTCCTGCACAGTTAAGTACTATGGCGTTGTTAATCCTTTTACTATTTATTATTATTTAATCTAATTTTAATATTTGCAGGTTGGAAACATCCTTACTTACTCAGGTAAGAAGGTGGGTTTTCTTATTTTCCTTAAGTGTTTCTTTTCTGTAACCGGATATTGCGGCCTGTGATTCTGAGAGACCGGGCAGCTCGCTTCTGGGCTGAGCCTCTTTAACTTCCCTAATGCTCCGGAGGCCCTGGGTACCCCCCTCGGCCTCCCAGTAGTTTTCTTCAAGCTGTGTCCTTTTAAAAGATGCATGGGCTAAGGCTCTCAAGTCTGAAGATGCACTCCCACATTTTGGGAACAGCGTGCACTTGGAAGACATCAGAGAGGCTCTCTCGTATTTCGGGAGGAGCTCCTCTGCCTCCATTCACCAGCCACTTACCATAAGCCTTCCCAAAGCCTTCGGGTTTGCTGAGTCCTTAGTAAGGTGGAAAGAGGACTCAGCATTATGGCGGACATCTTCCTTTGGGTTAAGCCCTTTGTTTAAGACTCGCTCACTGTGCATACTGCATTGCCATAGCAATGCAAGCTCCTGCCAACTGCTCCCATCTTGCAGAGGTGAACGGGTACGGAGCGTTTGTGTCAGATGGCTAATGATTGGTATTTATTTTTTTATTTAAAAGAGAAAACAAGGAAAAAATATTAAGATGGGAAGGTTAATACAAAATTAAAGCCGTTTTTATCATCCTTTTCTGAGGAAATCTGTGGTAATGTCTGAGACCGGTACACAAGGGACCCCTAACCTACCCTCAGTGAGGATATTTTTAAAATATTTTTTGGATAGGGAATTCAAATCTTCCCTGAAAGAGGTAGTGCAAGCCGTTTTCGCAAAAAAAGGAAAAGGGATTCAGCCTCTGAGGAAGAGTTTTTCTCTTTTTCAGAGGAAGAGACCTCTTTAATAGTTAGGAAAGGAGGAAGCAACTAAAAAAAAAAAAACACCTCATGAGTGAGGAGCATTCCTTGGGCAGCCTGAGCACTGCAAAAGACCGTGAACAATCCTTGGGTAGCCTGAGAGCTGCAAAAGACCATGGTGTCCATAGCGGCACAATCAGCAGGAGCGACCATGTTGGCGCAATTGATATAGGTGTCCCCCGTGCATGAAGAGAATGAGTGGCGTTCATGGCACAAGAGATCGCAGTATTTATACTGATGATGATTACTCATATGGTAATGAAGTAGAGGACGTGGTGGATAAATATGTCTTCGATCCTCTGGTGACATTGGAAACTGCTTTTATTGATTCAGATTTGGATCAGACTTCAAGTTAAGAAGCTATTAAAGGCCCTTCAGGTGTGGAAATGTTCAATCCTACCCGCATTACACACCCAAGGGGCTAGATTGGTGGTCTATGGCCACCTGACCTCCTTTATTAAACTCAGTAAAGAGACGTGGAATCTGATGAGAGCTGAATATCCCAGACTATTCCTGGATAATAAATCAGGAATTACACCTAGTTTGGACCCGAAACTCTTGACTTTCCGTTTTAAGTCCAGGAAAGATCCTAGGAAAGGTCTTGAGCACTCCTTAAGCAGTGTCAAGACAGATTATTAGACGCTCTGGGTCCACTGGCCAGGATTTTGGATATGGCTGAAGAAGCCTCCTTTAAGGGCATGCCCGTAGATGTGGAACTTCTCCAAGGGTGGAGCCAGCAGGGCTTATGCCTGTTTGGCAATGCCAATGCCAGTTTCATGTTAATGCAATTAAGATCAACCTTAACTCCAAAGGGAAACGGAATGAGGTGATAATCTTCAATACCTATATTAACCCAAAAAAGAAATCCAAAGACGCAAAACTCCTGGTGGACTAAATACCGACACACATAACAAAACACAATACTCCAAACCTGGTGCTTTCAGCGGACTTTAACCTTCACCTCTTAGGTTCCTCAGATGACGAAGTGACTCAGGCCCAGTCCGTGGCATGGAATATCCTGGAGCAAAACTACAAACCCCAATGCAGAGTGAGTATAACAGCCAAACGCTTGCCGGAAGATCTGGAGCAAATTGACCTCAGGGCTCTCAATGGCAGATTCTCTGATGACTCACCACCCGCAGCTTCCTTTTACTCTAAAAAGGCACCTCAACTCTGTACTATACTCTGATTTCCCTTTCATTCTTCCACAGTGTGGTCACTTTCCGGATCGGCGGCAAGGCGGACAGAGACCACCGATCACAGGAAATCATTCTCCTGGCAACACCACTGACTTTTGAGCCCCTACCAGGGGCCCCCATTCTAATCATACAATCAACCTCAAAAGAATCAAATCCACCCTAGTAAATACTGGGGAGGTGCTTCAGGTCGCAAAAGCTTTACTACAGAATATAACTGTCTACACAACAAGTGCCATAGCCAAATGGGAACAATTTACCTCCAGTTTATCAAGCACTTTTTCAACAGTAGCCAAATACAGGCTGCCATACGACCCTATGGAAACAGGCGGGTTCTCTGGAGCCCAAAGAAAGCAACTAAAGGAAATAAAAAAAGGAATAAACAAAACGCTGAGACTTTTGAGGCTTAAACCGAAAGATCTCAACCTCAAATTATCTCTACAACAACAGAGGAAAACCCTCAAGAAGCTGAAATGGGAACATAAAAGATCCAGAGAAGAGGAGCACTGGGCGAAACCTTTACACGACTCCAAATCCCAAAACAGCGCACACTTCAGGTCCACAGTAAACAAAAAAATGCGTCCCTCACATGGTGGATTAACATCAGATATTACAGAAGAGACATGGTTGGAGTTCTTGATAATCCACTTCAAAAACCAGCTTGCGACCAGGAGGTGCAAGGCAATACGTGTCCCTAATGTTAAAGAAGCCACCCAGATAAATGACATTTTGAAAACCGACACACACCACAAGGAAACGGAAGCGCCAGCTGACACTGCAACAATCAAACGCCAGATCGCCAAGGGCAGGAGAGAAGGAGCCCTAGGGCCAAATGGGATTCCCCCAGCACTCTTTAAGCAGGACTCCAATTTTTGGGCAGTGGCCTTGGACCCACTATTCCGGGAAGTCAGACAACTGGGACAACTACCGGACTCATGGAAAGGCTCCATTATTGCACCCGTCTACAAAAGCGGTGAGAAATCTGTGCCTAAAATTATCACCTACTTGCTCTATTAGACAACAAGCTAAATATTTTGCAAGCGCCCTACTTGAAAAACTCCAGTTATGGGCAGCAGAGAAGGAAATGATACCACTCAACCAAACAGGTTTTTCCAAAAACACAGGGACTCTAACTAACATCTTAACACTGTCACTACTCATGGACAAGGCAATGTCTGCAAAACAGTCAGTTCACCTCTGCTTTGTAGACTTCAAGGCTGCCTTTGACAATAAAGAAAGAGCCAATCTCTGGGAAAAACTGCCAAGCTGGAAGATCCCGCAAGCGCTGCTGGGCGTGGTAATATCCCTACACACAGACACCTGGGTGCAGGTAAAACTGGGTGACTGCACACGTTTGTCAAGGCGTATTCCAACAACCAAAGGGCTCAAACAGGGCTGTGTGCTTGTCCCAACCCTGTTCAATCTCTGTATGGCCGACCTGACGCAGACCCTTTACCTATGCAACGCACATGCCCCAAGGTTAGGTGGTAAGGCCCTATCTAGTATCCTGTATGCCGACAACGTAGTGCTAATCAGCCACACGCATGTGGGTATGCAACGCCTCTTAAACACTCTCCATAAATTCTCAAATGACAACTTTTTGGAAGTAAACCTGGAAAAAACAAGAGAATGTCCATTAAAAGACACAGAGAAAAACCCCATCACTGGCACTTGGGAAACACTCAAAGACAAAACACAACAAATTACAAATACTTAGGGGTAATCCTTGATAATGGGGGTCAGTTCGCTAGTCAGCTAGAGACGATAAAAAGGAAAGGAATGGCCCTTGCGATAACTCTGAGGCAAATAAAATCCCAGCTTACAGGCCCGAGGCTCTCTCCACTTCTCCAGATCGCGCAAGCCAAAATCTTGCCCACGATTACATACAGCAGTGAAGCTCTAAGAGGAAGAGATGCACAAACCCTCAACAGCACCCTAATTAGGGCCTATAGAATCATGTTTAACATCCACACATATGCATCTGCTGCTCAGATCGGGCTTATATTTGACCTTATAAAACAAAAGCTAGCAAGACAGGGGGCGTACATAACCTGCTGGCACAAAATCAAGAACGCCCCCCCAAACAGCTTAAGCCATCTACTCTGGCAAGAGCTTCAACAAGGAATAGTGGCACCGGCAAGAAAACACCTATATCAGTGCCTTAAAAACACCGGTCTTTGCCAGGCTTGGGAAGTTCCGATCACACACGCTGGCATGTAGATAATAGTGTGGAGACAATAAGGAGCATGTCAATATTAGAAGACAAGGCTACCTTTGCATTGAGAAAACACCCCTGGATGATAATTAACGGCTACACATCAATCAGCTCACAACCTTACTTCAGTGCAGGTTACTCCAGGACCATCAAGGAGAATTTCCTGAAACATTGACTAGGAAAACTGCCAGCCATTCAGCACCTACCACCATGGCTGAGGGGGAAAATACCTCCACACTGCCGTCTGTGCAATAACGGAGTCGAGGATATGGCTCACCTGATATGCACTTGCTCCAGTCTGACAAGAGAAAGATCTTGCCTGCTCAAGCACCAATTCAACCAGCGTGGGATCCGAACATGGAGACAAGCTGTGATAGCCTGTTTCAATCCAGACGACCCACAGATGAACTACAAGCTAGTAAAATTCCTAGCACGGATAGACGAGAAACTGTGCAACGTAGGTAAAACCACAGGAAAATTCTTGAATGGTCCAGCATAGCGGGGTAAGCACACACGAGCACTGGAACCAATGTGAATTTCTGCTCACGGAGGCTGATAAACTAACAGCAAATGCATTTAGAGTGTAAAACCAATGGACTCGTGGACATTAGGCTTAATGGCCCTGGCAACTTGCCTGACAACATTTTACCAGCAAACGTCTTTTTATCTATTTTAACCATCTGTTTTAGCCACTCATGAGAACTATGTGCACCCTTTATCCTTAATTTTGTATTCGTTTTAATTAACTTCATACAATAAAGTCTTACTTACTAGTAACATTGCCGAGAGAAGAAGGGCTATCCTGATGAGGATCAACACAAAGTTGGGTGATCTTGCCAACAAAGAAACACCAGGGGACCCAAATGGCCTCCTTTTCAGGGAACGTTTCATTAAAACCCTGAGAAAATATGTCTCAACATTCACTGCCTTCAGTAATGCCCAAAATAACATGAGACAAATGTTCAATAATAGAATTTTTGGAAGGGCTGACAGGAGTGATCTGGCTGTCAGCCGTGTGCTACAAAGCTCCCAATATGTCCATCAAGACCAGCAGGGATACGGAAGGAGCTTTCATGCAAACAGTAGTTTCTTCCTGCAAAGAGGACTAGCCCCTCACTCACAAGGCAGCAGGGGCAGATTCCAGGGAGCTGGAGATCAAGGTAAGCATCAATCCTTCAATTGGTTCTTCCCATTAAAAGGTAGGGGGAAGGTTATGTTTTTTTGCCCAGAATTGGTCTGCCAAAACAAAGGATTCTTGGGTGTTACAGACTGTGAAGGGTTTCAAAATAGAGTTTTGCCAGGTTGCTTACCAAACGTGTCGGCCAAGGGGTTTGTCCTTAGATCAGGAACAAATGACACTGGTAGATACAGAGGTTGCACAAATGTTGCTCAAAGAGACAATTTGCAAGGTCACGGACTCAGAAAAGAGTTTTGTAAGTACTGTCTTTCTAGTGAAGAAGGACAAGGGCTGGCGACTGTAATAAACTTGAAGGAACTGAACAGGTTTTTGGTTTACAGGCACCTCAAGATGGAAGGGATCCATTGTCTGTGGGACATTTTACAAGAAAAATACTGGCTTGTGAAGTTGGATCTGAAAGACACCTACTTTACAATTTGTATGGATCTAGATTCACAGAAGTATTTACATTTCAACTGGAGAGGTATTTTGTACCAGTTTTTCTGTCTTCCCTTTGGTCTTTCATCAGCCCTTTGGTGCCTCACCAAAGTCATGCGCCCAGTAGTTGCTTTGTTGAGAAAGAGGGGAGTACGTTTACTGATTTATCTAGACAACATGTTACTGATGTCTCAGGATCAGGGGGAATTGCTGAAGCAGATGAAGTGGTCAACAGATCTCTTGCAAGCTTTAGGGTTTATTATCAATGTGGAGAAGTCAATCATGACTCCTGCACAGAATTTGTAATTTCTGGGGTTTCAGGTGGATGCCAATTTGACACAGCTTTGTCTCCCTCAGAATCAATAAGGAGGTAGCTCATGTTGTAGCAATGTAAGTGGTAACTTTGAGAAGTCTAGCGAGAGTGGTAGGACTTTTGTCATCCTCCACTCAGACTGTTTACCCAGGACTGTTGCATTACTGGGCTCTTCAGAGACTGAAATCCATGTGTTTGAGGAAAGGTCTGTGGTATGCAAATACGATTCCCCTGTCCCAGGAGGCTCATGAGGACCTTCAATTGTGGTTGAGCAACCTGGACAGCTGGAACGGCAAGGCAATATTTGGAAATGTTCCGGAATTTACTGTAGAGTTGGATGCAAGCTACCTTGGTTGGGTGCAAGATTAAGAGAGATAGAAACTGGAGGTAAATGGTCCAGGGAGGAACTAATTCTTACACAAAAATTGTTTGGAAATGTTGGCAGGCCTGAACACTTTGATGAGTTTCAGGTCTATTCTAACAGACAGCATAGTATTGATCCGAATGGATAATTTCACAGCAGTATCCTATATCAATGGACTTGGGGAAGCAAGATCAAAACAACTTGCAGATCTATCCAGGGAAATTTGGTATTTTTGTTGGAATCAGAAAATTCTTTTGAAAGCAGAGTTTATCCCAGGTCATCAGAACAAGAGAGCAGACTGGAACTCAAGATTTTTGAGGGACACCGGCGACTGGAGGCTGAGTCAAGTATATTTGCAGAAGGATCAGAACATGTGGGGTTCTTTTCACGTAGATCTGTTTGCCAGCATTTTTACATTTCAGGTATATTGGTATTACAGCTGGAGGCCAGATCCCAAGACATTGTTAGTGGATGCTTTGCTACAGACTTGGTTCAGAGAGAACTGCTATGCGTTCCCTCAAATTTGCACTGATCCAGAAGGTGTTAATACAAGTTTGAAAGGAACACTGCAGCATCGTTCTGGTAACTCCATTTTGGAACTCTCAAGTCTGGTTCCCTGGAGTAATGGAACTAGCTGTGGAAGTTTCCCGCATGACACCAGGGAGTCCTGGCCTTTTAGAAGTGTAGGAAGTAGAGGAGCATCCTTTAGTGCTAGAAGGAAACTTGAACCTTCTAGTCTGGAGCATTTCAGGAGATTTGGTAGATACTCTGGCATTTCAGGAGAGCCAAGAACCTATTGGATGAGTCATGGGCACCAGGTAAAGATACACAGGAGTATGGAAAAAGTGGTCTAGTTGGTGCTTGGAGAGGAATGTGGATCCTGTGGTGGCTCCTACAGTAAAAGTAGTGCATTTTCTAGCAGAGTTGTCCAAGTCAGGCCTGTTTTACAGAACTGTTAACTGTTACAGATCTAGTGTTACGGCAGGGCATTCCTTAGTGAATGATTTTGCTATTAGTAGTGATCCTTTGATCCGCAGAGTAATGAAGGAAATTAAGCTTAGGTATCCACCTAGGGCTAGGTATGACTCTTTCTGGAATGTTAATGCTGTTTTGTCTCCTATCCTGATATTTCCTATCTTTCCAGGAGACAGATATCACAGAATTTGCAACTTTACTCTGTCTCATATCTTTTTGAAAAGTCTTGGATGTTAAGGTATTAGAGGTTTGTAATAGGTTTTATTCCCCAGATAGGGCCCATTTTGAGATCTGGAGGAGGACTTAAACCATTTCTGAAAACATCTTTTATCTCTTTTCAAATGACTGCAACAAGTTCTGTGTAGTGAGTTGCATGAGAGTTTATGAACAAAGAATGCTGGAATTTAGAGCAGATGGTGAGGATCAGCTATTTATTTCCTATGTTCAACCCAAGAGGGCAGTTTCAACAGCTACTATTTCATGATGAGTGAGAACAGTGATGTCTGAAGCAGGAATTGATTTATTCAAGTTCGAGGCTCCTTCTTCTAGGGTTGAAATGGCCAGTAAAGTGTTTTGGGCAGGTGGTACACATGCAGACATTCTGAAAGTGGCATACTGGTCAAGTGCTAGCACATTGGTGAGCTTTTATCTTAAGCCATTGGAGCATGTGAATAGTGTGGTGCTGGGAGCTTTAAACATGCATAGAGAATCTTGATTTCATTAAAGGCAATGGAGCTTCGCGAGCAGCTGAGTGCGTTAAATAAATGCTGTTTGCTGTGATTTTCAGTGCCAGGTGCTTGTCCACACTGTGCAATCATCACGAACGGCACCATGCACAGCGCAAGCGGGCGCTCCTTCCTTTCTGCTGCTCAAGTAGATTTTTACTCGAGCGACAGCTTTCTCAACGCGAACGAACAGTTTCTCAACGCGAGCGGTCGCGAGCATACACGACCACTCGCAATGAGAAATTTGACCGCCCACGTTGAGAAATCTCACCAGGAGGTTGATTTTCCACGCTCACGCTCGCCAACTTGATGTTGACGATCGCGAACAAGGAAAAATCTCGCTGGGAGGTGGATTTTCCTCGCTCTCCAACTTGACGTTGACGAACGCGAGCGAGGGAAAAAACTCTGCTCCGCAACGCGAAGCGGTGTTTTTTGGAACTTCGCAAGTTCTGTGTAACGCGGAGTGTGGAAAACTCCACGAGTGGAGCGGAGTTCACGGCCCAGACTTAAACACAACCCGTGACACAGAATCGAGGTACTGGTGGGAATCGGTTTAAGCGATTGGCATCCCGGGAATGGGAATATACCAGGTGGGTGGCGAAGAGAGCTGGAACTGGGCAGCCAAAGCCAAAAACTACAACAGAATACAAACGGGATATGTGTAAATGGCACATTGAATGTGAAGCACACATACCTGACGAGCAAGCCCTAAATGAGCACATCAAAGGCAGAGATTAGGGGACCCAGAATATAGGATCTACAGTACAGTGGCACCATGGTGAAGGATAAGGGGCCCAAAACACAAACCAATAAACTAATAAACTATGCATTACCCCTAGCCCAGGGGCCAGAGGCCCACGTGGAAAATACAGTTGGTGGTGACAGTGAGGCGGCAAGGGGTGAAATGAAACCCCCCTCATTGATGGATGTGCTGCAGGCAATCCAGTCAGCACAAGACGATATGGTGCACAGAATTGATGTGGTCGCTATTGATGTGAATTTACTGCGCTGTGACCTGCGAAAGGTTGCTGAAAGAGTGACCACTACAGAGAAAAACGTGGACTCACTACAGACAGAACTGTACACCCTCAGAGATACTGTCATAGCACTTCAGAAACAAGTAGTAACACTGGATGATAAAGCGGAGGACTCCGAAGGCTGATCTTGGAGGAACAACCTACGATTTGTGGGCTTTCCAGAAAGGGCAGAAGGTCCCTCCATCAAATTATTTCTGGAGGACTGAATTGTACAAGAG
The DNA here is from genome assembly GCA_963921515.1 of Calotriton arnoldi. Lineage (NCBI taxonomy): Eukaryota > Metazoa > Chordata > Amphibia > Caudata > Salamandridae > Calotriton > Calotriton arnoldi. The sequence continues at coordinate 177,920 of CAWUFW010006843.1, read as the reverse complement.
CTGGACCCAAAAAGACTCTCGAAGTTTTTTAATGTGGAAAAAGCGCATAGAGCGTTGCCCCCCCCCACCTCTGAGACTGGGGCACCGCCGAGAGCCATTATAGCCTGTTTTTTTAATTACCGGGATAGGGACGCGATCCTGCAGTCCACCGTTACGAAAGGACCAATACTATTCGAGGACCATCCCATCTCAATATATCCCAACTATACACAACCGGTCCAAGATCAAAGCAAGACATTCCTAACAGTTAAACAACGTCTCCGAGACCTAAACATGAAATACAGTCTCATGTTCCCTGCAAACTTAAGAGTAGAAAATGTGGGCCGAACTTTGTTCTTCTATTCTGCAGCCGAGGCCAGTGATTGGTTGGACTCCAGCGGTGTACCAGGGACCTGTCTGGTCCCATCGACGGGGTCTTCCAGAGCTTCGACAGTGGGAGGACATATCCAAGGCTGACATAGGAGAACACAGAAGAAGCCGCAGAACAGGAGAGGTAGCCCGGGTCGGATCCGGGTCCGCCCTGATGGAACATTACAAGCCTCAGACACAGAGACGGTGCTGGAATCGGAGGGGGCGACCCAGAATGTCGGCATAGACTCTAACGGACCAGATGAAACAGTCAAATGATCATGGAGAAAGGATTGCTGTGTGGGATGTACAGATAAGTGCTCAGGGACTTGCACACAGCTGAAGGGAGGGAGTGGAAATAAAATGCAAAGGGTAGACAAGGTACTTTTTTGGACTAGAAGGGATATCCTGTTATTTAAGGTTCATGCTATCGACGGGGGGCTCCCCCCACAGAAGTTGGAACCCGAGTGGGGAGCAGGGGGATCAAACCTCGCACCCCCCCCCCCCAGGTTGCCAGACCACTGGCACAGGAAAATCGCAAGGGACAATCAACCACACACCTAAGACAGGTAACGTTAATGTGAATTAAGATGTTGAGGATTGTGTGTGTTTTTTGTTCGCTGGGAGGGTGAGAAATGGGGCGGTTTGTGAAAGTTGTTATTCCTCACTGGATGGGGGAATGGGACTCACATGACTGCCCAGTGTGAGGGACATAAGGGAAAGTAGTATAGTTGTTTGTATCAGGGGAAGTTTTATGATGTTATTCTTGACGTGTCTGGTATCTGAGTCAGAAAGACCATCACAGGGGGCTTAGATGGGGGAGACCCATGAAAGGAAGGTAATGTGGGGGAGAAGGATGAGCGGAAATGTATTTAAGAATGGCTGCACAAGTACTGAAACTCATAACCTGGAACGTACGGGGTATGGCAAACTATGAGAAAAGACGGAGGGTGCTAGATTATCTGAAACGATACTGAGTAGTGATAGCATGTCTACAAGAAACACACATATGGGGAGACACTGTTCCTTGTATCCGGCGAAGGTGGAGAGGGCAGCTATACACCACCTCTTATTCTGGATTCGCACGAGAATGCCTATTTGGGTGGCTCCTGGAGTGCCATTTCAACACCTTCACCACGTGACAGACCCCGAAGTGCGCTATGTGATTTTACATGGAAAATGGGAGGGAAGGGAGATATGCCTCATCAATGTTTATGCCCCTAATTCGTATTGTCAGGTCTTTTTCCCAACAGTCATAAAAGCAGCAACCCCATTCCTAGGGGTGGGGATGAGCCTTGTGGGTGATCTTAATTGTGTCTTTTGTGCACAGTTAGACCGAGAGCCCCCTACAGAAAACACCAAACCTAGAATGACTGCCACACTGTTAGATATAATGCAGGGCATGCAGCTCCGAGATAAATGGAGACTGCGTAACCCTCTGAAATGAGTATTCTCATGTCACACCCTGCAATTAACACCTTTAGCCGGCTAGACTACTGTTGTCTCACCGGAGTTGGCCCTGGACGTGGCCGGGGTGTCATATATGTCCTGCTATTGTCTGACCATTCTCCAATCCTGTTAAGTCTGAAGGGGCGGGTGGCCGCCCGGCGATACCTCTGTGGCGACTCCGAGCGGAGGCACTGACTGATCCCCCATATGGAGCTACTATCTCAGATGCCCTTTCCCACTAGTTCGAGAATAACTGGGGCAAGGCGTCCAATAGATCAATGGAATGGGAGGCCATGAAAGTGGTTATAAGGAGGGTTTGTATTAAAACATCTCACGGGGTCTGACATCAACTAGAACGGGATATCCGTACACCAGAGCGGTGGCTGGGTACATTGGAGGCGGACCTACGCGTGGCGCCTCAGAACATGGAGGAGTGGTGTGGGGCACAAGAGGTTCTGATGGACTCTTGGCATAGACTGGAAAGATTCACGTACACAACGTACCGACAAAGCCTAGATATAGAAGGGGATAAAACTGGAGCATTACTAGTGCGACTCATTAAATCAGAGTCCTCACAAACCCAGATATTGTAATTGCAAAATAGGAGTTGGGACATGATATGCACCCAGGTTGCGATTATGAACACATTGGCTCAACACTTAGCTACCGTCTACCAAATAAACTTGCCTCACCCCAAGAAATATCTGGAGCAGATAGAGATACCCTAATTAGGTCATGATATCACTGACAAACTAGCGGCCATCCCATTACTAAATAAGAACTACTAGCAGCCATCCAATCTCTCAAAACAGCCAAATGCCCCGGAAGGGCCGGACTCCCGGCTGAGTTCTATCAATGATTTGCGCCGTTGCTAGCAGATAAACTACTAGAAGTATATAATGAGGCCCTCGAAAGACAGCCCTTGCCCACATCCATGCAAGAGGCATTGGTAACCATAATACTGAAACCTGACAAAAACCCTCTACTACCCAGCTCCTACAGGCCGATCTCACTCCTAAATCTCGATGTTATGCTCCAGAGCGGGATCCTAGCAGCCAGGTTCCTGCCCCATATGCCCCACCTTGTACACCCGGACTAGGTCGGTTTATACCATGGAGGAACACCACACATAACCTGCGACGCCTGGCACATGTCTGTCATGACCTTCCTTAACAACAAGGAATGTCCCTTGGCAATGCTTGATATTGAACAAGCATTCGATTCAATGGAATGTCTGGGCAGTCCTCTGAAAAATGGGTATGAGGCTGGTGTTTATTCAATGGGTCCAACTGCTATATAAAAACCCAACAGCCCGGGTCCGGCTCCGGGGGACAGTATCAGAACAATTCACATTGACACGAGGTACCAGACAGGGCTGTCCCTTGTCGTTGCTCCTTTTTGCGGCACCGATGGAACCCCTGGCGGCGACACTGAGGGAGAGAAAGAGTGAGTGGGGAATCCCCTTGGGAGATAGTATTGGTGCCGGCCCTCCTCACCGAACTGGAATAATTTGGGGCACTTTCTGGACTCCGTATTAACCCGGAGAAAGCGAAACTAGTCACGGTAGGGAAATTGGCAGAGGAATCGCCGGATGATCTTCTCGAAGTGGGCCTGTCATGGGTAACTGAAGGAATAAAGTACCTGGGGATCCGCCTGATGTATTCGGGCCCTTCCTATCTGGAAAACAATATAGGGAGAGTAGTAGAAGGTATCCGCACTTCCATTAGGTTTTGGAAAAATCTACCTCTGTCCCTGATGGGGAGGGTGGCGAATATAAAAATGATTATTCTTCCACGTTGCCTCTACGCCCTTCAGCACTCCTTTTAGGAAATACCTAGGAGATACAAGATGACTTTAGACAGTTTGCTGGTGCAGCTTCTGTGGGGGAACAAGTGTAAGCGCATATGATTAGGAACTCTTCAAAGGAAATGGGAGGATGGTGGGTTGAAGGTGCCCTACTTGGAATTGTACTATATGGCCTCACAAGTGCAACATGCGGTCCATTGGTTGGAGGAAAATGAAAACTGGGAAAAGCGACTGCTGGAAGGCAACTATGGTGGAGCTCCCCTCCCAGAGATACTTATGCTGGGAGCTGGGATCCCCAAGCAGTACCCATACATAAAAAGGCACATGTCGGAGGTGTGGGAGGCCACGGTCAGGAGGGTGGTTCAGCACGCACCTCATGCCCCGGACATGCCGTTATGGGTCGTAAAGCCCTTCAAAAGAATAGCGGACTCCATGTCAGTCCGAAAATGGAGGGACTGAGGATGCCTTACAATGGGAGATCTTTATAGTAATGGGCAGTTTCTATCTAGAGAGGAAGCTGCCTTTGACCTGGGAGCTGGGCAGTATCTCCAATATGGGAAGATATCGGGTGTTGCCCAAGAGTTATGGTGCCCATTTCTCGAGGAGCCCCCTAGTACATCAGTACTAATGACACTGTTATCTATTTCAGGAGGACAATGACTAATTTCACATATTTATAGAGCACTCCGCGATGATCTTCCCTCCGGAGTCCTTCCAGTGCAGACAAGATGGGATCGGTACTGGACGAGCCCATATCAAGCTGGGAGTGGATGATGATACACGAAGGGGTACGAAGGGTGAGCTCTAATGCACAATTTAAGTTAGTGCAGTACAATGTAGTGCACCAAGTATATCTAACCCCTGCAGACATTAAATAAAATACACCCGGGACTCTCAGACACATGCCCTAGATGAGGTGAATCAGAAGCTCACTTTATACAGATGATGTGGGCATGTCAAACATTAACACAGTACTGAGAGAGTGTACTAGAAAGGCTACATATAGCCACGGGATGGACAATTCCTAAGAAAATACGAGTTGTGCTGTTGGGCCTACTACCCACTCCTAAGAAGAAAAAAAACTAAGCAGGAAGTTTGTGCTCTTAGGTTTGGTATTAGCAAAAAGACAAGTGGCAATCTCGTGGATGAGTCCGGTTCCGCCTCTCATTAATAGATGGGTGAGAGATATGGGCGAATGGGCGACAGCAGAGTTAATCCGGATGAAACAGGTTAGAAAGGACGAAAAACTTGAAGATGATATACAAGCATGGGTAGGTATGATTGCGGTTTTACGAAATCCACAAGCCTCAGATGCAAGGGAAGATGAAAGCAGTGAGGGAAACGAGGGGTGATGTCTGATGGGAAGAGATGAGTGGGAACAAAGTTAGAGGGTAATATACTCAAGCTGATGTTTACTCGCCCCATGACATTATCACAGACTATTGAAACCATGACACGGATAGGGTGGGAAGGGCAGGGGAGTTACAACTGTTGTGATTGGCTTGAAACTTCCAATATGAATATGAAAATGCGGATGACAATATTAATAAAAGCACTAAAGGAAGACCGGGATAATAGAAGGAAGGGAAGGGACAACTCTACCTAGTATGAATCCTGTATTGTACACTGTTTCAGTAAATGCAAATGACAATAAAAACTGTTAAAAAAAAAAAAAACATAATCCAGAAACTCAAAGAAAGGCTGGTGGTGTTCCCTGTCCACATATATTTGTTATCAGGTGTTGCCAAGTGATGTTTTTAAAATGCCATCTCCACAAGTATAGTTTTGACCATCCTTAGACATCTAGTATCATTGTTTTCACTTCCTGTCTCCAGTGAAGAAATGTTGAAAATGAAGTTGAACTACAAGTGATGAGTGGTTAATGGAGAATGAATCTCAGGTGCATTGATCAAAGATTCTGGTATCCAAGCATTGCTTTTCCAGAAGTTTATTACTACATGTGCAAGAGGCAAAGAAGACTTTGGGCTCCAAATGATGCTGTGTGGAATTCAACAAGCGGGGTGAGGTCCCTTTGCAGCTGCAGTTGGATGTGTATTCACTGACACCGAGTAGAAAAATGATGCTTCTCTGGTGTTATTAACTGATGTGATTTTATACAAAAGTCACAAATTATGTCATCATTCAGAAGTTCCCAGGCTGATTATCAAATTTTTCACTTTGGGACTGCAGAGCAATGGTTTTGGCTTCCATGGTTTACGTTGTTGATCAAGGATGGTATCATATTAAATGCATGGTGCTGTTACTCAAAAATAAGTTAACAGATATGCATGACAAATATACGAATATTACCTTCCCAATCGTACCCAGTCTTAGTCCTTACTACTATGATCTGGTCAACCCTCCCGCAGGCACCATTTTACATGGCTAAAAAATTAATCCTACTTCCTCCCTCTCCTTTGCCCCCATACTCTTCCTACTTGCCCCATTTCCCCCAGACTGCACCAACTGACCCAGGGAGGAAGACCACACTATGTTCTGTTCTCCTAAAGCAAAGAGGATCTATGTCACGATGAGGGGAGTTAGGGTGGGATGTAGGTATTAGAACAAGAAGGATAATTGGAGTAATGAAGATTGCCAATAAGTGATCAACACATTACCTACTCAATCCTTCCTCATCCCAGTCCTACTTATGTGAAGATATACTTAATCGGAATACATTGTGACCTTGAATAAAAAACAGCTCCAAAGGTAATGATAGCACATCTATATTTAATCATAAAAGTAGGATAACAGAAGATAAAGATTATTATAATCCTGCATTTAAGATTCTAGTCTCAAAGTACAAACCTTTTTGAATCCTCAAGTCCAAGCAATAGCACTGTACAAAGACCAAAGGAACCACTTAATTTGCTGCATAACAAATGCCCTAAATAAAAGCACCTCCTGCCTCTAACCAAGAGGCTGACATTCCATGAGTGAAGCGGCCCTAAACTGACTCTGGAACTGCAGTTCCCTGAGACTGATAAGCTAGAGAGATACCTGACTTAATTCACCTACGTAGGGAAGGGGTTGATGACTCACAACCATGCTTAAAAGACCAAAGTAACCAAAATATTGTCAGACAGACTGAAATCAGCAGAGCAAGAAACGTAGATCCTGAGCGCATGGCTCACGTCCAGCAGATGTAATGATTTTTCTTCCTCCAAGGAATAAGTAGAAAAAATGAAGGAAGAAAAATGTCCTGATCCTTGTGACAAAAGGAGGCTACCTTGAGTAGTTAGCCTCAACCTAAACGAAGAACCACATTTTGTGGGAAAAATCATTACAAAGGGAGATATTATTCATTAGGTTCTCAACTCACCTAATGGGCAAGCTGGCATAATAGTCACTAGAATAAAGACCTTAAAGATCAGAAAATTTAAAGGAACGTTCTCAAGATGTTCAAACGGAGGCTGCTGTTAAGGTCCGAGGACTAAGGGTAAATCCGAAGTATGGACTAACTTGTCTGATAAGGGGTTGTTGAAGAGATGATCCCTTCAGCAGCTGAATTCCTAAATGTTCCATTTCGGAAAGTCCCCCTCAAGAACCTGTGACTTCTTTAATTGCCACCCACTGAACTTTAAGGGTGTAAAATGACAGCCCCAAATGAAACCCATCCTGAAGAAATTGAAGAACCCATTTAGATAGGATTAAAAGTGCAGTGTTCCAAAGGTTTGTCCAAACACCAAGAGGACAAATATTTCTAATAATGATTATATCAACTCCCGGTAGAATGGTGGCAAGACTCTTGAATGGATGCTGCAAGAGAAGGAAAATTGCCCTTTCAGCTTTGAACCAAGTAGGCAAAGATGAAAACAAGTCAGCGTACACAGGGGAGGTCTCTGGGGTGGACAAGGATCTAGAAGAAGAATTCACTCTGCGTTTGAGCTAACTGTCTCAGCATGGGCAACCAACACATCCAGGGCCAGAATGGGACCACAGGATTAAGTCTACATCTTCTTTCTGGAGATGAGCCACCAACTTTGGAATCAGAGGTATTGTGGTTGAAGAACACAAAAGAAGTCTATAGGAACATAGAAACACAATATTGAACTCAATCATTAGTACCCAGAGCATACAGAGTGCAGAAAAGTTCCTCAAGTGAGGGACGTACCACATCTACTTGCACTCATAGCAAGTCCCTGGCAGAAGCAGTGTGCCTTAATAGGAGACTGAATAACTAGAATCTTAATTCTCTGTTTTTGACTCGGGTATATGGAAAAGTTCCTTTGCTATGTGCAATCTGACTCTGATGAAATCAAAAATTGTGAAAGAATAAAATTGGACCACTTGATACTGATTAGAAAATCATAACATACCAAGAGCTGGCAGACCCTGTTTGTGTCCTGAAACACTCCTGTTGCAGGTGGAGGATGAATTAGCTGGTTGTGCAGGTATGGGAGTAGCATGATCCTGGTATTGTGAAGAAGGATCAATGATGGAGCCACTCCATTCATGAATCTTCCTAGTGCTGATGGTAACCCAAAAGGTAACACCTGAAACTGCCAATGAAGACCGTGAACATAGAAACTTAGATATTGCTGGTAATTGAATAAATTGGAATATGGAAGAATGCATCCTAGATATCTAAGGACGTCACACATTCTCCATAAGACATTAAGGGAATACTCCTTTTCAAGGACTTCATCTTAAAATGTGTATTTTTAGGAATCGATTCAGATTCTTTAAAATGAGCATAAACCTGAAGTCACAAAGAGTTTTTGCTACATTGAAAATACACACATTTCTCTTACTCACTGCAGAAAATTGGAACAATTTCCCTCTTCTCCACCAAGTCTGAAATGCCCTTCAATAGGGCCTGCTACCAAGCTTGAGCCCTAGGCCAAGCTATTTAAACAACTCTTGAATAGGGGGGCTCTCCAAAAAGTCCAGATAACAGCCCAGCTAAACTACTTACAATCCCCAGGCGTCTGAAGTAGAATTTGTCCAGTCTGACTGAAGAGATCAAGATAACCTCCTACTGGAACATTGACCAGGGTACTGGCATAGGAAGGAGGTGGTGATGTAGCATTTCTAGTTGTGCGTAAGGATATGGCATGATGAAGTGAACTGATGTGACTGTGTATAGATGGGCTCTGCTGGTTTGCTGTAGAATGTGGAGTGTGGATGCTATTAGATTGTGATAATGCATGGAATCATAGAATGTTGGAGTATGTGTGCTGGGTGAAGCCTGGAAGTTGATTACAGTTAGAGGGAGCAAGGAGCCATTACAGGAGTTATCGGAAGGTGGTTGTAACCCAAGAGCCTAACATGAAATACATAATTTACCACCCACCTGAGTGGCTTCAGACTCTGGTCTGAAGCTGCTCTTCAGCTAAAACACAGGACTGTTGCTGCTTTGGCATAGAAGAGGTGGGCTAAGATTGTTTACCTCACTGTCTTTCAAAAGAAGAGAATTGGTATCTTCCTTGGTCCGCCAAGTGGACGAAAACGGTTAGTGCAGCATTTGCAAAAGGAATGCTTGAAGGGTCCTGATGGCTTAGACTGAAACTTAAATACTTGATCATGTTTTTGATTTTTGAAAGCCCTTCTAAGAAGGTTACCAAACAGATGCAATCTTAGAAATGGAAATTTCAACAAACCAGTCTTCTGTACACCCTCTGCTTTCCAGAATCTCATATATATTTGGTGTCTCGCTGACATAACTGAGTTGGTGGAAGAAGAGGAAGCATTCAAACTATCACAAGTGACATTAAATAAAAACTTCCCCTCCAATAAACTGGAACAGTCTTTACCTGTCTGAGCAGCAGGAGCAGCAATCGCTTGAAAGTCTCTAACCAGAGATTGAGAAGTGTAATCTATAAATCCCAGCTCTTGTAGTTAGATTTAAGCCTCCAAAGTGCAGCCTCCACTCTCTTATCTACTGGCTCCACCAACGATACCATCTCTGATACTATAGATGATCACCTAGTCAGATTAGACAACATTGGATCCAACATTATTGAAACAGAAAAGTCAAGTTCACTACGGGATAAAGACTGGGCAAAAACTTAGGCAAATCTGCCTTATCTGGATTATCTCTGAAGAAGATTGTCAGGATTTGCAGATCATGATTGACAGATTCTGAAGACAATCTTCAAAAGTAGCTTTGCGTGAGTGAGCAAAAATAAGCAGAACTGACCCTTGGAGGGAAGGGGGAATGGGAGTGAAAGAGAGAGAGATAGAAGAGACAGCTGGAATGGTGTGACCTCATCAAACACATCTCTTTTACTTAAGGCAATTCATGATAGCATTTTCAAAGGTGAATGCAAACATACACTAAATGTATAAAAACAAACAACATTTTACCATGTTGCATAAACAATAAAATGATGTTATAAAAGAAGATGTTAGTGATTAACCTTGCCAGCTTGGTAATGAATGGCCATAGGGACACTAAGCCACAATCAAAGGAAGAGAGCAACAGTGGAATCCCATGCTAATAGCGAACCTGGAATTTAAGGGAGGAAGTGAGAAAACAGGCACAGCAACAATATTTGTTGCAAAACATAATCCAGTGGCAAATCAAAGTTCAGGCAACCTTACAGCAAACCCAACCAAATAGTTATCTAACAGGCATGTCAGAGTTCAGTAAGCTAATCACCCAACAATATCAAGTCAAAATCCAGAGGGAAAGTCAGAGTGTAGGCAGGAAGTTCAGGGAGCCGAGAAGGGAAACAAAATAACAAAGGTGATGGACATAATAACTGTTAGAAATGGGATTTCTGGTTGGCTAGAGCATGCGCCTAAGCCAGGCAGAAACCACCACTCTAGTCAGGGCAAGGGAGTTACACACCGAAGATAACCCCTGCTCACCCCCTTGGTAGCTTGTCAGAGCAGTCAGGCGTATCCCCGAAGCAATGTGTAAAGCATTTGCGCAACACACTTATACAGCAGCGACACACTAGGCACTCCACAAAAGAAACTCCACACAAGGTTATACAAAAAAATAGCCTTTGTATTATGCATAAAAATGCATTAGAACATGATCACATATGTACACTGTGCCACTAGGCACTTGTCATGACTTCATAGGTATTACATACACCAATAGGCCAATCGGGCCACTGTCATAATCATTACAACTCACAGTTAGTGAGGACAACCAGTAACTACTGGTAGGGTGCGTCTAGCACACCACATTAAGCATAAACCTCTACCATAGTGCACCACAGTAAACACTGGTCATAGTACACCTAGCCCAAACACATTACGCCTATTCGATCACCACTCGGGTGCCAATCTTGGCAATTAGCCCGCCATACATGAGAACATCAGGGAAAAGGGGATGCCACAATCCGGTAGTCCCTCTAAAGTACCAGGAACCCTCCTGGCCGTGTAGGTACTCCCCCCGTAGGGGTGGCGTTGATCCTTTTGACCCCCTACCAACACGAGGCTGCCAACAAGCCCCTTGAGGCAGAGAAAGCAGAAACAATGCTCCCCACAGGTCCGCAACGGACCTCAGCCCACAGACACGGGCCCAAAGACTAGCGGGGCAGCCTGTCCGGAGCCCTCCGGGGCCGCGCCGATGGCTGCGGAAAATGTGCACGTGGGCGGCCTCACCTTCCCAATCCAGGTGAAGTGCCACCACAGTGCCGCTCCCGCGGTTGGATCGCTCGGGCCCTGGGAACGTTGGGCCTGGACTTCAGCACAAGGAGTGAAAGCCTTCACTGACTCGGCTTCTCTCTCTCCTGGCTGGCTCGAGGTTGTGAGTCCCACCCACAATCAGGCAACAGTCGCCTGGCTTCCGGTCAAGACCAAGGCGCAGAGCGCGTCTGCCCCTATCAAGGCTTCTCCGACTGCTCCGTCAACACCTGGGGCCCCCGGCCTCCTCTCAGGTGCAGACACTCAGAACAGCCAAGTGCTCACCACGTGCTTCTCTTCTGGCTGCGGGATACGGACCGAGTTCTTCGTTGAGTTCCCGGCTCATTCCTGTTCGCAGCTGTGGGCCCCACCCACAATCAGGCCCAGACACTGCCTGACTTCCGGTGGCTTCTCACAGCAACAGAATACGGAGCGAAGTCTCCGCAACTTTCTGCGCGGGAAATTCAGCCCAATGCACGCTGCACGGCCGTACGCTGCTCTTGGCACAAGTCAGCTCAAGGAGACGGTGGCCTCAAAACCCTGCACCGCGCTCCTTCATGTGCCCTACAACAATAGTGGATAAAAACACAGCGCTTCCCACGGGCTGTGCCAAAACCACACGGGGCAAGTAACAAAGTCAGGGGAGACCACAGGGGCACACCAGCAAAGTGTCCCAGGGAGGCCAGCACAAGGATTCCTTTAGGCAGGGTGGTAGTCCCCCCCTAGCCCCAAAAAGACTTCCTGCAGCCCAGTTCCATGGCAGTTCCTCCTGGTCTCACGCAGTCTTCTGTTCCAAGCAAGCACAGTCCAACAGAAATGGGGTCACAGCCCCAGTACTTATACTGTAAAAAGTCTTTGCTCTGCCCCCTGACACAGGGCTCTGAGCCCGGTCCAAACCAGTTCTGGGGATCACTTATCAAGTGCACAACACTCCCCATTGTAAGTGTAGGCTCTGGCCCCAGACACACCACAGGGGGCGGAGCTGGCTTTGTGGAAGGCAGGCACAGCCCTAGTCAGGTTCAGGTGCTACTCCTCCCACTACTCCAAATGCAGAGCAGGCCTATTCAGCCTAGTGCTAATTCACCCAGACCCTCTGGAGCCTCTGCACCTCCCCAGCCCCTGTCACTCCAAGGCCAGACAGTCAATACACAACAGGCAAGCACAAAGACACATAGCTCAAAGAAATGCCTACTTCTAAAAGTGGCATTTCTAAAATAGTGATAGTAAATCTGTGAACAACATTACGCAGCATTTATCACCACTATTCCAAAAATACCAAACTTGATCACGCTACCCCTCTCATGTCAGGAATTACCACTGAAGCGCATATCAGGGAATCCCCAATGCATTCCTATGAGAGGGCAGCCTCACAGCAGTGAGAAACCAAATAGGCTGTTTGTCACTACCAGGACATGCCACACAGTTAAGGCACATGTCCTACCTTCTAACTACACCGCACCCTGCCCATAGGGCTAGCTAGGGCCTACCTTAGGGTTGACTGATATGTAGTAAAAGGGGAGTCACGAACATGGCAACCACTTTATGTGCCACATCACACCGGCAGTAAACTGCGCGCGCAGGCCCTGCAATGGCAGAGGCCTGAGACAGGTTTGAAAGGCTACTTTGGTGGGTGGCGCAAGCAGCGCTGCAAGCCCACTAGGAGCATTTAATTTACTGGCCCTGGGTATATGAGATACTACTGTACAAGGGACTGACAGGTAAATTAAATATGCCAAACAGGTGTAGACCAATCTTACCAAGTTTACCATAGAGAGCACATGCACTTTAGCACTGAACAGCAGTGATAAAATGCCCAGAGTCCTAAAACCACCAACGACAGGTCAGAAAAAATACCGGAGGAAGGCAAAAAGTTCTGGGATGACCCTGCAAAAAGGGCTAAGTCCAACAATAACGGTGACCGAACTGTAGCGATATCGATGGAGCCAATACAACAAAGAAAATGGACAGGCCTTCCTAAGGGAAGTGGACTGCTGCTAAAGATGTGTTATCACTCATGACCTGGAGTCTCTCCCATTGACCTCCACCAGTGATGATCCTGATGTCCCAGCTGCCATAGGCTTGTCTTCCATAACCTTTCTGGCTTTCTAATCCAGATTCTATTGTGCCAGTCCTAGAGGTGACTCCTCGAGTTCACATAACCCCCCTATTCCTGGCAAAGATCACAAATATCCTGATTTATGAGAAGATTACAGGGGGTGAACCTGTAACTGTTAAAAATGTGTGAAACTTGCAGGAGGGATATTCTCCTCAAAGGTCAGCTAAAGAATTTCTGCCAGGTATTAAAACACTTCGAGCAGCTCTGATCTATGTACAAACTTGACTCTAGGCTCTAGTTCTGGGTCAGGAGAGCCCCCCTCATATTCTGGTTAAGGCCATGATGAGGTGGAAGAAAGTGAGGAGGCTGGAGAAACTAATAAAGAGCACTCTGTATCCTCTGGAATATTGCCTTCCACTAAACTCTTTCCATATCTCTTCAGAATGTCAGAGAGAGAAGAGGCTAGAGCCTGAAGCTGATGAGTGCTTTTCATGCTCCACACTGATATCCAACACCACACAGAAATACGAAGGCCTCTGAAAAAGTATCTCTTAATACTGAGAACTATAGGCGCAAAAGAGCTGCCTGACAACCTCTATTTTTATATACCCAACAAGCAAACAAAACTTTCTTAATTAGTCCCCTGTACGCTACTCTGCCACTGGTAGACAAATAACGCTTACATTTCACCAAGGAGGTGAGAATCTCTTATCTTTTTTAATCAAGATTTAACCCTGTCCCCTGTATTACACGGTCCTTACCATATGAAACAAGCATTAGGAATGCTAACAGGTTTGGTTTGTTACTGAGAGTGTCTCTTTAGTCACTGATGAGTTAGGCACTCGGAAAGTCATATTTGCACCCTTTCACTAATACATCCATTCATTCCTTCATCCACATGTTGACTCATTCTTGCATTTACCAACTTAACAATCAGCAATAAAACAGACACACAATCTCCCACAAGCATATGGAAGAAAAACTAAAAGAATCAGAGTAGAAAATAAAAACACCTCATCACCTAAAGTGCAATGCAAAAAATAAAAATAAATATAGTAGTGTGCTGGCCATCTTGCAATAATATTGTATATAGTGTATCATTGTTTTAAAGTTCCAATGTAGGTGCCACATTTCGAAGCAACGTGTTGGCCATCTTTGAGTGGTGAAAAACAATTGTATTCTATGCACAATGCCATTCCAAGGTACTCTCTCAGTAAACACTGCACTTGGCAACAATCTTTAAATGATAAAGTGCATAGTGCATCACTGTTGGGCTAAGCCCAGGTGGCCAACATAATGTTCCTAACATGGTGGCCATCTTGCAATGGTAAAACAATAATACACTATTGACAATATCATTCCAAGATGGCTGCTCAATTTTAAAATAATGGGTGTACAGTATGCAGCACATTGCAGTTGAAAAGACGGGCAAGCAAGCATCCTGCTAAGACTCTCTGACGTGCTGCAGGATGCTAAAAACAAGCATTGGCATAGCCAATAGGTCTCGCCTTTGGGACCTTATAAGTGTTTAGTTATCCAGCACAATATCCTTGGTGCAACAACATCAACTGTTGCATGGCTAAACACTTATAAGGTCCCAAAGCCATGATGTACAGCAGCCTGCGCTGCAGTGCAACATGTAAAAAAAAAAAAAAAACATTGACAAAGCCAATAGATCTCACATATGTGCAAACTATTGGCATTGCCAATGCTTGTTGTTCCTACCACAAAGTGCCAGCAGTCTTCAATAGTTGAGAACATTGATGTACTTGGCATGGGTATTAACAGAGAGTAAAAAGATTTCTGGTCTAATCAAGGTTATATTTTCTACTTCCAGCCTGACACTTAAGCTACTTAGGGCATCTTAAGAGATCCCACCCTCTTTGGTGTTGGGGTCGTAGTGAAGAGACATGTAAATTAGAAAGAATTTTGGAAGTATAGGCCAAAGAGATAGGGGTGAATGCAGATTAATCCCTTCAAACACACTCAGATATACATTGCATGAAGTTGAGAAAAAACTGTCCACATGCTTGAAGTGTGATACATGCTACTGACCATACAGTTTTGTGTCCAAGCACAATTGCTCAAAGTCCATTAATGTTTGCAGTTGGAAGAGCAGATGCACCATGGCTGCACTTTTACGTTCACACCTATACCATTTCTGCTGTAATCTTTCTAAAGGTAAAAAAATGTCTACTTGGTCTGTTCGTATAGGAGACATTTTAGACAGCAGCACAGCATAGCTTTTAATTTAAAACAATATGTGGCCAGTCTTCACATAAAAACTTAATTCTCAATACATGATACTAAAGCTGCCCCATTTCATTGTGTTTCACATGTGCCATTGAAGAAATCTAAAATGTCTGCCGCACTTCTGTTCCTTACTCTGCAGTAGTTAACAAGGAATGCTACGCAAGATAATGGGACCCCCTCTAAACAAAATATTTTAAGGTCAGGGAGAAGAGGGGAAAACAACAATACACTCTAAGAACGCTCCCTCATGACCTATATTTCTTTTATCTAACTGAAAATAAATTCAACAAGGGCTGAAGTAAAGCTAAACAACAACAAAATACAAAAACATAATCATATTTATAAATATTCACTTTATTTATTAATTTTCTTTGTTTTATCAAAAATATTTTTGTACTTACTTTTACATATTTTTACATATAAAATCACTATTGTAAACATCTACAAACAGTGTTGCATATTGGTAACAAGATATTTTCATCTATAAAAATCTTTGCATCATAAACTCCTGAGTGAAAAAACAAAATAAAACATTCATACACACTAACTCACATACATCCCTCATCAAAAACAATCACACCACATTCATTAATGCATATATCTGGGAAGTGGGAGACAGAAAGTAGTTTTAATCTCCACGACCAATTAAGGCAACTGCATATAGCAGGATCTGAACAGCATTGGTCGACGCGCGTTTCGGTGGCTTGACGAATGGATAACACCACCTTCCCCAGGACCTTAGCCAGATATCAGACCAATATGAGTACACCCAGAGGATACTGCTAATAATACTCCACAAGAGACTGTATTTTTTGCTTTAGCAACTATTTTTCTAAGTAGTTTTGCCGCACTCTAAATTTATCCTATGCGCTGTGCATTAAGTGGGGCATGTATACAAGTGTATTGTCAGCAAAATAATAATTCCTTCTAGGACGCGCGTTTCAGTGGCTTGACGAATGGATAACACCACCTTCCTCAGGACCATAGCCAGATATCAGACCAATATGAGTACACCCAGGGGATACCTGAAAAGGTATAATTACAATAAGTTCGCAGCCCATAATAAAAACAAATTTTATCAATTGGACCTTCAAGCACAGAATAAACTTTTCAAGTGCAATAGATTGTAACCAAAACATAGTGCACATGCCTACAAAGTGCGAAACACCGAAGATTGTGTTCCATATACCATCAAGATTTAGCCACATAATCCTGCCCCTACTTACTAAGGGAGGGTTTTTAAAAACAATACACAAATAATATATTGAAAAGGTGTTGTTATACCACCACCACAGTTTGCCATAGTAGGCAATTTGGAAAAAGAAAAAAATAGAAAAACAGAATAAAACAACACTAATTGTAAAGTATAGTGATTACCCCATATTGCAAGGTAAATAAGATTTGTGAGGGATTGCAGTTCCTCTAAAGTACTTACTGCTAATAATACTCCACAAGAGACTGTATTTTTGCTTTAGCAACTATTTTTCTAAGTAGTACTAGGTATGTCCAGGAGGGGTAGCATCTTTGCAAGATTTTCTCTGTAAGTGCTGATCCCATAAATGAGATGCACTTTAACTTACTGTGTGTACATTTATCTTATGTAGCTATCCCCAAAATGTGACAGGGGTGGGCCAGTGCTCAATTTGTAAAGAAATAAGTGCCAGGGCTCTCGCCAAGAAGCCACTGCAGCTTGCACCACCCATTGCCCCTGTCAAAATTGCCATTACATTACCTGCACAACTATTAATCATCAGACTGCTACCAGTGTGACAATTCAGACTGTTAGAGGCCTCCACAGCTATAAGAATGGTTTGGGCTGCAGGTATCTGTTGTTTTTAATGTATAATGAAATAATAAAACTATTGTTCTGCTTATCTCTAAATTACACAAACAGCACCACCATGTGGCAGACTGTCATAAGTGCCGATGTTGACAATTAATTGCTGGTGTCGAGCACCGTAAACTACTGCCTCAAATTAAGCACTGGGTGGGGCCCTCCTGGGTCTATGTTAGACATCCCTCGCTGAGGAGTTTGACATTCTGAAGTTATCTGGGGGGCCAGCAGAGCCTGTGAGCCCCGATAAAATGCAGGGAGTATTACTGCTCCAGAGTGCACTTTGTGGGGGCAGCTACTGAGTGTTCCTGAATGGAGAAGACCAGCTGATGTACCAGGAGAGGATGTGCCAGGAGGCGGGAGCTGTACCTCCAGCAATGGAAGCCACCCCCCTTCCAGATTCTTCTAGCCAGGGAGGCAGGGCAGGTAGCCTAGGAAGAGCACTCTAAGCTCGCTCCCCCACTTGGTGATGGGGTGTCAGAACACATAGTGACTTGAGAAGTCTGGGTGTAGTACATCCCACTGGTAGTTTGTGTTACTGACTTATTCCTAGACATTTAAACTCACATTTAACCCTGAAGTATAAGACACCCTGCATTGGAGAGTTTCAGTGAGGAGCAGTTGGCAAAGTGCTTACACTTAATAATAAAAAAGTCCCTTGTATTGTAAAGCAATAAGCAAATATAACAGTGCACATGTAACACCTTAAGCACATTTTATGAATGTGATATATCGCCCTTATAAATGATCTGTGCTTCAGGAGTCATTATATGTGTATAAGGATCAAAACTGCCACAGGCACACACATCACACACTCACACAGTTATCTACAAGCATCAGACATCCACAAGCATCAGGCATCAGACATCCACACGCATCAGGCATCAGACATCAAGCATCAGACATCCACAAGCATCAGGCATCAGACATCCACAAGCATCAGGCATCAGACATCCACAAGCATCAGGCATCAGACATCAGGCATCAGGCATCAGACATCCACAAGCATCAGGAATCAGACATCCACAAGCATCAGACATCCACAAGCATCAGACATCCACAAGCATCAGACATCCACAGGCATCAGACATCCACAAGCATCAGGCATCAGACATCCACAAGCATCAAACATCAGACATCCACAAGCATCAGGCATCAGACATCCACAAGCATCAGGCATCAGACATCCACAAGCATCAGGCATCAGACATCCACAAGCATCAGGCATCAGACATCCACAAGCATCAGGCATCAGACATCAGACATCCACAAGCATCAGACATCCACAAGCATCAGGCATCAGACATCAGACATCCACAAGCATCAGGCATCAGATACCAGACATCCACAAGCATCAGGCATCAGACATCCACAAGCATCAGACATCAGGCATCAGACATCAGGCATCAGACATCCACAAGCATCAGGCATCAGACATCCACCAGCATCAGGCAACAGACATCAGGCATCAGACAGGCAACAGCATCAGGCATCAGACATCAGACATCCACAAGCATCAGACATCAGACATCAGACATCAGACATCAGACAACCACAAGCATCAGACATCCACAAGCATCAGACATCAGGCATCAGGCATCAGACATCCACAAGCATCAGACATCAGACATCCACAAGCATCAGACATCAGTCATCAGACATCAGACATCCACAGGCATCAGACATCCACAGGCATCAGACATCCACAGACATCAGACATCCACAAGCATCAGACATCAGACATCCACAAGCATCAGACATCAGGCATCAGACATCAGACATCCACAAGCATCAGACATCAGACATCCACACGCATCAGACATCAGGCATCAGACATCAGACATCCACAGGCATCAGACATCCACAGGCATCAGACATCCACAGGCATCAGACATCCACAAGCATCAGACATCCACAAGCATCAGGCATCAGACATCAGACATCCACAAGCATCAGGCATCAGACATCAGACATCCACAAGCATCAGACATCAGGCATCAGACATCCACAAGCATCAGGCATCAGACATCCACCAGCATCAGGCAACAGTCATCAGGCATCAGACATCCACCAGCATCAGACATCAGACATCAGGCATCCACAATCATCAGACATCAGACATCAGGCATCAGACATCCACAAGCATCAGACATCAGACATCCACAAGCATCAGACATCAGGCATCAGACATCAGACATCAGACATCCACAAGCATCAGACATCAGACATCCACAAGCATCAGACATCAGGCATCAGACATCAGACATCCACAGGCATCAGACATCCACAGGCATCAGGCATCCACAGGCATCAGGCATCAGACATCCACAGGCATCAGACATCCACAGGCATCAGACATCCACAAGCATCAGGCATCAGACATCAGGCATCAGGCATCAGGCATCAGACATCAGGCATCAGGCATAAGACATCCACAAGCATCAGGCATCAGACATCCACAAGCATCAGGCATCAGGCATCAGACATCAGGCATCAGACATTAGGCATCAGACATCAGACATCCATAAGCATCAGGCATCAGACATCAGATATCAGACATCCACAAGCATCAGACATCCACAAGCATCAGGCATCAGGCATCCATCAGACATCAGACATCCACAAGCATCAGGCATCAGACATCAGGCATCCGCAAGCATCAGACATCAGGCATCAGACATCTACAAGCATCAGACATCCACAAGCATCAGGCACCAGACATCCACAAGCATCAGGCATCAGACATCCACAAGCATCAGGCATCAGACATCCACAAGCATCAGACATCAGGCATCAGACATCCACAAGCATCAGGCATCAGGCATCAGGCATCCACCAGCATCAGGCATCAGACATCCACAATCATCAGACATCAGACATCCACAATCATCAGACATCAGGCATCAGACATCCACAATCATCAGACATCCACAGGCATCAGACATCCACAGGCATCAGACATCCACAGGCATCAGTCATCAGACATCCACAATTATCAGACATCCACAGGCATCAGACATCCACAGGCATCAGGCATCAGACATCCACAGGCATCAGACATCCACAGGCATCAGGCATCCACCAGCATCAGGCATCAGACATCCACAAGCATCAGACATCAGGCATCCACAAGCATCAGGCATCAGACATCCACAAGCATCAGGCATCAGGCATCATACGTCCACAAGCATCAGACATCAGGCATCATACATTCACAAGCATCAGGCATCAGACATCAGACATCCACCAGCATCAGGCATCAGACATCAGACATCCACCAGCATCAGGCATCAGACATCCACAAGCATCAGACATCCACAAGCATCAGACATCCACAAGCATCAGACATCCACAAGCATCAGACATCCACAAGCATCAGACATCAGGCATCAGACATCAGGCATCAGACATCAGGCATCCACAAGCATCAGACATCAGGCATCCACAAGCATCAGACATCAGGCATCAGACATCCACAGGCATCAGACATCCACAGGCATCAGACATCAGGCATCAGACATCAGGCATCAGACATCCACAAGCATCAGGCATCATGCATCCACAAGCATCAGACATCAGGCATCAGACATCCACAAGCATCAGGCATCAGACATCCACAATCATCAGACATCAGACATCAGACATCCACAAGCATCAGACATCAGGCATCAGACATCCACAAGCATCAGACATCCACAAGCATCAGGCATCAGACATCAGGCATCCACAATCATCAGGCATCAGACATCAGGCATCCACAAGCATCAGACATCAGGCATCCATCAGACATCCACAAGAATCAGGCATCAGACATCCACAAGCATCAGGCATCAGACATCAGGCATCCACAAGCATCAGACATTAGGCATCAGACATCCACAAGCATCAGACATCCACAAGCATCAGGCATCAGACATCCACAAGCATCAGGCATCCACAGGCATCAGGCATCAGGCATCAGGCATCAGGCATCAGACATCCACAAGCATCAGACATCAGGCATCAGACATCCACAAGCATCAGGCATCAGACATCAGGCATCAGGCATCAGATATCAGGCATCAGACATCCACAATCATCAGGCATCAGACATCCACAATCATCAGACATCAGGCATCCACAAGCATCAGACATCAGGCATCAGGCATCCACAAGCATCAGGCATCCACAAGCATCAGGCATCCACAAGCATCGGACATCAGGCATCCACAAGCATCAGGCATCAGACATCCACAAGCATCAGGCATCAGACATCCACAAGCATCAGGCATCAGGCATCCACAAGCATCAGGCATCAGACATCCACAAGCATCAGGCATCAGACATCCACAAGCATCAGACATCAGACATCCACAAGCATCAGACATCAGGCATCAGACATCCACAAGCATCAGACATCAATCATCATACATCAGGCATCAGACATCCACAAGCCACGTGTGCACTCACTACTGTCACAGAGTACACGGCGTGCACAACATCGCAGCCGAAGAGGGAAACGTGTTGCAGGACATGTTCAAATACCATCAGCGCGTCTTAAAGTGTCTAAACCGTTTCACTCAAATCTATTGTTCTTCAGAATGCAGGAAAACACTGATATATGTTTTGGCGGGATATATATATTATTTATACATTTAGTTTGTAAGGAATGTCAGATTAGAGGAAACAGGATACTGAAAGTCTGGAGTCTACTAGTTATATCTCCTCCAGCAGAAGCGGCGATGACAAAACAGAGCTAGAATTTAAAACAAGCGCGGCCGAGACGCAAACAGCAGCATGTTTATTTTTGCATCGCGCTTTAAAGTGCCGCTCAATGTAAACAAGCGCGCGCGTGAAAGGCAAGCAGTTCAGATGGGAACAGCGCGCGCAATAGAAGAAAAAAAGCCACACAGCGTTTCCCTTGCATGGCGCGAGCAGGGGCACCATTTGTTTCCAAGTTAATTAGAAACAGATGGTGCCAAAGCTCGCGCCCGCAAGGGAATCGCCAAACGTGCACGAGTTGCCATTAAAAGCAATGCAACGCGTGCACGTTTTAAAGCCAAAAGCGGAATCGATTTCAAGAGGTCTCTTTCCTATGGCGAGACCTAAAAAGGAGATTGAAAGAAATGAAATGAGACCTATCAGAGTAAAGAACTGAAAACTAAAGCAGTGGCAGCCAGGCCAGACAATGAACACACATTCATTTCAGGAAAATTTGCTTTTGTGATCAAGTCAAATGCCATTACTCACAAGGTAATTGAGCCAATGGCAGAAATGGGCTAATCAATTGCCCTATTGGGAGAAGAAGAAGGAGAATGACACTTGATTAGACAAAGAAGGCTGGTCCAAAGACCCTTTATTTATGTATTCTATGTATATGGAGTTTTTTGTGTTTTTTATAATAAAGGCCTGACAAATATTACCCCACGTAAGAACTCTAACAAGTATTAACCTGTATCCCAAAGGATTAATCCAAGAGATTAACCAACACAAACATCCTTACTTACTAAGTTAACCTGTAAGATGCCATGTAACAACAAAGGGGGATATTTACAACAGAATGTCGGAGCGTGGTGTTATGCCAAATTTGGTAACACTGCGCTCCGACATTTTTAAAATGCAGAGATGCGTCATATTTACAAAAATACGGTGCACCCCTGTGTTTCCCCTTAGAGCTGGTGCTAATAAAGCTGGCTAGTGCCACGCAGGCACCCTTGTGCCATGTTGCAAAGGTGCCTGCACATGCCGGGGCGATTGTTTATGTGCAGGAAGGAAAACCTTCCTACACATAAACATTCTTGAAAGGCGATTTCCTCTTTCTTTGTGTGCTGCAAAAAGCAGCACACATGGAAGGAGGAACAAACGTGGAGAAATTGATCATTTCTCCTCGTACTGCCAGTCTAAGACCAGGTATTTCTTGGTCTTAATGTTTGGCGATGCCCAAGCATTGTAAATATGGGGCAGCGTCAAAGAGCAATGGGTGTTGTGGCGGAACGCACACTGCAACACCCATTGCACGCCACTTTCACGCTAAGTGAAGCGTGAAAAAGGGGCCTTATTTACAAGGTGGCGTTAAGCCACGCTAAGTGGCTTAACGCTGCTTTATAAATAAGGAGAAGGGGATTTCGCCACCAGAACGGCGCTTATAGTGACATTCTGGTGGCGATATCCCCTTGTAAATATGCCCCAAAGTGTAATAACAATCCATCCTTAACCCCTTCGATGCTCATGACGGAGCGGTTCCGTCATGAGCATCGGTTGGGCTGTGCTTATGACGGAACCGCTCCGTCATGAGCACAGCCCCTGGGGGAAGCGCTGGCGCTCCCCCCCTGGGGCATCGATCTTGCCTCCACCGAGGGGGATGGCAGCGTAAGAGTTTCCGCTGCCACCCCGGCCCCCACGCTTCCCCATGGCGTCAGTGCGCACAGCGCGCGCCGGCGTCATCAGGAAGCGCTGGACGCGCTGGAAATCATTTCTTTCCAGCGCGCGTCCAGAAGGAGGGTAAGTGTTTGTTGTTGCGGTGGGGCGGGGGGCCGTAATAGGATGCCTTAAGGCATCGGGGGAGAGGAAAGAGTATTTCCTCTCCCCTGATGTCTCAATGCAGGGTATTCCTGCTTCACGATCGCGCACAGCGTCGCGGTCGTGGAGCAGGAATGCCCCACTAGACACCAGGGATGTCCTTTTAAAATAAAGGAAGCGACCCCTTGGGCAAGGGTCGCTTCCTAGGGGGCGACAATGTAATGAAGACTTTTCTGCCCCCCCTGGGGACAGATCGACCGTTTTTTCGGCCGTTTTTGGATCCAGGGGGGGCAGAAAAGCCCACTAGATCCAGGGATCCATTTTGTAATGAAATGGAAGAGACCCCTTGGGCAAGGGTCGCTTCCTAGGGGGCCAACATTTTATTATCGGCCTGTTTTTTTGCCCTTTCTGACCCCGGGGGGGGGGGCAGAAAACTCCACTAGGCACCAGGGATTTATTTCAATTGTGATGGGAGTGACCCCTTGGGCAAGGGTCACTTCCAGGGGGCCATTTTATTTTGTAATAGGAATTCTGCCCCCTGGGGGCAGATCGGCCTGTTTTTTGCCTTTCTGCCCCGGGGGGGCAGAAACCCCACTAGACACCAGGGAAGTAGTTTAAATAAAAATGGAAGCGACCCCTTGGGCAAGGGTCGCTTCCAGGAGGCAGATTGTTTTATATGTGTATTCTGCCCCCCTGGGGGCAGATCAGCCTAGTTTTTGCCCTTTCTGCCCCCGGGGGGCAGAAAACCCCACTAGGCACCAGGGATTTATTACTTTTGCAAGGGGGCAAATTTCTGTCTGCTGTTTTCTGCCCCACCTGGGGGGGCAGATTGGCCTGGCAGACAACCTCACCCGATCCCTTGGGCAAGATCACCCCCTATTTTTCTCAGCCCTATTTGAAGGCCCATCTGGCCGATTGACCATTTGGGTAGTAACATAAAGTGTTATAATGTTAATTGTTTTATTTTTTGTGAATTGCAATTGTAATGCTTTATTTCTCCTTTTTGTTCTAGTTGAAGGCTTTTGCTCGTTAGACTGTTCCAGGTTGCGGTTTCGTTACTGGTGGCTCTGCTGTTTGTGTAGTTGCACGTGTTTGGTAAGAGAGTTTTTTTGTACAATGTAAATGAGTTTCATTTCTCTGCATGAATTTGTTTTTTGCAAATGGTGTAATAATAGCAGTATGTTTGGCTTCTGTTTTTTGAGTGTCGAAAACATTTTGCATTTGTGCTCGATGTGATTTTTGTTGTCTTGTGAGTTATTGGTTTTGTTTTTTTCTTTCTAGTGGGATATCGTTTTTGCTGTGTCTCTGCAGAGTAGGTGCTGGTGAGTGTAGCTGTCTCTTGTAAGTGAATTGTATAGTTTTTGAGTATATAGATCTTTGTGATAAAGGCACACATTTTTTTACTTACTTGCTTTGCACAGTGTTGGTTGTTGTTGACTTGTTTGTGCAGTCTCCTTTCTTAGTAAGGATAATGGCTAGCCGCAGGATTACTGCTCAGCAGGTTGTTGGTATGCTTTTTGAGTCTTCCTCTGACCATGGTTCAGAGACTGACTCTGCATCTGAGGCAGAGGAGGCAGGGGACGATTCAGGCAGTGAGTTTTCTCTCCACATGGAATCATCGGATACTGAAGATACTCTTAGTGCGGATGAAGTGCCTGTGTTAGAGGAGGAGATTGATGTGCCGATAGTTGGGCAAGAGGCATCTGGGCTGCAGCCTGGGGCTGCAAGGCTTTCGGTTGGTGTAGTGCAGCAAGAGGCATCTGGGCTGCAGCCTGCGGCTGCAAGGCTTCCCGTTGATATAGTGCGGCAAGAGGCATCTGGGGCAGCAAGGCTTCCCGTTGGTATAGTGCGGCAAGAGGCACCTGGGCTGCAGCATGGGGCTTCAAGGCTTCCCGTTGAAAGTGCTGACCACTGGGTTGCCCGAGGCATGGGGCAGCCGGCATTGCCAGACTTTACTGGTGTTCCAGGGTGTAGAGTGAATACTGAAAACTTTTTGCCGATACATTTTTTTCAGTTGTTTATGGACGATGTGTTTTTGGCAGAGATTGTTGAGCAGACTAATTTGTATGCCGAACAGTTTTTGAGGGACAACAGTGCCAGTCTTAAGCCCCACTCTAGAGCTACCCGGTGGACTCCCACAAATCTGGAAGAGATGAAGAAGTTCTTGGGTTTAACTTTTTTGATGGGCTTGCTAAGGAAGCCATCAATGTCTTCATATTGGTCTACTAGTCCCTTGATGGCAACTGCTATTTTTCCGGCAGTCATGAGTCGTGATAGGTATTTGCTTCTGCTTCGGATGATGCATTTTGTCGATAATGGTTTAGCGTTGCCACGAGATCACCCTGAATGTGACCATCTTTTTAAGATTCGGCCTGTCATTGATCACTTTGTTGATCGATTTTCTGAGATCTATGCTCCAGGGAAAGAAATTGCAGTGGATGAGTCTTTGGTGTTGTTCAAGGGCCGCTTGGTTTTTAGGCAATACATTCCTAGTAAGAGGGCATGCTATGGAATTAAGCTGTATATGCTGTGTGACAGTAGGACTGGATATGTCTCTAATTTCAGAGTGTACACCGGTAAGGATTCCAGTATTAACCCCCCTGGTTGTCCGTCCACTTTTGGAGTGACTGAGAAAATTGTGTGGGAACTTGGAAGAGGATTTTTTAACAAAGGCCACCATTTATATGTAGATATGTAGATATGTAGATAAGGGGGCGTCCGCCTCGCCCCCTTCCGATCCAAGGCCACCAAGATCATCTGCGGCGTACCCCAAGGCTCCTCCCTCAGCCGAACGCTGTTCAACATCTACATGGCACCCCTCGCCCACGTCGCCCGACAGCACAACCTCAACATCATCTCCTACGCCCGACGACACCCAGCTGATCCTCTCCCTCACCAAAGACCCTCACACCGCCAAAGCCCACCTCCACGAAGGAATGAAGGCCGTCGCCGAATGGATGAGGACCAGCCGCCTGAAGCTGAACTCGGACAAGACGGAGGTCCTCATCCTTGGTTCCAACCTTTCAGCCTGGGACGACTCCTGGTGGCCAACATCACTGGGAACAGCCCCGCCACCCACCGACCACGTACGCAACCTAGGGGTCATCATCGACCCCACCCTCTCCATGACTAAGCAGGTCAACGCCGTTTCCTCATCCTGCTTCAACATCCTCCGAATGCTCCGCAGGATCTTCAAGTGGATCCCCACCGAAACAAGAAAAACAGTCACCCAGGCCCTCGTCACCAGCAGGCTGGACTACGGAAACGCCCTCTACGCAGGAGCGGCGGCTAAGCTCCTGAGACGGCTGCAACGCATCCAGAACGCCTCTGCACGTCTTATCCTCGACATCCCCCGACGCAGCCACATCACACCCCACCTGAGAGACCTGCACTGGCTCCCTGTCAACAAGAGGATAACCTTCAAGCTCCTCACCCACGCACACAAAGCACTGCACAACTCCGGACCAGCCTACCTCAACAGACGACTCAGCTTCTACACCCCCACCCGCCAGCTCCGCTCGACCAGCCTCGCCCTCGCCACAGTCCCCCACATCCGGAAAACGACCGCCGGCGGCAGATCCTTCTCCCACCTCGCCGCCAAGACCTGGAACACCCTCCCCACCAACCTCCGACAGACCCAAGACCTACTGGCCTTCAGAAGACTCCTCAAGACCTGGCTCTTCGATCAGTAGCAGCACCACCCCCCTCTTCCCCCAGCGCCTTGAGACCCTCGCGGGTATGTAGTGCGCTTTATAAGTGACATGATTGATTGATTGATTGAACTTCTACACTGGTGTGCGGTTGTTCAGGGAATTGGCCAAAGTGGACACTGTTGCTTGTGGCACAATCCGCTCTAACCGTAAAGGTTTCCCAAAAGAACTTGTTTGTAAAAAGCTTGTGCGGGGACAGTGCAGTGCGTTGCATTGCGAGGAGCTTCTAGCTGTGAAGTTTTCAGACAGGAGAGATGTCTACATGCTGTCTACCATCCATGATGAAAGCACTGCACCTGTGACTGTTTGGGGTCAGGTTGCTGAAGCGCGCAAACCTGTGTGCATTTTAGACTATAATAAGCACATGGGTGGTGTTGACAGAGTAGATCAGAGGTTGGAATCTTACGCTGCTCTTCGTAAGGCTTACATTTGGTACAAGAAGTTGGCTATCCATCTTTTCCACTTGGCAACCTTTAATGCTTTTGTTGTGTTCCAGGATTCTTGTCCTGAGTCAAAGATGACTTTTGCTAAGTTTCAAGAGTCTGTAATAGGCAGCCTTGTTTTAGTGGAACAGGCAAGTGTTCCTAGAGTTGGATTGGTGGAGGATGTTGCTAGATTGAAAGATCACCACTTTCCTGATCACATTCCTCCCACACCCTCAAAAGACTTTCCCAGTAGGAGATGTAGAGTCTGTTGGCGAAGAGGTATGCGGAAGTAGACTCGCATGTACTGCCCCGAGTGTCCTTCTAACCCTGGGCTGTGTGTGCCTGCTTGTTTTAGAATGTACCACATGCAAAAGAATTTTTGGGAGCATCCATGAGTGGTAAAGTGAACTGCCTGGCCTCTATTGTTTAATATTTTTGGTTCAGTTTCAAGGTTGGCATTTCTGTAGTGTATTGAGTTTCAGATGTTGTGTTAGTAGATTTGTATCTATTTGCAATTTGTTTGTGTTTTCTTATTTTTATAAAAGAAATTCCTAAATGTGATGGTGGTGTGCGTGGAGTGGCGCTTGGCTGGCGGTGTGCGTGGAGTGGTGCTTGGCTGGCGGTGTGCGTGGAGTGGCGCTTGGCTGGTGGTGTGCGTGGAGTGGCGCTTGGCTGGCGGTGTGCGTGGAGTGGCGCTTGGCTGGCGGTGTGCGTGGAGTGGCTCTTGGCTGGCGGTGTGCGTGGAGTGGCGCTTGGCTGGCGGTGTGCGTGGAGTGGCGCTTGGCTGGCGGTGTGCGTGGAGTGGCGCTTGGCTGGCGGTGTGCGTGGAGTGGCGCTTGGCTGGCGCTGTGCATGGACTGGCGCTCGGCTTGCGGTGTGTGAGTAGTGACTTGCTGCTGGTCACTACACACACTGTTAGCCGAGCGACACTCCACGCAATCCATCAGCTTGTGTGGTTGCTGTGTTAGGAATGTGGGCGTGTGAAAGTGATGGGCCCTTGAATGGCGCTGTCTTCTGGTGTGAGTGTTGTAATGTGATGGGCCCGCGGCTGGTGGTGTGAATGGTTTTGTATGTGTCACACGTATGAAAGGTGTATGAATGGCCTGTAAAGAGGTTGGTGCCTTGACGTGGCTTTACAGCTCACGAGCTGCGAGTCACTGGTTCAGTTTTTTGTCCTTTCAATTATTGACAGTGCATTTCATTTTTGTGAAATCTCTTGTTAATAAAATTGTATATACTGAACCATCACTTGCCCTCGTGCCAAATCCAACCAGTATGTGTGTGTGCTTGAGGAATAGATGGCTGTGCAGTAATCTTTGTCTTTTTAGTCTGTCTGCCAAGGTGTACATTCCGTCTAAGAATAACCTACCAACTGTAGATATTGTCGTAAACGAAACACCCATGGGAGTACATGGTGATATCTCTCTTGTGGATACCAACAAGTTATGGTACCCACAATGTCCTGCAAACCTCAAAATGTCTGTCACAATTTCCTTGCAATATTGTGCCAAAATGTTCACGCTGCAGAAATAAACAACAAATTATCTCAAAATGACCTGGTTTTGCAAGGCGGGTCACCTGGGTTTTTGGCCCGGGGCTCGGCGGCCACCTAGGGAAACCTACCAAACCCACACATTTCTGAAAAGTAGAGACCTGGGGATTCCAGGGAGGTATGGCTTGCATGGATCCCCCAACGTTTCCTTGCCAGAATCCCCTGCAAACCTCAATTTTAGCTGAAAAAATCACTTTTTCAGAAATTTTTGTGTGGGAAAGTGTGGCATCACCGGGCTCACACAAATTTCCTACCACCCAGCGTTCCCCCAGGTCTCCCGATAAAAATGGTGCCTCACTTGTGTGGGAGGCCCAGAGTACCCGCGACAGGCAAGGGCCCATAACGTATTGAGGCGACCTCAAAATGGCCTTTCACAAAATGACCTGGTTTTGCAAGGGGTCACCTCGGTTTTTGGCCCTGTGCTCAACGGCCATCTAGGAAACCTACCAAACCCACACATTTCTGAAAAGTAGACACCCGGGGCTTCCAGGGAGGTATGGCTTACGTGGATCCCCCAACGTTTCCTTACCCAGAATCCCCTGCAAAACTCAATTTTAGCTGAAAATATCACTTTTTCAGAAATTTTTGTGTGGGAAAGTGTGGCATCACCGGGCTCACACAAATTTCCTACCACCCAGCGTTCCCCCAGGTCTCCCGATAAAAATGGTGCCTCACTTGTGTGGGAGGCCCAAGTACCAGCGACAGGCAAGGGCCCACAACGTATTGAGGCGACCTCAAAATGGCCTTTCACAAAACGACCTGGTTTTGCAAGGGAGTCACCTGGGTTTGGCCCAGTGCTTGGCGGCCATCTAGGAAACCTACCAAACCCACACATTTCTGAAAAAGTAGACACCGGGGGCTTCCAAGGAGGTATGGCTTACGTGGATCCCCAACGTTTCCTTACCAGAATCCTCTGCAAAACTCAATTTTAGCTGAAAACATCACTTTTTTCAGAAATTTTTGTGTGGGAAAGTGTGGCATCACCAGGGTCACACAAATTTCCTACCACCCAGCGTTCCCCAGGTCTCCTGATAAAGATGGTGCCTCACTTGTGTGGGAGGCTCAAGTACCAGCGACAGGCAAGGGCCCACAACGTATTAGGCGACCTCAAAATGGCCTTTCACCAAAACGACCTGGTTTTGCAATGGGGGTCACCTGGGTTTTGGCCCTGTGCTCGGCGGCCATCTAGGAAACCTACCAAGCCACACATTTCTGAAAGGAGACACCCGGCGGCTTCCAGGGAGGTATGGCTTGCGTGGATCCCCAACGTTTCCTTACCCAGAATCCCCTGCAAACCTCAATTTTAGCTGAAGAAATCACTTTTTCACACATTTTTGTGTGGAAAGTGTGGCATCACCGGGCTCACACAAATTTCCTACCACCCAGCGATCCCCGGGTCTCCCGATAAAAATGATGCCTCACTCGTGTGGGAGGCCCAAGTAACCGCAACAGGCAAGGGCCCAAAACATTTTTTGATAGGCAATGTTGATGTTGCCTCAAAACGTTTTGTGTCCTTGCATGTCGCGGGTACTTGGGCCTCCCACACAAGTGAGGCACCATTTTTATCGGGAGACCTGGGGAACGCTGGGTGGTAGGAAATTTGTGTGAGGCCAGTGATGCCACACTTCCCACACAAAAATATGTGAAAAAGGGATTTTTCAGCTAAAATTGAGTTTGCAGAGATTCTAGGTAAGGAAGCGTTGGAGGATCACGCAAGCCACCTCCTGAAGCCTCGGGTGTCTACTTTTCAGGAAGTGTGGGTTTGGTAGGTTTCCCTAGATGGCCGCGAGCACGGACCAAAACCCAGGTGACCTACTGCAAAACCAGGTGGTTTTGAGATAGGCAATTTTGATGTCGCCTCCCTACATTTTGGGCCCTTGCCTACGCCGGTACTGGGCCTCCACACAAGTGAGGCACCATTTTATCAGGAGACCTGGAGCAGCTGGGTGGCAGGAAATTTGTGTGAGGCCAGTGATGCCACACTCCACACAAAAATGTGTGAAAGGTGATTTTTCAGCTAAAATTGAGGTTTGCAGGGGATTCTGGGTAAGGAAACGTTGGGGGCTCACGCAAGCCATACCTCCCTGAAGCCCCGGGTGTCTACTTTCAGAAATGTGTGGGTTTGGTAGGTTTCCCTAGATGGCCGCCGAGCACGGGGCCAAAGACCCAGGTGACCCCCTGCAAAACCAGGTGGTTTTGAGATAGGCAATTTTGATGTCGCCTCACTACGTTTTGGGCCCTTGCCTGTCGCGGGTACTTGGGCCTCCCACACAAGTGAGGCACCATTTTTATCGGGAGACCTGAGGGAACGCTGGGTGGTAGGAAATTTGTGTGAGGCCAGTGATGCCACACTTTCCCGCACAAAATGTGTGAAAAAAGTGATTTTTCAGCTAAAATTGAGGTTTGCAGGAGATTCTGGGTAGAAGCGTTGGGGGATCCACGCAAGCCATACCTCCTGGAAGCCCCGAGTGTCTACTTTTCAGAAATGTGTGGGTTTAGTAGGTTTCCCTAGATGGCTGCCGAGCACGCGGGCCACAGACCCAGGTGACCCCTTGCAAAACCAGGTCGTTTTGAGATAGGCAATTTTGATGTCGCCTCACTACGTTTTGGGCCCTTGCCTGTCGTGAGTACTTGGGCCTCCCACACAAGTGAGGCACCATTTTTATCGGGAGACCTGAGGAACGCTGGGTGGTAGGAAATTTGTGTGAGGCCAGTGATGCAACACTTTCCACATAAAAATGTGTGAAAAAGTGATTTTTCAGCTAAAATTGAGGTTTGCAGGGGATTCTGGGTAATGAAACGTTGGGGGATCCACGCAAGCCATACCTCCCTGGAAGCCCCGGGTGTCTACTTTTCAGAAATGTGTGGGTTTGGTAGGTTTCCCTAGATGGCCGCCGAGCACAGGGCCAAAACCCAGGTGACTCCTTGCAAAACCAGGTGGTTTTGAGATAGGCAATTTTGATGTCGCCTCACTACGTTTTGGGCCCTTGCCTGTCACGGGTACTTGGGCCTCCCACACAAGTGAGGCACCATTTTTATCGGGAGACCTGGGGGAACGCTGGGTGGTAGGAAATTTGTGTGAGGCCAGTGATGCCACACTTTTCCACACAAAAATGTGTGAAAAAAGTTATTTTTTTCAGCTAAAATTGAGGTTTGCAGGGGATTCTGGGTAAGGAAACGTTGGGGGATCCACGCAAGCCATACCTCCCTGGAAGCCCTCGGGTGTCTACTTTTCAGAAATGTGTGGGTTTGGTAGGTTTCCCTAGATGGCCGCCGAGCACGGGGCCAAAAGCCCAGGTGACCCCCTTGCAAAACCAGGTGGTTTTGAGATAGGCAATTTTGATGTCGCCTCACTACGTTTTGGGCCCTTGCCTGTCGCGGGTACTTGGGCCTCCCACACAAGTGAGGCACCATTTTTATCGGGAGACCTGGGGGAACGCTGGGTGGTAGGAAATTTGTGTGAGGGCAGTGATGCCACACTTTCCCACACAAAAATATGTGAAAAAAGTGATTTTTCAGCTAAAATTGAGGTTTGCAGGGGATTCTGGGTAAGGAAACGTTGGGGGATCCACGCAAGCCATACCTCCCTGGAAGCCCCTGTGTGTCTACTTTCAGAAATGTGTGTGTTTGGTAGGTTTCCCTAGGTGCCGGCAGAGCTAGGGTTCACAAACTACAGCTAGGCACTTTGCCAAAAAAGGGTCATTTTCCACTGCGAAATTGAGGTGTGACCACGTTGCGTTTTGCGCCGTTTCCTGTCGCAGGCACTAGGCCTACCCACACAAGTGAGGTACCATTTTTCTCGTAAGACTTTGGGGAACACGGGGTGGGTAGAAATTTGTGGATCCACGCAGATTCCAGAACTTTCCACCACAGAAATGTGGGGAAAATGTGTTTTTTGACAATTTTTTAGGTTTGCAAGGGATTCTGGGTAACAGAACCTGGTGGGAGGCAGTCAAGTCACCCCATCCTGGATTCCCCTGGGTGTCTAGTTTTCAAAAATGTATAGGTTTGCTAGGTTTCCCTGGGTGCCGGCAGAGCTAGGGTTCAAAAACTACAGCTAGGCACTTTGCCAAAAAAGGGTCATTTTTCACTGCGAAATTGAGGTGTGACCACGTTGCGTTTTGCGCCGTTTCCTGTCGCAGGCACTAGGCCGACCCACACAAGTGAGGTACCATTTTTCTCGTAAGACTTTGGGGAACGCGGGGTGGGTGGAAATTTGTGGATCTACACAGATTCCAGAACTTTCCACCACAGAAATGTGGGGAAAATGTGGTTTTTTTGACAATATTTTAGGTTTGCAAGGTATTCTGGGTAACAGAACCTGGTGGGAGGCAGTCAAGTCACCCCATCCTGGATTCCCCTGGGTGTCTAGTTTTCAAAAATGTATAGGTTTGCTAGGTTTCCCTAGGTGCCGGCAGAGCTAGGGTTCACAAACTACAGCTAGGCACTTTGCCAAAAAAGGGTCATTTTTCACTGCGAAATTGAGGTGTGACCATGTTGCGTTTTGCGCCGTTTCCTGTCGCAGGCACTAGGCCGACCCACACAAGTGAGGTACCATTTTTCTCGTAAGACTTTGGGGAACGCGGGGTGGGTGGAAATTTTGTGGATCCACGCAGATTCCAGAACTTTCCACCACAGAAATGTGAGGGAAAATGTGTTTTTTGACAATTTTTTAGGTTTGCAAGGGATTCTGGGTAACAGAATCTGGTGGGAGGCAGTCAAGTCTCCCCATCCTGGATTCCCCTGGGTGTCTAGTTTTCAAGAATGTATAGGTTTGCTAGGTTTCCCTAGGTGCCGGCAGAGCTAGGGTTCAAAAACTACAGCTAGGCACTTTGCCAAAAAAGGGTCATTTTTCACTGCGAAATTGAGGTGTGACCACGTTGCGTTTTGTGCCGTTTACTGTCACAGGCACTGGGCCGACCCACACAAGTGAGGTACCATTTTTCTCGTAAGACTTTGGGGAATGCGGGGTGGGCAGAAATTTGTGGATCCACGCAGATTCCAGAACTTTCCACCACAGAAATGTGGGGAAAATCTGTTTTTTTTGACAATTATTTAGGTTTGCAAGGGATTCTGGGTAACAGAACCTGGTGGGAGGCAGTCAAGTCACCCCATCCTGGATTCCCCTGGGTGTCTAGTTTTCAAAAATGTATAGGTTTGCTAGGTTTCCCTCGGTGCCGGCAGAGCTAGGGTTCAAAAACTACACCTAGGCACTTTGCCAAAAAGGGTCATTTTCACTGCGAAATTGAAGTGTGACCACGTTGCGTTTTGCATCGTTTCCTGTCGCAGGCACTAGGCCGACCCACACAAGTGAGGTACCATTTTTCTCATACGACTTTGGGGAACACGGGGTGAGTGGAAATTTGTGGATCCACGCAGATTCCAGAACTTTCTACCACAGAAATGTGGGGAAAATGTGTTTTTTGGGACAATTGTTTAGGTTTGCAAGGGATTCTGGGTAACAGAACCTGGTGGGAGGCAGTCAAGTCACCCCATCCTGGATTCCCCTGGGTGTCTAGTTTTCAAAAATGTATAGGTTTGCTAGGTTTCCCTAGGTGCCGGCAGAGGTAGGGTTCAAAAACTACAGCTAGGCACTTTGCCAAAAAAGGGTCATTTTTCACTGCGAAATTGAGGTGTGACCACGTTGCGTTTTGCGCCTTTTCCTGTCGCAGGCACTAGGCCGACCCACACAAGTGAGGTACCATTTTTCTCGTAAGACTTTGGGGAACGCAGGGTGGGTGGAAATTTGTGGATCCACGCAGATTCCAGAACTTTCCGCCACAGAAATGTGGGGAAAATGTGTTTTTTTGACAATTTTTTAGGTTTGCGAGGAATTCTGGGTAACGAAACCTGGTGGGAGGCAGTCAAGTCACCCCATCCTGGATTCCCCTGGGTGTCTAGTTTCCAAAAATGTATAGGTTTGCTAGGTTTCCCTAGGTGCCGGCAGAGGTAGGGTTCAAAAACTACAGCTAGGCACTTTGCCAAAAAAGGGTCATTTTTCACTGTGAAAATGTGGTGCGTCCACGTTGCGTTTTGCGCTGCTTCCTATCGCGGGAACTAGGCCTACCCACACAAGTGAGGTACCATTGTTTTCGTAAGACCTTGGGGAATACGGGGTGGGTAGAATGTTGTGGATCCGCGCAGATTCCAGAACTTTCCACCACAGAAAAGTGAGGAAAATGTGTTTTTTTTACCAATTTTTTAGGTTTGCAAGGGATTCTGGGTAACAGAACCTGGTGAGAGCCAGTCAAGTCACCCCGTCCTGAATTCCCCTGGGTGTCTAGTTTTCAAAAATATATAGGTTTGCTAGGTTTCCCTAAGTGCCCGCAGAGCTAGGGTTCAAAATCTACAGCTAGGTACTTTTCAAAAAAAGGGTAATTTTTCATTGTGAAAATGTGGTACGTTCACGTTGCATTTTGAGCCATTTCCTGTTGTGGGCACAAGGCCTACCCACACAAGTGAGGTACCATTTTTATCGGGAGACTTAGGGTAATACAGAATTGTAGAGCAACTGTTATTACCTATTGACTTTCGATGCATTTCTGCCTTCCAAATGAAAGACAATGTGTAAAAAATAAGTCATTTTGAAAAATGACCTATAATTCTCATGCTAGTATGGGTACTCCCAATTTCGGAAATGTGCAAATATCTACTGTTTCTAAAATCTACATTTTGTTCCCATTTCAGAAATACATAGGTGTCTTTCATAACAATTTTTCCATGTATACATTTTCCCAAAATAATTGCTATATACCCGGTACATAATAAAAAACCATTGCAAGATGCTGCTCAGTTATTGGCTCTGGGTTCGTCGGGTTCTTGGTGAATGTTGGACTTGGCCCTTTTTGCAGGGTCATCCCTGAACTTTTTGCCTTCCTCCTATATTTTTTCTGACCTGTTGTTGGCTGTTTTATGACTCTGGGCACTTTACCACTGCTGATCAGTGCTAAAGTGCATATGCTCTCCCCATGATAAATTGTGTTATGGATTGGTGACTCCATGATTGGATGATTGGTTTACTTGTCAGTCCCTAGTACAGTGCACGGAGTGTGCCCAGGGCTTGTAAATCCAATGCCGCTGGTGGGATTGCAGCACTGGTTGTGCCACCCACAGAAGCGGCTTGTAAAATGTGTCTCAGGCCTGCCATTGCAGAGCCTGTGTGCAGTCTGTGACTGCCATGTCGACTTGGCAAGTGCACCCACTTGCCAGTCCCTAAACCTTCCCTTATCTTCATATCAGACACCCCTAAGGTAGGCCCAAGGGCAGGGTGCATTGTAAGTATAAGGTAGGACATGCCCTGGTGTGTGTGGCATGTCCTAATAGTGAATTACAGCCATTTTCGTTTTTCACTATTGCAAGGCTACCTGTTCTCCATAGGCCAGAATGGGCAGTTTGATTATTACACTTTATAGTCAGAACTGACCCAGGGAACATGGTAGAAAAACGAATTTAGTATGCCTGAACTCAGAATGATAAAATACATCTTTTAGTGAAGTTGGTTTTAACATTCTGTGTTTGAAAATACCACTTTTAGAAAGTAGGTATTTTCTTGCCTAAACCATCCAGCTGCCTCTGCTCAGGTTGTGTATTGTATGTCTGGGTTTGTGAGTGACAGGGGCTGGGGGATTCCAGGAGGCAGGGTGAGTCAGCACTAGGCTGAATAGGTCTGCCTGAAGGAGGATGGGTGGGAGGAGTTGCACCTGGGTCTGAATAGGGCTGTGCCTGCCTTCCACAATGCTGGCTCCACCTCCTGCCGGGCGTCTGATGGCTCTGCCCCTCACTCTCAAAGGAAAGAAGGAGTCAGAAAAACAAAGTGCTCCAGGACTGACCAGAACTGGTTTTGGACCAGGCAGAGGCCTCTCTGCCTTCAGAGAACAAAGGGAAAAGGTGTATAAAAAGGGGACCCAGACCCCTAGGAAATTAGATCACTTCTGGGAAATCAAGAAACCTGTTGCCAAGGAGAAGAACCGGAGAAGCTGAAGGAGGAGTACTGCCCCTGTGCTGTTTTGCTGATTGGGGTTGGCCTGCAGTGGTTGCTTTCTGCCAAGGACAGGAGAAAAGACTTTGCTGTGCTTTGTCATCTTGAAGAAGGGAATCTCCAAGGGCTTGAACTGAGCTTGCCTCCTGCCTGAAGTCACAGGGACACAAAGACTTCACCCCTTCTGTTTGCCTGCATCTGGAACTGCTGTTTTAGCTGCTAACAGAGGAAATTGCAACACCGACGCCGGCGAGCGACGCCGTAACCTGCACCGAAGCCGTGGGCACCGCTCGTGAAGAGCACGACGCACCGCCCCGACTTGCACCGTAGGCCCGACGCCTGCCGACGCCGTGCGACATCGACTCCGAAGCCGTCATCGAGGCCGCTGCCTGCACCGGAGCCGAGGACACCGCTCGTGACGCTCACGACGCACCGTCCCGACTCGCACCGCAGCCCCGACTTCACCGACGCCAGGGCTTCATCATCGCGGAGCCGATCCTCGGCGTGGGTGACCCCCGAATCCATCGACGCCGCACCATCGTAAGGAACCGACGCCTCGCCGCCATCCGTGACGTCACCTCCCCGACACAGTAAGGAACCGACGCCTCACCTCCCCTGCGCTGCAGTAAGGAACCGAGACATCACCTCCCCTGGGGTCGTAAGGAACCGACGCCGCCGGCGCCAACGAAGCATCACCTCCCCGGCGCCGTGCACCGTCTTTGTTTTCATCGAATTCCAGGTACTGTTCTTTGTGGGTCTGCTCGACTCCGGGCCCGACGCCGCG
The DNA here is from genome assembly GCA_963921515.1 of Calotriton arnoldi. Classification (NCBI taxonomy): domain Eukaryota; kingdom Metazoa; phylum Chordata; class Amphibia; order Caudata; family Salamandridae; genus Calotriton; species Calotriton arnoldi. The sequence goes on along the minus strand of CAWUFW010006843.1, from coordinate 139,643 downwards.
CACCTCGCGGTCGGCGCCGTACTTTGGGATTTCCACCGGTCACGACGTCGTGATAACTCCAAGTGGAGTTATTTGTTGCTACAAGCTTTATTTGATTGACTATCCTATTTTTGAAGATAACGTGAACTGTCTCTATCATTTTAAGTCTATTTTTGAGTACTGTATTGTGGATTTTTGCTATTGGGTCTTGTGATAAGTCTATATAAAGATTACTTATTTTTACATAAACAACCTGTGTGGTGTCCATCTGTAGTGTTTTCACTGTATTACTGTATGTGTTCACAAATGCTTTACACACTGCCTCTGAGATAAGCCTGTCTGCTCGTGCCAAGCTACCAGGGGGTGAGCAGGGGTTATTTTAGGAGTGTTTCCCCCTTATCCTGACTAGAAGCAAGGGTCCCTATTTGGACAAAGGTGCAAACCATTGCCAACTAGAGACCCCCAGTTCTAACATTGGTGGTCAGCGGTGAGGATTTGGACTTGCATTTGTGATTCATATACAGTGATTGGTGTACACTACTAGTGAGTGCAGACCAATACGCGACCACATACCTTTTTGATAGGACTTTTTTTCCTTGGAACCTTTATTTTTGTTGAGAACTGCCAATTTTTACCATGAGCAAAAAGGATCCATTGCACCTGCAGATATTGAATTTGAAGAAGATAGGGTTGATACCTACACTGTGCCAGAACTCAAAGCTGTTTGTAAAAAGTTTAAAATCTCTATGAGAGGCCTCACCAGGAAGGAGGAGTTTCACAAGGCGCTAAGGGCCTGGTTGGAAGCACGGAATGCCAGTGGGCAGTCCGAGGAGCCTGTGGAGGAGGCAGAGAATTTAGATGGGCAGCTTGAGGGGCCATTGGGCTTACCTGGGAGGGAGTGCCTTCCAGGGAGGGCAGCAGTGTTTCTCAAAGGGCCTGTCTCCAGAGGAGCTGGAGGACAGGGATAAAAGCAGGATGCATGAAATGGAAATGGCCAAACTAAAACAGGGAAGCCATGATAGCCTTGAGCATAAGAAATTGGAGTTGGAAAGTAAGAGGTTGGCCATGGAAGAAAGGAAGATGCTTTTAGAGCATGAGAGAATGATGAGGGTGTTGGAGTTCAAAGCCAGGGGCTTAGGGATTCCTCCCTCTGGTGGCAGCAAAATTGTATTACCTAGTGCTGAGGGAGTAGTACACACACCCAGAGATGTGGTGCCTGACTTGGAGGGGGTTAATATACACCAGGAGGTTCAAGGACATGAGGTAGCTCCAGTAGTGCGCAGTGTCCCTGAGAGGAATAGGGAAACTGACGCAGGGATTCATGGTCCTAGTAGCAGGAGGGACACTCTACTGACTCTAGATGGGAGGTGCAGGGAGAGTGGTTCCCCCATGTTTGAATTCCTGGGGTGTGAGTGTGAAGACCGCCCAGAAGAGTGTGGGTTGAGTGACAGAGACAGTCAGATACTGTCTTGCCAATCTCAGCAGAGTGGTGTGGGGTACATGTGTGAGGCACTGGATGGTGAGGTGAAGGATAACTTGGTTAACACCTGTGAGGGGTTGTGTGATCCAATTGTGGGAGAGCATATTGTAAGTCCCTGTTTTCCAGAGCTATGCCAACGCCTGTTGGAGAGTGAGTTCTCTGACCCCAGGGAGCTCACGAGGGAGGAAGACCTTTTGGTGGTTTCCAGAGGGTCTGAAAAGGCATTGGGGAGTGACCCTAAGAGGAGTGGCTCAGGTATCTTCCAGCCCAGAGTGGTGGAAGTGGTTCAGAGTAGCCCAGCTAGGTCCCGGTGTAGTGGGAGGGGTGTAGGGGCTCACGTCCTGTCTCAGTGGAGAAGGAGTGAGTGTGGGGCTGCGTGTCCCAAGGTGCCCGAAACCCAGTCTCAGAGCCTGGATGGTTCTTTAAGGGAACACCAGGTAGGGAGCCTAGGCTGTCCTGATGGGCCGCCTGTTGAGGAGGATCTCCTAGTGTCTAGAGAACCTGGAGCGTCTGTAAATGGAGCTCCAGTGTTTCTGGTATCTGGCAGTGCCGCTCCACTTGGGAGGGTGCAGAAGTCCAGAGTGAGGGGTGAGAGGGGAGAGAGTCCCCAGTGGAAGAACCAGTGGGTCAGGGACCAGCCAGAAGGGCTGAGTCACCAGTGAATGACCATGGTGACACCACTTCTGTCCTGGGGGATCTTCGCGTGCTGTCAGATGGACAGGGGTCGGGAGATCTGCGCCAGGCGGACTGTCACACAACACATGAGAGATGTGTTACCCTCTGGGGGGCATGCGTGCTCCCCAGGAAGTCCTGGTGCGCCAGGCAGATTATTACACAACTCTAGAGGAGTGTGTTTCCCTTGGGGGGTTGGTGTACCCTCCCGGAAGTCCTGGGTTGCCAGGCACAGGTCCAGCCTAAGGGTACAGACCCTGGGTTGGAGGACCAGGTTCAGGGTGTCCCCCTGACCTGGAGGAAGGGGCAGCTGCTAACAGTGCCCCTACCAGTTTGTCTTCTGGGGGCACCACTCCAGGTGGGAGGGTGCAGGACCCCAGTAAGGGGGCGGGGAGAGGACAGCCTCACCCCTGGCCTCTGCCCAGTCTAAGGGTACAGACCCTATGCTGGGATCCCAGTTGCAGGATAGAACCCCTGAACTGGTGGGCGGGTGTGCAGGACCCCTGCCACAGGTGCCCTGACAATTCTGGAAGGGGGTACAGCTCCAGGTGGGAGGGTGCAGAGCCCCAAGGAGGAGGACCAGGTGTGGGAGAGCCCACCCCAGTCTCCTGTCCAGCCGCCGGTTACAGGCCCGGGGCTGGTGGGTCAGTGTCAGGATGTCATACCTGACCTGACGGTTGGGAGAGTGGACAAAGGGTGCCAGGCACCTGGGGCTACTGCCCCCGCTCTCTGACACCACAGAAGTTGGAGAGCCATGAAAGGCCTGGGGCCTGGCTCTCATCACTGACGGCTGTCAGTGGCCACTGTGGCTTGCTGTCCTGGTGGACAGAGTTGCCCCTGGGAGGGGGACAGAAGTCACACCCCGGGGGTGGACTAGGCCATACATCTGTGTTGGCCATGTGGGTACTGTCTGTCGGTTGGGACACACCTGTGAGCAAGCTAAGGTTAGGTGCTGCACAGGTGGTGTCCACAGTTGAGGAGAAGGGTTCCCCATGGGTTAGCTGGGTGGGCCCTGAGAGTATGGACAGAGGGATCCAAATAGGTTCAGATTGGCGTAGAACTGGAGTATGCCCCTGCTGTTGTGGGCCAGGGTCCAGGTTCTATCGCCCAAAGCAGAGAAGCCCATCAGGGTAGTGATTGGTCTCCCCTGCGTTTTGGCTGGAAGGGGGTTGTGTTGGACTTGGCCCTTTTTGCAGGGTCATCCCTGAACTTTTTGCCTTCCTCCTATATTTTTTCTGACCTGTTGTTGGCTGTTTTATGACTCTGGGCACTTTACCACTGCTGATCAGTGCTAAAGTGCATATGCTCTCCCCATGATAAATTGTGTTATGGATTGGTGACTCCATGATTGGATGATTGGTTTACTTGTCAGTCCCTAGTACAGTGCACGGAGTGTGCCCAGGGCTTGTAAATCCAATGCCGCTGGTGGGATTGCAGCACTGGTTGTGCCACCCACAGAAGCGGCTTGTAAAATGTGTCTCAGGCCTGCCATTGCAGAGCCTGTGTGCAGTCTGTGACTGCCATGTCGACTTGGCAAGTGCACCCACTTGCCAGTCCCTAAACCTTCCCTTATCTTCATATCAGACACCCCTAAGGTAGGCCCAAGGGCAGGGTGCATTGTAAGTATAAGGTAGGACATGCCCTGGTGTGTGTGGCATGTCCTAATAGTGAATTACAGCCATTTTCGTTTTTCACTATTGCAAGGCTACCTGTTCTCCATAGGCCAGAATGGGCAGTTTGATTATTACACTTTATAGTCAGAACTGACCCAGGGAACATGGTAGAAAAACGAATTTAGTATGCCTGAACTCAGAATGATAAAATACATCTTTTAGTGAAGTTGGTTTTAACATTCTGTGTTTGAAAATACCACTTTTAGAAAGTAGGTATTTTCTTGCCTAAACCATCCAGCTGCCTCTGCTCAGGTTGTGTATTGTATGTCTGGGTTTGTGAGTGACAGGGGCTGGGGGATTCCAGGAGGCAGGGTGAGTCAGCACTAGGCTGAATAGGTCTGCCTGAAGGAGGATGGGTGGGAGGAGTTGCACCTGGGTCTGAATAGGGCTGTGCCTGCCTTCCACAATGCTGGCTCCACCTCCTGCCGGGCGTCTGATGGCTCTGCCCCTCACTCTCAAAGGAAAGAAGGAGTCAGAAAAACAAAGTGCTCCAGGACTGACCAGAACTGGTTTTGGACTAGGCAGAGGCCTCTCTGCCTTCAGAGAACAAAGGGAAAAGGTGTATAAAAAGGGGACCCAGACCCCTAGGAAATTAGATCACTTCTGGGAAATCAAGAAACCTGTTGCCAAGGAGAAGAACCGGAGAAGCTGAAGGAGGAGTACTGCCCCTGTGCTGTTTTGCTGATTGGGGTTGGCCTGCAGTGGTTGCTTTCTGCCAAGGACAGGAGAAAAGACTTTGCTGTGCTTTGTCATCTTGAAGAAGGGAATCTCCAAGGGCTTGAACTGAGCTTGCCTCCTGCCTGAAGTCACAGGGACACAAAGACTTCACCCCTTCTGTTTGCCTGCATCTGGAACTGCTGTTTTAGCTGCTAACAGAGGGAAATTGCAACACCGACGCCGGCGAGCGACGCCGTAACCTGCACCGAAGCCGTGGGCACCGCTCGTGAAGAGCACGACGCACCGCCCGACTTGCACCGTAGGCCCGACGCCTGCCGACGCCGTGCGACATCGACTCCGAAGCCGTCATCGAGGCCGCTGCCTGCACCGGAGCCGAGGACACCGCTCGTGACGCTCACGACGCACCGTCCCGACTCGCACCGCAGCCCCGACTTCACCGACGCCAGGGCTTCATCATCGCGGAGCCGATCCTCGACGTGGGTGACCCCGAATCCATCGACGCCGCACCATCGTAAGGAACCGACGCCTCGCCGCCATCCGTGACGTCACCTCCCCGACACAGTAAGGAACCGACGCCTCACCTCCCCTGCGCTGCAGTAAGGAACCGAGACATCACCTCCCCTGGGGTCGTAAGGAACCGACGCCGCCGGCGCCAACGAAGCATCACCTCCCCGACGCCGTGCACCGTCTTTGTTTTCATCGAATTCCAGGTACTGTTCTTTGTGGGTCTGCTCGACTCCGGGCCCGACGCCGCGCACCTCGCGGTCGGCGCCGTACTTTGGGATTTCCACCGGTCACGACGTCGTGATAACTCCAAGTGGAGTTATTTGTTGCTACAAGCTTTATTTGATTGACTATCCTATTTTTGAAGATAACGTGAACTGTCTCTATCATTTTAAGTCTATTTTTGAGTACTGTATTGTGGATTTTTGCTATTGGGTCTTGTGATAAGTCTATATAAAGATTACTTATTTTTACATAAACAACCTGTGTGGTGTCCATCTGTAGTGTTTTCACTGTATTACTGTATGTGTTCACAAATGCTTTACACACTGCCTCTGAGATAAGCCTGTCTGCTCGTGCCAAGCTACCAGGGGGTGAGCAGGGGTTATTTTAGGAGTGTTTCCCCCTTATCCTGACTAGAAGCAAGGGTCCCTATTTGGACAAAGGTGCAAACCATTGCCAACTAGAGACCCCCAGTTCTAACAGTGAACCTACAAGTCCTATATATCCCCACAACCAGAAAGGTCCAGCGGATATAACGGTATATTGCTTTCAAATAGCTGTCATAATTAGAAGAAGTTACAGGTGAAAACGTTGACACAAATGGCTGTTTTTTTCAACTAATTTTCAATTTTTCCTTCATTTAACTGTTAGTTTCTATAAGGAAAACTTTAAGGATCTACACAAATGACCCCTTGCTGAATTCAGAATTATGTCTACTTTTCAGAAATGTATGGCTTTTTAGGATCTATTATTGGTTTCATACCCATTTCTACCATTAACTGGAAGGAGGTTGAAAGCACAAAAAATAGCAAAAATAGGCTATGTCTCAGAAAAATGCCAAAACTGTGTAAAAAAAGTTGGTTTTCTGACAAAAGTCTGCTTGTCCCTGAAAGCTGGGGAGATGGTGATTTCAGCACCACAACCCCTTTTTTGATGCCATTTGCAGGGAAAAAACAAGACGCTTTTATCTGTAGCCCTTTTTTCGCATTTTTCCCAAAACAAACAAAATTTAGCTGTATTTTGGCTAATTTCTGGGTCCCCTCCAGGGGAATCCACAAACCCTGGGTACCTTTACAATCCCCATGATGTTAGAAAAAAAGGACGCAAATTTGGCATGGATACATTATGTGGTCAAAACGTTACAGGGGCCTAAGCGTGCACTACCCCAAATAGCCAAAAAAAGGCTTAGCACAGGGGGGGAAAAGGCCTAGCAGCGAAGGGGTTAAAGGCCTATGAGTTTCGAAAATGCATTTTACAATAAGTAAGACAGGCCTGCTACCTTTGTCGTAACTTTTCATAATAAACAGATGAGACCTGTGGCACTTGAAGTAACATTTCCCAATGAATCAATCAATCCTATAACCTTAAATGGCTTGTGGTCATAACTAACTGAGGCCCCCTATACCATACATAAACTAACAACCACCAAAGTCATAGCATTACAAACCAAAAGAATAGACAACCCTGTGAAAAGTGCCTATCAAGGATTATCTCATTGCAAATCTTCAGTTCCAAGTGTTTGTCAGAGGAGATACCAACAACAAAGGCCTTGTCTATGACAGTAATCTATGGGAGCCCATGCGACAAAATATTTGTCTACAGCCTTTAACACATTGTAAATACAATCCACCCTTGAGGCCTACTGCCATTAACAAATGATTTTCACAATACACTTGTCAAGCTTACTGAATTTTTTGTAACTTTTCATAATAAACATAACAGACGTATGGCATCTGACATAAAGTTTCCCAAAGAACTAATTCGGCCTACTGCCTTTATCATTGGCTTGTCAACATAAACCAACCCAAGACTATTGAATTCTGCTTAAGCTTCCCCACAAGGCAACCCTCAGGCATACAGTCAGCAAGTGTATACAGAAACACCATTAGCAGTGTCTGATCCTTCACGAGAAGGTTAGAAGTGATGAGAAACATCATATGAGCGTGTGTAAAGCGCACTGTCCCCCGGGAGGGTATCCTGGCGCTCAGCTTTCCCAGGGTGTATCTCTGTAATATCCATTTGCAATCGAAATGCTTCGTCTTTATTGTAAAGCGCTCTGATACCTCCGGGCTAGATAAATAATAAATAAATAAACATAATGACACGATCAGTAGCAGTAACCGATTAATCAATTAATCTCATGAATATTGGCAGTATATCATCAAACACTTTAGCGCTATTTGCACCTAATCAGCTACACGATAGACAGTGCTTTAAATGGGCCGGTACTCACCGGTACTGAGTACCGGCACTTCTGAATTTTTTTGGCGTCAGTACCGGCACTTCTCTGTAGCCAGGGAGAGTACCGGTACCCTGATCGATGGCAGGCTCAGGTTAGGTTTACCTCCAGTGCAGGGCAGAGGCCGCTCTGCTTCCGAGGAGCTTGTAATTAACTGAGCCGTGAAGTAGCCTTTTACAGAGTTGCTGCTGAAGATTCCAGCAGAGCCCATTTGAATGTCCACAAACTGCAGGGGTTTGAGAGGGCTTGCGTCATGCTGTGATTAACAGGACAGGGTCTAGACAGACCCTGCACTGTCAATCAGGTGTGCAGGGACCATTCTGGTAAAAGTGCTTTAGCCCCCCACCCCTCCGTCAGGTATGTGAAATGAGCTGGGGCCTCAAGTCAGTAATCCAGTCTCATTTATGCTATGGCAGCGCAAGACAGTCCTCCACCTTTGGCAAAGTTTTTAGTTTCATGTTTTTGTTCAGCACAGGAGCTGCTTCCCCTTGTGTGCCCCTCCAACACTAATCACTGCATTTACATGATAACAGCGACTGCCCTGGGTAATGGGTTCATGGGTGTGAAGTTAGCCCTGCCCTTAGGGCAATGAACAGCAGGAAACCTGCAGCACTCCAGGCATGAGCTCCCATGACAACTGGTGATGTATTTGGTTGGGGAAAGATTAGATGGACATAGAAGGAAGGGGGAGGGATGAATGTAAAGAAGTGAGGTGACAGGTGAAGTTAGGATTGCCACTTTATCAGACAAAAATGGCAGATGTTTTTTTGAGTTCTGAAATCATAAATGGGCTTAGAAATGGTATTTTAACACAAATTTGTGTAAAGTCAAAACCCTGGTACATTTCTTGTTAACTGAAAGAAAGAAAAAAAATATATATATACACACACACACAAACAAAAATAATGAAATATAGCAGAACAAAATAGTGGCCAGGTGGCAAACTTTGGGGATGAGTACAGCATGGAGGGGGAGAACAGGAGGCAAGTAGGGAAAAAAACAGTGAGAAAATGTAAGAGACTTGTGGAGAGAGTAAGCGAGAAGTGGGAGTAAGAGGGGCACAACTAGCTAGAGAAAGTTAGAAGCTGGGTAAAGAGGAGAGGTGAGTGGAGAGGACATGTGGATGTAAAAACACAGAACCAGAAAGAGACAGGAAGAGCCTGGTCATAGGGAAATGGGCAGTGGCAGTATTTTAAATGGGCCAGCACTCACAGGTACGGAGTACCAGCACTTCTTATTTTTATCACTATAAGTACTGCACTTCTCTACTGTGAGGAGAGTACTGGTACTCATGAAAGGTAGGTATATCTTGCCCTTAGCCCCACCCCTAGCACCACTTGCCACACCTCTATTTTAATGAGTACCTGCACTTATTTTTTCCCATTTAAAGTACTGACGATAGATAAATACGGGGTTAACCACTGGAGGATGAGTAAAGCCTGATCAATCACAGGAAGTCAAAAATACTTGATCAATTAAGGGAGAATTTGTCAGATTTGTTTAATATCGAGAGTGTGGTCGAACCCAGGAGTGTTCTCAGTACTCGATCAATCACGAGAAATAACAGTGACCGATTAATAACAGAGTATTCGCAGCATCCGGCCAGTCGCATTAGTATTACCAGTACCAGATGACTCATGGGAGGATTAGCGACGCCTCCTCAGTTACAGTAATATTAGTAATAATTATTAAACATTGGGGTATTGACAGTGCCTGACCAATCACAGAATTAATAGCAGTGCCGTCGTCGAGCATAGATGATTATCGCTATTTGATCAATCCCAGGACGTTGTCAGCATCTGATCAATCACAGGCGGTTAGGGGAAGTTTATCAGTCTCAGGAGGATTGGATTAACAGTGTCTGGATCGATTAGAAGTGACATCGTAAGTTATTGATATTGTTTTGAATCTCAAATCCTCAAACAGTGTTTATGAGGAAGAAGCATTGTGCCTCACAGGTCACCATCGATGATTAACCGCAGCCTCTGCTGCCACCTACTGGTTAACTGCATGTATAGTTTTGCTTGCAAGCAGGGGCGTAGGAGACACTAAAATTCTGGGGGGGACAAGGACAACCGTTTGGACTTTCCAGTGACCCGATATAAATCGACTATTGTCTGAGAACCGTACACTCAGTTAAACGAATACAATCGCTTAGTTTTGTAGTGAAACATTGATAAAGGCAGGCATGTAGTCACAGTTTGCAAGTATGCTTTAATTGTTATTTACATTCACAAAGTAATTTGACCAAATGTGAAAAAACATGTTTTTCAATCTTACATCTTCATGCACCAAGCACACAAAGGTGGGACGAAAAAGGAAGAATAAACTGAATGCTCCTCGCGACATTCCTAAACCTCAAAATACAATTGGACTAATATTGGAGTGTTGGAGACAGGCTACAAGCACACAGAGCTGTAAGAGCAGAGAAATGTCCACTTTGTAAAAGTGGCATATCTAAAATAGTAATATGAAATCCAACCTTACCAGTAAAGAGGATTTATCATTGCCATTCCAAAGATGCAAAACATGGTACAGCTACTCCTTTCTAATCAGGAATTACAGCTCAAAAGAGTGTATTGAGGAATTCCCAATGTTAATCTATGAGAGGAGTAGGCCTCACAGAAGTGAAAAACGAATGTAGGTGTTTTTCACTACAAGGACATGCAAAACCTAAAAGTACATGTCCTACCTTTTAGTAACATAGCACCCTGCCCTATGGGCTACCTAGGGCCTACATTAGGGGTGAAGTATGTGTAATAAAAGAGAAGTTTAAGGCTTGGCAAGGGGTTTTCAATACCAAGTTTACATGGCAGTAAAACTGCACACACAGTCTCTGCAGTGGCAGGCCTGAGACATGTTTAAAGGGCTACTTGTGTGGGTGGCACAATCAGTGCTGCAGACCCACTAGCAGCATTTAATTTACAGGCCCTGGGTATATGGTATACCACTGTAATAAGGCACTTATAAGTAAATTAAATATGCTAGTTGTGTATACACCAATGTTACCATGTTTGGGGGAGAAACACATGCACTTTAGCACTGGTCAGCTGTGGTAAAGTGCTCTGAGTCCTAAGGCCAACAAAAAGAATAAGCAAAAAGAGGAAGTAAACATGCAAAAGGTTTGGGGGAAGACCACTCTAAGGCTGGCAGGTCTAATAGTATGGTATAGGATTCTGTGTGTCTGAGTATTAAAGTCAGTTGGATCCCTTTTGGAAACCCCTGGTTTAGCAGGGCACAAGAAGGAGAGCGAGAATAGTTTCTCAAACACTGGAAGTTTATCACTTGCATTCCTGTGACTGGAGGGTGAAGAAACCCTTAATGCGTCACAAAAGTATACAACACAATACAGAAACTTTTGTTGTCTAATCTATGAGAAGCGTTATTGCAGATGGATGATACGAGTGTAGAGTGCACTCAAACCGCATTATCTTGCACAAAAATATAAGAAGCACTAAGAGATAAATTTGCAATAAGAATTAGCCTTGTGTGGGATGCTCACAAAAATGGGATGTACAGTGTTTTTGTGGAAGAGAGATGCCTACCAATGTAAAAAGGCCTGCTGTGCGAGACACTTATGAGATGCTCACAGAAGATAGGTATAGTGAGATATGCAGAATGAGGTGTGTGGCAAAGATCAGATATGAGGTGTTGGTGATGAACACCAGAAACATAGTGTTTGTGTGTGAAGCTTACAAATGAGTAGAGTGGGTGGAAAGTCACAAATGAGTAGTGCATGGAATGCACTAAAGCACAAAAACTTTGTTATATGGGAGGCTCACAAAAACTATAAAATGCTCAAAACAAGCAAATATGCCTCGTGCTAGGATTATTCGAGCCAAAATATTGAGCATTTAATTGAAACAATAATTGAAGGCGTGGAGCCTTGCTCAAGACTATGATGATTTATTTACAAGTGACATTTGGAGAGTTGCATATGAACAGTGAAGTAATCTTTGGGGAATAGTTATTGCTGCCAAAAAAAAAGTCAGATGGGCAGGATAACTTGGATATGGGGGTGATGCTTCAGAATATGAGCCAGGGGTGTCCAACACCAATGACTCTGCTTCTGAACATGTCGAGGAGGAGTCTGAAGATCCATTACTGGAGAACTCTTGTCCCCCAGGGAATAGCTCTAGTGACAGAGGGATGCCCTTGAGGTAGGACCCCCTTTATTCCTCCTGGGAGGGTGCAAAGTGTTCAGGTCCTCCACGGTTAATTCAACCTCCTCTGCCACTTCAATAGGGACCTCCATCTCTAGCAAGAGAGTGGATTCTTTAGAAAGGGAATAACACCTGCTCAAAGTTGAGAGTTCCATGCTCAGAATCAAGAAGGAACAGTTGGCCCTAGATAAGGAAACCCTAGAAGTACAGAGGGCTATGAAGAATTTGGGATTAGAATCCCATGGTGGCAGCACTAGTGAACCTAGAGTTAGGGAACACTCCTTTGACACTAGGAACTTGAGCAGGATAGTCCCTCCTTACCAGCAGGGTGATGACATGCATAAGTGGATTATTGCTTCAGAGAGGGCCTGTATAGTTCAGAAGGTTCCTCAGGGCCAGTGGGCCAGTGGGCAGCTATCCTGTGGCTCTCCTTTGCTAACAAAGGAAGAGACAAACTCTTGACTGTGAAGGAAGACGATGCAGACAATTACAAAGTCTTGAAGAGTGCCCTCACAGATGGGTTTGGGTTAACCACTGAGCAATACAGGGTTAAGTTTAGGGACACACAGAAGGCACACACCCAAGACTGGGTAGATGTTGTAGATAGTGCTATTAAGGCTCTGGAAGGCTGGCTTCATGGAAATAATGTGCATGATTATGAAGGACTGTACAATTTACTTGTGAGGAAGCACATCCTTAACAACTGTCAAAATCAGCAACTGCACCAGTACATGGTGGACTCAGATCTGACCTCTCACCAAGAACGGGAAAAGAAGGCAGACAAGTCACTTGGGTCCGCACCAGGGTACAACAAAAGTCTCATGGTGGTGGTGACCAGAAGAAGCAAGATTCTTCTAAGGCCCAAGAGAAATCCACTCTTGGATTCCACCGGACTCCTTCACATGCTTCTTCAGAGGTATCTTCTTCGAAGTCTTCCATTGTCGTCTAAGGCAGGTTCCGACGTCACTTCACCCCTATGCACCCGGGTGCAGGTAACCTGGATCCTGGGGCATCCACGGGTGGGGGGACTCTCCAACCTCCCGTCTTCCAAAGGGTTTCTTCGGGGTCCTCTGGGAAGGGTCCTTCTTCTGTAAAACTGCAACTGCTCCATTGACTTCCATTGGGCACAAGGCTGTGTTTCCACTCTGCACACAGCCTCTGTGGGGTTCCTAGGTACTTACCTTGGGTAGTTCCTTGTGTCCCCATCACCTATGAGTCTTCTGGTCCAAGTCCCATTCTCCTTGAAGTTTGCATTCCACTTTCTAAGTATATGGTTTGGCCTTCCCCTCGACACCAGTGTATATTTGTGCTACTTAATTATTTTGAAGTATTCTTGTGTGTATTGTTGATATCTACGGGTAGGAGATATACCAATGTGTTAGTGATTGTGTTGCATGATAAATAGCCTTATTTTTATAAACACTGTGTGGTTCTTTTTCATCCAATCTACACTGTTGATTAAATGTGGTAAAACAAACTACTTTACACTCCTTCAAGATAAGCCTGAAGGCTTCTCTCCACAGCTACCACTTTGAGAGCTTTCTATGGTTATCAAAGACCACTAAAATCACCATAAGGGTTGCCTGGATTAGTGCAAGGTGCATCACTCCTGAGAGTGTGCACCATATACTAACCCAGCCTCCTACAACCACCAACACCAGTTCTCCAATATACTTCTCCTGCCAGGGCACAAGTCCTAAAAAAAAGAAGTGGGGCACTAACCAAGTTAGGCAGTATGTAAGTAACATCACAGCGCATGACATTGCACATGACTTCAGAGGGAGTGATATCACAAAAAATTACATCAGTTTCTAAGACCTCGCATATGTTAAGCAGGGCTATCATGAGTACATTCTAGCACATTACAATATTTAACAAATTAGAGTTTGCGTCAGAGTTGTGCCAAAAAAAGTGATGCAACCACGGTGCAAGATCTAGGCCTCCACTTATACATTTATTTATTAAAACTCTGCCTGAAAGAAATTGGCAACAAGAAGAAACATGGCTGTATATCTGTTCTGCTTAATTGGTTGCAAAGTCTGCATTTTAAAATATCTTATGGGGTTAAGACTTGCTGGAGAGGCATGTGTTTTGTCTAGTCCCAGCTTTGATTCAATGTAGCATAGAGGGTTAATATGTCTCACGCAAAGCACATCATGTGACAAACAGATGACTGATTTTTGTTTTATGTAGATGGGTAAGTGGGTTATTGCTTTTAACACAGAGATCCTTTAGTTACTTGCAGTTCGTAAATTGTAATCCTTCTAATATAGCACAGCAAATTATAAAGGAAAGGATATGTGACTCCTACACCTTGTAACCCTCACTAACTTAAGTAACACATCCTGTAAAGTGATTTACACACATATGGTTTATTGTAAATGTATGTGTGATTTAAAGCGCTCCTTCACCCTGGATTGGGTTGAGTAGCGCTATAAAAGAAATATGACAAAATAGCGATATTTAAATTGTTATTTGCGTAAATATTAGGACAAACAAACACATCTGACACAACATAATGTAAGATGGGTGCTTAGACTAAGGGGTCGATTCCGATTCGGGCCGGAAATCTCTCCGACCGAGCCGGACCCGGAGAAATTTCCGACCGAATCGGACCCGTGCAGTCCGACCGAACGAGTCCGATGCATTCGTATGCCACCGGACACGAGTCGGTCGGACTCCCATTGAACTCAATGGGAGCCGGTCGTACAACGCGTACGCGGGCTCCCATTGCCTCCAATGGGTGCGAGGCGGACAAGGGCGCCCCCTACAGCGAGTACGCCGCGGAGCGCTTCGCGGCGTACACGCACAGGTAGGGGGACCCATGGGTCCCCCTGTGTGCGCCCTCGCACGGGTACGCGTACAGGGGGTCCGACACGGACCCCCAAAGTACGGCTCCGACAGCGAGTTCGAGTCGGACGGCGCGAGTCGGTCGGAGCGGTCGAGGTGCGCATCGTACTTACCCGGCCGGAAAACGTCTCCATTGCGCGGTGCGAATCGGGTCCGAGCGAGTCGGTCGGAGCGGTACGATCCGGGTACGAGTCGGTCGGAGCGGTCGGGTCGCCCGGACGAGTCGGTCGGCGAGTCGCATCATACTCGCTCGGCCGGACCCGCGTACGATTCGGTCGGGAAAAAGGGCTCCGAATCGGATCCGGTAAAGCCGAATCCTATTCGGAGCCCTACCGGCCGAGATCGGAATCGACCCCTATGTCTGATGCTAATTGTTCTCATGTTCCAGGGCGAGGTTTAACTGTTCAAAATAAACATTTTAACAAAACATTAGGCTTTGAGTGGCTGATTTGCGCAGTGTGAAACAGTCAAATGAGGTAGGGTCGCAGCTGAGGAGGGGCAGGATGCAGGCAGTAATTAACAAACTACCTCTCTTCCTTTGTCCTGTAAGTTGACTGCATGCAGTGGTGGCGGCGAGGACTAGGTGTGAAAAATTCCTTGAGCTTTTGCACAACAAAAGGGAAGGTCACAAGTCAAGTGCAGGGCCATTAGCATGTCAAAGCACTCACGCTTTGACGTAGCAATGGCCCTGCCAGAGACAGAAGAGAGAGGGGAAATTCTTTCGTCCCCTCGTCCCCCCCACCCTTGTCCCCCTCGTCCCCCCCACACTAAAATCTGGGGGGGATATATCCCCCGCGTCCCCCACGCTTCCTACGCCCATGCTTGCAAGGGCAACCAGACCATCGGTGTATACATATTCTGTTGGGCGGAGGAACATTCACAGGCGGGGTTTGAAGAGCGGAAGAACTAGGCGTGGACATGCGTGAAAGTCGCATTTAAAAGCCCTCTGTCCGAGCCACTATTCTAGCCAAATCATTTTGTCTGTCCCCAACAGTTAACTTCCCCTAGTCTTGCAGTGTCCTGAGGACACGTTACTGCGACCTGCATCCAGACGACCCCGTCTGTCCCTTATCCCGCCTCATCCTCAGCTCTTTACAGACCTCACCAGTCACACGTACCTGTTACCAAAAAGGAGCTGAACGCACGTGCTACTGGCCTGCACGTTGTCTTCGTCATCCATTACTCCCATGCGAGGCTAAGCCCCGCAACATTACATTGGCGGCGAGAGGAAGGTACCCGGTATAAAGCCACCCAGCTAGAGGCCCCATCTCCGATCGCAAAAGTGGTACTACGTCTCCCCTGAAGCCCAGTTGAAGACCCATCTGTAGTATCATAGCAGATGTAGAGCCACGGGCGCTAGGACCCGGGACGGGAACTTGGGAGGCGGACAAAGGAAATGGTGAAAACGGAAAGAAGGAGTCAGATAGGGACAGAGTTTTCACGGAGGAAGGAACGATTAAGAAGGAGCTGTAATAAAGATACGAGAACATACTGCTACATGTCCTTGTCGTCTGTACCAGGCAAGGGACATGACAACTGGCGACGAGGGTGGACCCCGCCTGCTGATCGCACCAGTACCTAACGGCGGAGTGCAGTCGGGTACTTACCCGTATGTTAATTCGCCTCAGACTGCCTTCACGATGCGGCCTCGGGAGCCCACACGGGCGCGCCCTCCTGCAGCGGGCACAGCTCCGTGAGTTGCTTTTCGTGCTTGCGACATTGGGAGCCTACCCCGGTCGCACATTGCTGGCTGGTGCGGTGCGCGCTTCTGCACTGTGACGCGCTTTCAGGAGCCCACCCTGAGCGCATGTTCGCCCCGCCTGTCTGCAGCCCACTGATGATCCTGCCTGCCGGATCTCTGGACCGGCCCTGCTCCGCGGTACTGTTTTCTCCCTCCTACTGTGCGGTCTGCACCTTCGCCTCACTGGCTGCATGCACTGTTCTGGCCCCGGCCTCCGGCATGGTTAGTCCCGCCCAGTGGCCATTTTGAAGTCAGGCAGGCTCCCCAATCAGCTGCCAGACACTGCGAGTGGCCATTTTGGAGACAGGCAGTGGTATTATTGCTTCTGGGACCTTGCACATCAGTGATACTCTCAGTTGAGGACACCACTACGGATTGCACTGCCACATTCTCTGGCACTCTGCTACTCACCTCCTCTGCTGAGTCACTTTGTTCACTTCTCCAGTCCCTCACATTGATTTCTGTCATGAACATACAGCATTAACACTGGGTAATTTTCTCTTTTCTTCTCTGCGGACGCCGCCACCTAACGCTCATTCACGTCTGGCCGGCCCCCAACCATGTCTCTCTCACCAACTACCAGCCGACGCTCCGAATCAGGGGACAGGGGAGCTACGTGACAGTCTCCCACCTCCTCGTCACAAGTGGTAGAACACACACTTGCCATGCTGGGAGTTCCTTTTCTGCGCCCCCCGGAACCGTTGCCTCTCGTACCTGGTGGAGGTATGGGTCTTCGCTGGCAGGAATGGCTGGAAGACTTTGAGGACTTCATGAAAGGCTCACAAGTGTCGGATCCTGGTCAACAACTCATTGCACTGCGCAATCTTGTTGGGAAAGAAGTTGGCCAAATAATCAAGGAGCTTCCAGCTGATGTTGTTTTGTCTTACCCAGATGTGCGTGAAGCGCTCAACAGAAAATTTCTTCACAAACGAAACATTGACTATGAATGTTATACTTTCAATCTAGCTTCCCAAGAAAAGGATGAATCAATGGGAGAATTCATATCGCGCCTTAAACGGCTAGCACGTTACTGTACGCTTGACTCTTTTACGACTGAAGATGCTTTACGCCTACGCATAATTGAAGGGTGACAATCTGAATCCCTACGCAGACGCCTTCTAAAGAAGAGCTACTCCTTAGATGAAATTGAAGAAATGACGAAAGTCAATGATCAGGCAGAGTAACACGCAAAATGAATGGAAGCTGGAAAAGGTGAAAACGGGAACAAGCTTTCCGAATTTAGTCTCGTCACACGGAGCGTCGCTCCTCTGCAGGTCGAAGACGTCCAAGTCCAAGGAATATTCTCAAAGACCAAGTCGTCGTCGCAGTCCGGACCGGACTGACAAGGGACAGGAGCAACAGCTCAAATGTTATCGTTGCGGTCAAGAATTCCCTCACACTGAGCCTTGTCCTGCATTAGGTCAGAAGTGTCGGCGATGCGGCAAAGAAAACCACTTTGAAAAGGTATGCAGGGCAACTCGCAGAGACACTCACAGGCAATTCAAACACTACAGCTCTCGACATCACGCCAAAGCAGTACGAGATTGCAGAGATATGTCCTCAAGCTCGTCACGTTCGAGTCTCTATTCTCACGTCGCTCGCAGATCGCGACGATCAGAATCTCGGGAATCAAGGTCCCTCACACCGGTATCGCAAGACAGTGAGGAATACATCTGCATGGTCGCAGACCCGGACAGGCTCAAGAAATACCCAAGACTGCACCTCCAAATGGGTGAGCACTGAGCCAAGTTTGTACTGGACAGTGGGGCATCTCTCAATTATATCTCAGTTGCATAATGCAACAAAATGGATCCACGACCGCTCCTGCATAAAGCCGCGGTGTGAGTGTACACATGGATGTCGAAGGAGCCACTTCCATGCTTAGGACAATTTCAGACCTCCCTCACATACAAAGATAGAACTATTTCAGCTTGCATTCACGTCATTGAAGGGCCTGAAGCTGACTGCCTCCTTAGTTTGCCCACAGCGGAACGACTACAACTGGTGGAGATATTATATCGAGTGGATGATGAACCCGACATAGTTCACAAGTTTCCGAAATTGTTTACAGGACTCGGAAAAATGACCAACTTTCAAGTTCGTTTGCATATCAATGAACGGGTGACACCTATAGCTCAACACCACAGGAAAATACCATTTCAGCTTCAACAGTCGGTGGAAGAAGAGCTGCAGGATCTTCTGCGGGCAGACATCATTGAAAGAACGGGATAGCCATAGTCCATAAAGATAGTATCAAAGTTACCATACTGGAGCAACTGTGCAACGACAAGATTGAAATCCTTGTTTTCCGGATAGACTTACTCCCACAATATAGTTGGAAGGGCGCTTTAGTTTACCGGCCTCCGGGCCCCCTTGCTGACTTTTCGCTACAGCTTATGGAACTGATAGCACCTTATGTTATCTCCACTAAAAACTTTGTTCTGCTGGGAGACTTTAATGTACATAGCGAGTGTTTGAATAACTCTGAGGCGGCCTCTCTTCTGGCTGATCTCGACTCTTTAGATTTAGTTAAAATCAATGATGGTCCAACGCATGAAGCAGGTCACACCCTGGACATTATTTTCACCAATTCGTCCCTTATTAAATGCGGAACCCCCCCCGGCCGCTTAGTTGGTCCGATCATGCACTTATCGATTTTCAATTTCAGGGCTCCAGAGTGCAAGCGGCACCTTGTCTTGGCCCCAAGCGTCTCTACAGACAATGGCATAAAATCACTCCTGACTCTTTTTCTGCTGTTTTTCCATCGCCTTGGGACACAGAACCCAAGAATGTCGAGGAGGGTCTAGCCCGCTTCAATACTTCGGCTAGATTTGCTATTGATCAGCTTGCCCCCCAGAAAGTATTGCCCAGTAAGGCCAGACATCCCCAGATGGCCTGGTTTACACCTGAGCTCCGTAATGAAAAACGTCAATGCAAAAACCTGGAAAGACGTTGGCGTCGAACCCATAACGGGAATGATAAAGAGAGGTATAAGAACTCTCTCTCCCAGTATCATAAAAACATTAAATCGGCACGGATTTTTTTTATTGCTCAACAGCTAAATCAGGCAGGGAACGCTCCTAAAGCTTTATTTCGAATTCTCAAATCTTTTACCAACCCTAAAGCTTGTGATCTTGAGGAGGCCCCGTCTCAAGCACTCTGTGATGCAATAGCGGATCATTTCATACAGAAAATTGAACTTATTTATAACAAGATTATCTCAGCAGGTAGTTCGCAGCTAGACGCTATGAATCATAATCCTCCTTCTTGTTTGAAGAGGCAGTCGCTGGTGAGCTTCCCCCCTCTGTCTCATGGGGATGTGGAAATCTTACTATGCAGGGTGAAGTCAGGCTCTCCTCTCTACATCATACCAGCCAAAATCTCCTTTTCGCTTGCCAAACAACTCTCTGCACCCATTTGTTCCCTTCTTAATCTTTCCCTGAGGGAGGGACATCTTCCTATGGAATGGAAAGCGGCACAGATCATACCTATTCGTAAGAACACTAAGGCTTCCATGGAAGATCTCTCTAATCTACGACCTATTTCCCTACTACCTCTCCTGAGCAAACTTTTGGAAAAATACATCAATAAACATCTGTCAGACTATGTCGAATCCTCCGGTAGCCTTGATTCGTCGCAATCAGGCTTTAGGCCTAAACACAGCACAGAGACAGCCCTGCTGGCCGTCACAGATAACATCATGCTGGCCTTAGATAGTGGCCAATCTACTCTTCTTGTGCTGTTAGACCTCTCGGCCGCATTCGACCACCAGATTTTGCTCAGGAGACTGGAGGAATCCGGAATTGGTGGATTAGCCCTGCGGTGGATGACAAGCTTCCTTTCCAATCGCTCGCAGACGGTTAACATTGGGCCTTATCGATCTATAACTATGGAGCTGACCAAGGGAGTGCCTCAGGGCTCATGCTTAAGCCCCTTGTTTAATATCTATGTCGCTCCCTTAGCTGATCTGTTGAGGTCCTCCGGGTTTACGCCAATTTCATATGCTGATGATACTCAGCTGATCTTCTCATTCAATAAATCTACTCTATCTGCCCAGTCTACCTTCTCTTCTGGCATGATTGCAATCTCCAACTGGATGAGAAGCAATTTCCTCCAATTTAATGTAGGGAAGACCGAGATCATGCTCTTCGGTGAGGCCCCTTTGTTATGGTCACCGTATTGGTGGCCAGGGGATCTTGGTGCCCCCCCTGTGCCTAAGGTAGCTGTAAAGAATCTGGGCGTTCGTCTTGATCAAGCATTGACCATGAAGGATCATGTAACCTACACAGTTGGTTCCTGTTTCCATGTGCTTAGTCTGTTGAGACGAGTCTTCCCTCTTCTCCCTGACTCCACACGGAAAACTCTCATCCAGACATTGGTATTAAGCAGACTGGATTACTGCAACGCCCTGCTGGTCTCAGCTAATGAATCTTTGCTGGACCGGTTGCAGGTAGTCCAGAACACAGCGGCTCGTTTGGTCCTAAATGTCCCTTATAGAACTGCCTCCCTTCCACTTCTCCAACAGCTTCACTGGCTTCCGGTGCGCAAACGCATTAAGTTTAAAATTTGTTGCACCGTCCATAAAGCTGTGTATGGGAGAGGCCCTGCCTACCTTGCAGCGAAATTTAAGCGTTATACCCCCACTAGAGATCTTCGCTCTGGAACCAAATCCCTTCTTGTAGTTCCTCGGATAAAGAAGGCGAGGATGGGTGGGAAAGCTTTTTCGTACCTTGCTCCCCTGTATTGGAATCAGCTCCCTATTCCGCTGAGGCAATGTCCGGACCATCTTCAATTTAGAAGGCTTCTTAAAACTGTTCTGTTTTAGACTCGCATTTTATCAGCTTCCTCTGTATGTCCGCAGCGCAGAGATACCCCTTCGGGGGTGATTCAGGCGCTATACAAAAATCATAAATAAATAAATAAACTTCTGGTCCCACTCCCTGGGTCTCTCCAGTAGTCATAGTGCCAAAGAAAGGATCAGAAGGCAAAGTCGCCTATGTGTTGACATGAGAGCGCCCAATACTGCCATTGAAAGGGAAAGACACCCATGACCTCATATCAGTGATATGATCACGACCTTGAACGGTGCACAAATATTTTCCAAACTGGATCTTAACAAGGGCTATCACCAGCTCGAATTGCATGAAAGGTCACAATACATTACCACATTTTCGACTCATCAAGGTCTATTCAGGTACAAACGACTCAGCTTTGGAGTCTCTTTGGCCGCTGAGATCTTCCAGGAGGCAATCAGAAGAGTTATCCATCACATTCCCAACACTCTTAATTATAGTGACGACATCCTCGTGTTTGGAGCAACTGTACAGGAACACAATAAAGCACTGGATCGAGTATGTCACGCATTACTGGAAGCAAATCTAACTCTCAACAAAGACAAATGTGAGTTTCACAAATCCACTTTGAAGTTTTATGGACACTTCTTCTCGGGCACAGGAATGAGACCAGATCCTGACAAAATTGCAGCGCTGAACGACACCCCTCGCCCTCGAGATGCTGGAGATGTATGGTCATTTCTAGGAATGGCCAGCTACTGCGCTCGGTATATCAAGGACTATGCCACTATCAGTTATCCACTGAGGAAACTGACCAAACAAGGTCACACATTCCAATGGTCCACCAGCTGTGATCAAGCATTCCACTCGATCAAAACAGCTGTTGAATCGGCCAAAAATGTGGCATACTTCAACCCTCGTCGGAAGACGGAGATCACAGTGGATGCCAGTCCAGTGGGACTGGGAGCCATCTTGGCTCAGTATGACAAGGAAAGTGACCAACGCCACATAATGGCTTATGCCAGCCGCAGCCTGACGGACACCGAACGAGCATACTCCCAGCCGGAGAAAGAAAGTCTTGCAGTAGTCTGGGCCTGTGAGCACTTTCACATCTTCATCTATGGGAAACACTTCACACTCATCACGGACCACCAAGCTCTAATAACCATATTTGGAAATCCCGAGCTAAAATGCCACCAAGAATAGAGCGCTGGGGACTTCGTCTTCAAGAATATACATACACTATCATCCAAAAACCTGGAAAAGCAGCCAATCCAGCAGATTACATGTCGCGACATCCCAAGAAGTCATCAAGCTCGAATCCGTCGCTGGCGGAGGAATATATACACTTTGTTGTGGCTCAAGCTACACCACCTGCAGTTCCTCTGGAAGCCATCATTGAAGCCACAGCAGGCAATGCCACTTTACAGGATGTGAAACATTGCATTCAGACAAACAGCTGGAGACACCTAGAAGAGTCCGGACACAAGAATCAGGTTAATGGCCATGAGCTAGCTTCTTTCCGACATGTAAAAGATGAACTGTCCATTGCCAAAGATGGCCTTCTGTTAAGAGATAAAAGGATTGTCATTCCAAAGCAACTACGTCAAGGCATTGTCAATTTAGCACACGAAGGACACCGAGGCATCGTAGCCACGAAGAGAGCACTGAGGGAACGGGTCTGGTCGAAGTCACCTTGAAAGACTGCTCTCAGTGTCAGTTGGTCAGTAGAGAAGAACCACCTGCACCTCTACAAATGTCAGAACTACCGGAGGGTGTGTGGCAACATGTTGCAGTAGACTTCTTTGGTCCCATACAATCTGGCAAATGCATCCTCGTCATAATGGATGAATACTCCCGCTTCCCCATTGCTCACCTCGTATCCTCAACCAGAGCAGCCACCACCATACCAGTGCTGGATGAGGTCTTTGCAGCCTGGGGAATTCCCAAGGTAGTCAAGACAGACAATGGCCCTCCGTTTAACGGACAGGAATTCGCTGCATTTGCAAATCATCTCAGTTTTCGACATCGGAAGATCACCCCCCTGTGGCCACAGGCCAATGGTATGGTCAAAAGATTTATGGCTACTCTGAAGAAGGCCATACAGCAGGCGGAACTCTCCAAGCGAGACATTCAAACAGCACTGAACGAGGTTGCCCAACGCTCGCTCCTGCACCGGTGTGGCAGGCTTTCTCCTTCGTGTTGGTGGAGATAGGAGTGTGACGCTGTTTGCCCGAAGGTAAAATAGATGGTGACGGGTGCCCGAGGATGAAGGCCATCACAGCCAGGGCCGGGAGGCTGGAAGGGCGGGGCCGGTTTTAGAGCGGTGGGGGCTGGTTTTGTTACTGGGGGTCAGTTTTGCAGGTGCTGCAATATCGGCCCCCAGTAACAAAAGCAGCAGTGCTTCATACTTCCGCCAAAATGCCCCTGACAAAATTGCCAGGGCTTCTTTGAGTTCCCAGTCCCTCCCTGATCACAGCTGTGGCCTGACCATCCTCGCATGCTGTTACTAGGGGATTAATCGTCTTGGTGTCCAGGTAAACATACAAGGAGCTAGGACACGCGAGGCTTCCCTTCCTTGTGAAAGTCTCACATAGGTTGTGGCGGTGGATGAGCCAACAAATTTACAGAAAGAGCCAGAGCCGAATCAAGGGTCTGGCTGGGTTCCAAGAGCTCCATGTACGAGATGAGGCCTGAAAACAGTGCTTAATTTGTAATAAAATAAGTGCCAGGGCCCTTGCCAGGAGGCCACTGGAACTTGAGCCATCCAATACCCCAGACAGCACTGCCAATAACAGTACCAACACAACTTCAAACCATCACACTCCTACAAGGGTGACAATTCAGAGTATTCTAGACCCACAAAGCTATAAGAATGGTTGGGCACAGGCATTAGTCATTTTTGATGTGTAGTTAATTGATAAACAACTGTTGTGCTTATCTCTAAATTAGACAAACATCACCACCATGTGGCAGACTGTCATAAGTGCCAATGTTGATAATTAAGTGCCAGAGCCTAGCACAGGAAACCAACGGCTCAAAATAAGCACTGCCCGAAAATAGTTATCTAAATCACACAACAAACTTCATGTGAAAATATGATATTCACTTTAACATTTTAAAAAAGGTCGTTTTTTTAACATGCAGAAGCGTTTCACCTTAATACATCCGATTATTTTTGTTCAGTGCACACCTTGTGCTCATGTATTGGATGGATCATTTATATGTGATAAAGAAGAAAAGGGAGGGTCTGTAAAATAAAATATTTGCATAGGATCACACAATTTGGTCAAGCGGGGAAGGCAGGATTGGTCCCAGGTTTTCTGTGCACCCACTAGATGGCCACCTCTTTCTCCCTTTTTTAACACCAAAGGTTTATGATTTGTTCTTAATTCTTGGCACATGATGGTAGACCATGGGTGGCAGGCATATGCCATATTAAAGCTTGGCTCATGTTGTGCTTGAGGGTCCAAGAGGACCTCGAGATGAGCCAGAGCCAGATCTCTGGCTCAAGCCTTAAGTCACTTGCCCACCTATTATAGTAATAATAATATGAATGATTTTGTTGTTGACTGGCATATTTTATTTTGCTTGACATGTTTTTGTACTGTTTTTATGTGCTTTTATGGCCTCTGAGCAGAAATAAAGGTTTTGAACGAACGTAATATTAATAAAAATACTGAATTAAAAATATCATGTGACGTAAATATCATGTCAAAAATATTGTCAGTACAAAATTTTGTGCAAACTAATATTGAAGGTAATAATATTGTTTCCTTTATGTATATATTGTTTAAAAATATATATTTGTATTAAATATTGTTTACTTTAATATATTTGTATTACATATTGTTTTGTAATTATTTTAATATATTTGAGTTATAATAATTATAGGTGTTAGTATATATTATTAATAAAACTGTTTTGCCATTTTTAATATAGTTTGTCATTTTTAATGTGTTTTATTATTTACATTTACTTAGTAATTTATAGATTAGTACCAGATTGTTAGGTTTGTAAGGGAGGAGTTTGGGAAGCTATTTAAGGTGAAATTTTTCTTTTTTAATTCAATTTTGTCTGTTAATAAACTATTTAATTCGAAAATGATTTTGTAAATTGGTAGATTGATTCTTATTTGAAATATGTAGGAGTATTTTGTGATTTTTAATATATATTTTATTTGTTCATAGTTTAATTACTAATTTATATTTTTGTAGCAGGCTGATAGGTTTGTAGGTGGATAAGATGGGAAGTTACTTTTTTACAAATGAATATTTATGTTAATAACATATTTAATTGGTATTTAATGATGTAAATTATACAACTGGTTATTTGTTCTATAGATTATTTTTTGTATTTTGATTAATTGTTAATTAATTTATAAGTGCATTTAATAATAAACTTTGTAAAATGAATTTTATGTTATTGGTTTTAATTTAAATTTACTAATGTAATTGTTATTTTAATGTAAGTATAGTTTTAGGTATAATACATTTTAATTATTTTTGGGATTGGTAGTAGGGAGGGATATGTATTTATTTTAAGTGTATTAATTTTGTTTTTATTTGTTAAATTATTCTTGTATTATTATTTTTGTATTATTATTTATTTTATAGTATATATATTTTTAGGTCAAGCCTAGACAGTGCTTGCGCTGTCAGGATGATCTGTTGTTTGTACTTTGTAGGGTTTGACACCTCGCATCGCTTTTCATTAGTCTAATCTTTTGTCTTGTAAGATTTCTTACTTGCCAGTGGGTAATTTGTTTTCCTGGTCCCTCCTTTTTGCAAGTTGTTGACTCTCTTGGAGTATCACGTCAGGACTTGTCGGCTTCCGCTAGTTTCTATTTCACTTTCTCCTCAGGAACATTTTTTTTTCTGAACATCTGTTACACAGTGCAGTGCCCAATTCACGGCCGCCGCACATCCTCTCCTTTTTGCTGACGCTGCTCGCTCTCCTTCCCCTTTTCTCACCAGCTTCCCTGGTACTGCCACTTGCTCCCTCTCCTCGGGCTGCAGCTGCCTCTTCCTCCCTCCTGCTTTAAATCCCGGGGTATCACTTGGTCTCCCTCGGCAGGTAATCCTTACATTAATGGGTTCGGTGGACCTTGGTCAGCCTCTCGCTACAGGTGGGAGGGATTCTGTCACACTGCCACCAGTCCAGCTGCAGGGTATCGCCTGCAGGAATCTGGGGAGATGATATTCTGGACTCATGTGGTCATGGGACGCTATAAAGGACATTGTAGACGGACCTCATTGAGGACTGTTTGATTTGCTATAAATCATGCAGCACAAGACCACATTTTTTATATTGCAACATTCTTCATTTCATACATTTAGTAAGATTGCGCTATAGGTAGTTCTGGTTTCCACCACTTTAATAATGGCTGCCATGCTAGTATACTCAGAACACAGTGAAAGAACATTTGTACATCCACGGACCTGATTGGCCGACGGACTCCGGTACTTAAAGGGGCCGGTCTATAGAGTCAAACTAGTAGCTAACTTTTTGGCAGTTTCCACATAAGTCGAATAAAAGGTAAGGAGCCCTTGGTGTGCACATCCAGTTTAAAAATGTAGGTTCATCCACTCCCGCTAGGCATGGCTAAAGGCGGCCATCCGTGCCTAGCAGCAAGTTCAGTAGTTAGCGATCACATAGATTTGCTGTTATACTGGCCTTTGTCTCTTTGTAAGGTACTCTCTGTCTGCTGCTCTTCCTGCCACTATCCATCTCTCTCCTTGCCTCCCCTTTCAAATGTCTGCCTCTTTTCATGTAGTCTTTGGCTCTTCCTGTCTATCATCTCCCTTTCATGTCCTTTTGTCTCCCTCCCTGTGTCTGGCGCTCTCCCATGGTCTCTTTTCATGATTTGATTGCCTAACATGGATTTCTCCTTAACTTGCTCTATTCACAATGCTTGTTGTTTTCTTCCTGTAGTCTTTGCTTCTTTGTCCTCTTGCTCGTTCCTTGCACCCGCCCGCCTCCTGTCGTTGTTTGACCCCCTACCCCTGTTCTTGGTTATCCTCCCATTTTTGTTGTTTGCCCTGTGGCTCCTGCTCAAAAAAGCACTAGACCGCTGCCAGCACTAGCCGTGTCATAGCGCTTTTCTTCCAGCGTTGCTAATGGGGCTTTAGGGGGGCGGCCGACCGGCAGGGAGGCTCGCACCCCTGGTGTTTTTGGGCCAGGTGGTGCGGCCCGAGCCCAATTGGGCTCGCTTTGGGCTATTTTTGGGCTTCGGGGTGGGGGGTATTTAGACGGCCATTTCGTGAGTCGTGTCACCATTTTGGAAGGTGACACGGCTGCCGATTGTGCCGTAGCTAGGGAAAGTTTTTGGGAGTTTAATAGTGGCCAGTCAGGGAGCGGAGCATAGGCTAATTCCGCACGGACATGTCCCGCAATGACGCGAGGGTCCAGGAGGCCATGAGGCTCCTGGCTGAAGCCGGTCGCATGGACCTCGTGAGAGGCCCGGTCGAGAGCGTGCCCCGGTCGCCGCGCGGCGGAGGGCGTGGCCGCCGCGATCATCGCGTGTTTGCCGCCGCGAGGTGGCAGCAAGAGAAAGGCCCCGGAGGTACGTGGGGGGCCGCAGGGCAAAGGCGGCCCCCACAAAAAGGGGAAAATGGGGGGGAGCGCTACGAAGTGCCCTCCTCTGGCCTTTGTGGAGGGGAAGGGTGGAGCGGTGCGCAGGGGCTCGCGCAATGAGGGCACCGAGGCCGTTGGGCCCGCTGGTGTCACAGGGGCCTGTGATGCTGCATGTGGGATTGGGGGCCGGGACCAGTGGGAGGTGCCCCTGAGGTGGGGGGACAGGAGAGTTTGGGGGGGAGGGCTGAGAAGGCAGCTCCTGGGCGGGAGGAAGGGGGGCCGGGGAGGTTCAGTGTCAAGGGCGGGCAGGTGACAGCTCGGGGGGGGTCTGGTTTTCTCCGGGGCCTATAGAGGAGGAGGAGGGGGAGGAGGGAGGGTCCAGGGAAGCGGCGGTGGTGGCGCTGGACATCAGGGGGTGGTTTGACAGGACCCCCTGGGGGGTGAGGGACAAGTGGTCGGTGGAGGGGGGGTGGGTGCAGGGGCCACGGGGGGTAGGGGCGCCTGGGGAAAGGGGGGAGGCTCCTCCGGGCCGGCAGGGGGGTAAGCGGCCAGTTTCCCTTTTGGAATGGAGCAAGGAGGAGGGGCCTGGGAGGGTGCGGGAGATTTCCCCGCCGGCCCGGGGGCACTGGGGCAGTAGTGTCAGGGGGGGTGGGCCTGCCTAAAAGGGGGGTCACTCGGCGGGGCCAGGCAGGGGCGGGGCCGGAGCGGGGGTGGGGTGGGAGGGTGCAGGGGGGGTACGGGCAGGAGCGGAAGGCTGAAGCCACGATAGACAGGTTGTTGGAGGAGGCCAGGCACACGTGGGTAACGAGAATAGAGGAGGAGGGGGGATGGGAGGACATCCCACTGGATTTTGATGAGGTTAGTCTGGAAGAAGGGGAGATAGTGGACGAAGAAGGGGGGGAACCAGTAATGTTGTGACTAGTCTGTTACAGGAGGCGAGACCGGATGCGGAGTACGCGGCGATGGCTCGGAGGTCTCCACCCTCTGCGACACTGGTTAGGCGGTTGGATCCGGTGAGGACACCGACCTTGACGCCAGGTAAGAAAGGAGGGCGGGACGGCATGCATAACTCTAAACGAAGGGTGTCCACAGGGACGGATGCAAGGGGGGTGGAGGGGGACAGTGGGCTCAAACTATGCAAGGGTAGGTACATTAGAGACTTGGGGGTGGGTACTGACGGGCAGACGATGGTCAAGGAGGCAGAAAAGGAGGGGGTCGGGGGGTCGGCAGACGAAACGGCACAGAAGGACGCAGAAGCGGCTAAGTGTACAGGTGACAAAAGCGAAGGGGGGCTGGTCAGGTGACGGAAGGCAAGGAAAGCAAGGAGATCAGATTGCCAAAATTGCCGTACATGGGGGTGACGAAACCGTTGGGAGCACACCTCATGTTAGTCACGAAGGAAAAAATATGGAAGGGCGAATATGTAGATATGTTGAAGTTGCTGCATAGGTGTTGGACTCGGCCCTTTTTGGCAGGTTCACCCCTAAACTTTTTGCCTGGCTCTTAGCCTTTTCCCTGTGTAGTGTTGGTGGTTTTTGGCCTCTGGGCACTTTCACACTGTGGTCCAGTGGAAAGTGCGTGCGTTCTCTGTGTACTTGTGGTAAGATTGGCCTGCCCTCCCATAGGAATGCATGGGGGATAAGTGTGTCCATGGTAATTCCTGGTATGAGAGGAGCAGTGTGGTCGAGTCTGGTATGTATGAATTTGTGTGAACAAATGCTGCGCAATGGTGTGCGCAGATTTATTATGACTGGTGTAGAAATGCCACTTTTAGAAGTTGGCATTTATGTGTGCTCTGTGTCTGCCTGCCTGATGTGAATTGCATGTCTGGCTTGTGAGTGACAGGGGCTGGGAGGTGTGTGTGGCTCCAGGAGGGGCAGGGTGAGTCAGCGCAGGGCTGAATAGAGAGATCTGCATCTAGATGGGAGGGAGGACTTGCACCTGGGACCTGAATAGGGTTGTGCCTTCCCTCACAATGCTGGCTCCGCCCCCTGTGGTGTGTCTGATCCCTGAGCCCCCACCTAACAAAGGAGAGAGGAGCTGAGCAAAACAAAGTGCTCCAAAGCTCCCCCAAACCAGTTCTAACTGGTATCCCCAGCCCTGTGCTGTGTCACAAAAGAAGAAGGGCATATAAATATAGGGGCTGTGACCCCATGAAAATGTTCTGTGCTTGTGCTGACTTTGAGGGGACATTCTGCCAGGAGGAACCGCAGCGGGACCCAGCTGCTGTTTCCTGGGGGTCCCTGCGTGCTGGCCTGCCTGGCTGCGCTGTGCTGCGGTCCCCCCAGCACCAAGGACTCTTTATCTTTGGCCTCTTTGGAGACCCTGCTGGAGCTGTGGCTCCTAGCGCCTCGTGAGTGCTTTTCTTTCACTCCCAGGGGAGAGGAGCCTGTTTTCCCTGCAGCGCTGTGTTGCGGGAAGTTTCCGGGAGGGAACCCCGGTGTGAGGGCTTCCCCCGTGCCTGAAACGGAGCGGGAGCCCACCCTGCGTATTTGTGCTCTCGAGCGGGTGCCTACCCCGCAAGTGCTTTACCTACAGCGGGAGCCCACCCCGCATTGCGCCCGAGTGAAGAGGGAATCCGCCGAGAGAAATCGCCGGGCCGCTGTGAAACGCGACCCGGAAGCCAGGCACGAGCTGCCTGGTTGGGGTGGAGCCACGCGCCCTGGGCGGAAGCTGCGGCCAGGAGGGAGGACGGGAGTCTACCCCGCCTCCCAGGGCGTCCCGGGCCGAAGGAAGAAGCCGGCAAATCTGCACGGGGCTCTCGTGAGCTGAGAGAGCCCCGACCGCCGCCCAGAGGGAAGTCCCGCGTGTGCTGAGGGGAAGCGGAGAAGGTCTGCAGTCGTCAGCAGAGCTCCCCGGCGTGGAAGGGAGCCCCGCAGCCACCGAGAAGCCAGAGCGGTGCACACTCCTTCCCGCAGCCGCCTCCAGCCAGCAAGAAGAGCGGAGTTACTGTCCCGACTCGAGGAAACCCGGTGAGTGGGGCCGGGGGTGGTCCCAGAAGTGCCCGTGCTGGTCTCCCTGTACAGCTGCACCGCGGTGGCGGGCAGCTGCAACCTAATGGCAATTTTGATTTCAGGAGTCCCGGAGTGGGGCTCCCAATTGCACAGTGGTGCCAGTGCTCTTTTGGGGCTACACAGCAGCACCGCAGTTGCGGGCCGCTGCAACGGTTTTGGGCATTTTATTTACCTCTGAGCTCCAGAGTGGGGCTTCTACATGTACTGTGAGTGCCAGTACCTATTGGTTTTTGGTCATCAGCTGCACCGCGAGAGCGCGGGCAGCTGCAACGTGGGCATTCCTTCTTTCAGAGTCCCAGAGTACGGGCTCCCCAGGCGCAGTGGCGCCAAAGGCTAATCGGCAGTCCGTGAGGCTAGTGTGAAAGCCTTGTGAAGGCCAGTGGGGCTCTAAGGGCGCAGTCGTGCCAGGGGCCATTTGGTGACCTCAGCTGCCCAGCAAGTAGTGGGCAGCTGCTACGTTTAGGCAAGTGCATTGCGCACTTTTCATCATCGCTGCATTGGCAGCTGAACCCTGACTTTGTTGGACATAGGGCATTTGAGCCCCGGTGAGAGGCCAGTTGGCCAGGGGGGCCAGTTTATGGTTGTTAGGGTGCCGAGCCCTAATGTGATTTATTGCCCCATGTCATTTATGCTGATGGCGTATGTATAATGTGATTTAGGTGATGTATAGGCCTAATGTGATGCCTACAATGATTTATGCTAGGGAGGCCCTTTGCGTAATGTGTTTATGCTAATGAGGTTTGGGGCCTAATGCCTTTTATGCCTAGTGTGATAATGCTGAGGTCATTATTGTACCAGTAGTTACTGGTTGTGTTTTATATTTGTATTTACTTACCTGTTCTGATGGGTCTGACCAGGGCCCGATTGGCCTGGTCCTGTATATAATTCCCCTGTGAATATTGCCTAGTGCCAGTTGGCACAGTGTATATTATGTGATTATGTTTCTAATGTATTTATGACAATACAAAGGCTATTTTTTATATAACCTTGTGTGGAGTTCCTTTTGTAGTGTGCCTAGTGTGTTGCTGCTGTGAGATTGTGTTGCGCAAACGCTTTACACATTGCCTCTGGGATAGGCCTGACTGCTCGTGCCAAGCTACCAAGGGGGTGAGCAGGGGTTATCTTGGGTGTGTAACTCCCTTGCCCTGACTAGAGTGGTGGTCTCTGCCTGACTTTGGCGTAAGCCTTAGCCAACCAGAGATCCCATTTCTAACAATAGGGAATTGCGATCCAAGGAGGGATCAAAAGAAGAAGAGCTGGAGTTATCCCGGCTACCCACGGTACCCATGACTATAAAGAACTGGACGGCAGCCTTTTTAATTTTTGCAAGTGTGTACTGTGAGAAGTACCCAGATAGGTCCGTGGCTTTGTTTAAATAAATGGACGTAGTAAGGAGGGCACATCTGACGTACGGGGGCTACGCGTGGTCACACTATGACGAAGAATTTCATGCCAGGCTCGCTTGGGACCCGGAGGCAAACTGGGGGGAGATCGATTCAGATCTCTACCAGCAGACCAAGGGGGCGGTGAAGTTTGGAAAGACAACTTACACGGCCAGCGGGTTGCCGTTGGTCTATCGCCCCTTTCAAAACCGTCCCACCCGGGCGGGTGTGGGATACACGCCAAAGCCCGCAGGGGGAGGTCCGGGGGCCTGTAGGGATTACAACAAGGACACGTGCGTATGAGACTACTGCAGATTTAGGCACGAGTGCTCAAAATGTGCAGGGAAGACACCCTCTGGTACAGTGCTTCGGGCCAGGATACGCAGGTCAAGGTCACTCCGAGGGGCAGGGGCCGCAGCAGCAAAATGCCAGCAGTGGGCAGCAGGGGATGGGAGGCAGGGGAGGTAGAGGGGCGCAGGGCTATATGGGCAAAGGCTCATACACCCATTAACCTGGATTGCTTAGAGGCCTGGCTCGCACATTACCCAAACAAGCAGGACGCGCAGATTCTCAGCGCAGGTTTCAGAGAGGGTTTTAGATTGGGTTACGAAGGACCGAGGTTAGCGCGATGGGCGGAGAACCTGAAATCAGTGGCAGCTCACAAACCAGTCGTTTGGGAGAAATTGCAAAAAGAGGTACAGGAAGGGCGCATGGAGGGGCCACTTGCAATCAGCCCGATCATTTAGTGATTTGATTATTTCCCCGGTCAGGGTGGTTCCAAAAAAGGAGAGAGGACAGTATCGTCTGATACAACACTTGTCATGGCCGCAAGGGGGGTCAGTAAACGATTTCATTCCTGATGACTTGACGTCAGTCTCTTACTCTTCAGTGGACGTAGCTAGGGCCCTGGTGGAAAGGGTAGGAAACGGGGTGGAAATGGCAAAATGCGATATCAAGGCCGCTTTCCGGCTCTTGCCAGTACACCCGGAGGACTTCCAGTTGCTGGGCATTCAAGTCGACGGCAACATTTTTGTGGATAAGGCGTTACCCATGGGGTGCTCCATATCATGTGCGCTGTTTGAGAAGTTCAGTTCATTCTTGCAGTGGGTTTTCTGTTGGAAAACGGGAAAAGATACGGTGACACACTATCTTGATGACTTTTTCCTGGTGGGCCGGCCTGGTTCGACGGACTGCCAGCAGCAGCTGGACAGTTTCCAGAAGCTCATGGGGATACTGGGTGTCCCCTTGGCACCGGAGAAAACACAAGGTCCAAGCACGGTTTTGTCATTTCTGGGGATTGAACTGGATTCTGTGGCCATGGAGGCAAGGTTGCCGGAGGATAAAAAATTGCACATGAGGCTGTTGATCGATGACATGCTGGCCAGAAAGAAAGTGACAGTGAGAATGGTCCAAGTGTTACTGGGGCATTTGAATTTTGCATGCAGGGTGGTGAGAGTGGGACGGACATTTTGCAGGAGACTTGGCAGGTCACTGGCAGTCCTCATGCTGCCACACCACCATATGCATTTGTCGGCAGGGACGAAGGAAGACCTAAGAATGTGGTGCAGGTTTTTGGAGGATTTCAATGGGATACCCATGGCAGCTCCAGAAGAGTGGGATTGGGTTGCTCAGATATTCTCTGACGTGGCAGGATCAGGAGGTTTCGGTTTGTATTGGCAGGGAAAATGGTGTGCCGAAGAGTGGCCAAATCATTGGAAAAATGGAGGCAGGAGCATTGCTTTCCTTGAATTGTTTCCGCTTGTCGTCGGGGTCACCCTCTGGGGGTGGAGCCTGGTGCACAAAAAGGTCACTTTCAGGCTGGACAACATGGCAGTGGAGCAGGTAGTCAACAGGCAGTCCGCGAGGAATGAGCAGGTCTTAAAGCTATTGCGCATATTCATGTTGGGTTGCTTGCAGTACGACATTCAGTTCAGGGCAAAGCACGTACCGGGTGTAGACAATGACATTGCGGATGCTTTGTCTCGTATGCAGTGGGAGAGGTTTCATGGGCTGGCCATGGAGGTGGAAACGCACAAGACACCGGTGCCCGACGGGATCTGGTCCGTAGGAGAAAAAGGGTGCTTCAACTGGTGGTAGGGTCTTTAGCACCTTCCACGAGGAAGGCCTATGTGCTCGCGTGGCAGGAATTTCTGCAGGGAGGTGCGAAGAGGAGAAGTGGGACGTGGGCCAGGGAAGAGGACGTTGTTCAGTTCATTTTGGACTTGATTGGAAAGGGTTTGTCGAAGGTTACCATAGCGGCAAAGCTGGCAGGGATATCATTCATGGGCAAGCTACAGTGGGGTTATTCTCCAACGGCAGGCGAGCTGGGGAAGAGGTTGATAGAGGGTTGGGCCAGGGAGTCGGGTAGAGGACAGCAGGTGAGGTTACCAGTGACCAATGTGCTGTTGGGTAGATTGATAGCAGTGTTGCCAAAGGTGTGCTGCGGCTGGCAGGAGGTGATATTGTTTTCGGCGTTAATGTCTTGGCCTTACGGTGGAGCTTTCCGCGTGTCGGAGTTGCTGGGAAGGAAAGGGGTCCCAGGGCTGCAATGGGAGGAAGTACAGGGGTGCGAAACAGGGAGTGATGCAGTTTCTATCTTCTTGAGGCACCCGAAGACAGATCAAAGGGGGAAGGGGAGGTTGGTGGCGCTGTGGGCTAGAGAGGATCCTATGACCTGCCCGGTGGGATGGGGGTGCCTTTTGCGGGGAGGTGCAATGAGGGAGGTGGGGCCAGTTTTCTACAGGTCATCGGGCGGGAAGTCACGGCAGCGCAGCTTCTTTGGGTGATGAGGCAGGCGTTACAGTTAGTAGGGGAGGTGCCTGAGGCTTTTGGCAAGCACTCTTTCCAGATTGGGGTGACTTCAGACACAGCAAGTTTGAGATGGGGCTCAGAGAGGTTGAAGCAACTGGGACGCTGGTCATCAGATTGTTATATACGCTATATCAAAGCGGGGAGGAGAGGGGGGAGTAAAGGGTCCTGAACTTTTTTTCTCACGCATGTGTATTTGCAGGTGCAGTAGCTGGGCCCGAGTCGGAAGCGATCGCTATCTGGATTGTTGGGCATTCCTTTGTAAAGTGGGCGGAAAGAAACGAATGTAACAAAAGAAAAGGAGTAAATTTGGGATTGGACCCGGGTTTGTTTAACGTTAGTTGGCACGGGAAGGGTGACATGCATTGGCACGAGCTTTTCCCCCTTTTAAATAAGTTGCTGCGCCATCACATTTGCCCAGATGTACTGGTTCTTCACTTGGGGGAGAATGATTTGGTGGTTTGCAAAGGGTTGTCTCTGTTGAAGCAGAGGAAGAGGGATTTGAGGGAGATCAAGAGGCAATGGTCTGGGTGCTTTGTAGTTTGGAATGAGTTTATTCCCAGGAGGCATTGGAGAGGGGCTGAGAGGCCGGTGGCCATTGATAAGGCCAGGAGGAAGATAAACAGAGAGATGAGGGTGTTTTGTAGAGAGGCAGGCTTTGGCAGGGTGGAGCACCCTGAGTTAAAGTATGTGGCGGTGGATTATTCGGATCACATGTATTCGGCCAAACATTTTTTCAGGGATGACGGAGTACATTTGTCCCGCTTCGGGATGGAGTTATATTTGGGTCAGATAAAGGAAGTTTTAGATTCTGCACTGGACATCAGGCGTTACCCTAGACAAGGCCTAGGAGGGGGGGGGGGTCAGAAATATCATAAGGACTATTTCTGAGTGGCATTGGTTACCTATTTTTGGACAGTTTGTTACTGTTTCATTTTTGGTTGGGGACAGGTAGGTAATGAGGTTAGAATAGGTTATACTTAGTTAGAGAAGAGATTACAGGGCTTAAGGGTTAAAAGTTATTGATCGAGTAGGTAGATCTTTAGGTAGGTTGAGAAGCAGGTTGCAAAGTTTTTAAAGGGGTGAAAGTTATTGATTTAGTTGGGGTATGTTAAATAAATTGCAATTGTGTTTGGGAAAACATTAGGGGTGGGGGAGGTGGATACGTAGATGTTTTTTGTATAGTTAGCTATAGTTTTGTAAGGCAAAGGCCAAGGTTATGTTGTGTAAGTTGCACCTGTCTTCAATAAAAGTGGCCTTTTTCACACTTATGGTGAGTCAATTGTGGTTCGTTCCGTGCACTTCGGCCCAATGGGGCTTTGGGGGACAACTGACCGGCAGGGAGGCTCGCACCCCCGGGATTTTTGGGCCGGGTGGTGCGGCCCGAACCCAATTGGGCTCACTTTGGGCTATTTTTGGGCTTCAGGGTGGGGGGTATTTAGACGGCCATTTCGGGAGTCGTGTCACCATTTTGGAAGGTGACACGGCTGCCGATTTTGCCATAGCTAGGGCAAGTTTTTGCCCTCCCTCCCACCCAATTTTTTATGGAAAGGGTTTTTTTTTTGTTCCTTTCTTTTCTCCAGTATATATTTTGATTGGCTCGTTTTGTTGGGTACAGGTGCATCAGAGGGGAAAATGATGTCTATTTCGGTTGTCGCTTGAAGCAGGTGCGTGGCGTCGGTTACCTATTTTTGGGCAGTTTGTTACTGTTTCATTTTTGGTTGGGGACAGGTAGATAATGAGGTTAGCATAGGTTATACTTAGTTAGAGAAGAGGTTACAGGGTTTAAGAGTTAAAAGTTATTGATCGAGTAGGTAGATCTTTAGATAGGTTGAGAAGCAGGTTACAACGTTTTTAAAGGGGCGAAAGTTATTGATTTAGTTGGGGTATGTTAAATAAATTGCAATTGTGTTTGGGAAAACATTAGGGGTGGGGGGAGGTGGGTACTGATGGAGCAGGGTAAACGAAAAAATGTAACCTCCTAATATTTATGTTGAATAATTAACACACAGGTTCGTCTCAGTAAATAACCAACCATGTATGTGTCATGATAAGGGTTATGGGTAACACGCCATATCCGTGCAAACTAATTTACTTACAATTGTTGACGTGGATAACATAAATCTAATGATTTGCGTACTAATTAGAATAATAATTGCATGATTTGTGCTTGGAAATAAACTGTGTGGTGGCAAAGTAAAGCGGTTGGTAAGTAAGAAATAGCTTTATATGTCGCTTTTGCTAGGTAACACTTAATTGGGGTACGTAGAATGATGGGAGGGAAACGAAAAGGCTTATATTCTTTATTCTTAACTATGTTCTGTTTATCCTTATAAATAGTTCACTTAGGCCTGTTGAGCCGCGATGTAAAAATGGCTGCCGATGCAAACAAGCTAGAGTACGCAGGCGCAAAATGGTTTCCGCGAGTGAGAAAAGCTGTGAACAGAGGGATCATGTGACCGTCCCAAAGCCTAGGATGGAAGCGTGGTCAAGGCTGCGATGACCTTATTATACAAACGTGTGCCAAAGAAGGACATAGCGAAAAGCGTGAGAAGTTGCAGTGAATACGTGAATAAACAATGAACTGTTCAATTTAAAGTATCAGAAAAAGGATACAGATAGAGACCAATGTGCGGATGGGTAATGTCATGAACCCGTGAGAAACGACAGAAGTATGAACTTTCCACAAAGAACTGGTTGGAGCAAGGATATTCATAATGAGATGTATACTGACCCCAAATGGACCAATTAGAGAGAATCTCGCCCCCAAAGATGTCACATTTTCACTTAGTAAGCTAGTATTAGGGTATATGAAGACCTACTCTGAGGGAGGGGGGGTGTTGCTGCTGCTATTGCTGTTGTTGCTGCTGCGGGAGCTGCTGTTTTATATTTTTGTTGAGCACGGGACGCTGCTGATGGAGAAACCTTTTTGCTTTTAATAGATTTTTCCATTTTTAATACTATTAGACCTTTTTTATTCTTAAATACTATAAGGGAAAAGAACTGGATTGTGGCGGGAAACACCATATAGGTGATCCGTCGAGAAGGCCTGTTTTACAGGACAGATAGACCGTTTTTCGGGAGTTCTATGCTGTGATCTGAATTCATTGCTGTGACGAACTTTGTTTTTCCATCTAATAGGTATGCATTGCAATTTAAATTTATTCTTATAATGATGATAAATGTATTAATCTGAATAATAAATTTGAAACTTATTCATGCTTCAAAAAATTTGATAAACTTTATTATCTTTAAAACAATGAGTCTGTGGTTCTTTAGCTCAATGATAAATGTAAATGTTTAAAGGTTTATAGTGATTGAGCTGGTCTTAATCACCATCAACTGATTCCTACTAGTTGGTCCATCGACCAATGAGCGGAATACCTTAAAGTTTGAGAAGTATTATGTCGTTTTAAAAGGTATCCCGTCTCCTTCCAGCAAATCATTTACTGTTTTCTCCTAAGTAAAACGGATGAAATCCAGGGAATATATGAGAGAGTGAATGTTTATGCGGTGTTATGGGCCCCACCGTCATATGGAAATAGTTGTGGAAAAGGGATATTTGTACCTGGACGTCCAAAGCATATAGGAGAAGAAATTTTATTGATAGCGCTGGATCAGATTTCTTGGTAGCAGAGTTATGGTTACTATAGATTAGTTTGGTGATTATTGGTTATTGATTATTGGTTATTTTTATGTATAACACTTCATGTTGTAAGGTATCACGTTATATGTAAGTCAAAGGTTTTGAAGCTTCCGGGAAGTAGGAAGTGGACACGTGTGGCAAGAGAAGTCACATGGAATAGTGCATTGTCTGAATTCATATTGGTGATAACACAGGTTGTGTTATGAAAGGGACATTTTCCGTATAAAAGGTGTGTGAGTGAAATAGCAACCGGTTTTCTTGTGAAGCTCTGGCCTTAATTCTCAGGAGCAGTGTAGTCTCCACATGTGTTTTATCCTCAGAGAAATGGGTTTACCCCTTGTTTGAAAGAAGGGTAAGGTAGAGGGAAGTGCTACCCTTATCGAACGAAACTGTATTCTTGCGAGATAGAATAAAACTGTCACTTTTGTTAGCGAAATCAGACAATGGAAATGTGTTTTTAATGTCGTAACTAACCAAGAACAGTTGAAAAATAAATTGCCGATAAAATTTGTAAAGGAGGGGTCAGGAGCAGAACTGACGTTGTCAAAAGCCGCGCTGGGATTGGACAGTGCACTAGTTATTCAGAAGACGCTCTGATTGGTGCGTTGGTGTGAGACGCGCTAGGATTGGTTGAATATGCTGTGACGTAGAAGCTTTGGATTGGAGCGTTGGTGTGAGTCGCGCTGTGATAGGTCCGAATAACGCATAGAGAACAGAGTTGAATTGCGTACTTTGAGAAAGGAAAGAGATTGTGAATTATGACTTATTATGAGTATGGTAGAGAGAAAACGTCGTGGATGGCGAAAGTTAAGAACTTTTTAAAAAAAGACAAAAAGGTAGTGACTAGAGAGGGACAAGTAATTCCTCCGCCGAAATCACCAGCTTCGCATATGATGCTGAAATACGGATATCATACCTGCATATGGTTAGAAAATTGGACTAAATATACTCAAAATGATGGAGTATTAGCATTTCCTGAGAATGGTTCATTTAGCGTAGCGGTACTTCGGAATTTGAGGGAGAAGATGACGATGCTTGAGCCTAAACCTAGACCAACACAGTTTGAAGCTTTAAGTGAATGGGAAGATGAGATGTATGAACGAGAAAGATTCAGAGGATTAAAAAATCATGAGTTTGTACCCGGAAGGTTATGGGGAGTGAATCATGAGGACAGAATAAAGCGTTGGAGATATGCTAATATGACAGGAGGTTTGTTTCCAGCTTTTACAGTTGAGGAAGAAGCAAGGAGAAAATGTACAGAGAAAAAGAAGCATTTAGTTACTGAAAGTTACGGGTATGGTGGTAGTGAGATGGAAGATGAATTGCTGGAAGATATTTTAAACAGAAACCCACCTCCATACCAACAGAATTCTGCGGTGGTGACACCTAATGCACCGCCAATGGAAACTGGGAGGAATAAAAATCCCGAACGGAGAGATGAGATAAATAAGTCACAAGATCAATTGAAAACCCCACAAAGCGAGAAAGTTGAAAGTGACAATACAACTGAATTAGCAAAAACCACGAGAGAATTGACTGATAAGATAAGAGAATTAACAATGAATATGGAAGCTGTAACTGTACCCGTAACAATAGGTCCAGTAATACCAGTTTTTGAGAATCAGAAGATAGAAGAGCATTCTTTAGTCATTCCCATGAATTCAAATTTGCAAAGAAGAAAAGAAGGGATGGAATTAATGAAGGTGCAAGAAACCTGGTCAGTTCATATAGACCAAGCCCACCTACTAATTTGATGGTAAATGAGAATGAGTTTAGGAGGATTCCTATGGGAACTGAGTCTGCGTCAGAGACACCAGAAAGAAGTAAAAATTGGATAGAATTAAATAGTACACCTGTAGGTCCGACTCCGGATGAATTGAATGAATGGATGAAAACCCTGAAAACGAAAGAGACAGAATCAAAACCATTAGATGTAATTAGGTTAAAAATAGATATGGAAGAATTGATCTTAGGGACAATTGGTACAGAAAAATTGAAAACTTATCAGGATGATGAGATAATGTTCTTATGTAAGAGCATTACATGGAGAGCTAGAAATTTACATGACAAATTAGAAGAAACAGCAAATGAACTAGGAGTAGAATTTGTAAAGGTGAGAAGTTTGCAGAAACCATATAGAGTAGATTTTTGTGAGAAAGATATAGAAAATTTGAACACATCAGGACGGTTAACCCAAATAAAAGAATTAATTGTTTTGCTGAGAAAATGGGGTGATGTGGATAGATGGAGAAGCAGGTGGACTAAAAGGAATGAGAAAACGACCGATAAAGCGTCTTTGGCTTTTGCGGTGACAGACAAGGAATCAATTGTAAGGGAGTACCCGATGAGAGAAACTCCAGGAGGTAGTTATGTGCATGTCCCATGGTCTAGACAAGATATACTGTCATTCACAAATGACTTCCCAAAATTAAGAGAAAAACCAGTAGAATGGTACAGACAAGTGGAGAGGTTTGTTAAGGTTTCGAAAGTGTTATGGATAGATTTGGATGGATTATTTGACATAGTAGTACCAGCTGATTTGTGGACAGAATGTAAGATTACTATTGATTGGCCAACTGTAGAATATCCAAGAGACGCTAAAACAGGAGCGCCAGGACCAGAAGTGATGAGGAAATATGACCAAGTTATTACCTTTTTGAAAAATAAAATCCCACCCAAAGAAACGGATTGGGTAAAAATCGACAGAACCACACAGGAGAGTAAGGAATCTGTACATGCGTACTATGAAAGGTTACTGTTAGTTTTTAAACAGTATAGTGGATATGAGACATTAAATGAAAAGGACATGAGCCATTTCGTATATAGGTTTGTTTATGGGTTAAAACCAGAGATAAGTGAAATGATTAAGCAACATATGATTTGTTGGCAGAATAGCACGGTAGATGAGGTTTTGAGATATGCTAAATACTGCAGTGATGACATTGAGAGTAGACAGCGTAAATTGAAAGAGAAAGCAATGTGGGCACAGGTGAAAGTTGCAGAAAAACAAGAAGCTCAATTGAATAATCAAGTTAATGAGGCAGGACAGACGAAATCCAGACCAAATATAGGTAAAGGAAAAGGTCAAATGAGTATAGAAGAAGCAAAGAAAAAGTGGCCATGCCACAACTGCGGAAAATTAGGACATTGGAGAAACGAGTGTAAATTCCCTCCAAAAACTAATGCGGAAAATCAATCATTGAATCCACAGGTGCAGAGTGAGGTGAGTTACCAACAGCTGCAGCAACCACAGGTAGTTACTCAGCAAAGTCAGGTGCCTCAACCACCACTTCCCAAGAGTGTAAATCCACAGAGATACAGTGCAGAAACAGGATTCTACGGAGGAGAGCAGGTAACACAATTGCCGCGCGCAGCTGCCATATCTCAATACTGGTTACGACAGGATGGGAATGAGTCGGATGAAAGTTTATGACGGTGCCTAGGAGAGGAGGAAGAGTGCGTGCTTGGCGCAACTCTAGAGGTAGATCAAGCAGGTCCATTTGTGGATGGAGAAGTGAATGGTGCAAATGTAACATTCCTTGTGGACACTGGAGCTACCCGTTCTACTGTTAGATCAGTGGAAATTCCAAACCTTCCTCTCTCAGGTGAACATATCCAAGTCGTGGGTGTTTCGAATCAGCAAATTAGGGCGCCTCTTACCAAATTAGTGGAGGTAAAGATTGGGCCATTCAGTGATATGCACCGATTTGTGGTGTGTGATTGCAGTCCTGTGAACCTATTAGGACGCGATCTACTTTGCAAGATGAACTGCACCATCTATTGTACTCCAGATGGGATTGCATTTCAAACCCCAGATGAAGATGTACTCTATAAAATGACATTGGTAAATTTAGAGTCAGAAGTGAGTGAGTTATTCCCTGTGTTTGACGTAGAGAAAATCCCAATTGAACTGAAAGAAACAGTGAAACAGGAAGTGTGGGATTTTACGGGTGAAGATATAGGGTTAATGAAAGGAGTAGACCCTGTTAAAATCTCTGTTAAAGAAGGAACAAGTTACCCAAATACGCCACAGTATAAATTGACACCAGAAATAATTGAAGGAATAACACCTGTAATAAATAAAATGATTGAACAAGGAATTCTGAGAGAAATAATGAGCAGCCCATGTAATTCACCTATAATGGGACTGAAAAAGCCGAATGGAACATATAGAATTGTACAGGATTTGAGAAAGGTAAACAAAATTGTTGTGCCTTGCTGCCCAATAGTACCAAACCCTGCTGTAATTCTATACCAGATTCCACGCGAAGCAGAATGGTACACAGTTATTGATTTGTGCCATGCATTTTTCTCTATCCCATTACATCCAGATAGCCAGCCATTATTTGCGTTCAGGTTCGGAGAGCGTATTTTGGCATGGTGCCGAATTCCTCAGGGGTATACAGAAAGCCCCTCGATCTTTAATCAGATTCTAAAGAAATCATTGGAAGATTTAAAAATGCCAGAGAAATCCGTGATGGTTCAGTATATTGATGACCTATTGGTGGCATCAAAAACAAAGGAAGCATGTGTTACTGACACAATTGCTTTGCTGAATCATTTAGCAAAAGGAGGACATAAGGTGTCCCCATCAAAATTACAGTTTTGTCAACAAGAGGTCCAATATTTGGGACACAAGATTGAAAAAGGAGTGCGAAAGGTAACGACTGAAAGGATAAAAATAATTCAAGGAATGAGAGCTCCAATGACACAGAGAGAAGTAAGAATGTTCCTAGGAATGGTTGGATATTGTCGACAATGGATAAGTGGATTTTCATTGATTGCAAAACCATTACAGAGATTGACAAAGAAGGATGTTAAAGATCCTTTTGAAATGAATGATGAGGAAATGAAAGCATTCAGAGAACTAAAAACAAAACTGTGTGAAGCCCCGGCATTAGGAATGCCTGATTATGAAAAAGATTTTGAGTTGTATTGTAGTGAAAGAGATGGGTGTGCGTTTTCAGTCCTAGTGCAGAGACACGGAAACATGAAAAGACCCATTGCATATTTTTCAGCTGTCTTAGACCCAGTAGCAAAAGCGTTGCCTGGATGTTTGAAAGCAGTTGCTGCTACTTGTGTAAGTCTGGAGCAGAGTGAAGGCATTGTGATGGGATATCCACTAAGAGTATATGTCCCTCATTCTGTGGAAATTCTTTTGACAAGAACCAAAACCCAATATATGACACATAGTCGGCTGACTAGGTATGAAAAAGTAATTTTGAGTGCAGACAATGTCACCATTGACAGATGCATAAATGTGAATCCTTCAACATCATTGCCAGATGAAGAGAGTGTGATTGAAATGGATGAAGTTGATCATGATTGTCTGAATGTACTTGAATATTGTACAAAACCGAGACCCGATATACGGGATGAGCCTTTAAAGGAATCAGATTATATTCTGTTCGTGGATGGCTCATGTTTGAGAACGAATGATGGAGTTCTGAGTGCAGCATATGCAGTTTGCACAGTAGCTGCTGTAATGGAAGCATCTTGTTTGAGAGGGATACGTTCTGCCCAAGTAGCGGAGTTGATTGCTCTAATTCAAGCATGCAAATTGGGAAAGAATGTCCGAGTCACAGTAATCACGGATAGCCAATATGGCTTTGGAGTGGTTCATGATTTTGGGCAGATCTGGTCCCAGAGAGGTTTCTTGACGTCTGCAGGAACCCCAATAAGAAATGGTGAATTTGTGAAAAAGTTGCTTGAGGCGATACAGCTGCCTAAACAGATTGCGGTGGTAAAGTGCAATGCACATAAAAATGGGGAAGACTACATAACTGTCGGCAATAAGTTTGCTGATGAAATAGCTCAGTACTGTGCCAAAAATGTAGTCTCATTAAACAGAAACAGAGAGAGAGAGCATATTTCATGTCCGTTGCTTTTTACTAACCCTGTCGAGACATGGGATGAGGTGAGACAATTACAGGAAGCAGCAGATGATGAGGAAAAAGATAGCTGGATAAAAGCAGGATGCAGAAAACGGGAGGAAAATGATGTTTGGGTTTACAGAGATGAAAGACCAGTTATGCCTGATAGCATGATTTCTGACATGGCACGGATGTACCATGGACAAGCACATATTGGAAGAGATGCAATGATCAGACTTTTTAGG
Source organism: Calotriton arnoldi (assembly GCA_963921515.1). Taxonomy (NCBI): domain Eukaryota; kingdom Metazoa; phylum Chordata; class Amphibia; order Caudata; family Salamandridae; genus Calotriton; species Calotriton arnoldi. Next base: position 95,105 of record CAWUFW010006843.1, on the reverse strand, counting down.
CAAACATGGTATAATCCAAAATTCAGAGCCATAGCTGAGAGTCTTTGTCAAAGATGTCTTATCTGTCAACAGCTAAATCCAGGAAGAAAGACAGTAGTGAGTCTAGGAACAATAGGACGAGAGGGAGGTCCTTTCACGAGAATGCAGATGGATTTTATAGAAATGCCCCCAAGCAATAGACTAAGATACGTTCTTGTAGTCGTCTGTTTGTTTTCCCGTTGGGTGGAAGCATACCCGACCAGAAGGAATGATGGAATTACAGTAGCTAAACTTATGCTGCGAGAATTCATTCCAAGGTATGGTTTTCCAGTAACGATTGAAACAGATAGAGGAACACATTTTCAAAACGAATTGATTCAACTGATTTGTGAAGCACTTAGTATTAAACAGAAATTGCACTGTGCATACAGACCAGAGGCTTCTGGAATAGTAGAGCAAGTGAATGGAACAATAAAGAACAGGCTAGGGAAAATGTGTCAAGCCACAGGACTCAAATGGCCAGATGCCTTGCCATTGGTCTTAATGACTATCAGAAGCATACCTGAAAGAAAGACAGGACTTAGTCCCCACGAAATAATCATGGGACGAGCAATGAGGCAAGCACATGTACCTGTCAACAAACTACTGACTATAACTGATGATCTCGTGTTGGATTATTGCAAAGGATTGGCTGATGTGGTACGTTCTGTGTTTCATCAGGTTGGACCGGATGCGACCACTCTTGAAAGAAAACCAGCTCATGACTTGAATCCAGGAGATTGGGTCCGCATAAAAGTCCACCGAAGAAGAAACTGTTTGGTTCCTCGCTGGGACCAACCACGACAAGTGATCCTGGTGACAACAACTGCAGTCAAATGTGCAGGAGTAAAACACTGGGTACATGCCAGCCATACCATCAGAGTTCCAGATCCTGAAGCTCGACCTGTGAGTCGACATCTGGAAATATCAGATACCAGTTCAGCATCTGATGCAGAGGAAGAGACGAACAGGGCTCCAGAAATTGAAGATCGACCTGTAAGTCGACATCTGGAAGACCCAAGTACAAGTGTAACGACAGGAGGAGAGGAGGAAATAGCAAAAGTTCCAGAATCTGAAGATCGACATGTGAGTCGACATCTGGAAATATCAGACACTAGTTCAGCATCTGATACAGAGCATTCTGATTGTGATGAAAATCTGAAAAGAAATTGGAAATTTGATAGCATAAAAGAAGAAACTGAGCAAAAAGATAGTAACAGTGAGCAACCAAGTACAAGTTATGGTGAAGATCCTTCAGAAATTATATTAATAGACGAAGAAGGGACAGTTTCAAATAGAAAGGTAGAAGAATCGGAAGACTCCCGAGGAGCAGTAGGGACAGATCGACGAACAAAGGAACAGGGAAATTCAGAAACAGATAGAGAGATTGACACAAATTCGGAAGAACCTCGAGGAGGGACAGAAGTAGGTGATCAAAGGAAAACACGAGGAAAATCAAAAACAGATGAAGGAAGTGAAATTCTAAAATTTAAGATAAGAGACAATAAAGAAAGGACTGAAACAGAGTCAGAAGAAAGTGGAGAAGAAAGAAACCAGAAACTAGAGTCAAGAAAGAGAACTTGGAGAACAGAAAGAGAGGAAAAAGAAAGTGAACCAAAAAGGCCAAGAAAGGGAGACAATTGGCCCCACGAAGTTAAAAGATTGAGATACAAGATCATAAGGTTAGATGGAAAGAATGCAGAACAAGTAAATGAAATAACAAGTCAAAAGGAACAAGAAAGACAAGGAGGAAAACACTTGCAGAAAACAAAAAGAGTAAAGAAAGCTAATCTGAAGTATAAATCGCCTGAATGGCTATACATTGCGTTGACTGATATCAAAGAAGAAGAGATCACTCACGAGAACCCGGAACAAAGCTACAACCTAATGGGTGAAGGTGAAGTGCAACAAATTTAAAGAAATTTGAACAAATTTCTACCGGACTGGACAAAACACTGGATTTGACAAGAAAGAGTTCTGAAAAGAACTAAAGAAAGTACCAAACAAGACAAAGTGAGAGCGTAGGGTGGCTAAGAGGTCATTTCTGAGGTGTGGTGACACATTTTCTGTACATATTATAAAATAGGTAATAGAACAAAATGGTAGATACTAAAAATAGAACATGTAGATGTGAGTTCTTACGTAGATGGTGTAAGATGTGCTTCTTTTGTACAGGATTATTAATGACCGTATGGATTATTTTAGCAATCACCATTCCAATTAGATTAGCTGTAGAAGAAACGTCTATATTAAAGAATAACACAGAGAAAGAAAAGGGAGCTAACATGCAGGAAACAGCTATATTAAAAAGTAGTGCAGAGTTACATAAAGACAAATCAATAACAGATTTTTCAAAAAATGTTTTTACTAAATTATTATATGAGTATGTAGAAACAATGGATGTAAGAGATTGTTATGTTTGTATGCAATTGCCTGCGTCTGTTGCAGAAGGTGTGACCTATCATCACCTTCCTTTGACGTATGGAATAACATGTAGTGTTTTAGCAAGTCTATTTTACAAGACAGGAAGATTAGAATATTATTATACTGATATAGATAAGATTTTTGCAGAGATTCCTATAGTTTCTGAACTAAACAAAGTGAAAGAAGCAAGAACGTTTGGTGAATTTTTCATAGAAAATAAAATTCTAACATTAGATGATATAGTTAAAAACAACCTTACCTGTGAGTTAAGGAATGAAGAAAAGGTGTTTTTAGAAATGGTCGAGGATAGAAGAGTAAAATTTCAAAGAAAAGTGATAGAAGAGACAAAAACACCTCTTTGGGCGTTTGAGGAAGAAAATCATGACAAGAAAAAGACAAATGCAGCTATGACTCTGGATTGGCCCCAACAGGGAAGGTTGTGCATTAGAAGAAATAGAACAAGATATGACAACTATTTCGTGGGTTCCAGTGATTGCCAAGACAATTATAACATTTTAGGAGGTTGGGGATTCAAAGGGGGAAAAGATCCAATATTTCCTGGGATCTATTATATTTGCGGTAACAGAGCTTATTACAGGTTGCCGGACCATTGGTATGGATCATGTTACTTAGGCCTGGTCTTTCCAAAGATTTTTCATGTAGATAGAACAGAAAAGGGAACACACGAAATGGTAAAGACATTTACACGTAGGAAAAGGGAGAGTTTTTCAGAAATAGTAGGTGATATTTTTGGAGCATTGATACCAGCAGTGGGAATATCTTTGAATGCATTTAAAATTCGGAAGTTATCCACAGTAGTAGATCGTTTATCTACAGATACTGCTGGAGGGTTCTTGATGGTAAATACCGAAATGGTTGCCATGAGAGCTATGGTGATGCAAAATCGACTTGCCCTTGACATTCTTTTGGCAAAAGAGGGTGGAGTCTGTGGAATGTTGAAAGTCCAACATTGTTGCACTTACATTCCAGATAAAAGTGAAAATATACAAAAGTATATTAAGAATATTACCAATTTGCACAAAGAACTTGTTCCACTGGAGGTTGAAAATGCATTGGGAAAACTTGGTAAGAGTTTTTCCTCAGTAATAAATTGGTTTACTAGAATGAGTAGATTAATAATAGGGAAAATCATAATAATAGCGACCATAATAATACTAATAGTTCTAGTATTAAAATTAATTATTGTATGTATAAAGAGAAGAAAAAGACAGAATAAAATAGAAAAAGAAAATAAGATAAAGAAAGAAAGAGAAAGAGAGATGGGTGAAATAGAGCTAGAAGAAATAAAAGAAAACATGTATAAGAAAACAAAGAGACAAGATGAAAGGGATACAGTTGTGTAAACTAACAAAAACAAACTGGACAAGAAATATGCTATCTGACAGAATTGTGTAACATGGGTTTTTGTGGTGATATTAAAAATCACCAAAGGGGGAGTTGATGGAGCAGGGTAAACGAAAAATTTAACCTCCTAATATTTATGTTGAATAATTAACACACAGGTTCGTCTCAGTAAATAACCAACCATGTATGTGTCATGATAAGGGTTATGGGTAACACGCCATATCCGTGCAAACTAATTTACTTACAATTGTTAACGTGGATAACATAAATCTAATGATTTGCGTACTAATTAGAATAATAATTGCATGATTTGTGCTTGGAAATAAACTGTGTGGTGGCAAAGTAAAGCGGTTGGTAAGTAAGAAATAGCTTTATATGTCGCTTTTGCTAGGTAACACTTAATTGGGGTACGTAGAATGATGGGAGGGAAACGAAAAGGCTTATATTCTTTATTCTTAACTATGTTCTGTTTATCCTTATAAATAGTTCGCTTAGGCCTGTTGTGCCGCGATGTAAAAATGGCTGCCGAGGCAAACAAGCTAGAGTACGCAGGCGCAAAATGGTTTCCGCGAGTGAGAAAAGCTGTGAACAGAGGGATCATGTGACCGTCCCAAAGCCTAGGATGGAAGCGTGGTCAAGGCTGCGATGACCTTATTATACAAACGTGTGCCAAAGAAGGACATAGCGAAAAGCGTGAGAAGTTGCAGTGAATACGTGAATAAACAATGAACTGTTCAATTTAAAGTATCAGAAAAAGGATACAGATAGAGACCAATGTGCGGATGGGTAATGTCATGAACCCGTGAGAAACGACAGAAGTATGAACTTTCCACAAAGAACTGGTTGGAGCAAGGATATTCATAATGAGATGTATACTGACCCCAAATGGACCAATTAGAGAGAATCTCGCCCCCAAAGATGTAACATTTTCACTTAGTAAGCTAGTATTATGGAATAAGAAGACCTACTCTGAGGGAGGGGGGGTGTTGCTATTGCTGTTGTTGCTGCTGCGGGAGCTGCTGTTTTATATTTTTGTTGAGCACGGGACGCTGCTGATGGAGAAACCTTTTTGCTTTTAATAGATTTTTCCATTTTTAATACTATTAGACCTTTTTATTCTTAAATACTATAAGGGAAAAGAACTGGATTGTGGCGGGAAACACCATATAGGTGATCCGTCGAGAAGGCCTGTTTTACAGGACAGATAGACAGTTTTTCGGGAGTTCTATGCTGTGATCTGAATTCATTGCTGTGACGAACTTTGTTTTTCCATCTAATAGGTATGCATTGCAATTTAAATTTATTCTTATAATGATGATAAATGTATTAATCTGAATAATAAATTTGAAACTTATTCATGCTTCTAAAAATTAGATAAACTTTATTATCTTTAAAACAATGAGTCTGTGGTTCTTTAGCGCAATGATAAATGTAAATGTTTAAAGGTTTATAGTGATTGAGCTGGTCTTAATCACCATCAACTGATTCCTACTAGTTGGTCCATCGACCAATGAGCGGAATACCTTAAAGTTTGAGAAGTATTATGTCGTTTTAAAAGGTATCCCGTCTCCTTCCAGCAAATCATTTACTGTTTTCTCCTAAGTAAAACGGATGAAATCCAGGGAATATATGAGAGAGTGAATGTTTATGCGGTGTTATGGGCCCCACCGTCATATGGAAATAGTTGTGGAAAAGGGATATTTGTACCTGGACGTCCAAAGCATATAGGAGAAGAAATGTTATTGATAGCGCTGGATCAGTACGTAGATGTTTTTTGTATAGTTAGCTATAGTTTTGTAAGGCAAAGGCCAAGGTTATGTTGTGTAAGGTGCACCTGTCTTCAATAAAACGGCCTTTTTCACACTTATGGTGAGTCATTTGTGGTTCGTTCCGTGCACTTCGGCCCAATGATTCTTTGAGATTGCCGCCATCGTTGCTTTTTGCCACATGGCTCCCGACCCCTCCTGCTAATGCATGTGTTAGTGCTATGCAACAGGTTCCCCTAAAAGTGTGACTAGGAGGGTGATACAAATGGAGCTGTGTTCGTGACGTCTTCCGTGGCTTATGCTCTGCTCAGTCTAGTAAGATGTGGCTGCTGTGTCTGTACACTTGCGGTGAGCATCAGTCCTAGAGGGGATCTCATTGTCTCCGGATAGCCGAATAGGGCTAAACCCAAACATCTACCACAGTTTTCTGTGGCTCATGCATGCTGTTACAGAATTGGCCTTCTTGGAAGTGCCCGAGCCTCATGCAGTAACGAGTTAACAATGTGCTGGGCAAGCCTTTTATGCAAAGCGATCTGTAAATAAATAATAAATCCGTATTTGTAAAGCGCGAACTACTCACCCTTAAGGCGCTGGGGGCCGTTGTGGAAATTAAGTGAGCTATTGCCCAGAGTCACATGGTGCTGAGCAGAGCTGCCGCCGGAGCTGGGGATCGAACCGTGAGCCCTGTGCTCCGAAGTCAGCTGCCCTGGCCGCTGCACCACACCTCTCCACCTCTCGCACATCTGTTCCAGCTTCTGGCGCCAATATCCATGTATTTCTTTCCTCCTTTCAGATGTCTTCCGCTGTAAACTGTAGGTATTACTACTACAGAGTGCAATGGTAATCCTTTCAGGAGTGCTTAACTCACTGCTCTATCCCGGAGGCTATTTTGAATTACGATGCATTTCCTATGTAAATACCTGCTTTTAATCTTATAATTTCGATTGCTGTTGTGCTGGGCACTGTGGTCCCTCCAGGGTTGCTAGAAGCAGAACCAGTGCTCAGCGGGATTTAAAGGTAGAATGCAGACATTAGTCATTATGGGGCATATTAGCAAGACCCACGTTAAAATTATCGCCGTTTTAGCGGCAGGAAACTGACGCTAAAACGGCGATAATGGGCTTGCTAATATGCGTTATGGAATTCCAATAGAAGCCCAGGTTAGATGTCCTGCACATCTAACCTGGGCTTCTATTGGAATTCTATAACGCATATTAGCAAGCCCATTATCGCCGTTTTAGCGGCAGTTTCCTGCCGCTAAAACGGCGATAATTTTAACGTGGGTCTTGCTAATATGCCCCCAAATTTCTTCAGGCTTTACTCCCTCCCTAAAGCCACAAGTCGCCCATGTGTAATAGTGAGGAAAAAAATGTAGAGAGTAAATAGCCTTTGAATTGAGGCCTAGTTTTTGGGCACATCGGCATGGTGCGCTGAGTCACATAAAACATCGCTTCTCGGCACAGGCTTTCCTGTAAAATATGTCACCCGAGAGGCTGCTCTTGACGCCGAGCTTTTGCACAGATCATGCGAACTGCAGTCGGTTCAACTTGTGAGATGTGACAGCACGAGGATGCTCTAAAATTATAAGCTGCATTCGTTGACATTGGCCCTGAAAGCCGATCGGGGGATATTGTTATTAGCTCTGTAAAAAACGACCACATATATGTTACATTTAAGTTAATTTTGTTGGACGTCAAGTGCGGGTACAATTCTCAATGCATTGACATACTACTGCTACAGAGAAAGTTGGCTTGTTCCCAGTGAGGTCTGTGGATGCAATTCACTAGTAAAGAATGGTTACCAATTTACCACACACAGTCCAGAGTAGACCAGTTGTGTGTCGGTCACGGCATCAATGTTTATCTGTTCCTCATGATTGTGTTGTTTAGTTTTAGCCTGATAATCCATAAAACCGCTACAAGGGACAAACGTTTTCATGGAGTGTTTCATACAAGCAATATTTTATAAGCATATCGTAGTTTTGGTTTGCCTAAATAGTACAGTAAAAGTGTTGCAGACATCATGGTCCCTCTGGATGACAATAATATTTTCCTGTAATAACGTTTTACAATAAAATCACAGTTACATTAAGGGGCGGAAGACAGATCGCCTACCTGTGAGGTTTAGCACTGTGGTATGATGTAATTGTGGGGACGTTTCCATCATCATTTATCAATTTATTAGGTTTAGCCAAATATTCCTGGTACATAGTGAACACCCGGCATTGCTCCCACAACAAAGCCTTGGATTCTTACGTGCATACGAATCAGTTGCACATGTTTTAGTATTCCCCTAGCTCTTCAGCTTGACTGTAGCAAATCTTTAATCCCAACTGTAACAAAATAGATTTTAGGAATGCCTTATGAATTAGGACGTTTGACATTTGGTTACGGGTTTATGAACTGTAAATGTTTTTAGGTTTCTCCTAGACCGCGCATGCGCTGTTGTTTGCACGAAATTTTGTTTACTTACAGGGGGTTTGGAGCCCACACATTGCTTACATTTGGATGGATTCATCATCACTCTCATTTGTTTGCTCCTCTTTGGTCAACGCATGCCGGCTTCACTTCCTTTTCTTGCCTTTTCTCTCCCCAGTACTGCTTCCATGCACAGTATGTGTCCTTCCACTGCTTGCATTTTCGGAAGCACTTTTTCTATTTGTGTTTTACAGCACTCCATAAGAGTGCATATGTTTGCTTGCCCAATCGTTGCTTGCCACTGCATAATTTTTGCTTGTCGCCTTGCCCGTATCGCTTGCTGCACACACCTTGCTGCTTCTTATATAAAGGCAACCGGCAGCTAACAAGCACACAGCAGGGAGGAGTTTGATGATTTAAGTCACCATAGGCAGATTATAATAGAGCCAGGATACTACTGGGTTTAAAAACATGATAAACTCTTCTCTACATTTGCAACTGTGGGACATTTTTTTGCTATCTGATTCGCTAATGGGAAACACTTTTATTTTAGTGCCTTGATGTGTTTTCTGCCCCAGTCTGATCCTGATTATATTTCCCTTTTGAGTGACTTACTGACATTCTATAATGACAATACATCTGTGTGCCTCAGTGCCACCAATGTGTGTTTGCTTTGGATCGAACCCGCAGAAGAGTTCACCTATTTTATAAACAAACCTTTTTATTGAGCAGGACACTTCGAGACCAGGACTGTGTAAATTGATGTGATGATGCCCAGAAGAGAAAGAACTTTGCGAGCAGGCACGGTGGCCATGAAGGAATCAATTGTAGTATTGTTATCCTTATGACTTGTGCCAGCACTCTTGTCAAAATAAAACACTATTGCAATCCCTTGCTATTTAATACAAAGCAATCCACAGAGCCTGTTTTCAACCCTCGTTTGGAGACTTACAGCGCCCCGTCTCACCGTTTAATTCTCGTCTTAGTAGCCGATGAGTCCAGAGTGTCTGATACATGATAGGCTGTAAATAATCTACTGACTACAGCCTATCCTGATCTGTCAAACGCAGCAACGGTGGGTGCAGTAAAGACGGGTGCTACCTTCCTGTACTTCCTTGCGCTAAGCACTGGTCCAACTCTCCCCTCCTTCCCCCCACTCGTCCGTCCCTCTCTCTCTCCCTCTTGAACCATCATCCCTCTCTTTCACTCTCTCACACACTCTTCTTGCCTCTCTCATGTGGTTCACTTCAAGTGTTCGAGCACCGCTTCTTTCCTGTGCCTTTTCAAGGTTTCCTGCCCTCAAACTCACCCTCTTCTTGGGTGGGTCAGCTGCATACACAGGCGCTCCTTCTTTAGGCATCTGTGGCCTGCTCTCCCTTTCTTCCTCTCTTTCTCACACACTCTTTCTGCTCCTCAAGCTGGAGTCCATTCACCACTTCATGCACAAGCTTCCTATTCCTCTCTATCTTCCTTTCTAACTATTCTGTGTGGCTCTCACCCCTTTCTATTCACCATGCCACATAAATCCACTACACAAATAAGTAAGTAAGAAAAAAGTAAGTAACGCTTTTCTAAAGCGCACTATTACCGAAGTGTCTTGGCGCTAGCAAAACTTCCAGAAATACACTTCATACCACATATTCCACCACACACAATTTCACAACTAAGAAATCAAATCCAACACACATAATTCCACTCCACACCACGTACCTCCACTACACTTCAAACCAAAACACATGGGTAAAAGACATTGTCATTTACAACGCCATTAGCTCTAACTCTCACAAAGGCAAGACAGATTGCATTGCAAATGTTTGTTTAAATTTTGAACATGTTTTAATAACTTTATGCTGTTATTTAAAAGTCTTTTTCTAAAAACAATTAGGAATCGAATGGTATATGTAACCGTTCGTAAGTACAACATTTTCATTGTTTTTGTTTATGTTGGAGTGGAAATAGTAAATCTAACCCCTCCAAAGTCCAACACTTTCCCTACTTATGTTTACGTTGGAGTGGAAATAGTAAATCCAACTCCTCCAAAGTTCAACATTTTCCCTGCCTTTGCTTACGTTGGATTGGGAAAAGGTAAACCTAACCCCTCCAAAGTCCAACGCTTTTTCTACTTTTTCTTAAGTTGGAGTTATCCTAGTTTAGGAGACTCCTTTGAAGTCCAACACTTTGACTAGTATTGTTTATTTTTGATTGGGGTTATTTTTTAAATGTTTTGTATTTTTATCCTTATTATTTAAATATTTTTTTAATGAACTTTTTTTATATTTCACTTTTTTATACTTACTTAATTTTACCGTAGTATGCTGTGATATATGTGTTTCTTAACATATGTTTGCTAATTTTAATTGTTAAGTTATTGTTAATATTATTAATGTGATTTTATTTACTTCTCTAAATATTTTGTATATTTTTTAAAAGATATATATCATATATATTTATTTATTTAGTTTACAGTATTAATTAAGGCTATTTATTTTATATTAATGTTAACATTTAAATTAAGTTACACATATGTTTTTGTACATCTGTTTGGAAATTTTTACTTTTGAGTTGTTAATATTTTTAATTTGATGTATTTTAAAAATTGTTTATTTTGTTTACATTTTGTAGAGAACACATATATTTTGTCACTGCAAGTACTGTTTCAGCATCGCCAGCCCTCTCGCGGTGTGTGGAAAGCACCAAAATACAATATCTCTGCAACACACTCGTACCCCTAACCAGGAAGATAAATGCCACAAGCAGGAATTTGTGCATTAAAGGTGCTTTTATTCGATTGTCCATGAAATATTTGACGGACTCAACGTGTTTTGGTTCACCACCTCGAGCCTTGTTCATGGATGGGGGTGATCACACAAATATCATTTTATAAAGTAAAAGTGCATACATGCATACTAAAATTAGAAAAAATACTACATTGTTCGACTTTTTTCTCTCATCCTTATACTCGATTTTTCTCATCAAATAAATTCTGTTAATTCATGTTGGCAAAAATAAAATATATTAATCATTTTATGTTTCAATTCTTCAGTTTCTCTCCTTTTTTTTTTTTTAAATATTTTTTATTAAGTGAGAGAACACGATAATAATATACAATACATTAATCTTATATCTCTCGCCCCCAAATTTTTACATATGTCCCCGTGCTAAACCCACCCCCTCCCATCCCTGTTTCCTATGAATTTCCGGGTGGGTTCTTTTTATCACACTTTTAGATATCTAATACAATCAACACTGATATAAAAAATTTCCAAGATCCGGTGCGATTCCCTTATCCAATACCATTTCTTATATAGTTATCTTTTGATTTTTGGTTCCCTTTAATCATTTTCTTAGCAGCATTTTTACACTTGATCACATCTCCTTCTACAAGCCCATCATAAAATGCATATGCATGTCTCATCCCCATCGCTCTACCCAAACCTGTCTGAAGTAAAACCACAGTAAAGTGCGTGTGCTTCCGATATTGACAAAAAATAGGAGCCGGATAGATAAAGTGCATTTGCAAAACTTCGTCTCTATACACAGGGCCTGAGCCAAAATAGCGTACATGTGCATACATGGAGCCCAAATTAGCAGCCTGAAAGTTACAGTACAAATAACCTGGCCTATATTAACCACAAAAAAGTGCATATGCATACATTATTAATAATAATAGCAGCCGGATAAATAAAGTGCATTTACCAAACTTCATCACCTAGCCTTTGTACACTAGGGCCTGAATCAGTCTAAATTGCATGGGCGTACATGAAGCCCATATTAGCAGCCTGAAATTACAGTACAAGCGATCTAGCCTATGTAGACCACGATAAAGTGCACATGCATACCTTGTTAAAAATAATAGCAGCCGGATAATTAAAGTGCATTTACAAAGCTTCATCCCCTGGCCATTGTGCGCAGGGCCTGGACCGATATAAAGTGTCTGCGCATACATATAGCCCATATAAATGGCCTAGATATTACAGTTCATAATAACAAAAACTGCATTTTTAAGGTCTCTAAAAAAAACACTTAAATGTTTTCCCCCGTGTTTCTTATCTCTGGAGTATAGCATAGCATAACCTTCCCAAGTCCAGAGTCGTTGTACCGCTATTCGCTTTAATCAGCCCTCCCACCTTATTGTACAATCCACTATCTACTATGGTCATTTTCACTATTCTAATCGCACTCAGGTAAATGGCTCATATATAAATCTTCTTAGCCCCCTACCTTATCAGGCCTCGATGTCTTAACTGTCTTCTTGATCCCTCCAATTAGCAAAATACTGCCATATTTTAACTCCTTTCTTTCTAGTCTTATGTCCTTTTCTATCATAGATTGCTTTCTCGAGATTATATGTTCAAAGTAGGCGAGTTAGCCATTGATGAAATATTGGTGGATTAGCATCCAGCCATGCTGATGCTAAGCAAATTCTATATACCGCCATTGCTATACAGACAAACGCCCCTCCTTCATATTCACCCAAATCACTTATACCAAGCATAATAACCTGGGGGGTGATTTTTACCTGTACCAGTAACTTCTCTTGTAAGAACGCCTCTATTTCACCTATAAGTGGAACCAACTCCCTACAGGTGGCGAACATATGAATTAAGTCTGCCTTATACAACGCACACCGGGGGCAAACCACTCCTTTCTCCTCACCCCATTTAGCGATCCGGTATGGGGTATAATATAACTCAAAACATGTTTTGTAAAACTGCGCTTGAAGATTAGCAGGCATTAAAAACCCTAAGGTACTTAAAAAAGCCTCTTGGAAATCTGCATCTGATATTCCCAGCCTCTCTTGCCATTTCGATGAACATTTGGCCAGATCATCCTTCATATATCTGTTCAGTAATGCATATTAGAGTCCGATCCTTGGTACCTTTGATTGACTTAATCTATCCACTAATTCACATCTTTCAAATTGCTCTTTTTCACCACCATTCTTTAGCAGAAAGTCCCTAACTTGTAGATATTTGAAGAATTCTCTATTAGTTAGATCAAATTTTTCTCTCACCTCCTCAAAAGACATTATACCTTCCGATGTAAATAGGTATCCGACCTGGGTTATACCGGCCTTTATCCAGTTCTTAAAATAGTGATCATTAAAAATATCAGAGAGGTCTTTATTCTGTACCAAAGGCGTATAATAGCTTAATTTCCTTAATCCTACCAAGCGTCGCACAGCAGACCATACCCTAAAAGCCGTGTGTAGAGTCTTAAAACGTACTCTTTTGTAATATCCAAAATTAAGCTGGCGCCATAAACACCCTCTTACATCATGGCCACTCCCATATACGTAAGGATAGCTATCTCTAGATATCTCCATCCCATAGTTTGCATTCAGAAAGACTTTATAATGTTTAATAGATGCTGCCCACCAGTATAATTTAAGGTTGGGTAAAGCCAAACCACCACGCTCTCTAGGTAAAAATAGATATTTAATCACCCTTCTAGGTCTAGAGTACCCCCATATGAACTGTGAAAAAATGCTTTCACATTTCCTAAACCAGGAATTCATAAAAATCAAGGGAATTGCTCTTAAAAAATATAAAACCTTAGGAAAACATACCATCTTGATTAAATTAACTCTTCCAATCAATGTGAGGTGCAAATTATCTATTCTTTTAAGCGCTTTTTTCATTTCACCCGCACATGGCTCTAAATTTTCTTTTACTATTTCGTCAATTTTGGCAGTTATTACCACCCCCAGATATGTGTTTTTTTTGACAACTCTTCTATCACTACTTGAGGCAAATTAATTCCCTACAATTTGCGTTTTATCCCTATTTAGGGCATATCCCGACACTAGGCCGAATCTTTGGGCTTCCTTTTCTATAGATATTATTGCCATCTCAGGTTGCGAGGTGATTAATGCGACATAGTCAGCATAAGCTAACACCTTTTCTATATGTTCTAGTTCCCATAGTGGAGGAATATCCGCTGAGTTCTCTAAATGCTTCAAAAAAAGGTCTATATAAATAGCGAACAATAACGGGGAGCATGGACACCCTTGACGTGTGCCTCTCGTTATTTTATATTTTAAATGCTTCAGTCAAAGCCCCGTTAACCCAAACTCTAGCCTCAGGATCTTTATACAAAGCTTTCACTGCGCGAATAAATTGTGCCCCTATCCCTTTCCAATGCATGGAGGCCCAGAGAAACTGCCAGGAGACCATATCAAAAGCCTTTTCGGCATCTAAAAAAATTGCGGCCATAGGGTCTCCTGCCACCTGCTTCACGTCGAACAGTGTAATAATCTTTCTAATATGCTCTATGGTGCCTCTCCCCGGGATAAAGCCATGTTGACTCAGGCAAACAATTTTGTGAACCACCAATGCCAAGCGAGAGGCTAGAGTTTTGGAATATATCTTCAAATCCCCATTAATAAGAGTTATTGGCCGATAGGACCCCAACTCTTCACTGGGTTTTTTTTTCTTAGGGAAGATAACAATCTTTGCCATAGCCCAAGAAGCAGGTGGGCTCATCCCTTCTGCAATTTGTCGAAACAAACTCGCAATAATTCCTTTAAGTTGTTCTTGAAAGACTTTATAGAACTCAGTGGGAATCAAGTCTGGTCCCGTCGCTTTCCCTCTAGGTAGGCTAACAAGCGCAAGTGCGATCTCATTACAAACTAAGGGTTGATCTAAGCGGTCCCTCTCTTCTCTTGATAAAATCGCTTCGGGTGGCTGTTCCAGGTACTCCTCTATCTGTTCTTCCTTCCCCCCTTCCCCTCCCTGTTCTTCTGTATATAAAGTCCGATAAAAATTGCAGAACGCCGTTCGGATTTCGCTTACATCTGACCTCAAGCCCACCACGGGATCTCTAATTATCTTAATTTCGTTTCGAGTAACTTCCTGTCTTGATCTAACCGCAAGGAGATGACCAACCCTCTCGCTGCATTCATACATCTCCTCCTGTTGTACGGTTGCTCTGTCAACTGCTTTTTTCATTAGTTTTTCCCCTATTGCTGCTTTATTTATCGCAACCATTAGAGTAGCCTCCTCTGTGCTTTCCCCTCGCAGAATAGCCTTAATTAGATTACCTTCTGCCTGTGCCAAGCTGTTTTGGAGTGTATGAAGTTCCACCTTTTCATTTTATTCTTCCTTATTACGTATTGCAATGTTTCCCCCCGTATCCCTGCCTTTAATGTGTCCCAAACTATGCCAAGGGAGGTTGATCCAAGATTTCTATCTAAAAATTCCGGAATCCATTTCTTCATGTACTGTACATAGACTTCGTCCACAAGTAATGCCCTTTCGAATGTCCATGAAGAAGAGGATTTCCCCTGGTCCTTCCCTCCCTGTATCTCAAGTATCAATGGGCTATGGTCTGAGAGGTATCGCGGGGCTTTTTCAATTGTACTGGTCTGACTAATCGTGTGCGAGACAAAGAAATAATCTAGCCTCACATGTTTTTGATGAGGCGCTGAATAAAAGGTAAAACCTTTGTCCTTAAGCCTCAATTTTGCCCAAACGTCACATAATCCATGCTCTTGACATAGATTACGTAAGGCTTGATAGACTTTAGGTTTCTAGCCTGTATATCGGGCCTCCAGATCCCATTCACTGTCAAGATTAATATTAAAATCCCCGCACAACACTATAGGTAATTGCCAGTGAGATAATTAATTCGACAGCCATCCCAATAGGGCAGGATCGTCCACATTGCTTCCATAGAGAGAACATAATGTAAATTTAGGAATGCCAGGGGCGCTACAACCAACAATGACCCAACGCCCGAATGTGTAACTGTAAAGATTTAGTGCGGGCCAAGATTGCTACCACCCGAGTTCGTGTGCCTTGAGTTGTTGCGCCTATCACACTATAACCCAAGTATTTTAAAAGATCTCTCTGGCTCCCTTCTACATGCGTTTCTTGAAGGCAGATTATATCGGATTGCAGTAATCTTAACTCTTGAGATACTATTTGCCTCTTTCTTATATCATTCAGACCACATATGTTAATCGTTGCAATCCTTAACTTACTCATTTCTACGCTTTTTTTTCCTTTTTTGACTTTGCCCCACGCTCAGAATTAATTGTATAATCTGTATCCGTAATATCCACAAAATCATCCCAGTGCAGTTTCCCGAACTCAATACCCACTCCACACCACCTCTGACCCCCTTACCAACCCCCCTCCCCAAGTGCCCCCCGTTCCACCCCTCCCCTCTTCCGCCCACCCCCCCACACCCCCCAAATACCTAGGCAATCAGGCATAGCCTGAGTGATGTGCGTCCAACTAGCTGCCCCGCCATCCCCCCTGTGTTTTCTCAAAACCTTATTCTTAACAACTTTGACCAGCAATTTCCCATTTTCCTAATGCAGGTTCTTCCCCCTCATATCTTCGAGGACTCGCTTCCTTTTTCCTTCTTTGTTATTTCGCTCAAATATTCCTGTGCTAAGATCTCAGAAACAAACATACGAGAACTCCCTTTGTGTTTAACTTTCAGCCTAGCCGGATTCTGTAAAAAAACCTCTGCCCCTAGTTTTTGAAATGGTGTTATTAACTGTCTTAACTTCCACCGTCGTTCAACCGTCGCATGGGCAAAGTCTGGCTTATCAAAAAAAGAAACCCCTTCGTACGTTTTAGGAGAGTTAGGATGGGCTTGGTCATATACAAGTTGTCGCAACAGGAAATTTCCCAAAAATACCTAGAAGGCCCTTGGTCGGTCTTGGGGTTGTTTCTTCATCATTAGGGGTACCCGGTGGGCACGTTGAATCTCATTGTCCCAATCTAGCTTCGCTTGTTCAGGGAAGGTATTCTTCAGCAGATTAACAATGTATAATCTAGGGTTGCTGCCTTCCACCCCCTCCGGTACCCCTAAGAAGCGCAAGTTATTTCTCCGCTGTCTATTTTCCTGTTCTTCAAGCTTGAGCATGACATCCGACAGAGCTCCACCTTGGCTGGTATTCTGTTCCTTCAGAGTCTCAATTTCCACCTCGAGAGTCTCTGTCCGGGTATCAACCGATGACAGTCTTTCTGCAATATCTCCACATTTCTTATTTATCTTTCTAATTCCAGCTTGCACCTTTTTAGTCGCCACTCTAGCTCTGCGTCCATCCGCCCTCACTTTTTCTTGCATCTGTTGGATAGATCGGAAAATCATGGCTAGGGACGGTTCTTTCTCTTGAAGCTCCATCTCTATCCCTTCGGTAGGGTCTTCTTTCGGCCCTTCCGCCGGCCCTTCCACTTGCCGCATAAGCTGCGTGTCTGAATAGTCCCATTTCAGCTGTTTGCCCACAAGCCATTTCTGGGTGTTTTTCTTTTTACTCCCCCGAATGCTCTTCTTTCTCTGAGTTGTTTGGAGCTGGTCTCCTGAGGAGGAGCTGTCTGAGTCCATGAACCCTTCACTGCTGGTAGTTATATCCTCCTTCCCAGAGGGATCAGACTCATCAGTTAGGGAGAAAAAGCGCTCCCCTATTCCATCAGGCGATAGTTCCCCTCTCCCCTGTCACCCCACATTTGGGGGACCATCTCTCACCAGGCTCTCAAAGATTTCACACTCTCCATTCTCCCTATTTGGTTCTTTGACCTCCTCTCCTTCCAGCTGTTTCTGTTCCCGTATTTCATGTGCCTTCTCTCCGTCCAATAGCCTCGCTGAGCAGAGTGGCGACGATTCTGGGAGGGGACCAAGTTTTACAGGTTTTGCGTGGGCCTCCACGAGATCTTGAGCCCCTCCCCCCTCACACGACAAACTCTCCTCTGCTCCGGGTGTAATGAGTGTTTGGGGGGGTGCTTGGGTCTTACTTGGGTTTTCTATTGCCACAAAGTTATTAAACATAGCCAATAACGTAGGCTGTGTGGGGTCCTCCTCCGCCTTCTTTCCCATTTTCCCGGCTATCTTTTTCCCTGGCTCTCTCCTTCCTCTGCCCATACCTGATCGTTGTTTGATCTCCACAGAGCCCTCATTTACTCTGCTCCCGTTGAGTGTCACCGATGGAGCAGGACCGCCTCCTGTGGAGCCCGCAGTTCGAGCCTTCAGCGTTTTGCCGCTCCTCGCCGCCATAAGCCTTCCCTCTGCCCGATAACGGCACTTACAAGGCTTTCTTTTCACAACCCTGTGGCAGGAACACAATGTTGTGAGACGCAGAACGATTACCAGCAGCAGTAGTAGAGCGTCCACTACCCAGGTCGCTGCGCCCGTTCTCGGCAGTCCGCTAAGCCACTGGCCGCAACATCAATCCATTCAGGGAGAACGGCAGGATCGCTGCAGCTACTCACACGCCATCTTGCCTCTCTTCAGTTTCTCTCCTTGATGTTAATTTACCCTTCTAGTTGTAATAAAACATGGACAAAAAAATGTGTACTTTGCATTACTCCACACATCACTTGTCCTGTGTGCTAACCCCCCCATACTTGGCTATGTTGTCACCCATTTGGGCTGATCCTTTTATAATCTGTTAGAGCCCAAGTGGGCAGGATATTCCATCACATTGGCTCAGTTTCCAAACATTCTTCCAACACAATTCTTACGGGAAGCCCCATTGTTATTTGTCTCATGTTAAATATTGTCGCTACATGGATGTGTGAGTGGCTGTATAGGTCTGTCAGTGGATATGTGAGTGGCTGTATTGGTCTGTGAATGGGTTTGTGAGTGGTTTTTGGGGTGTATGAGTGGGTGTGTGAGTGGTTGTATGGGTGTGTGGGTGTGTGAGTGGTTGCATGGGTGTGTGAGTAGGTGTCTGAGGAGCTGTGTGGGTGTGTGATTGGGTGTGTGAGATTATATGGGTGCGTGAGTGGTTGTATGGGTGTGTGAGTGCTTGTATGGGTGTGTGAGTGCTTGTATGGGTCTGTGAGTGGTTCTGTGGGTGTGTAAGTGGGTGTGTGAGTGGTTGTGTGGGTCTTTAAATGGGTGTGTGAGTGGTTGTATGGATTTGTGAGTGGGTGTGTGAGTGGTTGTGCAGTGTGTGAGTGGTTGTGTTAATATGATAAATAAGATGTCGATATACACCACGATATACGTACTTATAACAATGAACTCGCATCACTGTTGTTGAGTCCAACCGCTGTGACCTTCCCATCAACCCCGAGTCAGAAATATGTGGTCAGGCAGGCCCTGCAACCTAGGCCTGAAGAAACTGTTTGACCGATCACAGGTGGGGTGACGCGTATCCCTTAGACAAACACACAAACAGGAAAACCCAGATCGATCCCACAGATAGGCAGCAGCACCTCAATGGTTGGCCCCAATAAAACACGTTTGGCTGGAGTGGGGCTCGTTCCCAAAACACCATAAAGTCAGATGCCACACTTAGCACCAGACTACGATGTCGGTCGTAAAGCCTCCGACTGACAGTCGGATTCTCCTAGATCGTGTCGGAACCCATCCTTCTGACTTGGTCAGAAACAATTCTGACCGACCCATTACGATGCACGGGAACCGTTCGGTCATTTTGAATCGGTTCCGACCGGCATTCGGAGAGTCTGAGTCGGTCTGAGCCAGTTCATACAGCTCTAGGGACCGCGTTTCCGACCGACCGATTATGATAGCCTTTCCAACTCGGCCTGTCCGACACAAAAAGGCTGTCGGAAACTGACTTTGGGGGCCCCTAGCAGGCCTCCCTTCATCCTGAGGCCTCCGGTTGTTGGTCGAGGGGGTACCCAAGAGTGCAAGGTTTTCTGCAGACACCCATTTTCCACATAAGAGCCTGTGTTGTTGGTCGGAACACAGGCTCCCATTGAAGTCAATGGGAGTCCTTCAGAACTGTGTTCAGAAGCATCATAATCGGTTGGTCGGAACCGCCGACTGCGAGTTGGTCGGAACCGAATCCAACAAGGAGTCGGGCGGTTTGGTTCCCGACCGACATTGTAATCAGGCCCTAAGTTAGGAAAACTCAGCCAATCAGAACACAGCATGCAAACTTTCGCAGTGATCACGCGCTCCCCATGCCAGACATCTGGACACGTACCCACAAGCCCCACATTGTGTCCAACCTAGGTCGAGACCCACCTGCGCTTTTTATCAAATGACCAGATTTATCGCCCGTGACTAGGCCCAGATTTCTATCTCCAAAACAATGTACAAATTGTTTTATGATGCTTCATATAATGTATAAAAAGACAGCCAAAAACAATGTGCTTTGAGATAGGCTTCAGACCCCGACTTCCTGTTCTTGCAGCCATGCGTTTATTTAAAGAAGCTGTCCTGTTTTGCCAAACGCCTATTGTCTTTCATATATTCAAGGTAAATTCATATTCGAGCAACATTTTGGCAAGCCAGATAGGAGAGATTGGTTCTTCAAGTCCGACTGTAGCCGAAGGAACAGAACCCCACCCATACGGATTCACATCTGCGCAGCATGAACAGTGAGCAGGTGCCGCAATTTCAATGGAAGTTCTGTTGAATCCACGGGGCAGAAGTCCATTCTAAAGCTGCCGTCAGTTGGTAAGAGACTACATCTTATTCTTAGTCCCATCATTTGACATATGTCAAACTAGGAAGAAGCGTAAAAATCTAACTTGAGCGCCCTGCCACTAAAAGAAATCTGACATATTGTCTATTTCATGTCCGAGCGATGCTTGTTTCTGGTCCAGGGAAGACATGGCTTAGCAGTTCGGGCTGGACTGTTCCCATGAGGCACAGGGTCAGACTGATTTGCATATGGCCATGTCTGAACTGGGGTGGCGGAGTGAGCTAAAGAATGATGATGGATTAAACCCAGATCAGTTGACTGGGGGTGAGTGCTTGCAATGTTCAACACTCCGTCCATCATCCCCTTTGGTTTTGCTAGGGTGTAATTCAGACATTAGGGAAAAATTCAGTTCTTGGAGTGTATGGTGCAGCTTGTGTTTGGCCAAGGTGGGCCTGTAGTTAGTGAGTTGCTGTCTTTGTCCCTGAGCAGATATTGACAGACTATCGGGCTCTCTTAGTTCCGTGGTCTATGCAGAGCCTCCCCTCATCATTGAGCGGCATGCGCTAGAAGCGAGCTAAGGTTTTTTGTTTTTTTTGGGACATAGTCATCGTTTTTCCCTCTGTCACTTTTTTCTCTTCTACTTTTCATTGTGGTTTTCAATTGAAGCATTTTTTCTTGATGTTATGGTGCTGATAAATGATTGCAAGTGTTTTTCATGTTGAATGTTATGTCTCACTAACGTTTCTATGTGCGTATGAAGAAATTGGCAATTTTCATAATTGATATTTTGCTGCTAAAAGTACAATTCACAATGTTTTGAATTAATCAGTGCACTTTCTTGAAGGTTGTTACCCTTCATATGCATTTATGCTTTGTGAAAGTTTGTTTGATGCATCTTTGTCCTAAAGTGAACTCGTAGTAAAGTAGTTATTCCTGGCATAATCCTTTGTAAATATTTTCCCCACTGTCAGAGTAGAATTTAGGATTATCTAAAAAGCCTTGAGAAGTTAGAAGTGCACTAATGCTCTTAAACAGTTTCCAACCCATCATGGAGTCATCTTTGAACCACATGCAAACTAAATTCCCCACGCAGGCTAAACATCTAAATAAATTCTGCCGTGAATGGCACACACACACTAAGAAGCATGCATTCCTCTGGCCAGAAGGGGAACCTTTGACACCAACATAATAGAACACACGAGGACACACATTTGGACGAAGTATGTAGAAGAGAAGAAGGCTAGACGAGAGGCGCTGTTAGAATTGTGGGCCATCTTCGAGGTGGCTCTGACCTACAGTTCTGCTCCAGAACCCACAAGCAAGGTGTCCGCACACCCCCCACCATACACAGGCACAGAGGAGCTCACTCTAATGCCTGCCATCCCTGCCGTTCGTGCACTGGGTTACACCAATCCGTCAGTTGAGAGGGCCGAAGGGCCCACCACCGGGCAGCAAATCACTAGATCTAGGGCAGAGAGGTGGCCAGATCAGCAAACCCAGACAATTCTGGCCTCATCCCAGTTCGGTGCCAGGATTCCCTGAAGTTCGACCCCCATTCTTCGTATACAGCCCACCAAGCCCCAGCAGCACGGGGGAGCCTGCACTCCAACCTGTCTGGTAGAGCGCTCTCAGGTAACTGGATGGTTCGTAGCCATACTAGAAAGTGATACTACCAGTGGGGGGGGAGAAAGAGGTCCCAGCCCTCTGGGGTCCGACACTGGAGGGGGGGTGCCGCAGGGTATACTTCCCCAGAGTATGCCCAGGGAACCGAAGAAACAACAGGAAGTGAGTAGACAAAGGGAGAACAGAACCACACACCCTCCCCCGGAGGAGAGCGGAACTAGGTCCTGTGCCTCACACAGAAAGGAGTCTGATGTAAGACCTGAAGGGAAGCCCCAATTGGGAATACGAACACCACTAGATTGTCAGTGTAGGAGAGGGGTCGACCAAGAAATAAGAGATCAGGCTAGCCTGGTCCAAGCTCAATTAAGACATAGGAGAAGCAGAATAGCACCTCCAAGCGCACACAAGGAGAGCAGTGAGGAGGACGCCTGCCGCTCCCGGCCCAACGTGCCGGTTGAACAAGCTAACTCCTAGAGAGATGGTATCTAGAGAAGAACGCAAAGTCTTCGAGTGACTATTTTGCCAACTGCTAGCCCGCAGGACCAACAGGATGGACCAGTATGATGGACCCTGGCCAAAGGAGAGATCCTTTGAACCAGAGGACATTTCCATCACAGAAGACTGCATCATCACGCTGGGGGAGATCCCAGGTGGAACTTCTCCTACATGCAGGAATACCTGAGAAGATGGGAGTGCTACATTGGAGAAAAGCCAGCGGATAGTCTCCAAGCCAAAATATGCCCATTGTTAGGGAAAGGCATCTCAGGGACCATCTATGTGCCATGAGCTCAGATGGACAAAGAAAGGCTCAGGACCAAACTTCCCCTATTGATGGACGGGACGGGGAAATGGATCTCCTGTTTTGAGTAAAGCACAGCGTGGATAAACCTAGCAATAGGCGATGTCAAGAGTCTGCTCAGCAGCCTCATCAGAGAGCGAACAAATACGATGTTTTCCCGAGCCCACATGCAAGCGTCATGTTGACCAACACCGAGCATGATGGGGTTGCATTCAATTAATTTAGACACCAGATATGGACAGCCCTGAGGGAAATGTTCCCTGACTGCCCAGACATAGGAGGATTGATGGTAGAGAGTATGAAGCCTGGGGAAACCGTGACCGACTTTCTAGACAGAATGAGGGAAAAATGGGGACAGGAGACAAGACAGGCATGGACCGACATGGGCCCCTAGGTTGCATGCTTCTACAACATCCTCAAAAAGGGGCTGCCAACAGAAATACAGAGTGGACTGGACGGTGCACTGGGATTAGACACAAAATCTTGGCGGAAAATACAGACCTACATATTACATTACTACAAGAAGAAGCAGAAAAAGGACAGGGAAAAACAAGAGCCAGCCCAAAGCTAAGCTGGTCCAACATAAGTTTTAAAAAGACGCCCCGAGGGAGCCACGTTGGCAGCTTGAGTGCATATAGCACCATTCTTGAAGGGAGCTCTGCTGCCAAACCCCAGAGGGTTTCCACCCAGTCCTAGCAGCAGAGGTCAGGGGGGCTGGCAGCAGCCAGACCTCAGAGATTGCTACTACTGCCATCAAATGGGCCAGATGGCCGACCGATAAAGGCGTACCTAGAGCAAAGATCGATAGGCCTGGGCCAGTCACGGCAAAATCCCCATCCACAAAACCAAGCCAAGATCAACCCTAGTGCACAGCACATTCAGCCACAAGGTAATCAGTCAGCAAACACACTACCACAACAAGGACCAGGTGGTTGGCCAAACACATTGCAGCGGCAGGCAAGGAACCCAGCCCAGCAAACACCGGGGCCACAGTCACAGCAGGGAGGGGTGACTGTCTGGGAAGCAATGCCTTCATACAATCGCCCAATCCAAATATGCAGTAAATCCAAACCCCCAATATGACCCATCCATTTCTCACCAACTTCACAAAACTCAACACAACAATAATGACTGATGGCCCAGCATTAGGAGAAAGCTCAAGCCTTTACTTGCTGTCAGGAAGAATTCAGGGCTGCCGTGTTTTCGCTCGATCGAGAATCTGTGCTAAAATCCACAATTTGGCTGCCTGTAGGGGCCTAGGCCTCACTCTGCTGCTAGTCCCCTAGGGCGAGGTTGGCTGGCCTAGTCCCGTGGGGAGGGCAGTCTGATGAGGGGTCAGGGCAGCCCCCGACCAGTGTATAAAAACAGGCACCCAGGTCCCTTCACCCAAGTCACTAGAGTGAGTCCCCAGATCGAAAGGCCCCCATTCTCCTACATATTTAGGCCTCCAGCTAGTGGAGACCCCCTTTCAGTTGCAAAACGAGGCCACAGAAGCCGGCTAGTAATCTCATGGGCGGGTCTTGCGATTATGATGCACGGTTTCTGACATGGTTTCATGCCGGCCTGTCCGACATGGAAACCATGTCGGAAAGCGTGTTTGGGGGCCCCCAGCCGGGCCTCCTGTGGTGCAAGGCTGTAACACAAACTCCCATTGAGGAAAAGGAGCATGCGACCGAACAGTGTTCAGTCGCATAGAAATGAGTCGGTCAGGACCGCCAACCGGGTGTAGGAAATATAAAAAAATTCCGCTCCGCAATCCAACACTTTCAATCAATCAATCAGGGGTTTATAAAGCGCGCTACTCACCCGTGAGGTTCTCAAGGCGCTAGGGGGGGGGGAGCAGCTCCGGATCAGTTGAAGAGCCAGGTCTTGAGGTCCTTCCTGAACGTGTGCAGGGTCGGAGAGCGTCTGATGTTCACAGGGAGCTCGTTCCAGGTCTTAGCTGCGATGTAGGAGAAAGCTCTCCTGCCTGCTCTGTTTCTGCGGATGCGGGGGACCTCTGCCAGGGCGAGGTCGGCGGAGCGGAGGTTCCTCTTGGGTACGTGGAAGGAGACTCTCTCGTTGAGGTATTTGGGTCCGATGTTGTTGAGGGATTTGTAGGCGTGGGTGAGGAGTTTGAAGGTGACCCTCTTCTCGACGGGGAGCCAGTGGAGGTCTCGTAGGTGTTGGGTCATGTGTTCGTGACCCGGAGTCCCGAGTATGAGTCCGGCTGCGGCGTTCTGACTGGAGTGGGAATATTAATTTATTTTTGTTAATTTTAATATTTATTGTTGTTTAATTTTCCTGGGATTAGTAAATTGTAGTATTTTTCAATGTTATATTTTAATTAGTTTTATATTTATTGTCATTACAGTAGTAAATCGTATTTTTGTGTGATGTAAAGAATTTTTTTATTTTTATGCCGTGTTAGGTGGGAGTACTTATTTTTATATTTATTTAGTATAAAAATGTTTTATTTTTATGTAGTGGGAAATTTATATGTATTAATTTTAATATTTAATAATTTATTTTATGTTGTTGGAATTTAGATAATTGTGTGTTTGATTTATCATAATGATAACATTAAAAAATTACATGTTTTGTTTGTAAATTATTTATAATTAAATTGTAAAAAAATGTGTTTACTTTCTATTTTAAATTAAATTGTTTTTCTTTTATAATATTTTATGATTTTGGTATATTTAAAAATGTATACGTATATTTTTCATAATATTATATTATTTACAATTTTTTAATTATATTATTATTTAAATTATTAGTTTATTTATATATGTTCATATATATTTGTATGTGTTTACATTTTTAAAAGTAAGTTCATTTTTTATATTTTAATATTTTAAATGATATATATTTAAAAATCGATATTTAATACAACTAAATTATTGTAAACGATATTTCTTTCCGATATTTTTGTACTTACCTTTTTAACACAAGACAAACACCTTTTGTCTTAAATTATTTCAAGGTAAATTCATATTTGAGCAGCAGTTGTATGGGTTTGTGAGTGGGTGTGTGAGTGGATGTGTGAGTAGTTCTGTGGATGACGTCATCAGTGATATCATTTGCGATGTCATGAGTGATGTAATATGTGAAGTCATAAGCATTGGATTGCCGTGGCATAAGGTTTAACTGCTGAATTTCACTGGTTATATAGAAGTGAAATGTTAGCCTAACTATAGCGTACCTGTAACCTTTTGTTTTTTTACAGTGAATATATATATATATATATATATATATATATATACACACACACACGCACATACACACACACACATATATATGTATATATACACACATATATATGTGTGTACATGCGCTATTTAAATGCTAGTAACATAACATGACAATATATATAAATATGTCTATCTATCTCGCTCTCTCTATATATATATATATATATATATATATATATATATATATATATATATTTTATCTACTGGCGGTCGCCAGTAGATAGTTATAGTTAGGACCTATTTTCCATAGGAAATTCACAACATTCTATTTCCAATAACTTTGGCGCCGGTTGATGAATCTTCGCGAAATTTTCAAAACTCGTGGGGCGCTCCGGTCCGCTCCTATCTTGAAAGTTTCGGGGTGATTCGGCAAGCGGGGGCCGAGAAAAAAGGGGGGTCCCAAAACGTGTTTTCCCCATGCAATTTTCCATAGGAAACTTTAGACACGGCTACAGCCCGAACTGCTGAACGGAATTACACCAAATTTGGCAAAGAGGTAGTTCTTGGTTCAGAAAGAACCCTTTTTGTTAAATGGTGTAAATCCGTTCAGTAGTTGCTGAGAAAATCAAAAGTAAAAACACATCTATCTATGGCCGCAGAGGATCCGCGCACCCTCCCGATCACGAGCTGTATGCTAATTGGCTGTCAACACTCCAAACCAGGAAGTGTTGGCAGCCATCTTGTGCCTCGGTAGAACCGAGGCACAAGAAAACAGAAAAACAATCGTGAAAAACAAGAAAAGGGGGCAGGGTAGAAACACCCTGACCCCCTAGGCCTGCTCAGGGGGTCCCACAAGGACCCCCAGGGCCAAAAAAAGCATTGTTTTAAAAAAAATCGGCGAGATTCGCGCACCCAGCGCGAATTTCGGCCGAAAATAAAAAAAAAAACGAAGCGCGGACTCCCGCGCTTCGCGTTAAAAAAGCCCCCGGGTGGGCCAAGTCCCAGGGGCACTGAAAAAATGTGTGGGGGGGCCCCAATTCCCCCCACACTGCCCTGGGGACCGCCACCTCCCCGGGGCTTGATTTATGAGTTGCGGGGGGGCACGCAGCCCCCCTCAGCCCCGGGGACTGCCACCCCACGGGGCTAATTTATAAATGTGTGGGGGGGCCTCCAAGGCCCCCCCAAACCCTGGGGACCGCCACCCCCGGGGCTTTCATTAATTATTTGCGGGGGCACACGGCCCCCCGCAGCCCCGGGGACCGCCACCCCCGGGGCTTCTTTTTTTAAGGTAAATAAACCTGTGTGGGGGGGCTCGAGCCCCCCCACACGCCCCGGGGACCACCACCTCCCCGGGGCACTAAAAATGTACATTTGGGGGTCCGTAACGGACCCCCGAGCCCCAGGGACCACCACCTCCCCGGGGTTGTGCAATTGAAGGGAAGGGGGCCGTGCGGCCCCCCTCCTGGAGCCAGTGATGGCCCTGGGGACCGCCACCCCCCAGGGCCGGCTCCTGCAGTGTCCTGGGGTGCCCACCCCCGGGACACTGCTGTTTGCAATGACAGGGCGGGAGCCTCGCGGCTCCCGCCCTGTCATTGCAAACTGCTTTGCTTCATTGAAGCGATAGCAAGGAAACCTGCTCTCGCTTCAAAGAAGCAAAGCAGATTGCTTTTCCACATGGGGAGCTGCATGTTAGCAGCTCCCCATGTGGAAAAGCAATGCCGGCTCCCGCAGGACGCGTGGAGCCGGCGGGACCGTGGGGGCATTGGGGACCCCCCACGGTCCCCAACGAGAGGCCAGGCCCCGGGGAATGGGGTCCCCGGGGCTGGAAGTGGCCCTGGAGGGGGGCCACATGGCCCCCCTTCCCAAAAAAAATAATAAAAAAATTAATAAATAAAGGCCGGCCCCGGGGATGGGGTCCCCGGGGCCAATAGAGGCCTCAGGAGGGGGCCACGCAGCCCCCTCCATAAAAAAAGAAAAACAAAATCTGGCCATGCCCCGGGGATGGGGTCCCCGGGGCCGGAATTGGTCACTGACCATGTCATGAGTGATGTAATATGTGACGTCAGTCATCAGCAGTGCATTGCGGGGGCGCGAGTTATAGTTAGCTGAACTAACTATAACGGGGGAATTTTACGGGTTTTGCACGAGTGAAATGTCCAAACAACTATAACGCTCCTGAAACCTATCGTTTTTTCAGTGAATTTCTAAGGTTTTTTAAATGCTAATTTCTAACTATAACGTGCCTGAAACCTATGGTTTTTTCAGTGAATATATATATATATAAATATATATACATCTTATAAACTACTTCTGGCTGCCGCAGTGCTCCAGACCAAGGGGGCACGTAGGAAAATACAGTGCCAGCAACTTCATGAAAATGAAGTCTCAATGCCAAATCTCATTTTTAGAAAGCTTTTCAAGTCTTTTTAATTTTGTGCGCACATCTTGGACTTTTTCGTAGTTTAATTTCATTTCTATATGTACTTGATATATGAACTCTCTGGGGGATATTCTCAAGGACTCATCGCCGAGTTAGCGGCACTTTATCGCAGCCAAAGTGGCGATAGATTTATCGCCCTATTCACAGCCGATATCGCCAGTTTTCCTGCGATAGCAGCCGCAAAAAACATCGCCACGGATGACACCGGCAACTAACGCTAATGAGATGCAGAGTAGGCGTTCCCATGCAAAAACCCGTGACAACACCACTTCGCAACATTCTCAACGACCAGCCAGATCGGCGATAAGATCACAAAACATGCGATAAGGTGCGTTAGCAGCAGGGAATTAACCCCTGCTCTTTCCTGGTATTAAGTCGGACGATAACCAGCACCAGAAATGGGAGCCCAGCCCACAACCACACCAGAAGAACAACAGATGCCATGGAGCTACTGATCATGCAGCCGGACACTCAAGAGGGCTACAACACCCACCGCCATCCCCCCCAGGATCCCCCCCCCGGACAAAGATATTTTACACCAACTTTACGAAATCTTGAACAAAACAATTCGCCTGATGTCGCACAATTACAACAATTAACATTCATGTGTGGTCCGAAAAAGGAGAATCATTCATTCATCTCTGAATTTCCAAACAAACATTTCATTCAAATTTAACTCAAAACAACTATTTGGAAGAGTCATGGCGGGTCTTCCCTGGACAAGCTGTAAGTCACAGCCTGCAAGACAAAATTTAAGATAAGAAGGTGTGTCATGCGCTCATCAAAGGACAGAGAGAGAGAGAAAGAGAGAGAGAAAGAAAGGGAGAGAGAGAGTGAAAGAGTGAAAGAGAGGGAGAGAGAGAAAGAGAGAGAATGAGAGAGAATGAGAGAGAAAGAGAGAGAAAGAGAGGGAGAGAGAGACAGTGAAAGGAAGGCTCTTGGCACATACATGCCAACTGTTGTGTGTGCATCGCTATTGGTGCACCATAAGCCTAAGGCCTAGCCCCAAATGGAGCGCGAAAGCCACATCACATTTCCACAATGCAAGCAGTAGTCAGACTAACATTAGGGATGAAAGCTCCTTTGTCTCAACACATAAGGCGGAAGGATATCTGCACCTCCGACCTTGGTCTTGCATGCGGCAGGCACCCCCTGAGAGAGATACCATAGCAGATGATGGCGACTCCCACACTACGCACAGCGCTAATCAATCAATCAATCAACACATTTATAGAGCGCGCTACTCACCCGTGAGGGTCTCAAGGTGCTAGGGGGGAGGGATGAAGCAGCTACTGATCGAACAGCCAGGTCTTAAGAAGTCTCCTGAAGGTCAGCAGGTCCTGGGTCTGTCGCAGGTGGATGGGGAGGGTGTTCCAAGTCTTGGCGGCGAGGTGGGAGAATGATCTGCCGCCGGTGGTCGTTCGCAGATGCGTGGGATGGTGGCGAGGGCGAGGTCAGCGGAGCTGGCGGTTCGGGGTGTAGAAGGTGAGTCGTTCGTTGAGGTATGCTGGTCCGGCGTTGTGGAGTGCTTTGTGGGCGTGGGTGAGGAGCTTGAAGGTGATCCTCTTGTTGACCGGGAGCCAGTGCAGGTCTCTCAGGTGGGCGGTGATGTGGCTGTGGCGAGGGGTTCCGAGGATGAGGCGTGCGGAGGCGTTTTGTATGCGTTGGAGTCGTTTCTCGAGTTTGGTCGTGGTTCCCGCGTAGAGGGCGTTGCTGTAGTCCAGCCTGCTGCTGACGAGGGCTTGGGTGACCGTCCTTTTGGTTTCGGTGGGGATCCATCTGTAGATCTTGCAGAGCATGCGGAGGGTGTTGAAGCAGGAGGAGGAGACAGCGTTGACTTGCTGGGTCATGGAGAGCGTTGAGTCCAGGATGAAACCCAGGTTGCGTGCGTGGTTGGTGGGTGTCGGAGGAGCTCCCAACGTGGCCGGCCAACGTATCCACACCCCACACAGAGAAGTCCTTGCTCGAGGTACTCTTTCATGGAATGCCCTTGACACTTACGTACACAACAACCCATACGTCCAAACGTTGCACTCACATACGACTCATTGCTCCGAGCTGTGGCATATCATCCACATAACTGCCGCAGGTCAGAAGAGTGCCGGTTCTACGAGAGCCACCAACGCAATGGCAGAACATCCCGGGCTCATGCACAACCCCTGTCACGTGGAACTGTACCGTCCACGTATGCTGCATTTGTTGGGGGAACTGCCACTGGCAGTGTTGCGCATCAGTTACCGTCTGAGCTTCCGTCTTGCGTACGTCACCTGCGTCCAGCCCTGGTTCCACTGTCGATCATGCATATTCGAGTGGCCCATGGATGTCTGCCTATCCAACACCACGGTAGCTGAACTGGATTATGACTTGTGTGTGCGACCCCTGTTGGCCCACGACCAGGAGTGTAACCGTGATACCCGTTCATGGGATGCCTTGATATTTGGCGTATGTGCTGGCAGTTGGGCATGGGAGATTGCACAAATCCTCGTGTGCAGTGACCACATCGAAGCGCTCCCCTATTGGGCTGTGTTGCGGATTGGTGAAACGGCATGGACGGAGCACATCTGTCCAGACCAGTTAATGGATTGGCTCACCCTCATGCTTGTTGAAGCCGACAACGACGTACTCTTGGAATTGATTGGCCAGGAAGCTGCGCTCGCATTCATGGATGAGTAACTACGTTCCTGCAGCCACATCTGCTTGTAACCCAGAGCACAGGTCCCAACACCTTGTTGCATCTTGGAGAAATGGTCACATATCCCACCACAACAGTGGACATGGCTGCATTCGCCTGGACTCAGAATGCATGTGCGTGCACTTATGCGTGTTGACACACACCTGTGCAAGGTGAGGCGGTCCCATGGGCGGAGCTGCACAGCGTCGCATGGCAAGGTTCCTAAATCTGACATACTGCTGGAGGGAGAGTACACACATGGCAATGTAGTACTACATGTGACCTTGTTGGACCCTTTCACCTGCTCACTGTCAGCAGGGCAGACAGACTGCGCAGTCCGGTGGTACAGCACTATGCAGATCCCATGGGCTGTGAGTCGTGTCCCCTGACATGGGGCAATGAGCATACGCCAAACATCACATGACTCGTCCCGCAAGGCAAGGTGGGCTGAGACCGTTGCCATCCGTAATGATTGGTGTTCATTTTTGCCACCCCATTTCTTGCACCTCTACATGTTCCCATGCTGCCTGTTAGTGTCTGAAGCATTGGTCTGCATGTTGTGCCCTTGTCTTGCCCGTACTGACACGCACATGCTAATGAAGTCTACGCCACTACACTAGTGTTCAACTGTGATTAGTGTTGATTAGAATGACAAATCGTGTGCCTCAATGAACATTGTCCGTACACAGGGAGGGACTGACTGACGTATTTCACTTAGGGGTGAGTCCCTATTGCCAGCTCCACCTCTGTGAGCCAGACATTGTGGTTGGGATAGTTGCTGGTAGACCTGTGCTCTTACGTGTCTTCAGCAATGTGAGTATGATGTCCAACTTCTTGCCATGTGGATCAATGTGATCCATCAAAACAGGCTGTGTCCACACAGTTGAGTGTGAGTAGGTATGCGAAGACATGTCCTGTTGTCACATGTGATGGGGGACACTACTTTAGGCCTGCTACCGAATTAGACATTTTTACACACAGCCACACTTAATACATGGACGTGGGGCTACGTTGGAGGGTTGCGAGATTGTTGATCATGAGCAATGATGCCACAGCTAGTTCACACCTTCACAGTCATCTAATTGGCCATGTGGGTCAGGGTCAAACATGAATGAATGAATATTAAATTTATAAAGCGCTAACTTAGCCCAAGGGCATCAAGGCGCTGCAGAGGACTAACGTTCAACCGCATAAGATGCTCAAGCTAAAGTTTGTGTGAAGAGCCAGGTTTTCAGGGCCTTGCGGAAAAGAGAGTATGACACAAGACCCGATAAACTATCCGGAAGAGAGTTCCACAGCCTAGCAGCAGCAGTGGAGAAGGCTCTGCCTCCCCATCTAACCTTCTTAAACCTGGGGACCACCAGCAAGTTCTTGCTGGCGGACCTAAGCTGCTTGGTCGGGATATAGCGCTGAAACATCGCTTTAATGGCATCAGGGCCCGAGCCATAGTAGGCATTATGAGTCAAGCACAGAGTCTTGAAAAGGATTCTTCGATCCAGAGGAAGCCAATGCAACAAGATGAGGGAGGCCGAAACAGAGTGATACTTTGGTAACTCCAACACCAGCCTTGCTGCAGCATTCTGTACTAACTGCAACCGTCTCACCAAACCCTTGTTAATGCCCAGATAAAGGGCATTACAATAATCAAGTCTGGACAGTATCAAAGCAATCACTGCCTGCTTTCGTGATGAAAACGACAGGAACTGTGAAATTTTCCTAAGCAGCCTGATTATTCCAAAACAGATAGACACTGTTTTACTAACCTGTAGGTTCATGGACAATGAAGTGTCGACCATAACCCCCAGATTTTTCCCATGGGATACAGGAGAAGGGCAGCTGCCCATGGTGTCAGGCCACCAGTCATTAGACCATATGTCATGTTGGTTCCCAAAAATCAAGATCTCAGTTTTTTCCCCATTCAATTTAAGATAGTTCTCAACCATCCAGGATGAAACTGCCTGCATACAGTTTTTGAAATTTGCGGCCGATTCACTGATGCTGTTGGTAATAGACACCATGATTTGAGTGTCGTCAGCATAAGACAGCACCTTAAATCCAAAGGCTCTCACGACCCTCGCCAGTGGGGCAACATAGATATTAAAAAGTGCGCATTGATGTCATTTCCCAGGGTGTACCTTTTTGTGCAATCAATGTCCCTACATTCATCCATACTTTTATACTTGATTGAACATAGACATGACACATCTGTGTGATTTGGAATGTTTTATTCACATTCTGTGGAATGTCGGAGCTGGAGCAGTACATGGCCATGCAAACCCCACATTACATGGTTGCCCAGTGGAGGGCCACCCAGAGTCCTTTGGGGAATGACAATTTAATTGGAAGAGTTCAGTCCGCAGCCTGATTGCTGTGTCATTGGTAACCAGAGCAGATATGGCAGTCCATGTCGGGGTCCAGGTGAATGTCGCAGAGTGTTTCGGGGGACAGTGGAAGGTGTTGTTCCCGGGCATGATGCTGAGGGCTGAACCAAGCAGGAACAGGCCATATGGCGGGGATGAATGCTACAACCTCCTTTCTCACACAGAGTCATTGCCATCCACATCTTAGTCCTCTGATATGTCTTCTGTGTCAGGTGTGTGTGGTGGTGTTATGGCTGCATCACTGTGTGCCACTGACACATCAGGGGGCGGAGGTGTTATGGCTGCATCACTGTGTGCCACTGACACATCAGGGGGCAGAGGTGTTATGGCTGCATCACTGTGTGCCACTGACACATCAGGGGGCAGAGGTGTTATGGCTGCATCACTGTGTGCCACTGACACATCAGGGGGTGGAGATGTGTGTGTCGGAGTTCCTGCAGCAGTCATCTGGGACAGGCTCTGTGGCAGCAATGGCAAGATGAGGTTCTGCAGGGCATGGAAGATCCCATATACATCTCGATGGTGTACAGCCATGGCAGCCATCCTTCCAGCCTGCATCCGCTCCATGTTCTCCATTGTCCTCCGCATCTGTGCCATTTCTTTGCTGTCATCGCTGGAGCCTGTCTAACTGGACAGTTCTTGTATCCGAGTAATGGCTCCAGCGAGGTCAGCTAAGGATTGCTGTAGAGCATGGAACGGACTGTGGGTGTCCGTTAGGGACTGTAAGTGGTCCCTGATGGGACTCATACACCCACGTATGGCATCAAGTTTGGCTTGCATGAGGTCGAAACCCACCCGCACCTGTTCAGCCAGCCCCCTCTGGCAGTCTAACACACGGCGTTGGAATGCCATGTGTCTTTCCGTGAGGTGCTGGGAGCCAGCCGTGGTGGTGGGTGCTTCCTGCTGTGTGGGCTGTGCAGGGGGTGGGGTCACCTCGATGCAGCAGGGCTGCCCTACTCCTAGAGGTGGGGTGCGGAGGCTGTCCACGAGCCGTTGGTGGGTGTCGGAGCAGATGGCCAGGGGGTCCCCCTCATCATCACTGAAGAGGTGTCTGGTCTGCTCTGCAGGAGGTGTTGATTGTCCCTCTGCAATGTAAAGGGGAGATGCAGGTTAACAGTGTGTTCCATGTATGTTGATGCATTGTACATGTTTACATACAGAATACATGACAATGTACATTGTGACTGTTTTGGATGAGCTGGCTATTTGATGGGAGACAGTGGACATTTCGACTACATGACGGATGTGAGGTTGTACTCGTACATTATCATCTCACAGTTTCCTGCTATGCCAGATGTTATTGGCCAGTTTCTACGCACAAGCGGCACCAGTTGTGTCCTCTGTTCTGTAGTGAAAGTGTTGCACTTTGTACCACATTGTCGTCAATGTTGATGTGCTGTGATTGCTATGTGTGTGTGCTGCATTGTGGGAGAGTCACCCCTGCAGCTCTGATTTAGTGGCCCCTTATCCCTTTGAGGCGGTGTGCCTTTGACTTGTGTGCTTTTAAGGTGCTGAGATGTTGGCGACGTGGGTCATTTGTGCTCTTGGATGGTTTTTGTACTCTTGTGCATTGTTTGTCTGCAGATGTGTTGTTGACGTCAGGGGTTGTATGTGCACATGGATGTGTCAGAGTGTGACCTGCTCCTTTGAGATTGTGATCCACACTGGGCCACCTCAGTGTCGTGTCATGCACCATGTCATGTATTTTGACTGCAGCCATGCTATTGGTCATGCAGTGTCACTTGCATTGTCAGTGTGACTCACAGAGCCGCTGCTTTGCTGGATTCAGCACATGTGCATGGGTAGGTTGTGAGATTCGTGATAGGGAGGGGGGCCCCTTTGTGCACATAGTGGACGGGGGCCTACTTGGTGTTTCTATGTGTGCTGCAGTGTGCCAAGGGTATCAGGGACATGTTCCACAATCATTGTGGGTGTGCAGTGTGCTACACATAATTGTGCATGTGTGCCATTGTGCCCATCTCCCCCTGTGCACCCAGTCCCTGGTCGTTACTCACCCTGTTGCTGTTGGGTCAGGTCATATCGAGCTGTGTCCGGACCCCCAACTCCTTGCACCGTCTCCACACTGATGACTGTGGCCACCATTTCCTCCAGCTCATCCAGCTCCTCCTGTGGCGCAGGACTCCCACCTCCAGTCCCCGTTGCTGCCTTCCAGTTGGCAGCGAGTTTCTGCTTGGTTTGGCTATTCACATCATGCCAGCGCCTCTTGACCTCCTCCATTGGCCTCCTCAACACTCCGACTGCATTCATGTTGTTCACGATCGACTGCCATATTTCCGTTTGTGTTGCCAATGACACAGTGGAGGTGACGAACAGTTGTTGGTAGTGTTCTATCACCTCCGTGACGATGATCCGGTTTTCCTGCAGACTGAACCCCGTCTTCCTCTTCCTCTTCTCCTTGCCCTTCACGTCCCGGGGTTCCTTGCTGGTCGTCTGTGGGGCTTGTGGGGTTCGCGTTGTCCTCTGCACTCGGTCCGGGTGCATCCATGGTGCTACGCAGTTTGTATTATTTTGTCTGTGTTTTTCGGTGCTTTTATAGTGCATTTTCCCGCATGACGCGTTGGAATTGCAGGCCTGTTGCTGGTTATCGCTGATTTTTTCTCGCGATTTTGGGCATCGCAACTTTTTTCACGTTCGTGTTTCGTATTTTTTCGGCGCTGCGTTAATTATAACGCGGTCATTTGGCGCGTTATCGTGAGACTATCGCATGGTGCCGCCGGGTTGAGAATACAACGTTAACATGGTGTTATTTTCCCGCGATGGACTGCGATGTGCAAAGTTGCGTTAAGCTAATTTTGCGGTAATTATCACACGTTCTTGAGAATATCCCCCTCTGTTTTAGGTCCGTTAGTTAAATGATTTTTTCTGTTCAGCGCGATTTAGGTAAAATATTTCTTAAATAGGTCAAATAACTGTTACTATGGGGGACATGGTGTAACATTGATTATCAGTCATGAGACTGTTTGAATATGCCGATTAATTGTATAAGGTTCAATGTAGAATTCAGGTTGATTGAATATTTGGGGAGTATGCTGTGAATACATGTATATAACAGAGAATTCAAGTATTTTGTCTATGTCGTGCACATAAGCATGTGTATATAAATAATGCTACCAATATGGCACCCTTTTTGTGATCAAGGTCATCTCATTGGCCGAAAAGCGTTATGGTGGTGATCGCTAATAAATTAATTAAGCACCTTTCTACCTTTCTCTGTGCAGAAAGACACAACACAAACCTTCTTGTCATGACAAGCGTTGTTTATTTGCATCAACATTTGTGAAGCGTTTCAGAGAAAACTCTGCGCATAGAAAGTTGCTTGTTGGATTTATATATTTGGGACTCACATCCGAATATGAACCGCCGCATGAAGAGGCCGGGAGATTTGTGATTTTGAGGACAGATATATATATATATATATACAGAGAGAGAGAGAGAGAGAGAGATATGTATATATACATATGTAAATATGTTGAGGTTACAGTAATTATTGAAACAATTTATAGATAAATTATTTTTGGTCGTTTAATATTTTAAATAAATTACTTATAACGCTATATATTTATTACTTTTCGATATACTTACCTTTTTTGACAATATTCTGTTCCAAGATATTTTTGACCCAATAGTTTGTTAGTTTACATACAAATTATGTAAACTCAATATTTTTGCAGACAATATTTTGCACACAATATTTTTGTTTCACAATGTTGTTCTCAATATTCTGTCATACAACCGTGAGAAGGGCTGCACTGTGCTCCATGGACTGCCATATGCGGAAGGGTACCCTGCTCCAGAGGCCCCACCCCTCATAAAAGACATCATGTAAGACTCAATACCTCAGGGCCTCACCAGCAACCTCAAAGATGACCTTGACTACCACTCTCACCAGCCATCAGGAAAAAACTAATCCAGAGATTTCCTTCTTCTTAGGGGTAAGAGTTTGTAGATATTCCTCTAACTTTGTGGAGCCATTTACTGTCCAAGTTTGTGAAGCAATCCAGGATAATTGTTGTTTGTATTTAAATCTGTAAAGAGCTTCTTCTGTCTGCCCTAATAAGGAGCATCAAGGTAAAATGTTTAGTCCCTTCTTTTTGTTGGCCTCATTACATATGCCCTGCCTCTTTTAAGGGAAAATGTAACTGGTCCTTGATACATTCTGGCATGCATGGAGAGTTCCATATTGGGCTAGCCTACTGTAGTATTGAATGGCTTGAATTTGCCTGTTTTGAAACTTAGCACAAGCTTTGAGCCTTTTGTTTGGACTTTCCTAAAGAATTTAGGGGCTCTAAAATTATATAGGTAGTTCTGCTTGCAGTTATCTGACATTGCCTACACATTTTGACTATGTTTCAATAGTCATGGTGGGCAATCAATATTCTACTGTTTTTTAACTGAAATGCTTGAAAGTCTGGGAGTGATAGAACACTTTTTCCTAGGTTTTTCCTAAGTTTTTTCCCACGAGAGTCTTACCACCTTTGCGGCCCAAATGAAGTGCCTTGAATATTGGATATGCTCTTTTAAAAAAAAATATAATGGGATACAATTGAAAAGAAAAAGCAGTTTGGGAAAGATGGACATTTAAACCAGATTCTCCAGACCATATATTGGTAAAGCGAAGTTTTTCCATTCGTCACTTATTTTTCAATATCTTCGACTTTATTCAGTTGTCCAAACTACTATTCTGAGCTCCCTGGACTGCTGTAATTCCTTGCTTTTGGCATCTCCTTCTTATAATAATACATGGCTACCGTATTTACAAAATGCAGCCTCTCACTTGGCTTTGGCCCTAAGTGTCTGCAGGTCATGTTTGTGCCATATCTTCCTTGTCATGTTCTCTGATCCAGCTCCACCCATCTTTTGCTAGTTCCAAGAGACTGTTGTCAACAATCTTTTTCCATCTCGTTTGCTAAACTTTGGAACTGTCTGCCTATTTCTCTGTGAGCACATGACCAACTCCTTCCTTTTCACAATATTAGAAAAAAAGTGGGTCGCTAGGTTTTTAATCTCCATTATAAGCATAGAAGGACTCGCTTCTCATAGTAGAAGAACAAGAGTATATCTTATTTATACAATACCAAGGCATACAATGAAGACAGATTATTTTTTAAACTGATATATTCATTGCATTATTGCAGTCTTAATTCACATTTAATTATATAGAAAAGATTCAGTGCTTATGCTTGTTGTGAAGAAAAGTGCAGTGAAAATATAAGGAATAAAACCAAAGGGGTTTACATTTAAAAAGACATATGACTCCTTTTTGGTTATTTAAACAATATGTAAGGGCTCTATATAAGTCTGTTGTCGACGGCGTTTTGATCTTGTTTAATATAAGGTCATCATCAGGATGCAAGCAAGAGCGCTTGGTATCTAAGAATTAAATAGAAGCAAAAGTGAGAATTTGTATAAGAAACCTGTCTGTAAGCTATGAATTAAATATGGTAACATCACTTGACAGGTATCAACCAAGGCGATCCTGCAAGGTATAGCAGGAACGCGTATTTGGCGTCATTAACTGTCCTAGATATAATACAAATTAATATACGTAAGAGCAAGAAATGAATTAGGCACATATCAATTAGTATTCTACTTAGTTTGTGGATAATCACCTTATGGGTGAGTGATTTATTTGCACTGTACTCCACCAAGGGGGTATAAGAATGAGGATGATCCTCAGTGCCAGCCACCCCGACGGGGGGACCGTAGCATGGCTATGAGGTCCTGGGGAGCCTTGTTCTAAAAGCAAAATCCTAGAGAGAAAGGTAATTTATAAGGTTATGGGTGTGCCTCCAATCTGCTCAGATTAGGAAGATGTGCTATTCAAATTATTGACCTGGAAAATGGGTTGGTAATGGGGCATGGAAAAAACCAAAGTATATTCAGTACTTGTGCCTGTGAACTGCCATCTGTAGAGTAACCGGGATGCATGAAGTTGTCAAAAAAGTGGGAGACCCGATGTCACGCCGTGCGCCTAAACTCAGCATCGACAGGGGAAGGAAAGTAGAAGAGACAAGGCGGCACTGCATAGTGGCTACATAAAGTAAGCAAAACATGCTTACCAACAGATTCAGAAGCATGTTTGAAGAGCCGGCGCAATGGCGTGGTTATATTATCGCCAGTATTGCATGGAGTCGGGTCCTGCCGATTTTCAAATTGCATGACCTAGGATAAATTAATTAAAGGTTCAGCTTATGGTAATGATAGGGTTATCATCAAGCATTAAAAAACAATGCAGCTTACCCTGGTAAGTCGGAGCATGAAAGCAGGCATGGAAACTGTTGTGTACAATGCCGATGTGGTTCTGTTGTGTTGCGAGGCGTTGGCACTAAACTTAATAATCGTGGGCGGAAGAGCATGTCTCCATGGTTACGTATTGACAACCACTAGACCTCAGTCCTCGGTCAGGGGTGAGGCTCATGCATGCATATAATGAGGGCTGCATGTTGCAAGGAATTGGAAATGCCTCAGCAGCAAGAGGGCCTATTAGAGGAAGGTCTAAGGGGCTTAGTAAAAAGAGAGAAAAGAGAATAGTGGAGAGTACTACGGACACACTATTGAAAGAGATTAAACATAAATACACAAAAATCATTTGAGATAAATAGTGGAAGGAGGAAAGAACAATATATTACAAAAAATCTTATTTACAAAGGAGTACCATAGCTAACAAAGCTCCAACATAGAGGAGAGCTTGTGGAAATTCCATACTTAGGTGTCATAGTGTAATGATGAGGGTATGATACATCACATTATGACCCTGTCGGAACAGGGAGATCTCTAGAGCTCATGATGGAAGAAGTATTTACATGATACTACTTCTTTCTTCCTGTGTATTCAGGCCTTTTGAAACTCAGGCACAATTAAAAATCCATTTATATTCCAAAGGATTTAGTAGATTTTGGTTGTTGCCTCCTCTAGGTTGTGGTCTCATGATGTTGACCACTTCCCAGGCTAAGTCATTTTCATCGTGACCTTTTTCAATGAAATGTTCCACTAAAGGTCCAGTTGTTGTTTTGCACCATATCCTTCTTTTGTGCTGACAAATCCTGGTTTTCACCGTTTGGGTGGTTTGCCCAAGGTAGATCAAACTGCAGGGCCAGCAAATGCAATAGACAACATTGTTGGAATTACAATTTGAAAAAAGAATTAAGAGACTGGTGAATGTTTACATGGTCAAAGATTTTTGTGTTCAAGGTCTGATTGCTCGCTGTGCAAGACCCATATTTATAGTGCCCCAAAATGGGGGAAGGATAGTGTTGTCTCTCAATCTAGGCTTGTGTGCCCTCACTAAATGATCCTTAATGTTGCATCCTCTTTTAAATGCAAAGAGTGGTGTATCTAAAGTCAAACTAGTCATGGGGAGGACATTCTAGTGTTTTTTAATACTTTTTGTCTATTTGATCATGACAGGGCAGAATGTGGTGATGCATGTGAGTCTATTTAGTGGTGTTATATTTGTCTGTTGCAGAAGTACTTCTCTATGTGTGTACCAGGGGGCTGTCCAAACTCCGCCCACTCAATAAAACGCCCGCACAGCGCAAAAATTCGCGCAGCATGGAACGGGTTAAGAGAGCTGTTCATTAGGCGTCTGAGGTAACCCCTTTCAATGAGTTTGTTTGAGAGGGTCTCAGATTCTCTGAAAAAATCTTTCTTATATACAATTCCTTCAAATCTGAAGAAATTGACCATAGGGGAGGCTATTTTTGAGGGCCCACGGGTGTGAGCTGGAGCATTGAAGTAACGTGTTCCTCTCAGTTGGTTTATGAACAACATGGTGTAAAGTAATCTGTCTGCTTCTTTGACTGTCACATCCAGGTAATCGATACTGGTGTTACTGTGTTGTTGGGTGAATTTAAGGTCAGGTTGGCATAGCTTGAGCCATTCACAAAAGAGTGTTAGTTCCTGTTCATTTATATATAACACCTAGAGAAAAAGAGAGAGGCTGAAAAGGGCCCACGCCCGCCTCTGAAGTACATATACAACACGTGTTGTTCTCATGATAAGAGCGTCTGGGGTAAATACCAGTAGCTACTCTGATGATCCTGTTTGGAAACTGCTGGTGTGTCTCCTACTAAACCTGGAAATTTCAAGATTTGTACGAGGTGGGCTCACTCACGTAATGTGGCTTGCTTCATCATAGGCCACCTCGTCTCACCCTAGTAAGATGGTACTACCAGGGCGGACGCGACTATGTGCTCTGCTATCCCGAGGGAGTTCTTCGATATTATTCCTATTTTTCTGGATAACTTTGGTCCAGTTATTTGACTAAAAATTCCTCAGGGCATACCATAAAAGTATCCTTTTATTAAGGTGGTACCCTGGGAATAGTTAAAAAGTACTGCAAGGTAATGGCAGGTTATGTATGTGGATGATATGATCCTTGCATACCCCTGGATTCAACGGACATATTTCTGCCCTTTTTAAAGCCTAAATGCTCTCGGGCATTCCTCAGGGTTAATGATTTTGACCCTAACCTTGATTCAAAGTGAAGGTAAGAAGTTTGTTAATTGAAGCAGAGGGGACCTACCTCTCTAATGGTAAACACCTTAATATTATACCTTTGAAGAAGGAGACAACAAGCAAATATTGCAGCAGCATTAGATATACCAGGCATGTTACTGATGTTAACATCCGGATTATCCTTACCACATCTTCAGCCTGTAGTGTAATATTTTGAAAATAGGGGCCTTTATTAAAAAAACATATATATATATATATATATATATATATATATATATATATATATATATATATATATATATATATATCTACTGGCGGTCGCCAGTAGATAGTTATAGTTACAACCTATTATCCATAGGAAATCCGCGACATTCTATTTGAAATAACTCTCTTGCCGGTTGACGTATCTTCGCAAAATTTTCAAACTTTATGGCCCGCTCCGGTCCGCTCCTACCCTGAAAGTCTCGGGGGATTCGTCAAGCGGGGGCCGAGAAAAAGGGGGGTCCCAAAACGCATTTTCCCCATGCAATTTTCCATAGGAAACTTTAGACACGGCTACAGCCCGAACTGCTGAACGGAATTACACCAAATTTGGCAAAGAGGTAGTTCTTGGTTCAGAAAGAACCCTTTTGTTAAATGGTGTAAATCCGTTCAGTAGTTGCTGAGAAAATCAAAAGTAAAAGATAGTGACATCTATGGCCGAGTAGGGTCCGCGTACCCTCCCGATCACGAGCTGCATGCTAATTGGCTGTCAGCTGGCTGTCAACATTCCGATTCAGGAAATGTTGGCAGCCATTTTGTCCCTCGGTAGAACCGAGGGACAGAAACAAGTGCGCAAAGCGCACAAAGGGGGCAGGGTAGAAACACCCTGACCCCCTAGGTTTGCTCAGGGGGTCCCACAAGGACCCCCTGGGCAAAAAAAAAAAAAAAAATTTTTTTTAAATCGGCAGGAAGCGCTCAGGGTGCGCGAATCCTGCCGAAAAAATCGAAGCGCGGTCTCCCGCGCTCGATTGCATTTTGCCCCGGGTGGCCCAAGTCCCGGGGGCATGGTGAGGGGGTTAAATT
Organism: Calotriton arnoldi; assembly: GCA_963921515.1. Lineage (NCBI taxonomy): Eukaryota > Metazoa > Chordata > Amphibia > Caudata > Salamandridae > Calotriton > Calotriton arnoldi. Next base: position 52,130 of record CAWUFW010006843.1, on the reverse strand, counting down.
TATGTATGGGGGGCCTCAAAGGGCCCCCAAGCCCGGGGACCACCACCCCCGGGGCTTTCTTTTGAAAATGGTGCGGGAGGGCTCTGAGCCCTCCCGCAGCCCCGGGACCACCACCTCCCGGGGCTTCTATTTTTGCCATTTAAAAACCTGTGTGGGTTGGCTCCAGCCCCCCCACACGCCCCGGGGACCGCCACCTCCCCGGGGGATGGGGTCCCCGGGGCCATAAATAGCCTGAGGAGGGGGGCCACGCAGCCCCCCTCCAAAGAAAAAAAAAAAACGAGGCCATGCTCCGGGGGATGGGGTCCCCGGGCCAATACAGGCCCAGGGAAGGGGGCCACGCGGCCCCCTTCCCGTTTTTAAAAATATTTAATAAAAAAAGGGGTAAGGCCCTGGGGATGGGGTCCCCAGGGCATAAAAACTGGAAAAAGGAAGGGGGCCACAGAGCCCCCCTTCAGGGACAAAACATTTTATATTTTTTTTAAACGATCGGGCCCGCAGGCCCCGCCCCTTCCTTCACCACTCTGCAAACGCGCCCCTGGCGCGTTTGCAGATGGGAAGTAATTCCCGTTCAATACTGGGGGTCCCTGGGGCCAACTATCCCACCAGTAACCTCCAGTATGCGCCAGGAGCTGCCTTGCATAGAGGTGTACAGAGGCCACGCCCCTTTTTACACCTCTCTGCAACGCAGCTCTGTGGCTCTTAATGGAGGTAGCTGGTGGGCTAGTTGCACCCCAGGGACCCTCAGGATTTAGGGGACTTAATCCCCCGACTTAAAACGCGCCACGGGCGCGTTTGCACAGTGGTGAAGGGAGGGGGCGGGGCTTCAGGTGACATGTGTGCAAACAGGCCCTGTGGCGCGTTTTAAGATGGGGAATTAAATCCCCTTCAATCCTGAGGGTCTCTGAGGGCCAACTAGCCCAACAGGTACATCCAGAAAGCGCCACAGAGCTGCGTTGCAGAGAGGTGTAAAGGGGTGTGGCCTCTCTACACGTCTCTGCAACTCAGCCCCTGGCGCATACTGGAGGTTCCTGGTGGGCTAGTTGGCCCGTAGGGACCCACATGATTCAAGGGACTTAATCCCCCTACTTAAAACGTGCCACGGGCGCGTTTGCACAGATGTCACCTCAGGCCCGCCCCTCCCTTCACCATTGTGCAAATATTCTTCTAAAATCATCCGAAATACGAATTCCGATTTACTCACCTGTTATAAGGAGAGACCTCAGTGCTGTATCTTTCAGCCCAGTACTAATCCTGAAAAGTAATTTTAACCGTACTTACCAGTAACTTGAATTTCCTTCCATAGGATATCATTGACTGGTTTCACTTGGAAATTCTTCTAAGTGTGGAGTTTTGGAACTTTAAAATATTCCTCTAAAATCAGCCGAAATACGAATTCCGATTTACTCACCTGTTATCAGGAGAGACCTCAGTGCTGCATCTTTCAGCCCAGTACTAATCCTGAAAAGTAATTTTAACCGTACTTACCAGTAACTTGAATTTCCTTCCATAGGATATCATTGCCTGCTTTTTGCTGAAAAAGTTTCTAAGTCTTGATTTTGAAACATACAAATATTCCTCTAAAATCAGCCGTAATCTGAATTCCGATTTACTCACCTGTTATAAGGAGAGACCTCAGTGCTGCATCTTTTAGCCCAGTACTGGTCCTGAAAAGTAATTTTAACCGTACTTACCAGTAACTTGAATTTCCTTCCATAGGCTAACATTGACTGGTTTCACTTGGAAATTCTTCTAAGTGTGGAGTTTTGGAACTTTAAAATATTCATCTAAAATCAGCCAAAATACGAATTCCGATTTACTCACCTGTTATCAGGAGAGACCTCAGTGCTGCATCTTTCAGCCCAGTACTAATCCTGAAAAACTAATTTTAACCGTACTTACCAGTAACTTGAATTTCCTTCATAGGCTAACATTGACTGGTTTCACTTGGAAATTCTTCTAAGTGTGGAGTTTTGGAACTTTATAATATTCCTCTAAAATCAACCAAAGTACGAATTCCAATTTACTCACCTGTTATCAGGAGAGAACCCAGTGCTGCATCTTTAGCCCAGCACTGACCCTGAAAAGTAATTTTAACCGTACTTACCAGTAACTTATATTTTCTTCCATAGGAATCCATTGTCTGGTTTTCAGCAGAAAAGTTTCAAAGTGTCGATTTTCACAAACTACAAATATTCCTAAAAAATCGCCTGTATGACTTAAACGCATTCTTTCAACTGTTTACAGGAGATGCACCAGTGCTGGATCCAGGATCCAACACTGAGTAAGAAAAAGTAACGATAACAGTTTTTAACTTCTAAGTGAATTTCCTTCCATAGGATAACATTGGTGATTCTATGAGAAAAAGTTTCTAAGTGTGAACTTTTAAAGTACAATAATATTCCTTAAAAATCACGACTGTAACCAAAACGCTTTTACTCAACTGTTTACAGGAGATGTCCCAGGACTGAATCTAGGATCCAGTCCTGTGGTTAGAAAAGTAATCCATATAGTAACTAATTGCATTTAACTAGAAATTCACATTGAGCTGAATGTTGCATTGTGTTTGAAAATGTGTTGCCCATTGCAACAACTGTAACTACTGTACTTAAAAGTCTATTGCCTATGTGCAAAGTATTTAAACTAAAGTAATTCATTCTGAGAAAGTATTTTTGTAATGTAATGTATAATGTAATTACAATGTAATTTAAAAAATAAAATATGTAAAAAAAAATTGTTTCTAAAAATGTAGTAAATCAGTATGAAAAAAATTTATATAACAATTAATACATTTAAAAATTGACATTTACAAAACCTTTGAAATTCACTGAAAAAACCGTAGGTTTCAGACATGTTATAGTTACAAATTAGCATTTAAAAAACCTTTGAAATTCACTGAAAAAACCATAGGTTTCATGGACGTTATTGTTACAAATTAGCATTTAAAAAACCTTTGAAATTCACTGAAAAAACCATAGGATTTAGGGACAGTTATAGTTAGTTGGACATTGCACTCGTACAAAACCCGTGAAATTCCCCTGTTATAGTTAGTTCAGCTAACTATAACTTGCGCCCGCAATGCACTGCTGATGACGTCACATATTACATCACTCATGACATGGTCAGTGACATCACTGATGACATCACTGATGACATCTCAAATGACATCACTGATGACATCACTGATGACATCATCCACGTGATAATCTGATGCACCTCCTCACACCCTAATATAACCTTTGATACACCCACTCTAAATAACAGACTGCCATTCGCAAAACCATAGACACTCCAACACCAATAACTACATACCCACTCACTGATTCTTAGGTCTACACACACATCCACTAACTCACCCGTACAGTCACTCAAACTTACGGTCACTCAGTACAGGACTATCATATGCACTCATACTCCTATATAGACACTCACACACCGCCACTCATCCATAGAGGTACTCACACACCTAGTCAGTCATGCAAATAATTATTCACACTGCCATTTACTCACCTATACAGTCATACACACACCAGCTCACTTACTCATACAAATACTAGCACATTTTACGCTCTTATACAATCACTGATACAAGCACACACTCATCCATACAGCCACTCTCACAATCACACACTCTCACTTATAGCCATTTATATACTCCAACACACATATATACTGCCTTTCACATATGTAGTTACTCACACATGTACCACTGGGACATACATTCACTCACTAACACACTCTTACACACACTTACCCACCCATACAGTCTATCACAGATGCACTCTTGAAACCATCCACCCAGTGAATCACCCACTCACACATCTATGCACAGAGTCGCACACACCCCACCCACACAAACACTCAGGCACCCATACAGATACTCAGACAACCAATCAATAACTCATATAGACACTCATGTAGCTATTCACAAACCCATGCAGCCACTTACACAGCAACAGACAGACAGATTCAGACATTCACCCAGTTTAGTCACTAACCCATGCATTCAGTAAGATACGTTTAATCACTCACTTATACAGTCAGTCACGTACCTACTAAATCCTCCATACAGACACTTATACACCCACTCATTCCTCAATACAGCTTGGCATATATATAAAACAAAATTAAATTTTACAGAAACACACAGTCACTGGATGATGTCATCAGTGATGTCATTTGAGATGTCATCAGTGATGTCATCAGTGATGTCACTGACCATGTCATGAGTGATGTAATATGTGACGTCATCAGCAGTGCATTGCGGGGCGCGAGTTATAGTTAGCTGAACTAACTATAACGGGGAATTTCACGGGTTTTGTACGAGTGCAATGTCCAACTAACTATAACTGTCCCTAAATCCTATGGTTTTTTCAGTGAATTTCAAAGGTTTTTTAAATGCTAATTTGTAACTATAACGTCCATGAAACCTATGGTTTTTTCAGTGATATATATATATATATATATATATATCGAATTACCACACCTTCGTGCAGTCCTCACACACCAGAGATACGGACAACTTGATAAGCTTATTGCCAATGTTGCGCTTTATTTAGAATCTTCGGTGCAGTCGATCATTACGCGTTTCGGCCAACACAGTGGCCTTGGTATATATATCAAACACCTCGCCTCCGTTTCCTTTTCCGTAGAAAAAAACGAGCGTGGACCCAGATAAGTGCAGCAATCTTTATTTTATTTCACCATACCGGTGTCTGCCATAACGCGTTTCTGCCGTCAACGCGGCCTTGATCACATGACACAGCCTAAGTGAAGCCCCCATTTTTAAAGTGCAAGTGCTCAAAAAAGTCTCATGGACATAGACAAAATCCTACAGTATATATATATATATATATATATATATATATATATACATATATATATATATATATATATATATATATATATATATGCTCAAAATAGAAGTTACCCCCTGGAGAAATGCACTCTCAGCCGGTTGCACTCAGGAAGAAAGCAATATATTGGATTCCTCTGCCCAGCAGATCATGCCTGATGCATTTCGGGCCAGCGCCCTCATCAGAGGCATTCCGTGGTGGAAGATACAAAGCAATAACGGATAAAGTCCCCTCTTTTATTTCCATTCTCAGGTGAGTCGAAAGCAGCAGGTGCTGCGATTTCTGGGATCCGTAGTGCAAGATAGTTCCCATGTGGGCTGGCACCACCACGATAACCAAAAATTAATAATCCTGCTGAAGTCTTCCAACAAAAATACCTTCCAATACAACGAGTACCGCTGTGCCACTAATGCCTGCCCCAATAAACAGGCGTGGCCCCGCTGTGAGTCCTGCGGTGGTGCATTTCGCGACCGTGCTGGCCGCATTAGTTGCTCAAAATAGAAGTTACCCCCTGGAGAAATGCACTCTCAGCCGGTTGCACTCAGGAAGAAAGCTGCTACGTAATGGGGCAGCAACGAGCGGGACAGGAGGTGAGGAACACGTGAGTTTTGCTTTGTGACCTTTCTCCCTGCAATAACTTTATTGGAACAGAAGCGGTGACAGCAACCCACTTGGGGGATATGTTTGGAACTTCCAGTCCCAGAAGGCAATGCAATAAGAAACTTACCTGAGTATGATGGACTAATTAATTTGTGGATAAATTGGAAGTGTGTGCAGGTCGCCACTTTTGCAGTGCTTGCCCATGAAGAAGGGCGTAAGGCTTGAAACGCGTTGGCAAGAAATATTTGGACTGTTGTTGGTACTCAAAGTAAGCTCCGTGTGTGTGCAATAAAGACCTACCTGACTGAGCATTTCGCATTGGGGGCACCTTTTTTCTTCACATAAATACGGCCGGCCCAGCCGTGAGATGGCTCGACCGCAAGACTCTAGCTGGCCCTTTGCTGCATAATGGGGCAGCAACGAGCGGGACAGGAGGTGCGGAACATGTGAGTTTAGCTTCATGAACTTTGTCCCTGCAATAACTTTATTGGAACAGAAGCGGTGACAGCAACCCACTAGGGGGATATGTTTGGAACTTCCAGTCCCAGAAGGCAATGCAATAAGAAACTCACCTGAGTATGATGGATTAATTAATTTGTGGATAAATTGGAAGTGTGTGCAGGTCGCCACTTTTGCAGTGCTTGCCCATGAAGAAGGGCGTAAGGCCTGAAATGCGTTGGCAAGAAATATTTGGACTGTTGTATATATATATATATATATATACAAACATACAGCCACAGTGGCACAGGCGAAGCAAAGACAAACACACACAGGCGACGAGGACACATGCGAAATGAGGAAGGAATACATGCTTAATTGGAGTATCCCTGTGTAACTGTACCTAGTGTCTGGGGCGTTTTGTCTCATGGTCTGTTGCGGGATAGAGTTTGCCCTGGTAGTACCATCTTACCAGGGTGGGAGGAGGTCACCTATGATGAAGCCTATCAAATTTCATGAGTGAACTCTTGTTCATTACCAGACCAAATCATAAACACGAACACGAGGGAACCAAATTTGATCCCCATTCAAGCTGCACAGCCACGACCATTACGAAAGAATCCAATGAATCAAATTCACGTTTAACTCTTCAATTGTTCCACGTTTTACTCCATTACTATTCACTTTTTCTCACTTTGTATTCTTCAATTCATTTTACTCATTCTTATATTTGTTCACGGTTTTTCATAAAAACACAGGAGAATTAAATGTTTCCACATGCCACGATTTATTTAAAATCACCCAATGCATTTCGGGATGTTCCCTTCGTCAGGGGTATCTAGGGTACAAAAAAATTAATTAAATTACTAACCATCAGTGCGGTTATGACACTTATAATGCAATAAACGAACTGGAAACAGCCATTTAACTATGAATAAATTAAACTTTGAAAGCGCGGTTACATCATGGCACAACTACTCTTCTATTTGTGCGATCTTCAACTTGAAAATAACCCATGTTAAACTCCCCAAATGACCAAACACTTCACGTATCTAAATCCGAGCCTCCATTAATCCTAAACTGCCCCATGTTCACCCGTGAAGCCTTTGTTTTATCCCTGTTACAACAGTACTCTGAAGCACGCTTACCGTGACATATGCTGATCTGCCTCAGGAAAAACACATTACTCGATTTCAATTCCTTGCAACACTAATTCATTCCATCTCGCAGCTTTTCCTTTAGTGTGCCTCCGCACGTCTTTTCATTATTAATTTTAACTGCAACAAACTGTTTACAAGCCTTCACTTATATTTATCCCTCGCAACTCCCCCCAGGTGATCTGTCACGTGCCGTAGTGCACAAACTAAACTAAGCACCGGACTTCAAAAATTGCGCGCTGGCTCTCATGCTACTGATCTAAAGGTACTCAAATTCCCAGAATGCCTTAGCAATTAGATTGGAAACACATTACGCTCCCCACCCAAAAGGCTACACATTACTATTTCTTTAAATGGATCGATATATGAAACACTTGAAAAATGAATAAGATAACGGAGTTTAAACATGTAACAAAGATTTCACAAACAGGCCATGTTTGCCTCATAATTACATTCCAGTAATCCGTAATATTGTGCGTTATGTTTATACTGATGGTAATCGTGCATGCCAAGGAAACATAACTCCCGTGTTGTCCATGTTGTTCACAATATGTTAATGTCCCACTATTTCAAACTATTTTACGCTCCACTTTCATCCTGGGTGCAATCTCACGATTTTTGGACGGAAAGTTCATTCAAATGCAAAACAATGGTGGTGAGATGCACACCGATGTACTCCATTTTGACTGTACTCATATTTAATGTACTCCATAACTTCAACACTCTGTAGGCGTGCTCGCTTGCTCCGCGCTCCTCCCAATTGCGCTGCAATGTAGAACGAACACAAGGGAACCAAATTTGATCCCCATTCAAGCTGCACAGCCACGACCATTACGAAAGAATCCAATGAATCAAATTCACGTTTAACTCTTCAATTGTTCCACGTTTTACTCCATTACTATTCACTTTTTCTCAGTTTGTATTCTTCAATTCATTTTACTCATTCTTATATTTGTTCACGGTTTTTCATAAAAACACAGGAGAATTAAATGTTTCCACATGCCACGATTTATTTAAAATCACCCAATGCATTTCGGGATGTTCCCTTCGTCAGGGGTATCTAGGGTACAAAAAATTAATTAAATTACTAACCATCAGTGCGGTTATGACACTTATAATTCAATAAACGAACTGGAAACAGCCATTTAACTATGAATAAATTAAACTTTGAAAGCGCTGTTACATCATGGCACAATAAATCGATATATGAAACAACATGTGAACAACATGGACAACACGGGAGTTATGTCTCCTTGGCATGCACGATTACCATCAGTATAAACATAACGCACAATATAACGGATTACTGGAATGTAATTATGAGGCAAACATGGCCTGTTTGTGAAATCTTTGTTACATGTTTAAACTCCGTTATCTTATTCATTTTTCAAGTGTTTCATATATCGATTCATTTAAAGAAATAGTAATGTGTAGCCTTTTGGGTGGGGAGCGTAATGTGTTTCCAATCTAATTGCTAAGGCATTCTGGGAAATTGAGTACCTTTAGATCAGTAGCATGAGAGCCAGCGCGCAATTTTTGAAGTCCGGTGCTTAGTTTAGTTTGTGCACTACGGCACGTGACAGATCACCTGGGGGGAGTTGCGAGGGTTAAATATAAGTGAAGGCTTGTAAACAGTTTGTTGGAGTTAACATTAATAATGAAAAGACGTGCGGAGGCACACTAAAGGAAAAACTGCGAGATGGAATGAATTAGTGTTGCAAGGAATTGAAATCGAGTAATGTGTTTTTCCTGAGGCAGAGCAGCATATGTCACGGTAAGCGTGCTTCAGAGTACTGTTGTAACAGGGATAAAACAAAGGCTTCACGGGTGAACATGGGGCAGTTTAGGATTAATGGAGGCTCGGATTTAGATACGTGAAGTGTTTGGTCATTTGGGGAGTTTAACATGGGTTATTTTCAAGTTGAAGATCGCACAAATAGAAGAGTAGTTGTGCCATGATGTAACAGCGCTTTCAAAGTTTAATTTATTCATAGTAAAATGGCTGTTTCCAGTTCGTTTATTGCATTATAAGTGTCATAACCGCACTGATGGTTAGTAATTTAATTAATTTTTTTGTACCCTAGATACCCCTGACGAAGGGAACATCCCGAAATGCATCGGGTGATTTTAAATAAATCGTGGCATGTGGAAACATTTAATTCTCCTGCGTTTTTATGAAAAACCGTGAACAAATATAAGAATGAGTAAAATGAATTGAAGAATACAAAGTGAGAAAAAGTGAATAGTAATGGAGTAAAACGTGGAACAATTGAAGAGTTAAACGTGAATTTGATTCATTGGATTCTTTCGTAATGGTTGTGCAGCTTGAATGGGGATCAAATTTGGTTCCCTCGTGTTCGTTCTACATTGCAGCGCAATTGGGCGGAGCGCGGAGCAAGCGAGCACGCCTACAGAGTGTTGAAGTTATGGAGTACATTAAATATGAGTACAGTCAAAATGGAGTACATCGGTGTGCATCTCACCACCATTGTTTTGCATTCAAATCATAAACACATCATCTATGTGCCTTTTCCAAGTTCATATTTTTTGAAGAATAGGATTGCAGGTATTGTTGTTGCACTTTTTCTCAATGGGATCTACGAACAGAATGCCCAATTTTGGGGCAAAAACTGCTTCCATTGAAGTACCCTTTTGTTGTCTGTAGTATTTTCCTTCAAACAGAAAGTAATTCCTGGTAAGGGCAATTTGTAGAGGAGAAATGATGAAATGAGTAGGGACTCCTACTGGTGCTGGTCTTGAGTTGAGTTTCACAAAACAGTTAAAACCCACCGTGTTAAAAAAAATTCTCTGCTGATCCACCACTACAGGGCCCGACATTTTCAGTGTTGCTTCCAACACCAGGACACCCTTTGGGTATTTGTGCAATCTCTTACACCCCTTACGAATTCACAAATGCATTCAAGTTCCTCTCTGATATTTTGCCTGTATCACACTTAATAAGTTTTTTTCCCCTCATAATTTAGGTTCCAAGTAACCCTGGGCAAAGCACTACGCTACGCTCGCGTAGTTTGCGAAGTTTGCGCTACTTCGCGAATTGCACGTAGCACAGTGCAAACACGCGTAGCGTAGCGTAGTGCAGCGGTCGTTTTTTGCTTGCTCGCGGTCCTCAACGTCAAGTTGGCGACCGCGAGCAAGCAAAATGGCATCCCGGTGAGACTTTTTCCTCGTTCGCGATCAGCAACATCAAGTTGCCGATCGCAAGCGTAGAAAATAAACCTCCCGGCGAGATTCTCAACGCGGGGAGGTCAGGTTTCTCATTGCGAGTGGTCGCGTATACTCACGACCGCTCGCGATGAGAAACTACCAGTCCGCATTGAGAAAGCTGCCGCTCGAGTAAAAATCTACTCGAGCGGCAGTAAAAGACAGCTCGCACTGTGCAAGATGCCGTTTTCAATGATTGCACAGTGCGGACAAGCATCCGGCACTGTGCAATCATCGCGAACAGCGCACTACGCAGTTCGCGTAGTGCTACGCGTAGCGCGAAGTGCACTTCGCGTAGCTTCGCGTAGCGCTACTTCGCGAACTACGCCCAGGGTTAGTTCCAAGTCAAGATCGCTGTTTTGTTATTGTTCACTTGGTATCCAGACAGTATGCTAAACCTACTAGCAAATTCTTTCATATATGGGATGGTCTTACCAGGATCTGTTCTAAACAATATTACATAATCTTCATATAGCTCTACTTTGTTTTGGAATCTCCTAGACACAATGGAAAGGATGTCACTGTCTGGTCTTATCAATTGAGATAAGGGTTCAAATAGTAGGGGGAATAAGGTGCACTCCTGTCTAGCTCCTCTGCTGCTGTTTAGTTGTTTTGTTAGGTTCTCATTAACCTATATGTTAGCACTTACACATTTATATAATGTTTTCTTAGTCTTGATAAACTTAGTGCTCACCCCAAAGATTCCTCCAATAGGTATTCCCCGTTAACTCTGTCAAATGCTTTGGCTACGCCTAATGTAGCATTCACAAGTTGTCTTGAATAGGTTTTGGCAAGGTCAATTGAACCAATAAATAGGTGTGTTAAGTTCTGCAGCTTCTACATAGTATAAAACGTTTTTGATCCTCGAGTATTAGACGTGCCTCAGAGTTGCAGCAACTGATGCTAATCTTTACGCCAAGACACCAGAGAATATCTTATAGTCACAATTTAAAAGTGAAATATGCCTGTATGATTCTCATTTTCTGAGTTTTTATTGAGTTTAAGAATTAATGTTAAAGAGCTTCATCTCATGATGATGGTATCTGGGTCTCCTCGAGTGACATCGAATTAAACAGTTTTCTAAATTGGTATTAGAAACGTCTTAATACTTTTGTACACCTCTCTGTACACCTCTCGTGTGCTCTCCGGGTCAGCTGTTTTCCCTCTTTTTAATGTCCTTAATTGCTCATTTAATTTCTTCTTCTGAAGTTTCCTAAGTAATGCCTGTTGCTACATGGTTAATATTGGCAAATGTTTAACTCTTAGCCAGTTTCTTTCTTTTTCGGGTCAGGAGCTGTTTGTTTGTTAAATAGCCTGTTGAAGGCCTTTTCAATCTCTTTCCCACTAGTTATCTCTCACCCTGTTTCCATCTCCTGAATTCTACTACCTTGGTTTTCTGGATTTCTCAGATTTTGTCTTTCATGATAATAATGCCCCACTTCCTTCTCCATATTCAAAGTGATGTGATTTGTTTGCTTCCAAAGGATTTCTATGGTTTTTTTAATATAGCATCACTTTGAATGCATTTTTGGCCTTGTGTTGCTCCTGTTTTTAGCATGTATCTTTGTATGTTCCATTCTATTTCTCAGTCTTCTTTGCTTACCCTTCTAACTTTAGCTCATTAAAAGTTAGTAGTAATACCTCCTAAAAAGTCTTTATAAGTATCCCTTTACAGGTGATCATGCAAAAAATAACTTTTTTTATTTTGTATTTATCTCTTGTATTACAGCTTTTGTCTTTTCAGCTATCATCCTCTTTTAGGTTATGGCTTAATCTGGGAACACTAATTTTAAGATGACTGCTAAATGGTGTAAAATGTGCTGACATCTGTCTGATGTCCTTAATTTTATCTATTAATAAAGTGGGAAGTTCTAATGTGTTTGATGCCTTGACTACTTAAAAACCTTTGCTCCTCATTGGAGGTGAGTTGGTGCCATTGTTCATGACAAAATAGCAAAGGCATCTGGTCCTATGAAGTATTCCATGCAAAGTCTTGATAGTTGTCTCTGTGCTGGCTAAAGCATATCCACAACAACCATTGCAAACTTCCCCTGCCCCCTTAGATGGTTCATCAAGTCAATAAAATAAAAAACAAACTCTCTCCCAAGCCACACTTAATGTATCATTCCTTCCTATCTGTCCACCACCAACCTTCAGTCCTTTCTCACTCTCTTGGCATAGGCTCCAACTTTCCAACCAATCCTTCACATCCAGATCCAAACCTGGCCACAAAAGTGTTTCCTTTAAGCATTTCTTAGTCGACTTCTGCCCCAAATGTCCTTCATGGGCCAACACTGTGAGAGTATTCTTAACACTCTCTGGGGGAATAAACCTTCCCTCCAATTACTAACTCCCCTGTCACACCCATAGAACACATTCCTCAATTTCCCCAAAACTGCTTAAATCAACAGCTAGATAACCTTCTCTTTTTATCCTGCTTTTATGCAGCTCACTACCAATTGCAAAAGCTATTCTTGTGAACTGCCTCCTCCCTTCTCCACGTGGCATTGCCCGCAATTGCAATAATGCACTATGTCGGATAGATCAGTTTTCTTTAGATTCATACCTACATCTTCCAATCTCATTGCCGTTCTCAATAGGCAATCAACCTGAACATTCTTCCACCCTGGTACATATTTTACATCATATCTGAATTTTAGTAATTTTGAAACTAATGTTGCTAATCTTGCTGAGCCATTGCCCACGACCCTTGCTGCACTACCTTCTTTAGAGGCCTGTGATCGCTAAGTAACTTGAACTCTCTCTCCCCTCAAGTAAGTGCTGAGTATTCCGCATATCAAGTCACTTCTAAATTCTCCCTTTATATTACATTTAATAATTGCATTCTGGAGTGTTCAATGAATCGGTGGTTAAAGCCACTGGCCATTCCTCTCATCCTCTCACTTGGGAGAGTATGGCCCCTATGCCATGGGCAGTGACATCAACAGTCAAAATACTGGATGTTTTTACATGAAAAGGAGACAATATCCTTAACCCAAATTCTCCTAGTTGAATTTACTGCTCGTTTCATGCACCACTTTAACTGTTTCCTCTTCCTCAATAAATTTCCCAAGGATTCTGTCTTTCCAGAAAAGTTTTCCACAAATGTTGAATCGTTTTTTCTCAGCCCTATTTAAAGTATATAATTCGTATTTGCTTTGGCGAGTTGGGGCCAACCTGGTAGACCTCATCAACTCATTCTTGGGCTTTACCTCTGTACTGTGCTAAACAATGATACATAAAGTTTTCCGTTTCTATGATTGTTGCTCTAATTGTGCATGAACTGCAGCTCGTGTCTTGTTATTGCTCTAATTGTGTTCCATGATCCAACAGAGTTCTGTTGGTGGACGGTTTCGCTCAACATGTTAGTTGAGAGGACGTTTGCATCAAGAGCAGCCATTGCATATTTGCTGAAATAAACTTACCTACCTTTTCATCTCTTTTCATCTGCGTGCCTCCTTACCACATTTGGCGACTAGTTTCTACTTACCGGGCCCACTTCCCCTCTGCCTGCCATTTTTGCCCTAATTCTTGTTGCTGTCTGCTGGCCCAGGACCCTTTACCGACGAAAGAGGCCTTTTCATCTTGCGGGTCCCCTCAACCTTTAACTTTGGCTGTGTCCGGTCCCCCAAACCTTTGACCCTGGCTATGTCTCACCAGTCTCGGATCTGTTTACGGCTGCACTCGCTTGGGTGAGCCGTTGCCACTGACACTGCTGCCATTTCCCACACAGCTGTGTCTCCTATGGTTCTACATTGGTGGTCAGTGGCCTTTGCCTCTCGTCATGCCTGCGGCGGCCTTTGCCATACACCATTGTGCCATCGCTTGGCTCTGTGCAGCCATGTATGTGGCTGATAACCCCAAGGTTTCTTGGCAGATTACACGTAGGGGGCTTCAATGCCGGCGTGGGTTTTATTGCCAGTTTCCATTTATATGTACTGCTCCTCGATGTGATTGGTCAACTCTCCTATTGATGCGTTTACTATTATTTTACTTGCCTCAACCTGCGCAAATCACTTCACTCAGAGGTACTCATCAGTTTTCTATTCTTTCATCATTTCTTACAACAATGGCAACTAATGTCTTTGTTCAAATTAAACTATTTTTGAAAAATCCAGGCAGGCCAACCAATAAGTTTAAAACCTGGATACAATCTCTTGAAAGCTATTTGGTTGCAATTGCTGCAGACAAATCTGAACCGAAACCGAAAGCAGTAATACATTTTAGTCTCCTTAGGCAGGAGGGCCGACAAGTATTTGACAATTTACCCCAGGTTTTTGCTCCCACTAGTCAAGCTGGTAACTGGTATGAGAATGCCGAAGCAATAACTAGACTTTTAAACAAATTTGCAAAGGAACTTAGTGTTCTTTGAGAAAGGTTCAATGTTTTCAAAAGGAAACAAACTGCTGATGAGAGTGTAGTAGAGTTAATTTCAGCATTGAGATTATTGGCTTCTACCTGCAATGTTGGTGCTTCATTTGACTCTTACATCCGTGATCAATTTGTGCACAGCAATTTTTCTAGGAAAATACAAGAACGCCTACTTATTTACAGATATCCTTCCTTGTTTGATGTTATTGATATAGCCAAGAGGTTTGAACACTCTATAGTTTCAAGTCGTTTGATATCTCAGGAACATTCCAAGTTTTCCTCTCCATCCTTGCTAATGCAATAGATGATTCTGACAATATTGATGCCATTACTGTTTGAGATAAGAATTATAAGTAGGTACAACGTAAAACTAACAATTTTTGTCCAGGTGTGGATCCAAGTCTCATATACGTAATAATCCTAACTGTCCTGAACAACGTAAACACTGCAACAAGTGCAAAAAGATGAGTCTGCAAAAGTGGAAGACCCCCAGTTAAAGTGCACAGTGTAGAATTAATCAAGGGTGATTGTACTGTAGGTCTGTTGAATATGGTTTTCACCAACGTAGAAGTTAAACCTGGGTCTATTAAAATAAAATCAAAAGTCCATGGCGTCAGGTCACATTGGGGTCTGTTTTAACAATAGACATGAGGGCTGATTCAGGTGCCGCCATCAATATTATCACAGACATACTATTCCATGAGCATTGGGGTTCAAATGTTGAACTTAGTACTCTCGACATACATCCCAAAGCATACGGCGATCAAGATATCAACATGCTTGAGTATTTAACGAACAGTGTCACAGTCCATGGCAGACAAACCATTATCAAGATTTATGCAGCTTTCAAAGGAAGGAATATCGTGGGTTGGCACGAGCTTGCTAAATTGGGCCTCATGTTAGTGCCAGGTGCAGACCCACCTGTCAAAATTTCTAATGTACCCATTTCCCTTGTAGAGGGCAATTATTCCAACTCCGTCATTCAGATTTGAACACATTTCATGATACTTTCAATGAAAAGTTTGGCTTCATTGTTACAGATTTCCACATTATCAAACTTAAAAAGTATGCCATACCTTTTGTTGAGAAGGTTACACCTAATCCCCTAAGAATTAGATCTTAACTTAGAAATTTATTACACAATTTGGTCAAGGATTACATAATTCTGATTCATCTGAGTGAGTCAGTCCCATTGTCTGCAAAAAAAGGAGAGATTCACTTGTGTGCAAATCTTCCTAGTCTCAACAAGAATATCTTAGTGGATTGCCACCCTCTGTCCAAGATTCAGGAGTTGCTTGCAAATAATGGTGAATGAAAGATTCTTTTTATTGCTAGAACTCAGATCTTATTAGCATCAAATCCCATTAGATAAGGACTAACAGGAGTTAATAACTTTTATAACACTGTTCGGAGCACATAAGTATTGCAGACTTCCATTTGGGTTTGCATTCACCACAAGCGTATCTCAAAGACTTATGAACACCATCCTGGCAGGCATTGGATGATGGAGCAAGGACTCACAAATGAGACTTGTTTGGATGCAATCTCCTCACAGTATTAATTTATTAAACTTGTATTGTTCATACTAATTCTTGCATACACAACATAAGTAGCAAGGAAGCTTGCCTATGTGTTTAAACTAACAAATAACGTTTGTCTATTCTAAAATGGCCGCTAAAACGCGGGAACTTTACTGCGCATGTCTCAACCATATCACGTGTTGTGACGTCTTCTTTGCTTGGTGGGAAAACTCTTGCTTCTGCGCAGTATGCATTAAAATGGCTGCTTTATGTTTTCACATGCTACAGCTTGCTCTCGTGTTATAATTAATTTGTCGTTTCTCTAACGCTATTAATGCGGGATAGAATTTATAAGTAAATGGGAATAGAATAGAAAGAGTGGGTATACAGTGAAACATTTTATTTGTGATTTTAATATTTTCTTCTTTGCTTTTATTAGTTCGTAAATTTTGGGCCTGGGGTTTGGTGAACTGCAAACTCGTGTGACAATGATCCTGCGCATGCGTCCTGCATGGCTGCCCAGAGAGAAAAGGATGAAGTCAACCTGGATGTCGTCCAAGGCCATGACCTGATGGCCAACACTGCTGTACCCATGAATGTCCCTACTAATATGCAACAATGTTCATGAAGAATGTAAAAACTTTGTCGTGAGACGGGTGGGAAATAAAGCAAATGTAATAAAAGTGATGGGCGGTATTTAAAAACAATGAGCTTTAAGAAATTGAACCAAATCAATATGGTGTGAGGATCAACCCCCTGTCCCTGTCCAATCAGGAATAGTGGTCCCATATTTTTGCAACATTAATGGGAGGTACATGGGCGTAGAAGGGTATAATAGATATAGAATTAGTTAATTAGAGAGTCGAGACTAGAGAGACGAGAGTAGACGCTGACAGGCAGATGCTCCAGACCGACAAGCTGATCGATTGCAGACTGAATCGCTGTCCAGAGAGGTCCTGAGGAGGGGGCGGCGGAGTCCATTAGAAGGAAGGCATGGGAGAATCGAGGAGAAGTCGAGTATCAGAGAGGGGAACGACGCAGGCGTCGTTGGTAGAGAGGTCACCGGTCCTGTCCTGAACCTGGAGGAGGTCTTTGCTCTTCATCCTCCCTGGGTCCTATCTTTTCCAACTCCTTGGCCAAGGGGTTTGGTTCTTGCACTTTAGGTAAATATACCTGCAACCTTAGTTGCGCTGCTGTCTCTATCTTCTCCTTTCTGAGGGACCGTCATTGATCAATAATTATTATTCTATGCTTCATCCTTGATATGCAACTGAGTATCATGTGGTTCTGTATTTACTCTGCTAAAATCTTTATATATAAACATTTTAAAACTTCCTGACTCAGTGGTTATTTCAGAATTATGTATTGTAATGAATGTCACTCATTTTAAACTTCCCAATTAGCAAAGGATTCATTGGTAAGTCATTACTCTTCAATCAGAAAGGTAATTGGTAGCAGGGATTTTGATAAAGAGTATAACTGACTCACCCGCGTAAGTATTAGCGTAGTATGAATGTATGGGCCCAAGTGAGTATTTGGTGTGTGAATGCTGTTTGCTAATATCACGCTGGATCAGTTTTCTGGTTATCAGAGGATGGTTGGACTTTGTTAATTGGGTAATGAGAATTTTATTTTTATGAATTAACATCCGTGTGTTCAAAAGTTTGTTTTATGTTGTCCAGAAATTCCCCGGGGAAAAGTTGAATAGCGGATGGTAAGTGGAAACCATACTGTAGTGAGGTTATCTGTCAGGCAGAAATAGTACTGAAAAGTTAAGCAGGGCTATCAGTACTTGTTAGGGACTCTATGCGTATGAATAATAGCAAAAGCAATATGCTGGTGAAAATTTGATTTTATATTACCTAGAAAGGGTAACATTGAAGAAGTAGCAGGTATTTCTAAAAAGCTTGCGTGAAGAGTAAACGGAAGGGTTTTACTCGTAGTGTGTGTTTAGTAAAACTGAAAGGGTTTTACTAAGTGTGAGAGAAACTATCTTTTCCTATTTAGAGAAACTGGCACGATAGCGAATGTTTTGTGTTGTTACTGAATTTTAATTAAAGTCGTAGAGAAAATTAAAGTTTTGCGTACGATTTTGTAAAGGGAGGGTCAGTTGCCGGAGAGGGAGCTGACGTCACAGGTACCGCGCTGGGATTGGTTGAAACAGCTGGCGTGGAAAGACTTTTGTAAAGGAGGGGTCAGTAGTCAGGAGCAGTACTGACGTCACAGGTGCCGCGCTGGGATTGGTTGAAACAGCGAGGGACAGAGAAGCGCAGATTGTAAAGGAGGGGTTGATAGACAAACGTCATAGAAAAGCCGCGCAAGGATTGGTTCAAAGATAAAAGTTAGCTGGCATTTGATTGGTTATTACCGTAGAAGCTGAAATCTTAGTGGATAGGAGATTGCATGTTAAAACGCGATCCAACTTTAACAGGAACTCGACCGGATAGGAGATATTTAGGTTTTGCAGAATAAAATTTTATACATCGAGATTTACCCAATATGTACGGAGAGAAGAGAAAAATGTCATTTCTACAAAAGATTAAGAATTATTTTAAAAAGGATAAAACAATCAAAACTAGAGAAGGAATTATCATTCCACCGGCTAAAACGCCCGCTTCATTTATGATGATGGAGAGAGGTTATCATACTTGTGTATGGATAGAAAATTGGATGGAATATACCAAAAATGATGGAATATTATCATTTCCCGAGAATGGTACTTTTAATGGGAGAATTCTTCAAAATTTGAGATTGAGGATGAATGACTTAGAACCCAGACCTAGATTAACTCAATACAAAGCCTTAGAGGAATGGGAAACCGAGGCATTTGAGCGTGACCGATCCAGGAGTAATAGGGGTTATCGAGGATTTTTCCCTAGGAACCATAATGAGTCAAGGGACGGTCAGATGAAACAGTGGAGAAGAGCAATGCTTACAGAGGGTCTGTATCCAATATTAATGGCGGATGAGCCATTAGGGAGCAAATGTACCGAAAAGACAAAACACTTGACTAGATTTGGAGATTCCGAAGATGAGTTTATGGAAGAGATATTAAAGAACCCGCCACCATATCAGGAAGGGACAAGTGGATGCATCCCAAGTGCACCACTGTTAAGGACACCATTGGTACCACAAGTATTGCATGATTCCCCAGCTAGTAGGGTACTTCAAGACAAAGAAAAGGAAGCCATAGATAAAAACAGAGCAGAATTAATTCAGAAAGTAACACAATTGAGTATGCATCCTGATTCACTAACCATACCTGTAACGATTGGTCCAGTGGTTCCCTTATATGGTGACAAAGGAAATTACCCAAAACCTTTAGTTATGCCTACTCCTGTGAATGTTCCTAAACCTGAAGCAGTAGTAATGGTTGAGGATCACTTTAGTGATTGTGAATCTATGATTTCATTAATGGACTTACCCATTCGAGATTCTGTAAATAGTACCCCCAGAAGAGCTACACCTGGTTGCTCAAGAGATGTAAACATAATAACTTCATTGGGAGCAAAAAGTGCCACAGTAGTAACACCAGAAGACTTAGAAATGTGGGCACAAGGAACAGACAAACAGAGTTCACCCCCAAAGATCATGGACATTTATAAATTAAAGGTCGAATTGGAGGAAATAATAGCAGGAAATGTAGGGTTAGATCGCCTAAATACTTACGATGAAGAAGAATTATTGTTCGTATGCAGAAGTATCACCAGAAATGTAAAATTATTCCATGAGAAATTATCAGATTTAGCTCTGCAGATGGGAATTGAAATAGGGAGGTCAAAATTGTTACAGAAACCCTATAGAGCAGATTTTTCAGACAAAGATTTAGAAAACATGAATGCCTCTGGAAGAAAATTACAAATAAAGGAATTAATGACAATCTTACAGAAATGGGGAGACCTAGATAAATGGAGAGTTAGATGGACCAAGAAAAAGGAAGAGGCACGATCCAGTAGAACAGCATCTGAATATCTAATGAAGGAAACAGGGAAAGCAGATCAAATGTACCCGATGCGAGAAGTTCCAGGAGGGGGATATGTACATGTCCCATGGAGCAGACAGGATATTTTGTCATTTACGAATGATTTTCCAAAATTGAGAGAGAAGCCAATTGAATGGTACAAGCAAGTTGAGAGGTTTGTGAAGGTGTCCAAGGTATTGTTGAAGGATTTGGATGGTTTGTTCGACATAGTGGTACCTGCCGATTTGTGGACAGATTGTAAAATAACAGTTGATTGGCCTAGTGAGGAGTATCCTGGAGATCCAAAAACAGGTGCCCCGTCAAATGATGTAATGAAAAAGTATCAGCAGGTAATAACTTACCTGAAAGGGAAAATACCACCCAAAGAAACAGATTGGGTGAAAATAGATAGAACAACCCAAGAAGCCAGTGAATCGGTACACGCTTATTATGAGCGTTTATTGCAGGTATTCAAGCAGTATAGTGGCTTTGAGGATATTGGAGATAAAAACATGAGTCAGTTTGTTTACCGATTTGTTTACGGTCTAAAGCCAGAAATGTGTCAGATGATTAAGCAGCATATGTTGTGTTGGCAGGGAAAGCCAATAGATGAAATCTTGAAATATGCGAAATATTGTGGAGATGACATTGAGTATAGGCACAAGAAACTACAGGAGAAAGTAATGTGGGCTCAGGTAAAAATGGCCGAGAAACAGGGAACTAATTCGGATAATCCGAGTGAAAATCTGGGAAAGGATTCTGGAACGAGTGGTGACATTGGGAATGGTGGAAAGGTGAGAGGACGAATGAGCAGAGAAGAGGCTAAAAAGAAATTTCCTTGTCATGGATGCGGAAAATTGTGGCATTGGAAGGATGAATGTAAAAATATTTGAAATAATAATGGCCCAAATCAAAATTTAAATCCACAGACGCAGAATGACTCACAGCAGGGTGTGAATCCTCAGAGTCAGTTGCCACCTGCACCTATTCAGGGTAATGTAAGCAGAGCAAAGCACGGTACAGACATCGGATATCAAGGAGGAAGTGGTAAGAATGATTATGTAACATCACAATTTCTTTTACAGGACGACTTCTGTTCCTATAGTCAGTGACGGTGCCTAGGAGAGGGGGAGAAGGAGTGCGTACTTGGCGCATCCTTACCGGTAGATCAGTCAGGTCCATATGTTGAAGGGAATGTAAAAGGTAATGATATTACTTTCCTTTTGGACACTGGTGCTACCAGGTCTACTGTGAGAACAGCAGACATCCCAGACCTTCCTCTCTCTGGAGAAACTATCCAAGTTGTGGGGGTGGCGAATCGAAAGATTAGAACACCTCTTACCGAACCAATGGAAGTAAAAATCGGAAACCTTAGAGAAATGCATCAGTTTGTAGTGTGTGATTCCAGTCCAGTAACTTTATTGGGCCGAGATTTGTTATGCAAAATGAATTGCACAATTTTCTGCACACCGGATGAAGATCATGTATATAAGTTTATGATTGCAAAACAAGGTACAGAAGTAGATGAGATGTTTTCTTTGATAACAAAAGACGAGTTGCCAGAAGAATTAAAAACTACTGTAAACCCCATAGTATGGAATTTCACTGGAAAGGAAGTAGGATTTATGGCCAAAATAGACCCAGTTAACATTACTGTAAAGGAAGGTGCGATTTTCCCAAATACCAGACAGTACAAAATGAGTGCAGAAGTAAAAGCAGGAGTCATTGAAGAAATAAACAGAATGGTAAATCAGGGAATAGTAAAAGAGGTAATGAGTAGCCCTTGTAATTCACCAATCATGGGTTTAAAGAAACCTAGTGGAAAATATAGGATTGTTCAAGACCTGTGAAAAATAAATAAGATTGTGAAACCCTGTTGTCCTATAGTGCCAAATCCTGCAGTAATTCTATATCAGATTCCTTGGAGTGCAGGATGGTTTACTGTGATTGATTTATGCCAAGCATTCTTTTCGATACCTTTGCATCCAGATAGCCAGTATCTTTTTTCATTTAAATTTGAGAACAAAGTCTATGTATGGAATCGTGTTCCTCAGGGGTACACGGAAAGTCCTTCCATCTTCAATCAGATATTGAAAAAGTGTCTAGAGAAACTAGTGATGCCAGGAAGCTCAGCCTTAGTACAGTACATCGACGACTTACTGGTGGCATCAAACACCAGAGAGGACTGTGTTGTTGACTCCATTGCATTATTAAATCATTTGGCTGAAGAAGGGCATAAAGTTTCACCTAAAAAGTTGCAGTTTTGTACAACAGCAGTTAAATATCTGGGACACCAAATTGAGAGGGGAAAAAGAAAAATAACCTCTGAAAGAGTAAAGTTGATCAAGAAAATGCAAATGCCTGTAACACAAAGAGAAGTGAGAATGTTCCTGGGAATAGTAGGTTATTGTCGACAATGGATACTAGGATTTTCTCTGTTAGCAAAACCATTAATTCAAATGACGAAAAAGAAGGCAAGGGACCCAGTTGAGTGGGATGATGAGAGCGTAGGAGTTTTTATAAAATTGAGAAATGCTTTGTGTTCAGCACCTGCCCTAGGCATGCCTGATTATAAAAGAAAATTCGCATTATTTTGTCATGAGAGAGAAAATTGTGCACTTTCAGTCCTAACCCAGAGACATGGTTTAGACAGACGTCCTATAGCATATTTTTCTGCTACATTGGACCCAGTGGCAGCCGCGTTGCCAGGCTGCTTAAAAGCAGTGGCGGCTACCTGTTTGAGCATTGAACAAAGTGAGTCAATTGTAATGGGACACCCTGTAAAAGTGTTTGTTCCACATGCGGTTGTGATTCTGTTGACAAGAACCCAAACTCAGCATCTTACTCCTAGTCGGCTGACTAAATATGAAAGAATAATAATGGGTGCTGAAAATGTGATCATGGTAAGGTGCACAATAGTAAATCCAGCTACCTTACTACCAGACCCATATCATGAAGAAGTTAACGACGAAGAAGAAGAACATGATTGTTTAAAAGTCACAGAGCTATGCACGAAACCACGTCCTGATATTTAGGAACTACCCCTCAGGAAGCCAGACAGGGAGCTGTTTGTTGATGGTTCGTGCCAAAGGCATGAAGATGGTAAACTAACTGCTGCCTATGCGGTGTGTGAATTAACTGGAATAGTTGAAGCATCCTATTTACCCGGAGTCAAATCTGCACAAATAGCTGAATTAATTGCATTAATAAAGGCTTGCAAAATTGGGAGGAATCAAAAAGTAACTATATTTACAGATAGCCAATATGGTTACGGGGTTGTGCATGATTTTGGCCAACTATGGATGCAGAGGGATTTCATGACTTCTTCAGGATCCCCCGTTAAAAATGGAAAATGTGTAAGGGAATTGCTGGAGGCAATACAATCACCAAAAGAATTGGCTGTGGTGAAATGTGCCGCACATCAGTCAGGAGATGACTGGGTGGTAGTCGGCAACAGATACGCAGACCTTGTGGCGCAACATTGTGCCAGAAATAGGTTGTCAGTAAATAAAAGGGTGGAAAGAATGGGAATCAGCTGCCAACTTATGCTGTATGCGCCACCTGAAACATGGAATGAGGTAAAGGGAATGCAAGATGATGCTGATGAAAGTGAGAAAAATACATGGATTAAAATGGGATGTTCTCAAAGGGCAGACGACGATGTATGGATTTATGCCGATGGCAGACCAGTCATGCCTGATTCTTTGCTTTCACAGATGGCCAGGATGTATCATGGAGACACTCACATAGGGAGAGATGCAATGATTAGGCTCTTCAGACAAAATTGGTACAATCCAAGGTTCAGGGCTGTAGCAGAGAGTCTTTGCCAGAGATGTTTAACGTGCCAGATGCATAATCCAGGTAGAAAAACAATAATTGGGTTTGGAAAAATTGGAAAGGCAGAAGGTCCATTTATAAGATTGCAATTCGATTTCATTCAGCTACCATCCTGCAGAGGGCTGAAATATGTACTTGTCATAGTGTGTCTGTTTTCAAAGTGGGTGGAGGCTTACCCTACCAGAAGGAATGACAGCATTACAGTTGCAAAGTTGTTGCTACGAGAACTCATTCCTAGGTTTGGTTTCCCAGTAACTTTGGAATCAGATAGAGGAAAACATTTTAACAGTGAAGTGATTAAAATAATCTGTGAAGCATTCCAAATTGAACAAAAACTGCACTGTGCATATCGTCCAGAGGCTTCTGGAGTGGTTGAACAATTGAATGGCACAATAAAATCCAGACTGGGAAAGATGTGTGCATCAACATCATTAGAGTGGCCGGATGCATTGCCACTTGTTTTAATGGGACTCAGAAGCATTCCTGATAAAAATACCGGATTAAGTCCACACGAGATAATGATGGGAAGAGCAATGAGACAAGCACATGTTCCCACAAATAAACTGCTGAATATATCTGATGATATGGTCCTGGATTATTGCAAAGGATTGGCTGACCTAGTGCGTTCTGTCTCTCACCAGGTTGGAGAAGACGCCGTTTCCAGGCAGCCTGAACAAGAACATGATCTGATTCCTGGTGACTGGGTGGTAGTGAAGAATCACACCAGAGAGACGTGTCTATCACCTAAGTGGGTCAAACCTTGTCAGGTCATACTGATCACAAATACAGCAGTGAAGTGTGCAGGATTTCCTAATTGGATTCATGTAAGTCACACCAAAAGAGTACCAGACCCTGAAGAAGAAAATCCTCAGTCAGCATCAACCACTGAGGAAGCTGAAGGTTGCCCAGCTGAAGAATCTCAGGTTCGAGATTCAAGAGAAGCTGAAGAAGAACAACCGAGCACAAGTCAGGACTGGATACCAGTGGTGGAAATTCCTGAAGTTTACCACAGAACAAGAAGTCAAACAAATTTGGAAGAAATTGAAGAAGATCAGATAGGTGAAGAAGAAGCAGCTCAGGAAAAAGAAGAAGACACAATAAAAGAACCTGAGCAGGACCAGATAGGGAGAGGAAACTGGCCTCAAAATAATGAAGAACAAACAAGTTTTGAGCAGGGACAGACAGGATTAGAAGAACCCGGTCAGGCTGCAGAAGTACAAAGTGCAATAAGCCCTGATCAGAATAAGTTAGATCCAGAAAAATACACAGAAAAAGAAGATCTCGAGAAAAGCGAACATGAAGGAATAAATCAAGAACAAGGTCACTTATTGGAAACTCACAGTGGAGCTGCTGAAGAGAAACCAATCAGACCTGAAAAGGAACAAATAAGAGAAACAGTAATTGCAGAAAACCAAACTGTGCCAAACCCTGAAATTAAAAGAATTTCTGAAGAAGAAAGTAAAGAGACAGTGCAAACAAAGAAAACAAGAAAAGGTGATCATTGGCCTAGTGTCATTAAAAGAGTAAAATACCACATAACAACCAGAAGTGAAAATCCAGATCAAGTAAATGAAGTAACAAGCCAAAGAGGACAAGAAAGCAGAACTGAGAAAAGAAGAAGCAAAAGACTGAAACTTGTGAATAACAAATTCAAGGGTCCTGATTGGACTTACATCATTCTTGAAGATTACGAGAGCTCAGAGTCAAGTGAAAGTGGTGACAAAGGAACAAGTGCTGAACTAACATATGAGAAAGAAACAAGACCACCTTGATAACGTAAAGAAAAATCGAAAAATAGATAAGAAGATCAATCTTCCTTGTCAAAATGTCCGACGATAGAGTTACTGGGAGATCAAAACAGAAATGTTGTAAAAGATACTCTGCAGTATGCATATGTAGTCTAGTAATGGTGCTTATAGAATGGTTAGTTCTGATCGTAGCAGTTCCTTACCTTATGATAATGGATAAAAAGATTAATAACGAAACTAAGGAAAGGACAGCAAACTTGAAGGGTAATAGAGTAGAACTAATGGCAGAAAATGAACCAGAATTTCATCATGAAATAACTGATAACGACACTAGTTTAAATGTTTTCACAAAATTATTGTTTCAATATGTAGATACTATGGAAGTTAGTAATTGTTATGTCTGTATGAAGTTACCCGAATCAGTAGCAGAAGGGTTAACATATCATCACTTACCATTAACCTATGGCATATCATGTAGTGTATTGGCTAGTTTATTTTATAGAACAGGGAGACTTCAGTATTATTATTCAAACATAGATGTGATATTTTCTGAGGTTCCGATTCGAAAGAGTATGAACCCAGTGCTTAGTAGTCAAGATGCACAGTTTATGGGAGAATTTTTCTTAACAATGAAATCGATAGATATAACACATGCACATAGACACAATCTAACATGTTCTTTACATGAAGAAGAAAAGATATTTTTGAACTTGGTAGAAGATAGAAGACAAGATTTTCAAAAGCAAGCTTCTGAGCATAAAGCTCATTTGCCACCTTAGGCTGAGAAAGAAGGGAGTTACACACCTGGCAAGGCTCAAGCTGCTATGGCACTGGATTTTGTAAAGACAGGGAAAATTTGTCTACATAGATTAAAAACTGAGTATAACAATGTTTTCATCGGTACCAGTGAATGTGAACATAATTTCTTAATTCTTGGAGGTTGGGGAATCAAAGGAGGAACAGATTCAGTTTTTCCTGGAGTCTATGATGTGTGTCGGAATAAGGCTTACTTTAGGCTTCCTGCATGGTGGTATGGAAGTTGTTACTTTGGAATAGTATTTCCAAAAATATACCACGTAAAAAGAAACACTGGGAGCAATGAAAATAATAGTGAATTAACACGTAGTAAAAGAGCTAGTTTTTCAGAAATTGTAGGTGATATATTTGGTGCATTGATACCTTCAGTGGGAATAATTCTGAACTCAAGGAAAATATGTAAATTGTCTACAGTGGTTGATCGTTTATCAACGGTTCCTGCTGGAGGTTTTCTAATGATTAATGCAGAGATGGTTGTGATTAGATCTATGGTTATGCAAAATCGACTTGCTCTTGATATTATATTGGCAAAAGAGGGCGGAGTCTGTAACTTATTGAAGACGAAACACTGTTGCACTTACATACCTGATAAAAGTGCAGAAATTGGAACGTATATACAGAATATAACTAAACTTGAGAAAGAACTTAAACCACTGGAAGTTGATAGTGTATGGGAAAGATTGACAAATAGTATTGCGTCAATTGGTACCTGGTTTGCTAATGTAGGGAAAGGACTTATAGGTCAAATATTAGTACCCTTAGCAGGGATAGCAATAATAATACTGTCAATAATAATATGGTGCAAATGCTGTAGAAAGAGTGAATCGTATAATGTGACAGGAAAAGGAAAGAAGCGAAAGTTTGAAGAAATTGAACTGGAAGACTTGAGAAGTGAATTATACAAGAAACTGAAAGGGGATGTGAAAAATAGAAAGTGTAAAAATGAAAATGAAACTATTTTATGCTAAAAGTTGGCATCTGATTGTGGGTAGTATTTGATGGCTCTTAAACGCCATCAGAGAGGGGATTGATGGAGCAAGGACTCACAAATGAGACTTGCTTGGATGCAATCTCCTCACAGTATTAATTTATTAAACTTGTATTGTTCATACTAATTCTTGCATACACAACATAAGTAGCAAGGAAGCTTGCCTATGTGTTTAAACTAACAAATAACGCTTGTCTATTCTAAAATGGCCGCTAAAACGCGGGAACTTTACTGCGCATGTCTCAACCATATCACGTGTTGTGACGTCTTCTTTGCTTGGTGGGAAAACTCTTGCTTCTGCGCAGTATGCATTAAAATGGCTGCTTTATGTTTTCACATGCTACAGCTTGCTCTCGTGTTATAATTAATTTGTCGTTTCTCTAACGCTATTAATGCGGGATAGAATTTATAAGTAAATGGGAATAGAATAGAAAGAGTGGGTATACAGTGAAACATTTTATTTGTGATTTTAATATTTTCTTCTTTGCTTTTATTAGTTCGTAAATTTTGGGCCTGGGGTTTGGTGAACTGAAAACTCGTGTGACAATGATCCTGCGCATGCATCCTGCATGGCTGCCCAGAGAGAAAAATATGAAGTCAACCTGGACGTCGTCCAAGGCCATGACCTGATGGCCAACACTGCTGTACCCATGAATGTCCCTACTAATATGCAACAATGTTCATGAAGAATGTAAAAACTTTGTCGTGAGACGGGTGGGAAATAAAGCAAATGTAATAAAAGTGATGGGCGGTATTTAAAAACAATGAGCTTTAAGAAATTGAACCAAATCAACATGGTGTGAGGATCAACCCCATGTCCCTGTCCAATCAGGAATAGTGGTCCCATATTTTTGCAACATTAATGGGAGGTACATGGGCATAGAAGGGTATAATAGATATAGAATTAGTTAATTAGAGAGTCGAGACTAGAGAGACGAGAGTAGACGCTGACAGGCAGATGCTCCAGACCGACAAGCTGATCGATTGCAGACTGAATCGCTGTCCAGAGAGGTCCTGAGGAGGGGGCGGCGGAGTCCATTAGAAGGAAGGCACGGGAGAATCGAGGAGAAGTCGAGTATCAGAGAGGGGAACGACGCAGGCGTCGTTGGTAGAGAGGTCACCGGTCCTGTCCTGAACCTGGAGGAGGTCTTTGCTCTTCATCCTTCCTGGGTCCTATCTTTTCCAACTCCTTGGCCAAGGGGTTTGGTTCTCGCACTTTAGGTAAATATACCTGCAACCTTAGTTGCGCTGCTGTCTCTAGCTTCTCCTTTCTGAGGGACCGTCATTGATCAATAATTATTATTCTATGCTTCATCCTTGATATGCAACTGAGTATCATGTGGTTCTGTTTTTACTCTGCTAAAATCTTTATATATAAACATTTTAAAACTTCCTGACTCAGTGGTTATTTCAGGATTATGTATTGTAATGAATGTCACTCATTTTAAACTTCCCAATTAGCAAAGGATTCATTGGTAAGTCATTACTCTTCAATCAGAAAGGTAATTGGTAGCAGGGATTTTGATAAAGAGTATAACTGACTCACCGCGTAAGTATTAGCGTAGTATGAATGTATGGGCCCAAGTGAGTATTTGGTGTGTGAATGCTGTTTGCTAATATCGCGCTGGATCACCATCCTGGCAGGCATTGGAGGATGATTTCCTAATCGTTGCAAAGAATGTACAAGATCACAGTTCCACCCTTTAAAAAGTATTTAACAAGTTCAAAGAGTATGATAACACTCTTTGCCATGATAAATGCAAATTTCTAGCACAGGAAATAAGCTATTTAGGTCACTCCATTAGTGCCAAAGGCATATGTCCAAAATTCTCATTAATGAAGGCCCTTCAAGATGCTGAACCACCAAGGGACAAAGATGCACTTCGTTGTTGTTTTGGTCTCAGTGAGTATTACTTATGGTTTCTGCAGGGCTATGCATTCATTGTTCAACCATTGTGCAATTTGCTAAGAAAAATAAAAGCAGAGAAGTATATCACGTCTGATTTGGTTCATGAGGCAATCCAGAGGATTAAACATTTCATTATCACTCCGCCAGCTTCATCACTATTTGTTACAAACAGAAAATGTTCTGTCATGTTTGAAGCCAGTCAGCTTGGTTTTGGAGCCATTTTATCACAATTCATTAATTATATAAAGTACACTATTGTTTTGCCTCTCGTTCTCTTAGCAAAACAGAATATTGATACAGCATCATCAAGCAAGAGGCATTAGCATGTTGTAGGGCCGTGGAAAAATTCAATACTTTTCTTTGAGGTTCCCATTTTGATCTCTTCAATGACCACACACCTTTGTGATACATATTAAATGGTAACAGGTCAGGCAAAAATTCCTCAAGATTGGTGAGACTGTTTTCCAAGTTGCAAGAACTCAATTTCACAGTTAAGTACATACCTGAAGGAAATAAGTCAGGGCTGATTGCCTATCCAGATTACCTGTTGAGGATAAGTCTGAAACTCTGAATGAGGAAAGTGAATGTTTAGTTGCTTTGGTGAAAGATATTCTTGTTGACAAAGGTGTAGTCACACACAGACAATGGTCAGAGGCGTCCTAACAAGACTATATACTTCAATCTATGTTTCAGTTTATCAAGGAGGGCTGGCCTAAAGAAAGAAATGTTAAACTCTCTCTCAGACCTTTTGTACATGTAGCTAATGAGCTGTCTGTTGTGGAATGTATTTTATAATGCTGTTATGTTTGTGTGGCTCCTGCCAAATTGAGAACTTCTTATCAAGGAAGCACACAATGGACATCTAGGCAGCGGCAGCCGGCACAGGTAAACGCAGTGAGGCAGGGAGTGTGGGGGGGCGGAAGTCGACCGACGACGGAATAGGTATAATTAAATAAATGAATAATAACTATTCCGTCATCTGTCGGCTTCATCCCTCTGACGCACCCTGCCCCGCCCTGGCCCGCCCACCGACTTACCTGTGCCAGCCGCCACGGCATCTAGGAGTTAATGCCACTTGCAAAAATTTGAAACCATTTTACTGGGGTCCTTTCTTAGATTCTCAGGTGTCCAACATTCTTGATGGGTGCACAACATGCTTGTTGTCTGACAATCATTGGAAGATACAAGATCCCTCTTCACATGGCTCCATTACCTGAAGAAACTTTCCAGAAAGTAGCCCTTGATTTTGCAGGCCCTTTTAAGCTTTTGCCTAGAAACAAGAAGTATATGATGGTTCATTTGGATTATTTCTCAAAGTGGGTATAGATTAGCTTCACTGCAGTCCCCAGCACTGACGCCATTGTTTATTTCCTGAATCTTTGCTATTGAAGGATCACCCAAGGAAATCATCACAGATAATGGCCCACACGTTACTTCAATACAAATGAAAGCATTTATCAATGCTTTTCAAATAAAGTATCCCCAGTTTCCTTTATATTCAGCAATTTCAAGTGGATTAGTGGACCTCATGAACACATCTTTAAAAGAAGATTTTGAAACAGCCCTAGCTATGGGTCTTGAGGTAGAGAATTTCCTAAGGGAAAAAGTATTGTCTTATACCATAACACCACATAGCACCACTTGTGTTTTCTCCATTCAAACTATTGCACAAAAGACTTCCAAGATCTTCTGTTTGTCCTGACTGTGTAATGGAGATCAGTAAAAAAAATTACCCCAGTCAACATTCTCTGCAAAACATGGTTTCAAGTGTAGAAAAAACACAGTGACATATCAAGGACAATTTGATAGAAAACATCATGGTAAGGAAGTAATTCTAAATATTAGTGATTAGGCTTTGATCAAGTATTCCAAAAGGAGAGTCAATATGTAAAGTGTGTCCCTACCTCGAAAGGGTTTTCCTGGAGGTCTTTAATAGTACAAAAAAAATCTTTGAAATAGTACATGAGCTATCTGAACCAGTTTGCACTGAAAAAGCAATTATGCCATCACCATTTTTATGTGACAATCTGGTGGATTTCTTTGATACCAAGGTTTGCGCCATTATTTCTGCCATAAAGCCATCTTCATTCTTGATAAATTTGCCTAAGTATAGCAGCAGTGAGGAGCGCCAGTTGTTCTCCCCAACAATTTAGAGTCTTTTGTGATGATGTCCGAGGACTGTTTTAGGGCATTGGCTCTGTCCATCTCCTTGGGTTCCTCATTAGTTCTGCTACCGACAAGAGCATAGAAGACGCTGGTAGATTTTTTGCCCCCTCCGGCTCTGGGCTGTTTACAGTCAGCCCTTGAAGGAGGACCACGTTCCTCCTTCTTGGAATAGGGCTCTAGCACTTTAATTGCTATTAAAAACATAAACAGATCCATTAGTACTCAGAAACTATCTCTCCTCTGCCTTTCAGTTCAAAATCCTAGAAAGGTTCGTCAATAGGAAGCTTTCAGACTACTTGGAAACACATTTTCTTCTGGATGAGGCAAAAAACTGGTTTTAGGCCCTCACATGGTACAGAGTCTACTCTTGTGTAAGCTTTGGATGATCTGAGGATGGCAGTGGATCATGGTCAAATGGCGGCCCTAGTACTACTCGATCTTTCTGCTGCCTTTAACACTGTAAATCATAAGATCATGGTTTACAGTTTATTGGAGATCGGGGTGAGTGGAACAGCGCTTGACTGGATCTAATCTTATATAGAAGATAGATCACAAGCTATGAAAATGCTTTCGTTCTGCTCTGCCTTCAAAACAGTGGAATATTTGGTGTCTCCGAGTTTGGCTTTAAATCCAACCCTGTATAATGTCTACCTTTGCTCCCTTGCTGCACTTATCAGATTTCATGGCATTCATTTTATTAATTATGCTGATGACATGCAGCTGATTCGGACACTGCAACTCCCTAAAACTCAATGGAGATAAAACTGAGATTGTCTGTTGTACTACCATGAAGTTAACGCCTTGGTTACCAAATACTTTCTGGCCTTGGACAGAGAGTGCTAAGCCATGAGTGTTGTCATCTGTGCGTAATCTAGGTGTCCATCTTGACAGTGATCTCCCACTTGAGGTTCATGTCATTAAGACTTCTTCTACATGTTTTTCCTTGCTTCTTATGCTCCGTAAAATCTTGCCTTAACTTCCTCCACCTGTAAGAGCACTTGTGATTTTGAGTAGACTTGTTTACTGCAGTGCATTATTCTTGGGTACTCCCAACTGTTTACTGAAGAGATTGCAGTGAATCTAAAAGGCTGCTGCTAAACTGGCCTTGAATTTGCCCAGACCCTCATCTTCATATCGAGCTCTTGCAGAGCTTCATTGGCTCCCTATGACTGAAGGAATCATTTTTAAGTCTCTCTGCATGACTTTTAGGGCGGTACATAAGAAAGGTCCTCTCTTCTTGCAAAGATGGTTTAAGCACTATTCGCCAGCCAGAGTGCTGAGTTCTAAGGTAAAATTTCTCTGTATTCCTAAATTCCACAAAGTAAGGGCTGGTGGGCGGGCTTTTTTGGTTAGAGCTGCACAACTCTGGAACAGCTTACCATCCTCCCTAGGAGAATACCAGGACTTGCTATCATTCAGGAAATCACAGAAAACATGGCTCTGTTGGGCATAATTCATGTCATGGTTTGCTCCTTCTTGGCTGGTTTACTGTCAGGCTAGCGCCAAATACAACGTAATAGAGAGGTTGAATTTGACTGACCAGCGAAAGTTTCTATCATGAACACCCCAAAAACAGGATGCCAGTCATGAACTCATGGACCCAGAGAAGGCCAGCTGGACAGGAGGTGAGAAGGTAAAAGGAAGTAGATACAAAATGTCGGGGGGCCGAGCTGTGCCAATTTGCGCAGCGCCGCGCTCCAACATTTTCAAAACGCAGGGATGTGCCTTATTTACTACAATGCAACACACCCCTGTGTCTTCCCTAGCACTTGTGCTAAAATTAGCTGCCTAGCGCCAACACAGGCACTCTTGTACCATAGTGAAAGGGTGCCTGCATTGCAGGGAATGATTGTTTATGTGCAGGAAGGTGTCCCTTTCTGCACATAATCCATAACTTCCATTCTGCAGCACACATAGAAGTAGCAAATTGTTATTATTTAATGATTGTTTATCTGCAGGAAGGGACACTAGACAGTCATTAATGGCTTTTTGCTCTTTCTATGTGTGCTGCAGAATGAAAAAGCAAAAACCAGGAGAAATAAAAGCATTTCTCTTTGTGAGCATATTCTAATACCTGCTCTTGGATGGTATTAGTTTTTGGCGCTGCCACAGCTTACCACCTCATTGTAAATCTGGGGCAGAGTCAAAAAGCAATGGGTGTTGCTATGGAACGCCCACATCAACAACCATTACCTGAAAGGGTAGCATATTTACAAAGTGGCGATAAGCCACAAAAGGTGGCTAAACGCCACTTTGTTAATATGGTGCAGGGTATACAACCACATGAGAGTCAAATAAAGTGACGCTCCAGTGGTGCTAGGGGCTTGTACATATGCCCCTCAGATGCAATGCGAGACGAATGGGAAAACGCAAACTGAGAGGGAACCTGAAGGGAATGAAACACGAACAGTGAGGGAATGCAATTATTGCATGCGAACTGTAACAAAGCAGAGTCCACAAAACAAAGGCACGTTGCTAGCAGTAGCGGTCGGTGGTGGGAGTGCCGCCGGGCGCTGATGTGGGGCGGGGGAGGGGCAGGGTGGGGGGTAGTAAACTACGGATTACGGGCGATTACAGGTAAGTACACATATAAATAAATAAAACGAATTTCGTTTCTCGCGCTGCATCACATTTGGCGATGCAGCGCGAGAAACGAAATTCGTTTTATTTATTTATATAAGAACTTACCTGTAATCGCCCGTAATCCGTAGTTTACTACCCCCCACCCTGCCCCTCCCCCGCCCCATGTCAGCGCCCAGCGGCACTCCCACCACCGACCGCTACTGGTTGCTAGGCATCTGCTCAAGGTGCTTTAATCACAAATACTAGCTCTGTGTACTCTAACCTGGAAGTGCACTTTTAAGCTCAAAATGAGTAAGTGCAGACATTTGTTATGCAGTCTCTTCATTGTACTCTGTGGTTGAATTGAAAAGAAGCAAAGTATATATAGCTGTGTCCTGAAGAAGGTAGGGCACCAGATTAAAATAAGCTTAGTTTACTTAAAAACACATTCCGTCTGTAAACTTCAAAGATATATAAAACTGCGGACTACCAGGTTCAGCCAAGAAGGGGCCTGGTTACAAATAAAATTATCATGTTTTTCTTAACTTTCATGAAGTAGATGCTATTTAAACAAAGTGTTACAGTGTAGTTGTGCAGAGTGGTTTGAGGCTGTCATTAGCTGGAAGCATTGTCATACATAGAGACTAACTAGCTGGATGAGTAAGCCTACTCTGCTTTTCCCCCTGCCACGAGGGAGGGCACAGGGCGACCTACAACTGCATACCTTAGTTCACATGAATTGTCGATCCAATCAGGTGTGTGTGCCCACAGAGGATCAGATTCTGTCTCAGAGACTTTCCCAGTTGGTGTCTGGTCCCTGAGACCCTAACTCACAGCTCCCAGTGATCACCGCTGCAAGGGTCACCTTCCTTCTATCTCATCTTCCAAGGTCCAGGCCACTCATCAACTGCTACCCCTACATATTGAACCATATGGAACCATTACTTACCGTATAATTGAGGGTTGCTTTGCCTGCCCATCTACAATATCTATGGCTACTGAGCTATGCTTGGCTATGTCTTTTTTTGCTGGGCTGCAGACAAGACCGTTCTTCACACCACACAGCCTTCCACTCCTGGTAGCTACAAACTGCACAGCCTATCTTGGATTCATCTCATATCTCAGGAACTCCTTAATTTTCTGGAATAGCTACAACTGATATCACCAACACCCAAAACTCAGGAACGAGTATGCTTCTCAGGAGGAAAATAAACACTTATGGCTTGCGTTTCGGGTTTGTATATAATTCACTACCCTGTTGCGCTAAATGTTTCTTTTTCACAGGCAGGGGCGGTGCTTCCATAAGAGTCCCAGGGCATTGCCCCCCCTGCATGCCAGCCGTTGCATATAAAATATATATACATTTTGCAAGTGAATTAAATTATAGCCCAGCCATAACTTCTATCACCATGCCCGATTATGTACCGTGGGCTGCTGCCTTGCCCATTGCAGTGAAATTAACTGCACGTGTCAGTTTGACGTTTCGTTTTCCACGGCCAACCTGACATGCATACTTCAGCTCATTTGAACCTATATTGTACAAGTGAGCCGAGGGAACATAGACGCAGCCTCCAGGTCTCTATATGAGCGCTGTGGCTGCCTGCCGTATATACCACCGGGTGCTTCTGTCATACTGTTCACTTATACAAACAACATGAAAGCAGCATCAAGAGTGGTTTAGTTGGCGGGCGACACTATTACATACCTCTGATTTGACTGGGTGTCACGTTATATACTACGTGTGATCTTACAGGTCCATCAAGCAGGTCGACGCATGCCATTAACTTTTTATCGGTGTTATTATCACTGCAGGTGTTGCATGTCATGGACTCTTGGACTAAGCCTTGGCAGAGCGAGTCGGTGTGGAGGAGAACAGGGAGTATTGTTTTTGTATGCGTCAGGCTAGGACCAGACTGAGCCAGAATGTAGCTGTTCCAGCGTTCCGGCCCATCAAGGAAAAACAGAAGTTCGTCTCAGGCTCCACTGCTCTGCAGTACACAGGATGGCGAAGTCACTGGTGGGGAGAGACAGCCGCCTGACAATGCTAGGTGTCCTTCATGGTAGTGTGTGCAGTGGCGGCTCCCCCATTGGGGCGTGGGGGCGTCGCCCCACTGCTTTCTCGCGGTGCGAGAAGGCAGAAACATAAACGGTAAACACTACCATTTATGTTTCTGCCTTCTCGCATTGCGAGAAAGCAGAAGTGCCTCTGTGCCTGGTTGGGAGCGGCTGGGTGAGCGGTCCTGCTCGAGGGCAGGGGGAGTGGCTTACCCACTGTTGTGGGTACTGACTGTTTGGTCGGCCCCTGGAGCCGACCAAACAGTCAGTACCCACAACAGTGGAAAGCCACTCCCCCCTACCCTCGAGCAGGACCGCCCACTCTCCCTTTTTCTCTATGCAGGAGAAAATGGCCCGGCTGGGGCACTCTCCTGCTGCGCCTACCAATCACAACGCTGCCATTGCAGCGTTGTGATTGGCTTAGGGTAGGGGAGGGAAGCCTCCTGATGCTGCTTCCTGTTCAGCACAGCGTGACCGGACAGGAGCGGAGGCGGTGCGGTATCCGGCACTCAGGTACGTTTTATTTTAATTGTTTAATATTTTATTCCCCACCCGCGACCCACCCCCCCTCCCTCCCTCGAGCATGCCGGCCGCCACTGACTCAGGTACGTTTTATTTTAATTGTTTAATTCCCCACCTGCGACCCTCCCTCGACCATGCCGGCCGCCGCTGATCAGGTTAACCTAGAAATATTTTCCGTTAGCTCATCAGCCATTGTGGCTCAAGTGTCAGCACCCTTTGAGGCAGTAGCGGTCGGTGGTGGGAGTGCTGCCGGGCGCTGACGTGGGGCGGGGGAGGGGCAGGGTAGGGGGTAGTAAACTATAGATTACGGGCGATTACAGGTAAGTACACATATAAATAAATAAAACGAATTTCGTTTCTCGCGCTGCATCGCCAAATGTGATGCAGCGCGAGAAACGAACCCCCCACCCTGCCCCTCCCCCGCCCCACGTCAGCGCCCGGCAGCACTCCCACCACCGACCGCTACTGCCCTCCTGCTGCTGTCATGATTCCTGCGACCAGGAGTAATGAAGCCGGTATCGGGGGTAGCAAAGGGCATGCCAGAGATAACAGCGGCTACCCCCAATCAACGACCAAGCCTCTTACACAAATGCTAGCACAAGGAAAGACGCCTGAACAAGTGTTACTTTTCACACTGAGAGCAAGCCTGTGTGCAGCTCCTCTCTTGAAAACTACGAACTGTCTGAGCCCTGGAAACATTCGGCTTAACTGATGCTCAATAAATGCACATGAGCTGCACAATTACTAGAGCATAACACACACCTCCAGCCATGTCGTCCCTGAACACCCGTGAACCTATCCCGTGTGCCAATATTGGCGACCCATTCCATTGCTGAACACACAGTTTTGCAGCAGAGCACATTTGAATGTGTTTTTAAAACCAGGTACACACAGTCTGGTTTCCATAAATAATATTTTGCTTTCATATTCTGTGTAATTGTCACGGTGGTATTCTCAGGCTCAATAAACGGGACCCTGCTGCTATCACGACCCAGTGCCGCAGGCTTTAGGACCCAGCGCCGTAGTGGGTGGCTGCAGTTCGAAACATCCAGGGGTTAAAGGCATCTGTAGCAGGGTTCCTTATGCTCCCAGCCCATAATACAAATGTCAAGATAACACTGGTGATTAATGAATCTACTTGAGAGATCTGCTCAGTGGCAGTTTTAGCTCATCCTAAGGTAGTGTAGAGGTTGAATGTGCCTCCTGCAAAGCACAATTCATAACATGCAATTTACAGACTGGATAGCTCAGTGGGTTACTGCTTTTGTCACAGAGATCCTTCTGTTACTTGCAGCCCATAAGTTACAATCCTAATATAGCACAGTGAGCTATGAGCCAGCAGCAAATTGCTGCATGCAAACTACAAGGCATAGGTTTAGAACCTTTTAGTTTTCTTCTGCTACTTTAATTAGTCTAAGGGAAAAAAAGGGTTGCTTTGGATCGTAATGAATTCTTATTAGTAATTCAGCAACTGCACATATTAATGCTCTCAGTTCGTGATTGTTCATTATGAAATCTGAAACAATTTGCATGTGTTACACCAATCCAAACACAATTCAAAGAACCATTAAATAATATTTACACACAGGGAAGACATAAAGCGCACATAGAATATATGCATGCAAAAGAAAAAAAAAGGAAATGTGAGGTACTCTTTCAGAATCACATACTTGGAACAGAGTCAATAAATAAATAAAGAAATCTGTAAGGTACGCAGCATTGTTATCTCAAAGTCTGTTATGACATTCTGTGGTTATACTGAATAAGCAGCTACCTATGTCTTTATCAAAGGAAATCTCTTTATTGATGTCATGACTGCACTTTCACAATTGCTTTATTAACCTTCTTATTTTCTCAAATTTGCTTGAAAATGCACCATTTCCCCACTTTTTTTTCAAAATGATCACGGGGGTAGAAACGTCCCCGCCCCTCTCCTCCCCCCCGAACCACTCTTATGATGGTCGGGCTCGCTACGCTGTCTCGCCACAGGGCACTCATCCCAAACTTTTAAACATCACCACTTTCAAATGTCACTAGCCACCACTGTTCACAGGTGGAACAAATACATCCTGCTTGCTTGTTCCACACACACTTTGATTTTACATATATGCTCTATTTACCTTGTCCATTCCTCTGAGTAAAATTATCCTTTGCAGTGAGGAGCATGCCCCTCACTACACCATCCACAAACATTGAAAGAGGAACTATTGTTCTTGCTCCAGTCCCAATACTTAAGACATCAACCTGTCTCTTGGCTCAAGCTTGGCTCATTGACAAGGGCATGGCAAAGATTATAGTGTGCCTCTAAGCACACAGAAATGTCAAAACTGATGGAGCATATTAAAGATCCCATACCCATTAGAGTATTAATGCTGATGAAAACATGAAAAAAGAGAACATCTCATTCTAGGAGATCCAAAACCATTTTCAAAAGAATCCAAAGAACAGGAAAACACCGCCCTGGATGCCGATAATGTAATACTCTTGCACTCTGAAAAAATAGTTCTAGCAGGACTAAAAGTATTTTAAACACACTCTGAACTCTTGTATAGAAAACACAAAGCTACCTAAGGTTACATCGACCTGGTCAACACACATAAAACCACTGGACCCATCCCACAAGGGAAACTAATTGGAAAAAAATAGGAATGTTTAATCGCTGGACACAAATATTACCTGAACATCTTCACATATAATACTGCCTTGGACTGCCATTAAGTAGAATGTTATATAGCTGCACAGTGGCTTCAATACAATCCTTTCAGGTAAAGGTAAAGCTGCATAGGTCATAGACTGTACTTATGGACACTATCATCAAAATATAGAAAAAAAGTTTATATAGTTCAGTATTCTTTAAACGCACAAACCAACTCAGGAAAGAATAGAGTGAAAGCACCCAGCAAAGAAAGTAGATATCAATGTTTAGTTATACAACCTATGGACTAGAATATGTTGTGATGCAGTAAGCAGGGACCAAGAGAGATCTAACTTTTGGAGGGAATTTCTAAATCATGACTTGAATCACTTGATTGTGAATGACCTGATCTTCACAGCCACACAAATAACCAGTAAAAATGTACTCTCATACTTATAAAACAGAACAATAGTAGTGTTCCGCTTGTGTTCACGTGCGCCTCCTTCAAAAATCCCAGGGCAAAACTGCTTGGATCTTGCAACTAGAACACCAGGAAGAGTAAAAATTGAGGGAAGTCTTTCCTAAAAATCCACTTCCATCCATCAGACAACCAGCCCACTCTGCCAAATGTACATTGAATTAACATGAATAACTGGACTGTTTCTGTCAACATAGAGTAAGTAATGCAAACCATGCACACAAATTGACAAATCTGACACAATCGGTTGTACGACATTATCAAACATGCTTTTACCACGTATGCCTTTACCACACATTTTTTACAATGCATGACTTCAGCACTCATGCCCTTACCACGCAGAAAAGTTTAGATAAGGTAAGTGAAATAAATGTATATATATATAGACACATACATATATATATATATTTGACCATTGACGTGATTCCACAACACAACGCGCTCACGTCCGGTGCCAGCATCAAGGGCGGAATCAAGCCCATATATATTATTAACACCAAGAAGAATATGCCGCACTCCAGGAGTTGAGTATTCAAATTCTTTAATCAAACCACCAACACCTATTCAAATTCTTTAATCACACCACCAACACTTTATATATATTCAAGATCACCAGTTCCTCTATGTTGGTTAGCCCAGATGGCAGCAGTACACGAAACGGGTGAGGGACCCTTAAATCTAAAACACCACACTTTCACCAGACTGGCGATGCCCACTCCAGTGTAGGCAAAAACGAAATCCACTTTATAAACTTTCAAGTGTTTTTTTTGCATTGGGTGTTTTTGTTGCACAGTGGGATTGCAATGCAAATAAGCACTTGAAAGTTTATAAGGGATTTTGTTTTTGCCTACACCGGAGCCCGCGTCTCCAGTCTACTGTCACTCCGGACCTTGGCCCCAAGAGGCCTTAACCAGGATGAGGAACCATATGTCCACCTGTAATAAGGGATCCCTATACACATTTTTCTTCTTTTTAACCTCAGGAACTGCAGACAGTGAGAAACACTCCGATAAACAAAATGTGTCATGGACAAATTCACACCTACACAGCCCCCTAGGGGGGCAAGAGAGGTAAATTGGATTGGATTGCCATGTTCCAGACAAAGTCGGTGCAATGGAAAATAGAACAATAGCTTTAAAGGAACAAGACTTATATCAAGTAGTGAAACACAATAATAGGGTTTCCAATCACAAAGTAGTTCAAATGGTTCATGATTACGGTTGCCCAATTGGAGGCAGGGGAAATAAAGGAATCCTATTATAAAAATCCATACAAAGAATAAACAAACTGAGACCACAATACCAGCAACTTATATCAATTTCCAACAAAGAATTAAGCATGGTCATGGTAATCCAAGAGTCCAAAAGTAGAGACATATAGAAGTAGACAAAGAACAGGGGTTACCAACTACAGGTACCATATTGCACCTCCACATACACAATAAGAGTAATACAATACCTGGCACAAAATTAACAGACATTTAAAGACTGATCTCAGTCAATTTAATGAATTAGAATTTGAACCTTTTGTAATCACAAATCTTTCTAAAAAAACAAACTTTTTCTGAAGTTTGTGGCAATCATGTTATATAGAAAATGCGGCAGATTTATTTAATAGCTAATGAGTTACGGGGTACCTCTTTTTGAAAAGTACAGGTTATGTTTTGGATTTCATACTTGCACAGGTTATTGCAATTCTCAGCCCCATCACCTCCCCGGGACAGCCCGTGCACAAGAAAGGAGGGGGGCTGCGCAGCCCCCCGACTAAAGCCATGCATGTCCCCGGGGACTGACCCCCCACCCCCAGGGCAGGGTCCTGCTATATCCAGGGGATGCCCACCCCCAGGACATAGCTGTTTGCTTATGCTTGGCGGGAGCTTTGACAGCTCCCGTCTATTATAAGCAAACACTCAGGTTCCAGCGGGCACGAGCAGTCAAAGTGCTCCTGTCGCTGGAAGCGGAGGTTTTATCTCTTTCTCTGCCCACAGATATGCGGGCATGGAAAGAGATGCAGATGGAGGGAGCTGCCTTTCCAGCAGCTCCCTCCATGCAGCAGCAATGCCAGCTCTCACAGGAGGCGGGGAGCCGGCTGGGATCGTGGGGACCTTGAGGCTCCCCCTGCGGTCCTGGGGAAGAGCAGAAAGAGGCAAAGTAAAGGTCTGAAATGAGCAGAAAGAGGCAGAATAAAGGTCAGAAAAGAGCAGAAAGAGGCAAAATAGAGGTCAGAAACGAGCACTAAGAGGCAGAATAGAGGTAAGAAATGAGCAGAAAGAGCCAGAATAAAGGTAAGCAAGGAACAGAATGATGCAAGATAAAGGTGAGAAATGCAGAAAGAGGCAGAATAATGGTCAGAAACATGCAGAAAAACGTAAAATATATGTCAGCAATGAGCAGAAAGAGGCAAGATAAAGGTGAGAAACGAGCAGAAAGAGGCAATATACAGGTGAGAAACGAGCAGAAAAGGCAAAATAATGGTCAGAAA
The DNA here is from genome assembly GCA_963921515.1 of Calotriton arnoldi. Lineage (NCBI taxonomy): Eukaryota > Metazoa > Chordata > Amphibia > Caudata > Salamandridae > Calotriton > Calotriton arnoldi. The sequence goes on along the minus strand of CAWUFW010006843.1, from coordinate 9,811 downwards.
TGAGCAGAAAGGGGCATGGTAAAGGTGAGAAACTGGCAGAAAGAGGCAAAATAGAGGTAAGAAACGAGCAGAAAGAGGGATGATAAAGGTGAGAAATTAGCAGAAAGAGGCAAAAATAAGGTGGGAAACAAGCAGGAAAAGGCATACCAGAGGTCAGAAAGAGGTGAAAGAGGCAGAATAAAGGTGAGAAATTAGCAGAATGAGGCAGAATAAAGGTCAGCGACAAGCAGAAAGAGGCAAAATAAAGGTTGGAAACGAGCAGCAAGAGGCAGAATAAAGGTGAGAAAAGAGGCACAAAGAGGCAAGATAAAGGTGAGAAACGAACAGAAAGAGGCAGAATAGAAGTCAGAAACAAGCAAAGAGAGAGGTGATAAAGATCAGAAACTAGCAGAAATAAGCAAAATAAAGGTTAGCAACGAGCAGAAAGAGGCAAAATAAAGGTGTAAATGGAGCAGAAAGAAGCATAATAAAGGTCAGCAACAAGCAGAAAGATGCAAAATAAGGTGAGAAATGAGCAGGAAGAAGGTGAATAGAGGTCAGTAAGGAACAGAAAGAGACAAAATAAAGTTGAGAAACAAGCAGAAATAGGCAGAATAAAGATCAGAAAGTAGCACAAAGAGGCAAAATAAAGGTCAGAAACGAGCTTGCTTAGAATTGCTGAGACCTCGTTATAAGCTCCGCCCCCTTTCTCGACCACTCTGTAACGGGGACTCCTGGTGCACTACTGGTTGGGGGTGGAGGCTCCCTTAGCTGCTGAGGGTCGTTGGAGGTCAATAACCCTTATTGTTGTCACAAATAAGTTCCCCACAGCAGGATTGCTGAGACCTCTTCGGAGGCCCCGCCCTCTTTCTCAACCATTCTGCAAAGGGGGCCTCCTGGCACACTACTGGTTGGGGGATGAAGTCTCCTTGGCTGCTGAGGGTCATTGGGGACCAAGAACCCCTATTGTTGCCACAAGTAAGTCACCCACAGCGGGATTGCTGAGACCTTGTCGGAGGCCCCTGCCACTTTTTCAACCATTCTGCAAAGGGGCCTCCTAGCGGACTACTGGTTGGGGGATGAAATCCCCTTGGCTGCTGAGGGTCATTGGAGGCCAAGAACCCCTATTGTTGCCACAAGTAAGTTCTCCACAGCAGGATTTCTCAGACTAGGGGTGAGTGCGCCAGTAAACTCCGCTCCCCAGGCAGGGTGGCAGAGTTTTTTCTGAAGCCTGCATTCTACGTGGAGCGGAGTTTACCGCCCACCCCTAGTTACTATTCACAGACCCACTCAGAGACTCATGCACCCACTCACAGATCCACTCAGAGACTGACGCACCCATTCCCAGACTCACTCAGACAATTACAGACCCACTCTGAGACTCGCACAACCACTCACAGGACCACTCAGACATTCATGCACCCACTCACTCACCCACTCAGAGACTCAGACACCCACTAACCTACCTATACAACCACTCACACACCCACTCTCAAAGGTTACACGTTACAGTTAGGAAATAACATTAAAAAAACCTTAGCAATTCACTGAAAAATATAAAGGTTACATGGACATTATAATTAGGAAATAGAATTGGAAAAAATGTAGAAATTCACTGTCAAAAACCAAAGGCTACGGGGATGTTATAGTTAGGAAATAAAATTTAAAAAACCTTAGAAATTCACTGAAAAAAACAAAGGTTACAGGAACATTATAGTCAGGTTCACATTTCACTCGTACAAAACCAGAGAAATTTAGCAGTTATAGTTACCTGAGATAACTATAACTTATGCCCCAGCAATGCACTGCTTATGACCTCACATACTACATCACTCAGGACATGGTCAGTGACATCACTGATAACATCATCCACACAACTACTTACATACCCATTCACACCCCTATAGAACCTCTCATACACCCACTCACACAACCACTCAAATACCCATTCACAGTCCCAAACAAGTACTGACAAAACCACTCACTCAACCATAGAGCCTTCACCCACTCACTCACCTATACAGGCACTCACACACACCCTCATTCACTCAGCCACTCACACAACCACTCACTCACCCATACGGCTACTCATACAACCAGCCACTCACCTATACAGCCACTCACACACCCACTCACTCACCCATACAGCCTTTCAATACAGCCATTCACTCACACATGCAAGCACTCGGACACACTCACTCACACACCTAAACAACCACTTACATACCCATTCATACATCCATACACGCACTCCCACATCTGCTCACTCATGCTCCCTCAACCATACAGTCACTTACACAGCCAGTCACTAGATCATAAAGCCATTCAGACACCTACTCACTCAATCAATCAATCAATTCATCTTTATTCGATTCACAAAGTGTATCATAAAAGAATGCATGGAAACAGCACTATGCATAAAATCAAGAAACAGTAATGTTAAAAGACAGACATAATTTGGCAAACAGCGGTTAATGATTTTCTTCTGGTTAGTGCAGCCTTGAGAAATCGTGCTAAAACCACACATATAAACAAATTAGGGAGAAATTGCAAGTATAAAAACTCCGGCCTACATTGTTTAAAACTTAAAGATTTCATCAGAGGTACAATAAAAGATCTCCTCAGATCTGTATAAAATTTACAAAAGAACAAGATGTGAATCGTTGATTGTTTAAACAAATTATCACATGGACAAGGCATTAATTCCCTAGACCAATTGTTGACATTTGGAAAAGATGTCAAACGGTGAAATATATCTAATCTAAAACGCGTTAAAACAAATCTATGTTGTGCGTTAAAAACATTAAAAAGATACGGTTGCATTGAAAATGTAGTCAGGACCATTTGATTATGTTGAACAGTTGGTTTCGCTAGTTCCACTGCTAATCTCATTTCCTCCAGAAGATTTAGACACTCTGTTTTAAGTGCTTTTCTCGTAATACTATTCAGGGTTTCCAGTTGTTCATAATATTACGGATGGTTAATATCTAACATAAAGTTCCTAATAAACTTTAACCATGGAAATTTTAGTGCAGATTCAGAGTCACAACAGTCCTTTACTAAGACCCGATGAAATTCCATATACTCTGAAGTCCAGATCTTGTGCCAGAGAAGAACTGGCTGTAACCTTATTAGATCTGTTAAGTGGGTAGCACCCAGTTCCGAGTGGCTTACAAAATTTGAACAACTAGTAGGGAGCGCCAAAAGATTTTAAAAAAATGCATTTTCTGCCACCTGTAGTGGTTCTACATTAACATACCCCCAAAGCTCAGAGCCGTACATAGCAATGGTTCTACATTTTGCATTATAAATAGTTAGCATTTGCTTTGGCTGTTTACAACCCAATTTGCTTGCAAAATTACACAAGGCCGCAATAGAACGAACAAATTGCAGCCTTCCAACTCCCCTCACAGTCGAATAAAATGCCCAGGTACAAAAAAGTGGGAGTTAGTGGAATAATATCTTTCCCTATAAAAATATTACGCATCTTAGTAGAACATCGGCCTACTTTCATAACCAACGTTTTGCTTATGTTAATTCGCAACCCCAGATTCTCCATAAAATGCACAAAACTATCCAGGAGTTGCTGCAGCGCTAGTGGAGTACGCGCCATAAGTACTGCATCGTCCGCATAAAGTAGGACGGGTATTGGGCGTTGCTTGATATGTGGCAAGTCCAAACATACATTAGCAAGTGTGTTGCCTAAATCATGAATGTACAAATTAAATAAAAAGGGGGCGAGCACACATCCTTGGCGAACCCCTTTGTCAATGCTAAAGGAACGTGTGCATTCGCCCTTTAAACCAAAGCGAACCCTAGCACAGCTTGGTGAATATAAGTATCTTAGGAAGTTGACAATGGTACGGTCTATTCCCATTGAGGTCATAACGGACCAGAGCTTATCGTGGATTACGGAATCAAAAGCAGTCGACAAGTCGTCAAAAACCAAAACTAAATTGCCTCTTTTGATATGAGCATACTTGCCTAGAAATAAATTCAAATTGATGGCTTGATCCGTAGTCCCAATTCCTTTTCGGAAACCATACTGTAGGTCCGAGATAATATTGTTGCAATCCGCCCAGCTTTGCAGTCTACTTAGAATTATACGACCCACAACTTTAATTAGAGAGTCTAGCAGGGAAATGGGTCTATAGTGTGCGGGGCAGTTGCGGTCTCCTTTTTTAATAATTGGTACAATGTGGGACTCAGACCATGAAATTGGGACCCCAACACTCTGGCATGATCTAAAAACAAAGGTCAAGAAGGGGCCCCAAAGTTCAATGTTAGCCTTAAACAAATCGATCGGAACCCCGTCAGGCCCTGGTGCTTTACCTCCCTTGCTTGAGTCTATAGCCAGAATGACCTCTTCCAGAGTAAAATTAAGATCAGACCAATCATATGCGATATTAGGGGATGAGGTGCCCATCAATGGGGCTGATATAGAGTTACTACTACCACACTTAGGGGCATATTATCAAGGGGCTGCGATAAAATTATCGCCGCTTTAGCGTCTGTTTTCGAGCGAAAAGCGGCGATAATTATATCGCAATATCATCAAGGACACGCTAGCACGTGTTTCCTTGACTTAGCGCCCGTTTCCAGCACGCCTAACTTCGCATCTCTAATGAGATGCAAAGTGAGCGTCACTGGGCGTACCCCTGACGGACTACCTTGTTAAATATCGCAAAATGTACATCGCGATATTAACAAGGAGTCCCACGCATTTTTGCAGACGTTAGTTTTTGGCGAAAACCGCGGTTTTTGCCAAAAACTAACGTCTGCAAAAATACTGACTTAACTATACCTAACAATGGGGGTGGATTATGCTGATACGACCACAGGGTCGTATCAGCAAGATTATCGCCGTTTTCCATGGAACATCGCTGGAAAACCAGCAATGTTCCATGGAAAACACCGCTATCACTGGGAAATTATCGCCATTGCGCTATGCGTTGTTAATACAGCGATAGCATGGCGATAATTGCCAGCGATAGCCAGCGATAAGAAAAATCTCGCTAAGAACGGCCAGCGATAATTATCGCTGCTGCTTGATAATATGCCCCTTAGTGGAGTCAGCATAGAGCTTAGAGAAGTGCGCTACCCAGTCCTCTTCATTCACTGCAGTCTCTAATTTAGGCTTATTATCCTCACTACAGAAGGGTGAGTTTACCACACGCCAGAATGCGGTAGTATCATTATTACAGCTGGCATCGTACAGTTTTTCCCATGCCTCAACTTTCAGACTTCTTTTACGACTTTTTATTGCAAGCCTGTACAGCCGTCTCCTATGCTGTACCTCCAAATAATTCCTAGGAGTACACTTTAAAGCTTTTTAAAAACTTTTATGTGCCTCTGTGCATATCTGATCGAACCAGGGCTTCCTATTTACTGGACCTCGGTTCTGTTAGGATGTTAGGCCCAGTTTAATTGACTCGATGATAAGACCAAATGACTCCATGATTACAGAGGCTCCGGTCGTTTCATCCAAACATACATCAAAAGCCCTTCTTTGCTGATGAATTAGTTGTTCTAGGAAACCATTTGGTTCGTCCATAGACCACCGTAGGGTATAGCCATTCATTCGTGACAATTCTATGTTGTCTACAGACATAGTGTGATGACGAACCCCATGTTCTTTTATGCAGCCGGAGTTCAGCATTAGGCTCTGGGGAAAGTGGTCACTCATTGCTAAATCATGGATTTTAAAATCAATAACTGAAGCTGAGTAACAGTTGGGAAAAAGCATGAAATCGATAGTGCTTTTACCCATACTACCATCAAAAGGTACCACAACTGGTCTGTTCCCGAATTCGTTGCTGAAGCCCAGGTCATATTTAAAGATGAGCTCATTGAGTTTTGCACCATATTCATTGAGTAAGAAATGGGTAACATCATCATTTTTCGGTGAGGTTAAACCACAGATCTTACTCGATGACATTTTACACAGTTGAATATTAAAATCCCCTCCCCACATCAAGATTTCATCTCCATTCCCTTTAATAGTTAGAGATTCTAGCTCGATATCAAGTTGGTCCAAAATGGACGGTATATCTGAATAACAAGCATTGTTATAGAAGTTGACTAAAATCAGTTGTGAGGAACCTGGGAATTCAACAGAGACAATTTGGTAAAAGTTGTTAGGGAATTTTACATTTACAGTAGAAGATATTAATGTGTTTGAGACATAGATGCAGATACCCCCCTTAGGTCTGCCATGTCTCGATGGAACAGCTGATAAGTTAAAGGTTTTGTAACCATTTAAATCGATTGGTTCCACAACCCATGTTTCCTGTAAACAGATAATTTCAAAACTAGTCACAAAATCTAACCAATCTGGTAGATTGTTTTTGCTTCTTAGCCCCGCTACATTCCAACTTAAAATAGTAATGGTGCTTAAGTCATTAGTTATACAATCCAAATTTGTCACATCACTCAACATAATCTGCTCCATAGATCGTTGGGCAACCAGTACGTCTCCCTCTGTCTGTAAGATATTAGGAGGGATTGAGGTAGTATCGGCAAGGTTATACAAGGATGTTCCACCCATTGAATCGGCCTGAAGTCAATCTACCCCAGTAAGACTAGAGAGGCAATCATACCTATTGGATATTTCAATAGGATACAATGAGGGACATGCCTGGGGTCTGTTATTCAAGTTTAAAATTGATGGCTGTGCATCTAGTTGTAATTGGGAAGATCGCTGCGTCGCAGAATTCAGCTGTCTGGGCGGTTGTGAAGGAGGCCTATAAAAAAAAAACAGTAGTAAAACTGAAATTTGATTTGGATTTATATGCACTGAGTTTGCCCTTCCCAGTATCGTGCTGACTAGTGCTGGGGTTTTGAAAGAAAGCACCACGCAATCACCCTGTAGCTCTTTGGGGCCCCTACCAACCCACCCTATCCGTCTCGCCATCTTAAAATCCGCAAAAAGTGCTCCCCCTGTGAGAAGTTGGCCTGGCATATGCTGTCCACTAATTATAGTGGGCACCTTGCACCAGTCCAAACAACCCCTTATTGGAGATAGGTTAAAGACAACCTTTATTGAAAGCTATCCTAGTGGTAGCTATGGAGAGCAGCCTTCAGGCTAAGTCTTGAAGGAATGTAAAGCAGCTTGTTTTACCAGTCTATAATCTCTTGAGTGACCAAATGAAAGAGGACCACACCAGGTATATATTCAAAATATATGTATTTATTACTAAACACACCCCTCTAGTCTCTTTATGAGGCTAGAGTTCGAAGTACATACGTTACGAGTTAGTTATCTACAGTAATAGCACAAATACACGTTTGAGCCCCAGGGGCGTACCAAACCATATACCAATAAAGTGGTATAAGAACCACGACTGAGCTAGACACAAGGCCTAGAGCCTGTAGAAGTGCTTGAACCACAAGGAACCACCCAAGGCAGTGACACGGGGGACGCGTGCAGTGTATGGACACAGCCGCGAACCACCGTTAACTTCTATGGGGAAAGTCGCGATTAGAATTTAAAAGAAAAGGGACACTTAGAGGAGGACTTGGAGCAAACCCTTTGAGAACTAGGCTGTTCTAGTGTCAATACCCACGGGAGCACCGGAGTACTCGAGTTACCTCACCCAGGGGAGCCGTGTGCATAGGTGTCTTTCGGGGTCGGGTTTCGTCGTCGCTTTCTATGGCGATCTGCTGCAAAGTGCTGCTGGCGACCAAGTCAAAAGTGTTCGGGTGGATCCAAAGGTGGATCGAAGGTCTGAAGAACCTGAAAGCAGAGGGGACAGAGTCTGGGTCACTAGCCAGTGACCAGGAAGGCGATGAGCAGATGCCCACCGATGTTGAGTGCTTCAGGTAGGTTGACGGTTGTCTTGACTCTTCAGCCACGAGGTCCAGGAGGCGTCGATGACAACCAGGAGCTGGATTCGAGCTGTCCCATGACGTCTGTCGATTGCAGGGGTGTCGTCGACCGGATTGGACGCAACAAGCCTTGGCAACGGCAAGTCTCGTGGAAAGGAAAGAAGGACGATGTTGCAGACCAGCAAGGTCTGGGGGACTCACCCAGTGAGGATAAGTCAGGGCACACCTGGAGCAACCAGGGAGCCCAAGCAGAAAAAGATTGGCCTTCGGGAGGGCCTACTAGCCAACAGACTAGCGACCGCGAAGGAGCCTCGAGACAATGCACGTGGAGCTGGCTCACAGGACACTCGTGGAGTGGAGGCCAGTGATCTTTGGTGCAGTTGGTGCTGGAGGCTGGGGCTACTCGGAGCCCAAAGCACGACTTCGTGGGAGACCCAGAAGAGGATGCACTTGCAAATGCGATCGGTGTCCAGGGGTCACGGTTCCACAGAACCCACGACAGCTACGGGCCTCAGCTTTTCTGGGGACTCAGGGCAGCCTCGGGGAAGTCTGGAAATCCACCTCTGGTGATGCAAAGACTTCGGCGTCCAACGGGAGCTTCAGCGATGCAGACCGGACAATTGCTTCTTTGGTGCCTGCCAAGCAGGGGAGTCACTGCTTGACCCCAAGGGAGATTCTTCAGTCCTCTAATCTTAAAGTAGAGCGTCGAAGGTCCAGGATTCTGTGTCAGAGTTTCGTCCAGGTAAATCTAAAGTCATAAGGACTGGGTTCCCCTACTTATACTAAGGTAGGGGGTTGGACATACTCTGTGGCCCCCCCTATGGGAGGGCCAGGGCAGAGGGGTGGTTACACCCCTTTCCCTTTGTCCAGTTTCGCACCAGAGCAGGGGCTGGAAGCCCCTGAGCCGGTTTGAAATGGGGTATGCACAGGGACACCAAGTGTGCCCCCAGTGCAGGACTTCAAAGCACCAGAGAGTGCTCCCGCCCAGCCCCAATACACACTATCCTGTCTGGGGAGGTGGTCACACCTCCCTGGGACAGGAAACCTATTGTCCAGGCCTCCCCTGCCGGAGTTTCGGTCAGCAGCAGGAGGCCAGACTCGTGTCTGTGGCAGCGGCATCCATTTTGTGATGCCAGGGCTCTGGAAAGTCAGTACCGGGCATACCGGTGTGTACATGTCTTTCCCTCTAGAAGGGTGGAATGCTACCCCGCCGCCAGAACTGGCGGGGGGTAGTATTCCAAGATGTTTGACACCAAACACGACATGTTTCCGTGCAGCCATCACAAAGTTAGCATTTAACGCGAGGTTATAATGCGCTTAAGAGTATATGGTCAGGCTGCACTACAAACAGCATCAGAGAAGGGTCTCCGAACGCTGCAGAGGGGCCCTGCTCATGCAGGGGCACCCTCTCACATAGGAACCACGCACTCTGCCTTCAGGATTGATAAGGCCTGCCATAGGAGTGACTTATAGGTTTATATGTGCGTATGTATGTAGTGATATAGGTAGCCTATATCACAGTAAGGGGTGCATGCACCACCTTACCGAGGCTGCAGTAGCAGACCTGTGGTGTCAGTTTGGATGGCCTTCCAGGGGTGGCACAATACATGCTGCAGCCCCTGGTAGGCCTCTGAGGTACCTATGCCCTGGGTACATAGTATACCATATACTAGGGACTTATAAGGGCACTCCAGACTCCAATCAGAGATGTGCCTAAGGCACATGGAAACCATTTTATAGAGGAAGCAGATAGACTGGGGCCCTGAATAGCAGGATCCCAGTCCAACTAAGTCATAAACCAGCAAAACACCAGGAAAAAAGTGGGGGCAACCATATAGTCAGATTCCACCTTCCTACATAACCCCCCAAACGAAAGGAGATAAGGCTAACCTTGGCCAGTTGAGCCTTTATTGACTAAGTGGCCATATAAGGAAGCACCTGCACTAGCATGGTTGCCCCCTATCTTATGGTCCACTAAGCAATCCCTCACCCTAAGGGTATGAGA